>OZ026514.1:112857576-114057576 GCA_964019695.1 Loripinus fragilis | reverse complement strand
GCTGTTTCAGTGGTACTGTAGTTGTCTTGGCCAAATCAGGAGATTTTGGTATAACTGCATTTGCGCAAAAGCCTCCTTTAAACATCCATACTGACGTATCCCACGGTGATTAGAGGTCTGATATTTGGTCGGTGTCATCATTTATATCCATAATATTTGTATGCGAGCAGCAAATGCTCTGATAAAGCTGAGCATTCCTGAGCCGCACTTCGAGAGCTGGCACAAATATAGTTATTTATACTATACTCAGAAAAACAGTTAAAGGATATTTAGAATCAGTCCCATCTCTAACATTCAATACAATAAAAACTAAAATAAATATGCATGCATTTCATAGTTCCATATCTATGCAATCAAAATGGTTGTTTTATTTTAGTCACGCTAAAATGGTTTAAATACAGTACAAATCCAAATGGTGCAACCCCCTATACTGAAAAGTCAAAAACCTTCAAAAATGATTGAAACCCATTTTTATCGTTTGTATTCCATAATACTGGATCCAAAATCATTGCTGGCTCTCCCTCAAAATTATGACACCAAATTGTGTAGCTGTATTCAATATTTACTACCAATTTGTGGTCAAATTTGCCAGGGTATGCCATATCTGTGCATTTTTGTTAAAAGAGTCGTCCCATGATAAATGCGTGTGGACACCTGTCTGTGATCGGAATTAGAACATAAGCAATGGTCTGGTAAAGGTTGCAGCAACAGTTTTAAGCGCCAAATGTATTGCTTATGAATTTGGAGCAAAGAGGGTTGGTATATTTGGTGTGGTACTGTATCGTAACCAATGACCCGTAAATTTCATTTTGCATTTTGGTGAATTACATAGTGATAGATCTATCAGATACAAACTTACTTTGTTTGAAAAATTATATTCCCAAATGTTAAATAGTCAAAATGGTTTTAATATACTTCAATTGTTTTTTCTGTGTATAGTTGTATTTAAATCCCTTTCAAGTTGTCGGATTAATGGATATTTTTTTATTAAAAGAATAATATACTTTTTATGTTGAGAACGAGGGTCATTTATAAGTTCGGATTTAACTTGTTGATCCCTCCGTATACTTAGTATAGTACTGATTAATTTTGACCTTAGACGGATCAAAGTTTAGACGAGTCCATTGATGGAAATCTGGTTGAACTAACGGTTATATCTAGATCCGAATCCATTGACATTTTGATAGTATTCTTGAAACATTGTTTTCGAAACTCTTAAGTTGAGATTAAAATCAGCAGACGACAAAAGAGCATGCACAATATCCTAGCATGCAAAGAGCCGACTTTCTTCTTTCGATTTGTAGCCTTTCGAACTGTTCAACTTTACAATATCCGTTTAAATATTGGATCAAGAACATATTTGTTCAAGCTATATAACTGAGCCACGACATGATATTTCCAACAACAATGTGGTACGAGCGTTTGTGCGACTAGCAAAGCCTCAGATCAGCCAGCGCTTACGCGCAGTCTGATTAGAGTCTTTGTTAAGCTTCTGACCGAATATCATTTTGGGTTTCTAATGTTAAAAGGAGGCTGCACATGCTCGTCTGAGTCTACACTTGCCAAAATACCACATTTTTGGAAATCACATGTTGCGGCTCATATATTTATGCAATTTAGACAGACAACAGAACAGTACAACCAGAGCACACATGTATTATTTCTGAAAATTAAAAATGAATCTAGTTAAAAAAAAGTAAGTGCGTATGATCTGAAATATAACAGTTACACACTGCAGACCAACCCACGGCATCGTGAGGAAGAGCCACAGAGCACTAACAAACACAAGGCATCAGGCAGACAATAAAAGTAAAGCAACCATGTCTCCCTTCCTCGCCAAGATGATTGCAAAACTAGAAATGACACTTAGTACTGCATAACAAAACAAGGACCAAACAAAGAACCCCCATAAACAATGGGAGAAACATTAAACAATGGACCAACAGCAACAGAGCCCCCACCTTAAAATGGACAGCTGCCTTCTGCCCCTATTCCACACAGACCACGAATCCCCCGAATCATCAAGCATCGGTAAATGTTAGGATTCGTTCAGAGTTGTAAATTTTTCAACCCATTCGTGATGTTCTACGATTCAGCTACGAAACCGGTAATACCCCTATTCCACACATGTCCCGAATCCCACGAATTGACACGAATTGACAAATATTTGGATTCGCGGATGAATCGTACTCAGTTCGTGAAGATCTTAACTGATTCGCAGAGTCCGTAGTGAGTTCTTGCAATTCGTAGGTCTATCGGGAATTCGGCTCATAAGTTTTGAACTGTTCAAAACTTTGGCCACGAATTCCCCGATTCGAAAAATCGTGCTGATTCGTAACAAATTCCTAAGGCATTCTTGGACATCGAAACTGAATCGTAATCGATTCGGAGGCGTTTTTTGGCATTCGTAGCTACTCTTAGCTCATTCGTGGGGAATCGGGAGATTAAGCCAAGCACTGAAACCAAGGAAAGAGATAGTAGAAGGAGTTTCCATAAGATTAATTACCCCGTCACGCGCATGTGAACAGTCCTAGAAGTTGAAACAGATTTGGCAGATTCTGGAGCACAATCAGGATCAGTCAGAAGCTCCTGGCCAATGGCGAACTGCCATATTTTTCCAAGTCAAAGAGTCGGGGTCAAGGCCTCTCGAATTTAATGTAGTTGTTTTCTTTTAGCTATATAAGAAGCCGTTTTCAACACTCAAGTTGCAGGATCAATTCTACTGCTGCTTTACGAGAAACATTCATTTTTGAACTGATGCCCCGAAGCATGTATGGGCCTTTTTTATAACTATCGTGAGAGAAAATATCGCGAATCTTGGCGAATCGTCGCGGATTTCTGTGAATTCGTGCCCAATTAGTGCTGCATTCGGCATTTTCTTAACTGATTCGTAATTGATTCCTTTACTTTCGTGCAGCATGTTCTAATGTTATTTTGCTAATCGTAATGAATTCTTGCGCGATTCCAGCCAAATTGAGCCGATTCCCCCGAATATTCGTAACGACATCATATCTGAATCGGGACTGACATCATCTCATATTTGTTTGTTCATTTTAGGGGTTTGAACAAACATGATTTTAGAATTCCCTGATCTTTCTTTGACTTTTGATTTTCTAATTTCCCTGACCATTTTACAAAAATTCGCTGATTTTTCTCGTTCTTCCTTTTTCAATAAAACCGAGTCTGTTTTCATATACACTGAACAAAATTTCTAATTGGTCACTTTTTAAACATATTATTTCTGATCAATTCTAATAACATTGAAATGAATTTTTGCCTATAAATTTGCAGTTTAATGGGCAAAAGATTAGCCGTCTTTCAGAAAAGGTATCTTTCAATCCACGGTTGTTTGGTTAAAAATGCAAAAATATGGTTTTTTGAAGAAAAATGGTTTTGATTGAAGTTTTATATCAAATTTAAGTTCTGTTGGTAACAGACTGGTCTAGTCGACTTCAAAAAACACCAAACACCTGAAATTTTGACTAAAGTAGAATTTTTACGCATATTTTAAAATATCACATTTTTCGAGATTTTTGTCCATTTTTGAAATTCATGAGTAGCTTGTGCAAAAATTGTTGTTTGCATTTTATTTTATCTTAACAAGATAGCCCAAACAAAATAGAACTTGATTCGTCCATTTTGTGATGACAAACATTTCACTGCTGTTGCACACTTCCGGTTTAAATGTAAAACTTAAAACGTCAATTTGACGGTACTTTGCATTAATTTTTTTCAATTTTCAAAATATAATAGTGACGTCTAGTAGTAATACATAATCGCTGAAAATTTCAATGCCGTATCAAAGACAATAAGTAATAAACATTTTCTGATACCCAAGCCTAAAATTAACTTGTTTAAGAATAGTTTATCGTACTCAGGTGCATTAGTTTGGAATAGCATTCCACTTGATATCAAAAATTCTATGACTCTAAATTCCTTTGTTCAATACTGTACATTCTGGTTAAAAGGTAAATATGTTTAATTTGCATAGCCAGCTAGAGGATCATCTAGCATTCATATGTGTTTTATTATAGGGCCTCGACGCGAGAAAACCTGTCTTCGGGGGTTTGCAAACAACAAAAGCACAGACCAGCCTGCGCTTCCGCGCAGTCTGATCAGCACCTTTGTTATTCGCTTATTGAAAAGTACGATACATAGACTTGCTGCGAGTGAAATTTCAATGTTCTAGCTAGCCTATGTAGCGGATCGGGTTGGTTTGAATCTCACTTTGTTGGAAACCCCGAAGCTAGGTTTTCTCACGTCATGGCCCATATGTATATGTGTGTAGGGTGTGGGTGTTCTTTATTGTTGGATATATGTATTTTCCTCATGTTTGAGGGCCCCAAGGAAGATTGATTCGTCAATTGGGTTACCCTCACTAAATAAAGTCGTTACTTACTTACTTACTTACTAATAAGGCGTACAGATCAATGAGAACTTCCTATGTAAACTGCATGCAAAAAGCTGATTTTCAATGATTTAGCTGCTGGTAGTGCTTGTCATCATGTTATTACGTAACAGAAAAGAGGACTCTGGTTAAAACAAATCATTTAAAGTGTGTTTGTCTTTAATCATAGTAGTCAGAAACAGTTCCATACATACAAAAATACAATTGGATGACGTCTCTGTGGAATGTTTCATATTGTAGGAAAAAATGTGACTTTTTGAAATGAGGGTACCTTTACTCTAGCATCGGCTGTGGAAGAAGCACCTGTCATTTTTAAATGAAAGGGCATGCAGAGTTTTGGCAAGGCCTTGGTTGATTTAAAGAAGCATGGATTTTGTATAACCGAATCTTGCTTTCAAAACCATCATAAAGATGTAAGGTGACCAATAAGAAATTTTGCTCAATGTACTGTAGGGTCTCTCTATATCTGAAGGATCTTATTTTCCAGATTACTTGAAGAAAAAAAAATTCTCAGAAGTTTCCCTGACCACCAGGGGGTACCCTGACAATAGAATGGTGTTTATTACAGGTGTTTAGATGTGATTCGTTTAGTTGGACAAAAGTCACCTAACCAAGATTTCGGTAAGCATATAAAATCAAGCCCTAATGCAAAATGCGATTCTTCTTGGCGTGGACAATATGCTTACAGTACAATAGCATGGCCCGAGGCTGTAAATCATTTTCCATGCTCAACTCATCTGAGTATAAAATTTCCACTGCTCATAAAACCTGAAATGCTCAACCTCAATGATATTTCTTGCTTTAAAATTATCAGAAAACATAGAATATTTATTACAATAATATTCAAGTATTTGTTATAACGGAATCAGACACTTATTAAGTTCTTCTTCTTCTTGTTGTACAATTGTTGGCAATTTAACATTTATGAGCAGGAGAAATAATATGCTGAGCTGAGATGAGCATAAGATTATTTTTTAACCTCAGGAAAAGGTTGCTTTGTGTCTTGTATTCTTGCTCGCTAGTGTGTATCTCTTTGAATGTCATAGGTAGGCCTTAATTGGAACAACTCGGCTCAATTTAAAAATCAAGCCTCTGATGCATGTAAGGCGCAATACAAGGTATGAAAAAGCTGCGTTTTGTCAGCCGGAACTGGCATAAGGAACGTGTGGGGTAAGCCATAAACATTGACTATCTTGATTACCAAGAGTTTTGTCAACAGGTTAAAAGACATTTTTCACTTTTCCATAAAATATCGTTATACTGTCCTGCCAGAGTGACAGCGACTTCATGTTTTGTTTACAAAGTTATCAGGGACTTATAATCGATAGATCACTTGTGTATTAATCCTTTTCTCAGGCTGGGATTAATACACAAGTGATCTATTGATTCGCGTCAGCTCAAGTGAAGTGTATACGCTAGTGTTTTACTTAGCAATTATAAATAAAGTATTACGTCACTGTCACTCTTGGTTGGCACGACAGTAGCATGTTCCTTCCTACGACGTTTACCGTGGAATGTTGTAACCGTTTGTTTCGTTGCTATCAAACTGGTTATTGTGTTGTCATGGTATCTGTGACGTCATTATCACGTTATCAAAGTAGACCCTCCATTTACATCCGAGGCCTGATTCCACCGATTTAACCGAGGCAGTTCCGAATGAGGTTAGTCTGCGATCTGTGAATGCAGAATTGCCTGGGTACATGTTTATTGGTGGATCGCTATCGCATAACCCTTTGTATTCTAATGCATTATTCTATGTTTTTATACAATATGCCTGGGATGGTTCATCTTATATATCAAGTGGTCACGGGTATGAACTTTTAAATTGGGATGTGCTCAAGGACATGAAGTTTCTATGTATTTTAACAAACAGTGTAGACACTAATGAAATGCCACATTCTCTTGGCATTTGATATGGATCTTAACTGTTTGCCAAATTACTTGTTTAGCGGTTTGGGGAAGTAAAAATCTTTTTTGTTGGTGTATCCACTAAATATTTTTCACAGTATAATGCAAAGAGTCGTATTATTAGACATTTAACGGGTACTTTACCAATTGCAAGTATAAATCTTCTGAGAAATTGAAAAAAAGAACACATTGAGTTTGCAGAGGTAATACTTGGCACTCATCCGCGCAGTCTGATCAGCGCCTTTGTTATTCGCGTTTTGGATAGTATTATATGTAAACTTGCTACAGGTGAAATTTCAATTTTCTAGGTAATCTCTGTAACTGAGAAGACTGGTTTGAAATAGGGGTCCTGAAAACTTTTTTAGTCATCAACGTATTTCACAGTGGGCCGTGCAGACTCCCTCGAGAAGCAATTGGACCCGTGCGTTATCAAGGGGAGTATGTATCAGTATTTCCAAGAAAATGTATACAGTAAAACCTGTCTTATGCGACCACTCAAATAAGACAAATAAAGATCTAAATGACAGATGGTAGCTTAATAAAGGTCGAAAAGTATTGCAGAATGCTCCCATTTGATCATTCTGCAATACTTTTGACCTGTATTAAGCGATAATCGGTCTTGAGATCCAATTTTGGTCTTCTTTTTGAGTGGTCGCTTAAGACAGGTTTTACTGTAGACACTTGTGATTGTCCGTGGGTCTAGACCCCCTTCCCCCCTCCCCCCTGTGGATCCACCCATGTCGAAGACATTTTTACTCGCCACAAGGCATGCGAGTGGCGTTCATTTAATACTGGCACTAATGTGCCTCCTTATCGCATGGCTGTAAGAGAACACATCAACCACGTGAGATGAATGAAATATGTGCAAGTCTAATAATGCACCTTGCAGAACCCCAATGCCACAATTAAATGAACGTTCCTCGTATATTATCGTTTAGTCATATTATAAGCCAACTGGTATACTGACTCTCATACTTCTAAATATATACGTTTATTTTGTCTTACAATGAAAGATTAAGTGTTTGGACATGGCACCTTAACACATTTATCCGGCCATATCCCACTCAGACTGGCTAAGGCTCTATAGAGTTTTGGCCACGCTGAGTGCAATATGACTCTAAATGACTCTTATACTTCTAAATATATAGCTTAATTTTGTCTTCCAATGAAAGATGTAATGCCTCGGTTACATTTGCCACGGTCGTCGTACGATTTTTTTGTCTACGATTTTCTCTACGATTTTTTCGGCGTCGTAGGCGGCTATAAGCTACGACGTATGCGTTTACATTGCTTACGATCACCTTACGATTTCTTTCGGCGCAAACTAGAACAAAACTTTACAGAGACGTTGCGGATATCGTACGACAACCGCAAGGTTATCGTACAATCATCGTGTTATCTTCACGACCTCCCTATACAAATCGTACGATGCCCGTACGATGACCTTGCGGAAGTCGCAAGGAGTCGGTACGCTGACTGTGCAATTGTCGTGCAGTTATATGCATGGATTTAAACGGCTATCCATGTTCATTTTTGGATTCCATTTAAACTATGTTTCAAAGTCATGTGATCACAAATCGTGCTATGAAGAGGCTAGTGTTTTTAGTTGAACATTGTCCCAAGGTATGGAACAGCGTGATACGCTTGTGTATATTTTAATGTCAATTTCTAAGTTCTGCAGTTTTTATAAAGTTAAAATCCCAGAATATTGCAACCCCTTTTTATAGTACACTTTTATAATTCGAAAAGTATCACTTTAATCGAAAATATACAGATGCTTTAATTGTATCAGCGTAGACTTAAACGCGTGTTATGTATACAGCTGTAGTTTTTGTTAATGATAATCACATGATCATTTGCAATATTGCGATCGTTTGAGGTAGTGTAAATCGTACTGCATCAGTGACATTCCAAAAGAATATCTCAGTCATTCATACACTTCGTGATGTTATTTGCTACAAATCCATATTTAATATGCCATCCTCGCACATTCTTGGAATAAGGGTTGGGTATAAATTAACAATTTAATTTAATTGGAATTTATACGCAACCCTGGTTCGCACGATGCACTTCGAACCATTGCTAGTACATAATATCTCAGATGTATCATAGTGAAGGCTTCTGTTTTACGTATAAAATATCATATGTTTCATAACAGTAAATCAGAGTAATAATAAAACCATCTCCAGGCATTATATCGTATGCTAGATCTCCATTTCAACAGGTTTAGGCAAACACAGAGAAGCGCTATTTCTATTGGTTAACTAAGGTACATGTAGCTATCAGATAGCGGTTAAGGGCGAGGCTACTTCGCTCCTTTGTTCTCAGAGCAGTCAGTTGCTGTGTTGGGACAGGAAGCTTAACCCAGCCACCACCCCAACACCACCTACTTTCATTAGTTCATTAAAGCTGAATGTACCATTGTCGACAATGCAAATTTTATTTCAATTTTTCAATATACTGTAACGATATCAAGGAGTGATGCGATAAGTTAGAGACTGCTGAATGTTACATGATTGTTTTTATTATTCCTCTGATCATTTGTTCTTTTATCAGTTTGTAACATGTTGTTTATTTTACTTTTCATGTTGAGCATGCATGGGTCTAGTCTCCTTTTAGTCAATGTCTTCTCCGTCCCCCAAAAAGGTTCATAATCTAACAAGAGGGCGCTAATCATGACAACGTTCCTCGTTCGTTCATCGGTCGCCCAATTATCTGGAACCAATGAACTCATTTTGATTCACCCAATGGTGATTTGCTAGATGCCAGATCACTGACCCCTTTTCCTGGTGGGATCACCTGCCGAATAGGTGAGTCCACTCACCTGATGCCTTGGATTACTCATGGAGATCACCTGCCCTAATCTATAGGCAATTTTTAGTTGGTTCCATGGGGATCACCCCCAGGCTTTACATTCAATCGATTTCTCAAGGGCCTATGGGGGGATGTGAGAAGACTGTCAGGAGGCTGTCCCCAACAAAAAGGCAAATTAAATTATTATTATGGTTTTATACAGTTTAACCCTCAAAAGGCACTCTACGGCCAGCAACACATAAAATCTTCGTCATAAGCAAAAATGAAGTCGTTACATGCGAACGACAAAGGCACTGACCAGAATGCGGTTTCTTCCACCCGGCCTGAACAGCGCATTTGCCATTCGTTTACAGTAAAATACATTTTGTAGAACATTCATTCATTCAAATTTCAATGTACTAGCCACATGTTCTCACTACGAGATCCATATATTTTATTCCTTGAAGTAATACTCAAATTCAAATCTTAGAGTTATAAATCACAAAAAAATATCTGGACTTTTATTAAGGCAAGGTCTGCTACCAGTTAACTGGCAGCAGCGATTTTACGTTAAAATCGCTGCTACCAGTTAACTGGCAGCAGCGATGTTAACGTAAATTCGCTGCTTCCAGTTAAATTTTTATTTTTATTTTGACAAGAAGGTTTGAGTCGGTGACGCATGGTGCAAACCAGTGTTTATACATGCAATAATGTAAACCTGGATCCAGAAATGTGTCTCAGGAGGGGAGAGGGTGTCTAGTTGGAGACCAGGGTGGTTCAGACAAAGTTGCACAATTTAAAATGGAGGGTCTGAGGTCCGGATCCGCAGTTCCCCCATTGGATCCGCGCATGTAATTATTCACAGAGGGTTTGGAAACAAAATGGTATTTTAAGTTTTATTAATTTTATTTTACTTTTGAAGAACATATATATATCGTACAAACATTGTATAGAAAGCAACAATAAAATCAACGACTAATGTTAGCAAATACATTAGGCCCTTTTGTGACATAATTTAAACATATTTGACTACGATCGTCCTGTGCATCCTGCATTACGTGAACGTCTCCGTGCTCATAAGTTTTTTTTTTCAAAAAGAATAGCGTTTTACCTTCATTATCCTAGGTTAAGTTTTCAATAAGTTCTCCATAAAATAATATGAGCCTCGTTGTGAGAAACAATAAAAAAACTGAAGCGAACTGGCAGCAGCGATTTCACGTTAAAATGTCTATAACCAGTTAACTGGCAGCAGCGATTTTACGTTAAAATCTCTGCTACCAGTCAACTGGCAGAGCCATTTTAACGTAAAATCGCTGCTTTATTAATCCTATCTAATTTATTAAACCCCTTATCCAACCAGCATTTTATATACTGAAAATGCATATGCATTTCACGTTAGGTTCATATTTTGAATTGCGCTTCAGACAATTTTGTCAAGGAAGCATACTCTATGGGCCCTGATTATCATGCGCGGATCCAGAAAGATATGTCAGAGGGGGTCCAATTCAACTTTTTTTAGTTGATAAGGGGGAGAGAGGATCCAAATGCCATTAAAAGCGGCGGTCATTGTTGGCCCGCTAGCGAAACGTCATTTTAAAAGGCGTTTCGCTGATGGACCGATGATGGCCCGTCATGTAATGCTGGCTTGGTACATGTGTGTAGCTTTGAGATTTTCGGAGGATCTAACCCAGTATTGCTAAAAAAACATGTCCCCCTCTGGATCCGCCCATGATTAGACTGCTTCCATCAGCAAACTGAACTGTGAACATATTGAGTCACACTGAGTGGCTCTGAGACATCGCCTGAAGACAAATATTAAAATGAAACAAACAGCTTTTGATAAGCCTCTGGGAAATTGTTGACACGTCGCAAAGCGACCGCACGATCATCGTGCCATCGCCTTGGGGTTACCCAAAGAAGACCGTCCGATGTCCGTACGATTTTATGGGGCCTGCAAAGGCATCGTGCGCAACCTTGCGGGCTCCTTACGACTATCGCAAGAGTCTACGATCATTTTTGGCCCAAGATGACAATCTAAAACCCTGCGTTGTCCTCACGATCACCGTGCGATGCCCGTACGGGGATCGTACGATGTCACTGCGATGTGTCTACGGGCTAAGGGCTTACGATTTCTTAAATTTGTCATTATGCGGAGTTAAACAAAATCGTAGAGGCCACGATGCCCGTAAATCCGTACGATCATTGCAAGGTCTCCCTGCGGAGGCCGCACGGAAACGGTGATTTGGACATTGTACGGGCATCGTATACTCGTCGAAAGGCAAATGTAACCGAGGCATAAGCGTTTGGTCATGGTAGCTTAACACATTTATCCATCCATATCCCACTCAGACTAGCTAAGGCTCTATAGAGTTTTGGCCACTCTGAGTGCAATAAGACTCTAACTGACTCTCATACTTCTAAATATATACGTTTATTTTGTCTTACAATGAAAGATTAAGTGTTTGGACGTGGTAGCTTAACACATTTATCCAGCCATATCCCACTAAGACTGGCTAAGGCTCTATAGAGATTTAGCCACTCTGAGTGCAATATGACTCTAACTGACTCCCATACTTCTAAATATATAAACTTTCATTTTGTCGTACAATGATAGATTAAGTGTTTGGACATCGAAGCTTAACACATTTGTCCAGCCATATATCACTCAGACTGGCTAATGCTCTATGGAGTTTTGGCAACTCTGAGTGCAATATGACTCTAACTGTGTCTTAAAGCATACATCCTACCATATCCCACTCAGACTGGCTAAGGCTCTATGGAGTTCTGGCTACTATGTGTGCAATATGTTTTTCACTGTTGAAAACTCTCTTTTTTCTCAATATATACTTTTGTCTGTATTTGAACATATGTTGTCGTAAAGCATTTACCCAACCATACCCCACTCAGACTGGCTAAGGCTCTATAGAGTTTTGGCCACTCTGAGGGTAATATGATTTTAAGTGTTGAAAGCTCTCGTTTATCTTAATATATACGTTTGTTCTGTATTACAGTGAATGGGTTTAGTATTTGAACATGGTATCTTAACATATTTATCCGACCATATCCTACTCAGACTGGCTAAGGCTCTATAGAGTTTTGGCCACTCTGAGTGCAATATGACTCAAACTAATGCAATCCCTAATACTACTAAATATATGCGTCTATCCTGTTATAATCTCTTTTTTTATCACCTACTATCTTGCTGCTAAACTGTATTGAAATACATGCTAAGTAGTATATATGGTAAAATACTCTGTTGAGCGCACGTGCCTGATGTGCAGCGAAGCATACAAAATGAAACACTATTTGCCTCCCTTGAAATAGTGTTTGACTGTTCCAGCTGTCTTTCCCCACTTCCCTACGAGGGCACTCGGTGCTCGCCCCAATCTCAAGAGACTGTGACAATGCCGCAGCTACAGCGACACTGCGACTTCAAGTTTCCACTTGATGCCGTACTTGCGCTGACGTGGCGGCACCCGAACAAAAGTCCTCAAGTTACCAATGTTATACTCCATGTCTCGTTCGTTTAATTATTTATGTAGTGTGATATTGTAATTAGCTCTTATGTCTCTGTTTTGACCTGAGCCTAAATAAAAATATTTGTCTGTCTGTCTGTCTGTCTGGTATACATGTACCCAGGTTCGAATTAACGTGTACATGCAATGCGCTATTTGTTGTGTTGGGCCTCCCTTTAAATTGTAAATAATGACAATCGTCTATCTTTTTAATAAACAGAACCAATTGTTATACATGCATTTTTACCTTCTCTCAAAAGCTTATAAACAAAGTCAAATTGTGAAAAAAACATTACCCTAGATTATTTTAATTACCATTGATCTATTGAACAATAATTTATGCTGAAACCATAGTCTGCAGTAAGAAATTTTAAAGACAGCACACACTCGAATCTGGGTATGAGTGAGCAATTGCATGTATAGCAGATAGTAACTGCATCATTTTTAAAGAAAGTCATCTAACTGCTGTTAAAATTGAAGGAGAGGCAACAATGATAGCTAAAGCATGTTGTTCAGATTACTTTTTCATCAGTAGCATTGCTTGGTTTGCTTTCAAGGATCACCTCAACATTGCCAATTGTTTCAAACAACATCATCAATACACTTACCAAAATTTCTATTTGGTCACTTTTTAAACTCATTATTTCTGACCAAGCGCTCATTACATTGAGATGATTTTTTGCCTAAATATGTGCAGTTTAATGAGCAAAAGTTTAGCGGTCTTTCAGAAAAGTTATCTTTCAATCCACAGTTTTTTGTTACAAATGCCAAAAATTGCATTTTTTTTAAGAAAAATGGTTTTGAGTGAAGTTTTATATCATATTGAAGTGCAGTTGGTAATTAACTGGTCTAGCCGACTTCAAAAACACCAAACACTTAAAATTTTGACTAAAGTAGAAATTTAAAGCATTTTTTAAAATATCACATTTTTCGAGATTTTTAAAATTCACCAGTAGCTCGTTATAAACGTTCAGTCATATTATAAACCAACTGGTATACCCAGGTTCGAATTCACGTGTACATGCAATGCACCGTTTGTTGTGTTGACCCCCCCCCCTCCCTTTAAATTATAAATAATGAGTCTATATCGAAGATTTCCGCGAGCCTGCCCATTCATGAGTGGACGTTGTGTAGAGATGATGGAATTTAATGGGTCTTTAAAAGGAGATATTTACATAAAATTCTGAGATTTCGGCATTTATCTCATATGCTAAGTAATTATGCGCAACTATCTAGCAGCACATACGCTCGTCTATTTGGTAGCATGCATGCGTATGTGGCGGGTATAGAAGCCTTAGATATTTTTTGTCTAAGTCTAGGATGCCCTGGTGTTTATTTGCCCAGGCTCGTCTGAGTTGTCGATGTTCAGATAATGGACTCGTTTGATTTATTAGCTGGCAAGTAGTTGGCATGTATTTCAAATACGGTTTTTGGCGACCTAGTGCCTGAAGAAGGGGTTTTTAGTTGTGCGTTGATTTTAGATTGATATTAAAGTATATTTTACACAAATTATAGTGAAAAAAGATACGGAAGTCTTATAGAATGTATATAAAGACACTAACTTATCTTATTTTTAGAATAATAATGCATATTGTAGCTGTTAAAGACCAAAATTCGACTTATTAAGCATCATTATGTGCTTTAACAATTAATTAATATGCAATCTGCCCTTCGTGAAGCAAAAACGACTTTATCGATTTTTCATTTGAAGAGCTATTACTAAGGGGGGTAACAATGTGAAAGGGGTCTATTGTCATTGATCAACTGAACCCCAATTTACGATGAAACCATAAACTATAACAATACATTTTTAAGTCAGCACACAATGCACTCGAATCTGGGCATGGGTGTGAAATTATATCAGATAGTAACTGTATGTTTTTAAAGAACGTCATCTAACTGCTTGTAAACTGAGGGAGAGATAGCATTGATAGCCATAGCAAGTGACACCAATAAAACCAATGTATCATGTTACACCATTTCAAGCTAAAGCATGTTGTTCAGATGATTCAAACACTGAATCATCCTGCAAGAGTTTGCGTTTGAATCTCACACAGGCTTCGAAACACATTATTGCTGTCAACAATCTGTTAAAAGTTAAAAATGGATACAGCAACTGTGTCATGAAAAACCAGTTTTTACGCCCGTATGCTTGTCCATACTTAGTATTTTCATTGTATTGTAGGACAGTTGGTTCAAGAAAACTATCCGCTATCCATATTTCCATATTACATACACCAAGAAATATAATTATCCCTTTGATAAGCAATTGCTTTCCAGTTTTCATCGATGCAGGGCAGACCTTTATCTTCGACATTTTCAATACCAGAATTGTCTGTGAGTACAATCCAATGTAATGACAAAAGGTTTTAAATGTAAAAAGGACTTTTTCACCAGTAGCATTGTTTGGTTTGTTTTCAATAATCACTTCAACATTGTCAATTGTTTCAGCCAAGATCATCAATAGGCGCCCGCCTGCAGCTATAAGTAATAGAATGTCAATGGCATAAAACAAATCAAAAACCTTCCTCTCCTTTCTGGCTATCATAAACCCTATAAATGCAATGATGCTTAATACATAAATGTATACTGTTTGTACTATGGAGTTTGCAGACGCGATACACGTATAATTGCTCTGGTTGCATTGTAGTATGACGTTTTCGTCATCGAATGTGTCATCTACGATTTCTGTATAAAGATGCAGTGCAAAGATACCCAAAGCTATCATAGACGTCGGTATGAAAACATGACTGCAGCAAAATATAAACGTGGATTTACATGCCAGTCGTAAGCGTCGCCAACGTGCAGGAATGGTGCTGTCGATTAGTGATTCGTGAGCAGAGTTTGTTTGTTCTTCAGATCCAATAATATTCAGGTCGTTGTTCTCACCTCTCGCAGGGATACCCTCTAAACCATAGTCATTTTGTCTGGTATCAACGGATCTTTTTCTTTGTGGTAAAATATTCCATATTGGGCCAAGATAACAGAATGAAAGCAATGCAAATTCTACAGGGAACTGGTACGAGTATTTATAGAAATGCGTGGCTAGTGTATCAACGAATGCTGTATTATTTTTGCATTTGAAGTATATAAGTTCTTTGGCCATGTCAGCTTCTGACATATTAACGTAGAATGGTATTTTACTTGTGGTGTTGGGTGGCTTATTCGTATTTTCCTCCATGGTTTCAGAAGTCCAGATGATGTACATAATAACCTTTACCAGCAATAAAAAGTTGAGTGCTGCAGGTGCTGACATTAGTACTTTCATCTCCGAGCTTTTGGAAGAGTATTTCTTAAAACGTAAAAGAAACATTACCACGCAGATACAGACAAGAGAACACAATACGTTACTTAAACATTTTAGTATAAAGAGCGCAGACAGACCAGTTGATTCGACTCTGAAACACGTCATGTTGTCGATGGTTCTGTAGGCTTCAAACACTGGAAGACTGATGGTTCCTATACAGCAACAAATAATAAGAAGGTGCCGAAATGGTAATTTTGTCCAGCGAGGTTCGTTTATCTGACTCATGCATGTGTTGTCTGTACTGCTTGTCAGTTCTATTTCTGAGTGTGTCTGTTCATCTCTTTCTTCTACGTAGCCAATTACATGCTGGGTTTTGTTTTTCAGTGTCACAAAGCATAACAATGCTAGAAATGTGAATATAAAGAAGAGTGATTCCCATGCATACAAAGGTGCGAGAGATATGTACAAGTTTGATAACCAGTGCGTTGCCGACAAAACTACAGTGATTCCACAAAGAACAACAAACATGAATAATGCTGACGCTCGTCCTTTTGGCCAGTCTTCTGGTCCTGCCATGCTGAACTCTTAATATGTAGAATCGTGCTTAGGCAATAACATCATAGTTATATCATTTTCTTTAGTCGAATCTCTCCTATCATTCACTGTAAAATAAGAATGAAATGAGAAAGTTTTGCGTGAAAGTTTATCTTGAAAACCTGTATAACTACATCCTTGAGTTTGAAAAATAGAAAAACACATGTACTCAATCAGAGATGTTCAAATTTGTAACATGACAATGACTTTTTGTTTCCTTGGAGTAAAGTAAACAATGTATATAGTTGTATAAACATTATTCACTCCACTGGATGAAATAAAAGGCATAGTCATGATAAATATTCTCTTCGTTAGTACCATATAAAAATCGTATAAAAGCTTGGAATACTACCACATTATTCAGAGATATACATTTTGCAAAAAAAAGATAGTATCATAAATATATGATACACTTATGAATAAATAAACAAATTCAAGAATTGTTTTAAAGTACTGCATTGATTTGCAAATAACAAAAGTATATAGAGGTTCATATATGAGTGCTCATGTTTTATATTGAACTTATTAAACGAGCTGGGTAAAAGAGATAAAACGCGAGGCTTGCCGTGTATTTTATCTCTTTTTCGCAACGAGTTAAATAAATTCAATAAAACAAGCGCACGAATATTAGATTACATTTATGATATGCCATTTAGGTTACTTTGAAATCTCATTTCTGCCGTAAAAACGTTATAAGTTTTTTTGTCATTAAGTACGCAACGTTGTTATGGACGTCATGAAGTAACCCATAAATCTGTAAGCCACAAGTTGTTTATCGATTTTATTGCATGGCGTTATTTTACTCCCAGACACGACGTCATATGATAGAAACTTTTTTGCTTTATTCTTTTATTAAAAGTTGACATTCTCTGTTAGCCTAATTATGTATAATTATACAAACTGGTTTTTCACTAACATTTAGACTGAAAATTTAACCATAATTTAATGCAAACATTGATATCAATTGATATGATCCTTGCATTTTATTTGATACATTTGAATAAAATAAGGATGTGTGTTGGTACATAAGAAACCTATTACTGTAACATATTTATATTTGGGGGGTATATTACATGTATTTGGCGCCATTGGCGGCATTAACAAATGTAGCCAAAATATGAGACCCAGATTTAGTTATAAAATAAGTAAGTAATATATGTACACATATCCTTTGTCTGTTGGTAGCTGTATTGATACACGAAAAAGTGTGTTCAGTATGTTCACACGTTGATAAAACTACCTCTTAAAAGTGGCTAATATTGAAGGAAATATGTCAGTCTTGTAATTTCCTAAGTCATATTCAGAACTCTAAACATATCAGGAATCAGCTTCTTTTCTTAGAACAATCATGAAGGTCAAAATATCGCGTTTTTTTTAACAGACAAAACGTTTATTCTCTTAAGTCATGTAAATGACATACAAAGAATAACATACCTGGCAACAAAGGCGGCATTACAAAATAATGTTTTAGGGAGAATGTGCAGTTATAAAAAGAAAATTCCCAACATATATAGTGTTATAATTCTAATTTGGGGAAGCGTTATGTGACGTCATTATAAAACTGCATGTTTCGCAACATTGCAATCTTTTCCTATTTCTGAAAGTTGAGTACATATATTTATGTTGAATCTGTCTATTAAAACAGGGAGCGAGCATGCTGGTCCGTATATCAATACATGTGGACACAAGCCTTCTCTGCTTTTCGTCGTCTTATAATACTCAATCGGTGAACTCCCCCAAGCTTATTGTTCAGACTATCGTTCATTTGGTCAAAGGGAGACAAATGCTGCAGGAATATCTCTTAACAAAACAGGGTCTATTCTTAACTTCTAACAAAGAAAACAAACACAGTTTGCATGTTGGCGCGCTTTAATGTGAGCAAATGAGCAGCGTGACATGGAAAGACGTTGTAGACCTTGATGAGATCTATTTAAGAAATACTTGTAAAAGCCCAGTGCCAGTAACACAGTTTACTTAACACTTAGATCTTCTCATTGCCGAAGTATCTGCCGTCCAGCCCACATGACACCAAACTTTTCTTTTATGTTTGACGAAAACTTGCTGTGATTTTATACAGCGCAATATACCCCATAGCAATGACGACGTGCAAATCAACACGGCAAGATCTCTTGCTCGAATCTATACAAAATTTTGTGTGTTGCTCACGTCTGTGAAGCCGCCTTAGAACTGATTTTACACGACACTTCGTTTGCTATTGCATTACCTGTTATTTCTCAGTCCGTGCGTGACTGAGTAATAATATACTGCACAACCTTTGTTAATGCTAGTACCGACTAGACAAATATTCTGCTCTATTCGATGAAACGAGCAGAATGTTAATATGCATTTATGGTCAGTGAAGCGGATCGTTTTTATGTATATAGACTATGCACAATAAGTTTAGCAATTGTTTCGTATGGGTGAGCCCATCCACATCAGATCTCAAGTTTCATTAGCTGTCATGAAGATGCAAGCACCGAACATCTGACCAGAATTTCCAATAAAAAATCCGGAATTACCAAACACAGCGGCCGTGCTAAAGTGACTTTACATTTTAAGACTAGTGGGTAACGTGGGTATTTTTTATCATTGGGGGAAGCCAAAACATTTCCAAGCGATTGTTTGGTCACTGAAAACCGAAAAAGCATAGCAAGTGTTGCAATTTTCGGAACTTTCTCAGAGAAATAAAGGACCAATTTTTCACAATTTAACATTTTTATAAATGCTTTTACGTTATCGTATTTAAACGGTGTATCCAGTCGGTTTTTCTTGAACCACGTTGACGAGTTAAACTGTTTGATGCCTTCCAACACATTCAGAAGGATAAAGTTGAATAAAAAAATCTTCATGGCTATAGAGCACGAGCCGAAAGATAGACACTTACACCACCGTTATCTCGCAAATTCATCGCAACTTTTTTCCAGTTTTAATCAACCATAGGAGATGAGTTACATTGTAAGCCTATGCCATCTTAGTAAACATACAAAATGTTGGTCCTGATTTGGATCCAAAACTGTTTAACACTCTGAGGATACTCCAGAAAGTTAAAGTTTGGAAAAAAATATATAAAAGAACAGCATACGACAAAATATATGCACAAATTCCAAGCATGCAACGAGTCAATGCAGTAAAAACTTGACTTACTCAGAATATAGAAGCCAAACACTAAACTTTTGTGTTTCGTTGTCTCCCCGGGAACGTTGGAAATTCCCGTCTCAGAGACTTTCGAAAACGAAACTATTTTTTTTCCATTTACACGGTTGGTTTATTATCAACAATGATGAATGTGTGTAGATTAGTATATAGATAGGCGAAAAGTAAATAAAATCCATTTAAGTGAAAACACCTATTCAAGTAGGTAATACGACCCAGGTAGGTAAAATGCCGCTGGAAAACTACGAGCCGCACATACGCAAGCCGGCATATGCATTTTACATGTTTACAATGCATTAAACATTATAGAAAGGAATCTGAGCACGTGTGCGATACTGTTTATTATTCGATCAATATACATCGGATCCGTTTATCATTTTGTTCTATGAATAAGCTTAGTCTGTATACACAGCTGCAGTTTTCGCGCATTTATCCATTCTTTTTACAGTTCAGTGGATGTACATGCCAATCAGGTCGTGTCCGATTAACTGTCAGCTGTATGCGTAGAAATATGCCGAAGAGATGTGGTGACAATATGTTATTTATTTTTTCCCTATTCATTTTCGTTTGTCGGTCGTAGAGTTTTGATTAGGTGAGCTACGAGTAATGCCATTGAACATACATGTATACTAGGAAAAAAACGTTATGAAATGAAATTGTAGTCATATTCTAATGCAAAAAAGCAGTTTTTGCTGTAGTTCTGTCTTTTCGTGGGGGTAGCAGGGTACCAGAAGCTAGCATGTATCCAGAAGCTAGCTTCTGAATTCAAAATAAATGAATCTGTTGTTGTTACTTCAAAGACAGTTGCGAGGTGTAACTCTTGGAACTGTCCTAAATGGTGGGATTTTTGTATTGCAAATGTTTATGGACGAGGATTGTTAAAAGAGACCGTAACCCCTCAAAAACAAAATTTAATAACACTTTACTTTTGTGTTTGTAAAATACTGTGTACAAATTATATGCTTGCCCATACACATAGTGCCCCTTTTAAAATAAGAGTACTAGTAATGCGTGTGACTCCGGATATATGTTCTCTAATGTTAAAACGTTATTCAGGAAATCCACTCATCATCCCTAATAACACGGGTGGTAATGTTGTAAGGGCTATCAAAAGTTATACAAATGGACGCCTTAATTGCGAGAGCTTCCGGCGCGAGTACGGAATCACAATGAACAAGTGAAACAATACCGTCAGTGACTGCCACATGCGATGTGACCCCCACAACCTTCATTTTGCATAATGGGAAGGAAACAAGGAGTTGGAAAACCTAGGAGTTTTTTTTCTAAAAAACAGTTTCTCCTGGATGAGGGGTTGTTGATTTTTCTGCTTTGGTCTTTAGAAAGCTTTTCGATAAGTTTCGATTAGTTTAGTGGGACAAATGTACTTCACACGAATCTTTTTATGCCTAAATAGTGTTTCATCAAAGTCAGTTTAAAAAAAGTTGACATATAATTAATAAATAAAAATGATGACATATTTTACCCACTTCCCCTTACGGGTCAGTTTGAAAACGGATTGGTCTATAAGTGTCCTCTAGAAAGGTGTTGGTTTAGCGCTCGTACATTATTCAAACATGATAGGCGTTTGAAAACATCTCAAGAATTCACCATGACCTAAACTGTTTTGAGACTGTTTTTTGTTGTTCTTTGCTTTAAAATGGAGAGCGAACTAAGACAGATGTACTGGGCCGTTTGCAACCATTACGAAAGCAAGCATGTGATGGTGATCAAAATTCAAACTAATCTATATTAATGTTAAAATGAAATGCCTGGATCGATACAGTACTTGTTGTCAATGATTTCATTGTGATCTACAAGAACAATGCAACTTTTTTGATTTTAATCAGTTTGAAACTTTATTTTTCGCATCCTGGAAGAGCAATACTTAGCTTAAGTCTTTCTTAACTTTAAGGAGGCATTGTGATTCCGGGCCCGAACGCCAGATCGTTGGTCTCAAATATATTGTCAATAAATGCATTCCTTTTTTCGTTACTTCTGGACATGGAATATGACCTGTGCTAATCTACTTGCTTTGTTTTGTTTGTTTTGATTATTTATGTTCCAGTCAACAATCTTTCAGTCATATCAGATGGTTCTTCTTCAGTTGAACCCGTACAAAGCAGGGGATAAAGCGTATTGCTTAAGGACATAGTGTAGCGCCTTCAGTGAGGCTCAGACCCGTAACCCCTTGGTCTCGAATCAAGCACTCTTCCACTGAGCCACTGCACTTCTCAAAATAATCGACTTGGGATTGAACTACGCCAAGCAAAAATGTGACTCTGGGATTCCTGATCAGGTAAGATTCAAACAAGCCTCATCAGCTCCGGAAACAAGCTGCAGTATTGAAATTCTGATTCTAGCACTATCTAGGCAGCGAACAAAAATGCGCTGATCAGACTGTGCTGATGTGCAAGCTGATCTGCGCCTTGGTTGTTCACAAATGATACTAAGCAGGTTTATCACATGGGGTGGCTTAGTTGGATTTAGGATCGGTGACACGTCCTGTATCACAATGAGAATATTTTCAGTTTTCTAGAACACATTTTTTCTACTTTTTCTCTTTGAATTGTCCAAGTTCATTCGTCGTGTAAGGGGCGATTGTACTGTTAGAGGCAACCGAAGTCGTTAGGGGTAACTATTACCAAAGGCTCGTCGCCGACACAAAGTGACATCAAGAAGGTGAAGAATACTGCTTTTTACTTGACAAATAAGTTGGACAGGACATGATAAGTTTTAACCATAAAGCATTTTAGAGCATTTGCTGTATAAAATACATTCATAATCAACCACTAAAATGAATACATGCCTTTTTTTTGGTTCTATTTGTGTTGTTGCTTAACGTCCCAACACCATACCCACGAGAAAGTATATTATAAGTTAGCGGTTGACCAGATTCTTTCGCTTCATACGCAAAAATGAATATCATTCTCCTTTTGCTTACAGTCAGCCACTTTAGCTACGCACCACTTTTTCAGGCCCCTCATTTTTGACAAAAATGCTGGAATCGAACATTCTCTATGATAATTTACTTATTCACATTTTACCTGTTTAGTGACATCGAAAAAATATCGGAATCGCTCATGCAAATCATTCTGCTATTATATAATTTTTTTTTTATAGTTTCAAAGATGCATTCTATTTTTCTTATGAACAGGTAAAGCATGACTATTCACTGCCACGCGCACATGCAGTAATCTGTGGTAGGTTAAGTATAACTGTAAACTGATACTACCTGCAGAAAACTAGCCCGTGTTTGTTTACAACGATTCTCATCTATCTTTGAAACAATAGTACGCCAAAGGCAATTTTGACAAAACTGAATGTGCAACCTGAACGTCAACATGTATATGTTCTATTTACGTTTTGCGCTATGCATTATCCATATTGATCGTTATGACAGAAAACAAACACCAAAAACAATTATTTTATTCCAGTAAAGCCCATTGTTTGTTGAATTTAGAAATACCGTTACATTTTGAAGAAATGCTCGTTTTGACGTCATATTAACGGCAGTTACAATTATTATAATAAAACAGGCTTTCCTTCGCTAATTGTTTTGTTATGAGTCACTTGTTGACATAAAAGTATTAAAACACCAAAACATCTTATCATGGACATGTCTTATAGCTTTTGTATAAGTTACGTCATATAAATCCATACTTCTTTTGCGAAAATAAACGGCGAATACATGATTGTTGAAAATGAAATTATAAAAGAAGTGCTTTGATAACTAGTTTACTCAGAATCATACGAAATTTTTAACTAATTTAAAAAAAAGTATTAAAACCAACTTTTTTTCAAATCCTGGCCAGCTGGAAACCAAAATAGTAAAACGTTTAAAAATGATAACAAGTTTACAAACACATTCTAGTCTTAAATATTGCCAAGAATAAATCGGCTCTTATCTCTGGCATGGCAAAAATTCTACCCTGAAAAAAGTGCAATGTAATCCGAGTTTCATTCGAAATAATGCAATGTGAAATGGTGTTTTGAGGGAAGTGCCCTTCAAGATCCATTTTCTCATTCGTTTCTAATCTAATTACAATGAAATTCCAATGGCTACTGCAAATATAAAAGCGCTTTACGCTGGTAGTCTAAGAATAAGAATATCATATTTTGTTTTTGAGAAATTTTACATTTTACAAGTGGTGCTTTACTAAAGGGGCTCACTGTATATTAAGCTGCAAAACTAAAAAAAACAACAGATCAAACAGGACTTTCCACATTGCTGTGGCATTGTTTTTGGTCCAGTAGCTCATGTCCGGAAGACATTTGCATAGTCGTTCGATTACCCCTTACGACCTTACCACCCGCGTAATAAGCTTATTGTAAGTCCAGCTTCCTTTTTCAGTTATGTGACATAGGCAAATAGTGCAAACCCAGATCAGACGCTTCTAATCAGGGTCTATCGTAACAATGTTTTCTTACAGAGTAGTTTATTAAATTTGAATAAAATTGAAAAATACTACTCAACGACCCTAGAGTTGGAAATGAGCTGAGTCTACTAAAAAGGGTTTGCAAGCCCTTACGGCATAAATGGGTTAAAACTGTACTTCTGATACGACATGAGCTTTTAGCAATGCAAGAATGACGGATGACTTCGGAACCACGGGTAAGTCAAACCTAAGAGAAAACAGGAGCATAACACTGCTTCATTCAAATATACATATACCAAATGCATACATAAGCTTCGAAACCGTACCGATTTATTTTTGTTCTGAACAAAAAATCCCAGCGTAAAATTGTAAATATTTTCTTACCCATTCATGATTTTAACATATGTTTTGGGTGCTCAAAAGATACTGTTGATACTGTTATTAGTAACCCCAATGCCCCTATACGCCCTGATACCCAATCAGACTCTACTGTGTTAAAATATCAACCAACTGTCTGTGTGTCTGATGCCACTGATACGAATGCTAACTCTACATGTAATTATTTTCAGGACAGCTCTTGTGATCCGAGCAATGACGTACACCATCCTGTCATTAATGTGCCTGTTAGTAATCGTTTCGAGGCCTTACACGACGATCGTGTCAACAGTGACTTATCATACAGTGAAGCGTTAATAAATTTTCCTTTTTTAAAGGAGGGCTTGCCTAATTGAAAAACAGCATGTACCCCTTGTATGTTGGGAACACCTCAAAATTTGGTTATTGTTTACTCTGCACTAAAACCTCGTCGTAGACGAACATTAACATTAGTTATTGAGTCGGTGGGTAAGATACTCTTCTAGCAAAAGAAAAACACAAACAGTTATTTAAAGTGGCACCTAGCGCCGTACACTGAAGGACTTTAAAAACGCAAAAAATAAAATTAATAAAATTTACTTATTTTTAATGTATCAATTGTTTTAGTTTTTGGCAACAATGAACATCAAAACGTCAGCAAAGCATGTTTTTAATTTCATGCCAAAATAATAAATAATGTTAAGACAACAGTCTATTGAATAGCAATACCCTTAGATTCTAAAGTTGCAAATTGAAATTTGTCTAGGAATCAGCCATGATTTAAAGGAATTGTTGCAAAATAATTTTTATTAAAAACCTGGATCCAAATTACGTATTATTTTTCTGGAACTGACGATAGCCAGCTAGAACGGATATCTTCGATGCAAATATCGTTGATACACTCGACGTAAGTTACTGTCCTAACGTCAGGTCGTCATTTTTGGTAAACCAGACCTGCGTCGATATTTAACTGTCCCTGTAGCCTGATAACGATCTCTGAGGCGCTGTATAATTGATGGCCTTTCCCAAAGGCCTAGAACTTTTCAAATAGTCATTTCTTTTTTCCATATAAACATATTCCTTATAGTTGCTAGTCTATAGGCTGGTGCTTAGTTCTGATAATCATACAACTCCACTGAAGACAATTACATTTATAGACTAATGGACATAACCATTTGGAAAAGAAAGAAATATTATTACAATATTTTACGTGTATCAATTACCACTTTTATTATCAGACTGGTTGTTATTCTATATAGTTGACTGATGGCAATTATAATGGCCCACTTCGAATCAAAGTTTAGTTCCTACTATAGTAACTAAAGTTTAATTTGAACATCTATAGTCGCTACTATAGTGACGTCACGAACCTACTACAGATAAACGGTGGGTCAGAGCACCGTTACTCTAATAGCTTGTCTGGTTCCCTCCTCTAGACCTATATAGCAAGATAGGTTCAAGATCTATCAAAAGCCTCAAAATGTTTTTATTTTACAAAATAAATCCTTGATGTGTTCTATTTGCGGTCCCTCTTATTCGTAATTGTTAATTAGAGTAGGCTGTGCACACATTTTTGTCTACGATGAAGAATTGAGGTGGGGCATACAGGGCTATTCACTTTGTTTACTTGATAACTAATTTAAAGGTTACAACTGTAGCCATTTGGGTGTAAACGTACGCGCATCTATTACGTAAGATCTTTAGTAGGAACTTTAGTTTGATTCTAAGTGAGCCAATATCATTTCAATTGCGCCAGATCGTTCATGTTTGGACAATCGTGGCATGATTAATAAAGTTATAAAACTAAAGCTGCAGTGTTTTATACATACTTATGTACAAGCTACATGTCAAAGAGACCCAGCAGTGTTTGCGACACGCAATGATCCTTAAAATATATTCTCACACCAAATTTAGGATTCTTAGCTCAAATTATATACAGATATGCTTTGAGGTCGACCTTGCTAGAACTGAAACCAGAGGTCAAGGTCACAGTGACCTGGAAACAGCTGGTGACTCGCCAGGGTCCAAGATGTATCTACATACCAAATATGGAATGCTACCATAAATAAAATAGGCGATCTGCTGTGGGTCCATTCTTTCAAGAACTGACTCCTGAGATTAAGGTCACAGTGGATGAAAACAGTGAGCGACATTCCATGACCACAACATATATCCACAAATTGAATTTGGGGGTTAATAAGGCATATAATGAGCAATGCTCTTACAGGGTTTGCACAGATCTGAAAAATTTGACCTTGGTCCTGGAAAACTCTGGGATTTGAAAAAGGTGTCTTTTGTCCTGGAATTTTGTAAAATCATCCTTGAAAACATGAATTAGTCTTTGAAAAATATAAAATACAACTAGTCCTTTCAGATTTATGGGATGTCAAAAAAATGTGTGAAAATTGCAAAAAAACAGAGTGAAAATAGCAAGATACACGTCAAAGAGCGAGGTGCAATTCGTATTCTATTCTATTCAATTTGTGCGGTAGTCCCGGTTTTTATCACCAGTGTCAAAAATCAAAGAAATCGATCGAGTGCGCCTTTTGATTTCGACGCTTCTGGCTGAAAAAAAGTGTTGTGTTGTACAAAATTGGGAAGAAATTGAGTCCTTGAAAAATGAAAAAGGCCTGGAATAGTCCTGGAATCCTGTTTTCCCATTTACGTACGAACCTTGTCTTAATACTATGTTTTGCTTGCTGTCGGTGAGTTGTCTTGTCGTTGAACTGTTTTGTTCCCATACACACGACCGTAATGCCAACAGTATGCTATATAAATAGACAAACAGGTAGAGGGTATCACTATTCCGACACAAATGCTTGCGGCGAGAGCGCCGCAAGCAAAAAAGCCAGTTCAATTTAGTACTGAATCATGCAATCTGTCTGCCGCTACCATTCCTGTTCGTATATCTGAGAGGCGTAAACGCAATGGGAAAAACAACCGGCAGGATCCTTCTTTGAGCTCGCAAGAAGTGAGATCAAAGCAAGATTCCTCACAAGCTTTTGGCTGGTTTACTGGTATCGAACAGGGTGATGGGGACGGCGAATTCATCAAGCATATCCGTCGTAAGTCGAGTCGATTTTATATCGGCGGCTTCAAACCAAGTATAACTGAAATGGTATTGTGCAGTTATGTGCAAAGAAGGGGTGTGCATGTACCTTGGATAAACATACGCCGGTATCATGATCAGGACCGCGCTGTCATTCAATTAAACGTTGATGCTGATAAAGGGTCACGTTTACTTGAAGATGGCTTTTGGCCTGAAGAAGTAGTATGCAGACCTTGGTACCCTCGTAATGTATTCAGACAAAGAAATCAAAGACGGTCAAACTGGGTCGAAACGGACACATATGACTACGCCCACGAGTATAACGCAGATGATCGCAACAGTTTACGTAACTATACTCGTAATATTGATTAATTGTGCACATGCTGAAATTCAGACATAAGAACACTAACCAAAATATCTTAATGGGATCACACCTTCATCTCACTTCTTGGAATGCCACAGGCATTATGTCCAGTGCTTCATATCTTAGTTCATTTCTCGATCGCAATGAAGTGCATATTATTGGTTTATCAGAGCACTGGCTCTTTAACCACAATATGCACTTCCTTGAGAGTATTAACTCTGAATACACAGGGTTTGGTATTGCTGATAATAGCCTGATATTAAATAACAGTAGAAATATTGGTAAGGGTGGTGTTGCGCTCTTATGGCACCGGTCAATGTCCTCGTTTATTTCTCCTCTAGATATTGACAGTGACCGCATATGCGGAATACAACTCACCTTACGTAATGTTCATTTCTATATCATACAAGTATATGCACCAAGTAGCAATCATGTGCTGCAGAGCTTTAAGGATTTCATTGACTTGTTGCACTCAGTTATTAGTTTGTATTCTGACAATGGCACTGTAATAGTTATGGGTGATTGTAATGCCCATTTACAAAGCAAAACATTTATTAAGCCCAATGATGTCAGAGGTAATTATTTGAAATATATGCTTGACTATCACAATCTGATAGCCGTTAATACATTACCCTTATGTACAGGTGCAGAATCAAGCTTTGTGTCCTATGGAGATGCTCACAGATCATTAATTGACCACATCTTGATCCCTGATGTTAAACTTGATATGGTATTATCTTGTGAGATTACCGACGACCCTGTTTTAAATGTTTCAAGGCATCGTCCGGTGTCATGTACTTTATCATTGTCAGATATGGATTTTCAAACTTTAAATGTCGCCAACAAATCCCACATAAAATGGAAACACTTGAATGAGACTACTCTTCAACTGTATAGCACAAAGCTTGATACTGCGCTACGCAATATTGACTGTAGCGACATAGCAGATATACATCAAAGGATTGACCACAGGTACGAAAATATTGTTTCATGCATTCAAAATATTTCGGATAATTTTTTACCTAAAACACAGTTTCGGTCATTTCTCAAGCCCTACTGGGATCAAAACCTAAAAGACTTACATGCTGTTATGCGACAAAGGCGTCGCGACTGGATCATTGCTGGTAAGCCTAGGGGGGATACTAATGTATCATATCGTACATATAAAAATGCTAAATGCCAATTTAGGTCGCAGCATAGAAAATGCGCAGAAAACTATTTAAACGATTTAAATAAAGATATAGATGAAGCTGCCGAACTCGATAGTGCTTTCTTTTGGAAAAAAATCAACAAGAAGCGTAAAGGATCTACATCAAGCGCAGGTTCTGAAGTGGAATTTTTAAAAGGTCATGTCTGCCGTGATCCACAGCAGATTGCTGCGGGGTGGGGGGAATACTTTCAAAATCTTTATGCGGACACTGAGAGAAATCATTATGACGCAGAATTTAAAAAACAGGTAGATTCACAAGTCGATGATATAATGGTTGAACTGTCATCTTGTTCTAATAGAGATCCTGGCCACTTCTCAATTTTGGAAATAAGGAAGGCTGTCAGATTGCTTAAAACTAAAAAAGCGTGTGGCAACGACAATGTATATAATGAACATTTAATACATGGGGGTAATGAACTTTATCGCCAAATTTCACTGCTATTTACTGATATGTTTACTTGCGGATACATTCCCGATTTGCTTAAACAGGGTGTAATCATAACGCTACACAAGGGCGGCAGGAAATCAAAGAAAGATCCAAATAATTATCGTGCCATTACCGCTTCGTCTGCAATTTTGAAACTGTTCGAACGCATTCTGTTTAAATTACTTGAATGTAACTTGACTAAACCCTTCAGTACGCTACAAGGGGGGTTCAGACAGAAAATTGGTTGTAATATGACTTCCGTGATGCTGAAAGAGTGCTGTCTGTACGCCAAAGAGAATCATAGTAAGTTATATGCTTGCTTTTTAGATGTCCAAAAAGCTTTTGATAAAATTTGGCACAACGGTTTATTTTTAAAGCTTTATAATAGAGGTATCAGGTCTAATTTGTTGCGCGTCATTATCAATTTGCACAGCAATATGACTAGTCGTGTGATTTATAATGGCCACTACTCTTCCTGGTTTCGCATACTACAGGGCTCCCGCCAAGGCGGCGTTGTCTCCCCTTTTATGTATCTCTGCTATATCGACGATCTTATTCGTGAACTTTGTAATTTCATGGATGGATTCATGCTTCTTGGCCTTATTCTTTATGCACTTACAGTTGCAGACGATATGTTGTTGTTGGCCCTATCCAAGGCTGGGCTAGATAAATTATTGGTTATCTGCTATCAATACTCATGTAAATGGCGTTACGATTATGTTCCAATTAAATGTTCAGTTATTGTGTTTAATGAGACCAAGTTTTCGTATGATAGACAAAATAGGCAATGGAAATTAGGACCAAACATAGTCAATGAGGATATTAATTACAAACACCTTGGTGTCAATTGTAATAAATATCTTAACATTGACACTAATATCAAAGAGGCAACTGACAAATTAAAGGGTACTTTTATGAGTCTGGTAAATTGTGGCCTCGTACACTCTGATGGTCTACACCCGTTATCTTATAAAAAGATTTACGAGGCTGTAGTGTTTCCTAAAGCTCTTTATGGATGTGAAACTTGGTTTTCTTTAACTACAAATAATATATTATTACTAGAAAGGGCTCATCGGTTTTGTGTAAAATATATGCAGGGGCTAAGTACAAGAACGCGGACTGATGCCGCCTTGAGTTTGCTGGGTATGTTTTCTATTGAGTCCGAAATTGACCTCAGAAAGCTGACACTATTTGGACAGTTCTGTAGAAATAATATGAAGTGTTGGGTATTTGAATGCTTTTACAGACGGCTAGCATCATTTATGGTAAATAAAGAAACTCAAACAGGTTATTTTCCCGATATTTATAGAATAATGACAAAATACGGGCTCTCGGAATATTTTGAATCTTACATTAGATTCAATGTATTTCCTTCTAAAATCATCTGGAAACGCTTAGTTAAAAATCGTATACATGACAATGAGGTCAATTCTTGGCTCAATAGACTGTCTGCTCCTGATTTTAATCGTTTCAGACAGTTGCATACTGACTATAGTCCACACACTTTATGGATTGAATCTAAAGAGTCTCGTCACTTACTCCCAATGAGTAGGTCTTGTGTGCAAATGATAGCAGGGATGGCTGTAACTGCTTTCAGCCATGCATGCTGTCAATTTTGCAATAATGATCTCCACATCAATATTATTGACCATTATATTCACAGTTGTTCGTATCTTGATGCAGAGAGAATCAGTTTATGGTACAATATACTGCAATTAAATGATAACGCGTATGTTCATTTGATGAATCTGGATTCTACTTATGTTACTTTGGTACTTCTTGGTCTTGAAGATGATGCTACAAGCCTGTTGCTTGGTGACCAGTCTCAAAGGTTTAAAAATCTTTGCATGTCTGGTCTACACAAAATATGGTTAAAAGTGAGTAGGTACACACGCTAAATTTGGGCCGATTTTATGTCGGTCATATAAAGTAGTCAAACTGATCGTGTCCCAATGTAAGTGCGCATTGTGGTGGTAATGTTACATTCGAAATTGTATGTCGTGCGTCACATTCAGTACGCATGTTGTCTTCCTCTACACGTTTTCAGGCGTGTGTGTACATATTCACTTTGTAATATACGTTTAAATATTCTGTACTTTGGAAACTATGTGAATATGCAATTTTCCTAAATGCGTAAGTAATTGGGCAATTCCGCACATGCGGATTTGTCCAAGTAAGTGCGCATTAGCTATGGATGCTTGTGTGCAAATTAATATCGCATGTACATACACTAGCGTTCAGTTTTGTGAACATCATTTGTGTAAACTGCATAAACATATTTTCCTTATTATATTCCACCGTACTTTGCATTATATATGTTGCTTTGTATTATGTACTCTTCTTATTGGAGGAAATAAAGAATTATTATTAATCGTCTCATTGAGACGATTCTTTTGAGTACCCAAAACATAAGTTTTGGTTGAGAAATAAGAAAATTAAATTTTCATTACGCACTCTTAACTAAATGCCTGGAACTTCTGTTTTTATGATAGAACAGGACAGAACAGAATGTTATTAGACATAAACTATACAATTAGTTTCTAGTCTATCCTATATATTATACAACACAAAACAGTATGGATACTTTAAAATAAATACGATGCTCGCCCGAATTTAAAGTTTATGGTGGAAGTACGTTTTTCTGTAGACTGGTCCCAGACTCTAATAGCTTTTTTCTAGTAAAATTGATATTCCCTCTTAGATAGCATTTTTTTAAAACTTTACTTGGAGTAGTTCTAGGCTTGAGCAATAGAGAGACTATTTGACTATCAGAGAGGATAGAATTTTTATAAGATGATTTTTCATAGTTAAGATAAAACAATTTTTGTAAATGTAATTATTTTCATTTACCGGACTGACGCCAGTCTAGTCTTTTGGTAAAGCTAGCAGTTGCAGAAAGGTCGCCGACTGGTTGCCGCCTACATGCAAAAACCTATCGCCGATCATACAGCGACTTACTGTCGATTTGTTTTTTTTTTGTTTGTTTGATTTGATTCTTTACGTCCACTCAACAATCTTTCAGTTATGCGGGACGGTTCTTCCTGGGTTTAACCAGTACTAAGCTAGGATAAATGTGTCTTGCTCAAGGACCACAACGCAGTGACGCCGGTGAGGCTCGAACCCGCTACCCTTCGGTCTCGAGTCAAGCACTCTACCACTGAGCCACTGCGCTCCCTTACTGTCGATTTATCGGCGATCAGGAAAAGTAGTTACAGTGATCGTAGACTGGGTCGCAGCATACATGTAGTTGCAAACAAAATCAGTCACGAGGCGGTCGCATCACCGTCGCAAGCTCCGTGGGACCGATGCTTTAAGCATAACACTTTATTTCCGATACCGAGCACTGTTTAACCCAGAAGTGTATCCCGACATGTCTGAAAATGTACACGCATCAACACAAACAAACAATTATTTTACGCATATGCGAATGACTACATTTTAATAGCATGGTCTGTTACATTTTAATAGCGCCGCGCATATAAATATGGGTGTTCATTTTCGTTTGAAAAGAAAACAAGTCGTTACCTGAACCTATGTCTAACAGAAAGACGTACATGTACTTCCATGTTCGGTCAGCTCCATGGGCTACTCGCATGCTGCGCTGCGTGCTCCTTGTTAGTGTATAAAAGGCGGCTACTGCTACTACAAATTTGAAAAAAGAAGACTGAACCTACATATGTCATAATCCTTAAAGTTATGGTAATGGCCTTGACCCAATCAAAGTCTTATCATTTTAACACACTTCGATAATACAACACTTTTAATAATAAAAGAGGAAGTATTTTTGAAAAACTCAATGCGGGCCTCGACGTGCGAAAACATTACATTGTGCATGCGAACAACAAAGAACGCATCCGCGCAGGCTGATCAGCGCCTTTGTTTTTCGCACTAGTTTAGTCTGCTACATAAACATGATAAAATTTCAATATTCAAGCTGGTCTCTATAGTTTGACAGTCTGACATGGTCAGATAACCGTAAATAGGTTTTCTCTCGTCGAGGCTTATATCTTGTTTATTTGTCAAGTAGGCATATGCGGTATTAGGAAAGACGTACAATGGGCATGTGAGGATATAACTAAGAAACTAAGGTATAGAAGTGGTTTGGAGATAACAGATACATATATCTCAAAAACTATAGTCTAAGGTGGCAATTAAAAAAAACAAGTGAGCATGAACAGGAAATGACATCAAAACATTAACACCTAAAAGCAATTCATGGCACCGCGAGGAAGAGACACAGAACACTCACAGCCACAGAACAGCAAGATCACAATTAAAGTAAAGCAACCAGCTCCCACTTCCTCTGTGAGATGATTGCAAAGCTAGAAAAGTCTCTATGTATGTGTACTATACTACAAGACAATGGCCAAACACAAATTAAACCCCTACACGCAATTGGCGAAACAATAAACAACGAATCGACAACAACAAAACAGCCCTCGGCAGCTGAGGGGACCTGGGGCTTCAATATGTTCATCCAACAGAACGATCCACGACCTTAAAATGAAATTTGCGTCACCGTGAAATAAGCTACACTTTCTATTTTTTTGATTTATATGAGCCTCGATGTGATTAAACCTGTCTTCGGGGTTTGCGAAAACAAAGGCACAGACCAGCCTGTGCATCTGCGTAGACTGATCAGCGCCTTAAGTTTGTTATTCGCGTTTTAGAAACTCATACTCAAACTTGCAACCAGCGACATTTCAATTTTCTAGCTAGTCTAGCCAGGCAAGGCTTTGAGAACGCTTGTTGACATCGCAAGGCTTGCCGAGCGATTCAACATAAGTTCTCAAAGCCGAGCCAGGTAAACTTGATATCAAAAGACACGAACCTGGTATTATATCAGTTTACACATTATTACACTGGTCGTACTAGCGATTACAACGTAAATTTCGATTTTTGTGTTGATACAGCATCATAATTGTCATAAGCGACGTCATTTAAGAAATGAATTCAATTTTCGGAAGGTTCATGGAATCATGAATACTTCGGGTCTCTTGCAAAGTTAAGAGACCCGAAGTATTCATGATTCCATGAACCTTCCAAAAGTTGAATTTATTACTTATATTTACATTTTATATTATCAGTCACATATCAATTTTCATTTTTCACCTAACTTGGCTGGTTTTCCAGATATTTTGAATTAAATCAGACATAACGTAGGGTTTGGAATAGCCAAAACGCCAAATTTCCGCGCTTAACGTCATGGCGATACGTGTTCAACGTCACGCAAACGTCAGTAAACAAGCAACGCAATTGGGTGGACTTGACGTTAGCCCGCTCAAATGGCGCGTATGTTTGTGTGGCTTAAATCGATTTGTTCATGAAGGTATGAACCACATCTCAAATGTAAAGGTTCATTTAAAGACTCGCAGTGGAAATGTAAATATTCAAAAGTGCAACGTAATCATGACCTGATAAAGGCACATACCATGAGATAGACAACGTTTATCAGGCAACGTGCAACAATGCATTTAATATGCTAGAACGCCTTTATAGGGTCCATAGCCAAAGAAATTTCCTTTTGAAACTGTGCCCAAAGCTCATTGGATAATGCAGTAGTCATGCATGGTCCAAACGCTGTAAATATCAGATTCGGTTTGACTGGTGCAAATATATATTATTTTTACGATTCGTAGCAAGAAAACTTGATTGTGTTACACGCGAAAAACAAAGGCACAGACCAGCATGCGCATCTGCGCACTCTGATCAGCACATTTGTCATTCGCTCTCTGGAAAATGTAATGGTAATTTTGCTATATTAAATTGCAATTTAAAGGCTAGCCTCTCGTTGAGTCTATTCTTGTCAAAAACCATAAATGAGCCGCGACATATGCGCAGCCTGATCAGAGCATTTGCTAGTCGCTTGAATATTCTATGAATGTTAAGCTACTGATCGAACAACATTTGGAGTTTATAAGCTGAAAAGGAGGCTGCACATGCTCGTTTGAGTCTACACTTGTCAAAATACCACATTGTTGGAAATCACATGTCATGGCTCAAATACACATATTCTTCAGACAAGGCCGGTTAACGTCAGTTCTCTCCCTTTTCAAGTTCTATGTTTTTATAAAGAGAATATCACTGTACAAGGGAACTGACAAGAACCATCGTCTTCTTTTGCAGTATGATCGCCATTGCCAGTTGCTTTATAACGACATAGACGAGCCGTACAGATGGGTACATACGTTTGGCAAACTGCTCTCAATTGCGTCGATGGCTTCATATCTGGAATGACATGTGCCATGCAGGTATCCATAGTAACGATAGCTTGTAGCTTTCTTTAATCTTCGCCAGGGGGCTGTGGGTTGGTCAGTTGTATCTGATATTTTCTGATCCAACTCATTTTAACTCTTTGCCTCCTAGTGTTGTCTACTGAAAAATTTTGCAATATAGTTTGTACTCAGATCAGGCCTGACAAAACGTTGGACCTGATCTGGGTCCAAACTGACACTCTGGTGGAATTTCTGACGGATTTTTACGGAAAAAAAATATATTTAAAAATAATCTGCCAAAGAAGGCACATTGAAAGAAGAGTCTTTGGCATAAATTTGCTGTAGCTTGATCATAACCCTGAAAAATTATCCAGTAGGCAAAGATTGAACAGTTATAAAGAATATAAAACAGCCTATCAGATTCGACAAAATAAAAGAGATTTGACAGGAGGAGGATGTACAAGGGAACTGACAAGAACCATCGTCTTCTTTTGCAGTATGGTCATAGTTGCCAGCTGCTGTATAACGACATCCACGAGCCACATAGATGGGAACATACTTCTGACAAACTGATCTACTAATGCACAAATCAAGTGCGTCGATGACTTGATTTCCGGAATGATATGCTCCATGCAGGTACCCATAGTAACGATAGCTTGTGTGCTCACCAGCGAAATAAATGCGTCCAACTGGTGCTCGAAGTGCATCATGGCTGTCTTTGGTATAACCAGGAGGCCAGTTACTCCAAGCTCCGTAAAACAAAGGATTTGTCGAAAATCTCGACATTCTAAAATTTACAGGCGAGGGCACATTAAAAGAAGAGTCTTTGGCATAAATTTGCTGGAGCTTGGTCATAATCTCTTGCACGACATCAGCATCGGAGAGTCTTTCTAGTCTAACAGCATTTTTGTTTGCCACTTGAAAGTGCAAAATATGCGAGCTTGGATGTAATTTGTTCACATTGAAAATAATATTAAAACCGTCCGAATCACCAGTATAAAGTATCCAAGCTTCGTCATCCCAGAAGGTTGTGTTAAACTGGATGTAGATATGTGTATATTGTGCCATTTGAAACTGAGTAATTGCATCCATTTTCCACTCCGGAAGCTCTGGGCTAAAAGTCACCATTTTATTTTGTAAAACACCTAAACTGAGTGTGACAATAACGTAATCAGCAGTGAAACTCTCCCCTATATCTGTGGTTATTGTGATCTGCCCGTTGTTTTCTTCGATAGCTGTTACAGTTTTGTTCAGCTTCAATTTTTCACTGTCATCCTCCACCACCTCTTCTATGAGGTTTTTAACTATCTCACCATATCCCCTATCATCCACTACAACATGATCACCAGAAGTTGCAGCGTTTTCCTTCTCTTCACTTAGAAAGGCATATTTACCAGATATTTCTTCTGGACCGTATCCATAAAGTGTGTCAATTTCAAGAAACTCAATCACTTCATCTAGTGTTGAAGTAGGTTTCCAGCCAGCTTTATTCAAAGCTGAACGCAATGTAAAATCAGGTCTATTTTCAGAAACTACTCTAGTTACATCAGATTTTAGTTTTTCAAATGCAGGTGTAATCCTTTCATATACATTTACTGCTTCTCCTGTTATTACTGAAGCGTTAATATCTCGGACAATTGCATCGGTGTAGTCTAAAGCTGTGTGAGAGACATTATAAGTATTTATAAGTTCAAGTATTGGATTGCTCACTGCCGCATGTATAATGGCTGGACCTAGCTCTACGGTATATTGACCAAGTTTGTCAGTGGCCATTCTACCTCCGACACGGTTGGAAGCCTCAATAAGTTGAAAGTTTGTATAGCCCAGATCTTTCAGTCGTCTAGCTGCTGAAACACCAGCCATCCCGGCACCAAGGATGATAATCTTTTGATCTTGAAAAAGAAAGACAAAATATTAAAGGCACGACGACTAATATGAAACAAGAAGGCCCTAGGTCCCTAGATCGCTCACCTGAGTGAGGACGTTTATCACAAAATATAAAACCCATTTATTTAACACTTCAGTCCATATTTGGTATCACTCAGATCATAACTAAAGCCCGTCATATATGTGGTACAGCCATTGTTTAGGTGTCAACATGCTAAGTTGAATCAAATTTACTTATCTGTAAAATTTCAATGTTTGACCTTTTGTCCAATCCAAAATGCCAGGAGTGTGCACATGGTTTGAGATATTGCTTGCATGTTGGTCAACACTTTTTCCATTTAATTTGAACATGACCACTTTCAGAAAACAAATGTTTTAAACTTTTGACCCCACCCAGATGCCGAGGATATGTGAAAGGGAAAATGGTTGCTTACATTGTGTTTTAGTTTCATATCTGTTAATTTTATATACCACATGACTGCGTTAAGAAAAGACACATGTTGGGCCTTTTGACCCCACCCCAGGGGTCGAGGGTGTGTGTGTAAGGGCATAATATTTGCTAGCATGTTATTGTATGCTTCATTTTCCTTATTTGTCAATAAGCATGATCCTATTTTGAAAAAAAGTTAATTTTTGGCATCGGATTTAAACCCTAGGTCCAACCAGGGGATTGGACCCTGGCCTTTCAACTAAAATCACGATTGATATGTTTCATATCTTTTGTTTCTTTGTTTGCATGCATACTTTCTGTTAACATATTGACAACTGACTTGCTATGTGAAATTTAAATATTTTTTCTTTGACTCCGCCTACGAGATTAGAGAATTGTTAATTGTAGCAGCTTTATGGAAATATACAGTCCATTACACAAAAAATCAACATAGCTTTTTCTCTATAATCACCCTATATAAAACACGAGACTCCTGGGGCAGGGCCATTTTGGCCCTAAGGTCATAGATTGAACAAACTTGGTAGAGGTTTACAAGGTGATGCTACATACCAGATATCAAGACTCTAGGCCTATTTATTCCAGACAAGAAGATTATTTCATATTTTCTCATTATATGCCTATGTTATATATTTAACAATTTTTAACGTTTTACAATTTATTTTGCTCATCTTGGAGCAGTATTGAATAATTTCAATGACAATGGTCAGAACGATATTTTAGGCCAATGAAAACACGAATTAACAGACGCTATCCTTTAAATGAGCATTTGGGGAGAGCAACTATTGCAAAGGAGGTCAGTGAGCAAAATTCATATCCGTTGGAAGTAATTCTAAAATGATAAGCATGTGGAATTTCGTGGGTTGGTCTTTTATCTTCCTCATGGATCATACGCCTATAAAAGCTATTGGTTATGTGACAGATGTGATAGAGAGTTTATGCTGAAAACATCAGCTGCCGTCAATGACGTTATAACGTGGTCATCATTTGATTCAACTTCTAATGGTAATTGGTGTTTTAATTGAACAGAGAATCAATTTACAAAAATAGCGTAGGCTTAAAATGTAGCTAATGGTATGGTTGATTAAAACCTTAAGTAACTGACAAATGGTGCGACGCGTTTGTGTGATAACGAAGACGTTAGATTTTATCTTTCGGCTCGTGCTCTGTAGCCCTGAAGATATTCCTTTCAACAGATTTTGTCTGGATGTATTGAAAAGCATTAAACAGTCATACTTGTAAATGTTGTTCAAGAAATGCAGACTAGAAACACCATTTAAAGGCGGTAACGTAAAAGCATTTATTAAACGTTAAATTATGAAAACTTGGACCTTTTTTCAGATAAGAAGAGTTTTTCCCTATAGAAACTACCCCGGGACTTAGCCATTTTTTCCATCAGAAGGATAATTTAAAGAAACTTGGTAGAAGTATATTATATGATGATACAATCTAAATATCAAGACTCTATGCCTTGTGGTATCAGATAAGAAGTTTTGTATGTCTTCCCAATATAAGCCTAATATGTAAAACATGTGACCTAAGGGTGGTGCCTTGTTGGCCCCAGGGGCATAATTTGAACAAACTTGCTAAATGTCTACTAGATGATGCTTAATGCCAAATATCAAGGCTCTATGCCGTTTTGTTTCAAATAGGTTTTCTCTATATAAACCTACGAAAAAACAGCTGTCGCCCTGGACGGGGCAAATTTTAGCCCCAGGGACATACTCGTAATTTGAGCAAACTTGGTAAATGTCAACTTGCTATATAATTGTAAATACCAAATATCAACGCCCTAGGCCCTGTGGTGTCAGACAAGAAATTTTTTATTGTTTTTATATCCAAAATCTATTTAGCCTGTGTGAACTAGATATACAATCGACCAGAAAATGAAAGAGGGTCATACATGTATAAAAAAAATCCTGCCAAGTTTTGTCAAAATCCAGCCAGCAGATTAGGAGGAGATGCGTAGACGACGGACGACACACGACGCACGACGGATGTCCAACGATCACAAAAGCTCAGCTTGAGCCTTTGGCACAGGTGAGCTAAACATGGTATAACTCCCCCCCCCCATTTTTAAATATCCTATGAAAATGAAATGATTTGGTCTCGATGAGACCAAATTATTTCAGTTTCATGGGATATTTAAGAAAAATGAGATAAAAATAGAAACGCAACCCCCACCCGCCCCACTCCTTTATATATATATGAACCCCCTTTCCAGAAATCCTGGATCCGCCACTGAACACGTAAAAAATAAAAGTAAGATAGGTATGAACGTTAGGGGTGTTTGTGCTCACAGGGTACCCTCTATCTATACAGTTTTTAAATACTTGATACTCACTGAGTATGACTATTTTAAAAATGCTGAAAAAGTGCAAAATTTAATCTGAGGTTAATCGTTAATGATTTGTTTGTTTGTTTGATTTGATTCTTTACGTCCCATCAACAATCTTTCAAATATGTAGGGACGGGTCTTCCTGGGTTGAACCAGTACTATGCTAAGATTAATGTGTCTTGCTCAAGGACACTACGCAGTGACGCCGGTGAAGCACGAACCCGCGGCCCCTCGGTCTCGAGTCAAGCACTCTACCACTAAGCCACTGGGCTCCCTTATCGTTAATGAAACAAGCACTTGAAAATCTTCGAACAACGATCAAATGTCATCTATAGTTTTCAAAAGATAGGTATATAAAGTTTCCTTTTAAAAGGACAGTTTGCCCAGTTTTCCTCATGACCTACTGCACTATAATCCCTAGGAAACCATACAAGGTGCAATAATCAAGTTTTGAAAATTTTTAAACCCAGACGGGTCAAAAGTGAGATGAGTACATGAAGTAACATAAAATTGAGAGATGGGTTAAGTATCAGGTTTCTGTTCAACATCAATAACACATTAAGTAATTATTCGATTTAAAATAACCACTACCACCTGAGTAACTATTCACATGCTACTAATTAGACTCGTCCAACCAATCTTTGAATCTTCTGAGGTCGAAATTTACCTTTAGATGCACTAATTAAGCATGTATTCTTATCTGATTGGAGATATTATGACCCCTACGTGGGGTGGGGGGGGGGGGGCTTCAGGTCATGCTTACTGAAAGCTCTGTAACGTAATACAGGCTTAATTGAAAATGTGTTTCATGAGTTGCTATTGCTTTAAAAATGTATTGTTAATTAGATAGACCTAAAGCAAACAAAAATGAATGTCAATAGTTACGATATTCAGTCTCAATCAAAATGAATCATAACCACAACTTTCAGTTCAGACTTAAGACTTGAACTTATTTTCATTTATTCATTAAAAAAAGTAAAGTAAAAATTGATGAAAGCAATGAAATTAAATAAATTTTTAAATTAGCTTTTTCATAGTCATTTTTTTTTAAATCAGTGCCTTATTAAATGAAAGAAAGTACAAAAAATCAATCAATACATCAAATTGATCATCAAAGGGCTCATCATGTACAAACTAGTCTTTGCTCTATTAGTTAAAATGCAAATTGAATTGGTTTCTCACCTGAAAAGACAAAGGTGTGAAAATTGTAAAGAAAACACTGAATGTTTAACGTTCGAACAAACAAAACTGTCAAAATACGGGACATGTCACTCAGACTAAAGATGGTCCAGTTTATAAGACCTATCTAATCACTGAGCTAAAAATGCATTGGCTAATTCATTGGCATCTGTGTTAATATAGAGGTGTGAAAGTGTGGTCATTCTGTTATCTGTTGTTATCAGTTAAGTTAATAATTTAACCAGTGTCATGAATTCATAAAAGTTATTGTCTCAAAATGATTAAAAAAGACCCTGTTAGGGTTGTATGGTTATTCTATTCTGCCCTTGATGATTAAAAAAGACAAGTGTTAGGTGCCTGGACTGTAATGCAGAAGTCAGTGCTAAAGTAAAAAGTGCCCTTGGCAGGGACGAAACGGGATTCTTTTCTTTTTTCAATAAATAGAACGTAAAACCTGACCTAATATCAACCACCAAAACGGCCTTTTAAAAATTTCAATCAACCACTCAGATTCGTAAAGACCAGTATTGAACACTTTTTGGCATATTGACCGGGGCGGTTTTAACAGGTTAAAACTGCTGCTTAAAACTGGGGGTGGTTTAGACTGCCCAACCTTGAAACCGGGTCATGAATTCTTATCCTTAGAAGTGCTTGCGTTCAAAAATATGAAAATTCAAAATAATTCCAGTGAAATTGAAATAATAACACAGAAATGTCCCTAATAAAGGGTCCATGACTAAACATCGAAATTATATGTATCAGTATGAGGATTTTCTCTGAGATATCAATGTTTCAGGACTGGGGCCAGTCTACATTTAAAATTAAAAAGTTTGTGATAGACCAGTTTCACATCTAGTTACCCATCTTTGAATTTTAAAAGGATTTAAGTACCACAATACAAATACCGGCAGCTACAAACAATCCTTTGTTGAATTATAATTTACTATACGGTAAGTCTTGTATAAGTTATTACAATCGAATAGTTTGTACACCATATATTATTCACAAATGTCATGTATTAGTTCGTACAGTGATCATTTTTGCTTGCGGTGCTCTTGCCGCAAGCATTTGTTTTGGAAAAGTGATACCCTCTACCTGGTTGTCTATTTATATAACATACTGTTAGCATAACGGTCATGTGTATGGGAACAAAACAATTCACCGATAAGAAAACTCACCGACAGCAAGCAAAACATAGTGTTAAGAGCATGTCTCATATCACATGTCATGGAATGTCGCTCACTGTTTTCAGCCACTGTGACCTTGATCTCAGGAGTCAGCTAGCTAGGTTGTGAAAAAATGCACCCACAGCAGATCGACTATATTGTTTATGGTAGCAGATCCATATTTGGTACGTAAATAAATATTGGGCCCTGGCGAGTCACTACCTGTTTCCAGGTCACTGTAACCTTGACCCCTGGTTTCACCGTTTCAGTTCTAGCAAGGTAGAGCCCAGAGCATATCTGTATATAATTTAAGGTAGGAATGTGAATTATATTTTGGGATCATGGCATGTCGCATACACTTCTGGGTCTCTTTGGCATGTAGCTTGTACATAAACATGTTTAAAACACTGTAGCCTTAGTTTATAACTTTATTAATCATGCCACGATTGTCCAAACATGAATGATCTGACGCAATTGGAATGATATTGGCCCACTTCCATAGTTCCTACTAAAGTTCTTACATAATATATGCGTGCGCACTTTTACACCCAAACGGCTACAGTTGCAACCTTTTAATTAGTTGTTAAATAAACAAAGTGAATAGCCCTGTATGCCCCAACTCATTTCTTCATCGTAGACAAAAAGGGTGTGCATAAACTGCACAATAAACTGCACAGCCTGCTCTAATTAACAATAACGAATAAGAGGGACCGCAAATAGAACACATCAAGGATTTATTTTGTAAAATAAAAACATTTTGAGGCCATTAATAGATCTTGAACCCATTATGCTAGATAGGTCTAGAGGAGGGAACCAGACAAGCTTCTAGAGTAACGGTGCTCTGACCCACCGTTGATCTCTAGCTGGTTTGTGACGTCACTTTAGTAGCGAATCGTTCTTTAGTTACTAAGTAAGAACTAAAGTTCGGTTCGAAGTGGGTATTATAATTGCCATCAGTCAACTATATAGAATAGCTACCAGTCTGATAATAAAAGTGGTCATTAATAAACGTAAAATATTGTAATGATATTTTTCTTTTCTTTTCCAAATGTTTATGTTCATGTCTAGTCTATAAAGTTAACGTAATTGTCTTCATTATCAAAACTTAGCACCAGCCTATAGTCTAGCAACAAACTAGGAATATGTTTATATGGAAAAAATGAAATGACTATTTGAAAAGTTCTAGGCCTTTGGGAAATGCTATCAACTATACAGCGCCCAAGAACTCGATATCAGGCTACAGGGAAAGTTAAATATCGACGCAGGTCTGGTTAACCAAAAATGACGACCTGACGTACATGTACCGTACTTTGAAAGTATCAACGATATTTGCTTCAACGATATGCGTTCTGGCTGGCTATCGTCAGTTCCGGACAAATAATAGGGCTTCGAGGGTAATTTGTATCCAGATTTTAATAAAAATATTTTAATACAATTCCTTTAAATCACGTCTGATTTCTAGACTTTCAAATTGCAACTTTAGAATCTAAGGGTATTGCTATTCGATAGACTCTTGTCCTAACAGTATTTATTATTTTGGCATGAAATTAAAAACATGTTTTGCTGATATGCTGATGTTCATCGTTGCAAAAATTCAAAAAAATGATACATGAAAGATAAGTAAATTTTATTAATTTCATTTTTTGCGTGGCACTAGGTGCCGCTTTAGATAACTGTTTGTGTCTTTTGCTGATGTTCCGTTCGTCTATGACGTGGTTTTAGTGCAGTGTAAAAAATAACCAAATTTGGAGGTGTTCCCAACATACATGGTGCACATGCTGTTTTTAGACTAGGCAAGCCCTCCTTTAAAAAGAGGAAAATTTATTCTAATATGTAATCTTTTAATAGTTCGTACATATCGTTTTTTTTCTTCATTGGTGCTTGTTTTTTTAATCAGCGTAGCTGTCTACGATACTTTAATGCTAACTTTTCGCCTGCCAATCTAACGGCTTACGTCGCTAACGTGAATCCAGCATTGACGTCGCATGTTTAATATGACATAAAGATTTGTTTTCTGAAAGTACGTCGAGCGGATTAAAATTTACACGCCTATGTCGCCGATGCGTCGGAGATATTCTGTACTGTCATTACAAAATTCTAATACACTGCCGTGCAAGCTTGGAAAATTGACTGTTTTATTTTGTTTACAATCGAACCCGAACATGAAATCAACTTGCGCGGTGCCCCCTATGAACTGGTACCAGGGTATTTCGTAAATAGCCTGCTGGTACTTACGACATATGTGATCAGAGAAGGCCCAGGAGAGCATGTGCATTTGAGCAATCTCGCAAGGGTCTCGCTGCTTACTATCATAAAGTTTGAAGTGTACAAAGACTCAGACCAAATAACATTCTAGACATCTACGTACGTTGTGTTTTAAATACTTGAATACCAATTTCATACGAGTTCGGTGGTTTTCTTAGCGTAAATAACTTAATTCATGTAATAACGGCTCCTAAAGAAATATCAAATTCCTCAAAATGGAACATTTTAACACGGATGTATAGTCCGTGATTTTAACAAACTGTTGAGCCGATCGAGGCGTGTCTTGCTGCATTCGGAAGGTCCTGAAGAGTGTATACCAAGATAGTGTACGGACAGACGCACATACCAAGAAATAATTTGATTGCAGCCGTGCTGAATCTAGGTCATGATGAATTTAATATTTACATTGGTATTTTCATGAAATAAGCCCGTTCATGAGCGCATATGCGAGCAGCGAATGCTCAGACGAGCCTGCGCATCCGCGGAAAATCGTCAGCGCCTTAATCTGCTAACTGCCCACATACACATGGAAGGAATGTAGATGATCGATTCGCTTCATATACCGACTTTCCATAGTACACAGTTTGCTTAACTATTTCACTATGGATGGATTTTCCTACTATGAAAATTGGAAGACCTTGAGATGATCGCGCGACATATCAGAATTTGCTTTCCTTACCACACGTCTGTAGATGTATACTGAACAGCAAAAGAAACGCATATTTTGCATATTTGGTATAGTGTATAAATTGGGGGTTAACATCAATTCTCTGTAACTACTGAACCTGTTATAATAGAGGTTGTTCACGCTCGGTCTCGGATTTTACAAAAAATTGCTGACAATGATTCTTTCTTGGTAAAACCAAAAAATTTAATGCTAGTTCACTCATTTGTCTTTCCGTTGCCATGGCAACAGCTTCCAAATATTTTGGCCAAAAATCAGCCAAAATTACCTTAAAATTCAATAATTTCACTGCAAAACTGCCATTTATACTGCCTTTCTTTCACAATATTTTTCATTTTGTCCGGTAATTCTAACTTAAACTTATCTAAATCATACCTCATACCATCCAGAAAGAAAAGTTTTTGTTGACTTAATTAACACTGAATGTGGGTGGGGTAACACAACCCCGAAATGTGTCGTTTTTTGCACTTTTTGACAGCTTATATCATTAAGGGCTCGACAGCCGGACACATTACAGGACTAACATGAAAATCAATATTACCCCATCTTTCAAAAATTAGAATAAAAATTTTGGGAAGTTACCATCTTCTATGTGTTACCATGGAAAGAAGAGGTACACCGTTCCAAAATGCATGTTTTGATTTTAACAAATATTTATGAGGTGTGAAATTCACACAACAGCCAGACTGTAACACTGAACAAAAGAAAGTGTTAAGCTACCATTTTTCTGCCAATATCTATAAAAAATATTATCAGAGGCCCCAATAGGGGTTTGATTTAGTCATTTTAGGGGCACAATGGGGGCAAAATTTAAGAAATTATTTGAAAAAAAGTCAAAGCTCTCTTACATAATAGAATTAATTGTATCAAAGTTGTTTTGAAAAGCCATGTCTACATTATAAAATTGTAATTTAGGAATATAAACAATTGTAAATCTCAGGAGGGGCTCCCGAAGGGGCTCAAATAGATTGAATGTGGGTGGGGTAACACAACCCCGAAATGTGTCGTTTTTTGCACTTTTTGACAGTTTATATCATTAACGGCACGAAAGCCGGACACATTATAGGATTAACATGAAAATCTATATTACCCCATCTTTCAAAAACTACAATAAAATTTTTGGGAAGTTACCATCTTCTATGTGTTACCATGGAAACAAGAGGTACACCATTCCAAAATGCAAGTTTTGATTTTAACAAATATTTATGAGGTGTGAAATTCACACAACAGCCAGACTGTAACACTGAACAAAAGAAAGTGTTAAGCTACCATTTTTCTGCCAATATCTATAAAAAATATTATCAGAGGCCCCAATGGGGGTTTGATATAGTCATTTTAGGGGCGCAACGGGGGCAAAAATTAAGAAATTATTTGAAAAAAAGTCAAAGCTCTCTTACATAATAAAATAAATTGTATCAAATTTGTTTTGAAAAGTCATGTCTACATTCTACAATTGTAATTAAAGAATAAAAACGATTGTAAATCTCAGGAGGGGCTCCCAAAGGGGCTCAAAATTGATTGAATCTGGGTGGGGTAAGCCTACCCCTAAAAATCATACTTTTTGCATTTTTGATTAGCCACAGACAGCTTGTGCGGATAATTTGACATTTTGGTGTATGCTTAATTAAAGCATTGAGTGTGAAATATCATGAGATAGAAAAAGAAATGGGAAGATGATTCAAAACATCAAATTAAATATGCAGCGAATATCCCGCAAACATTTTGCAAATATGCGACGAACATGCATTTAAATATGTAAATTAAATATGCAGCGAACAATAATTGCGACTATCCTGCGAACAAGCAGCAATCAATGATTTACAAAAGTCAAAGCTTTTTAAACTCAAATAGTCAAAATTAATTTATCCATTGTGCACTGACCTCAGCAAGCAACACCATTCCAGAACAATCAAAAGGTATCAACTCAAACATCATAGGAACAGAAAAACACATCAGAAGAGATAACATTCCGTAAAAAAGACTTCTCAACATGTTGTCAATTATGCATCATGGCAATTATGACAGCCATTTAATTGAAGAGTTTTAAGGGGAGATAATTTTGAATCTATCTCCCCAGTAAAAAAATAAGATCTAATGATTGGTCACTTACTCCCTTTACCTGGAGGCCTGCATTACTAATTGAATCATTGCCGCAGGGCTCCCGGTTTTTCGGACGGTAGAGTCCCTTCTGTAGTTTATCTTGAAATTAAACCTCGTGGTACTTTGTTAAATTATGCACATGGAACGGCAAACAGTGTGGACCCTGGTCAGGCAGTTCACAGAGGTATGTCTGATCCGGGTCTGCGCTGTTCGCTTTGACCTATTTGTCCGAGGGGTTCGGAACCTTGCGGTATATACTTACCACAATACTCCTGAGTGCCGTCAGTCCATGAAGCTTTCTTCTAATTGTTTTTGCTGTTTTATGTATTTTTGACACGTGTATATGTTGTTGTTTGACATATACCCCAGCTAGGGGTCTTGTCTTGAATAAAAACCTGAAAACCTGATCTTTAGACTGAGAGCTATATGAGTTGAAGTTCCTTAGATGAACTCTCCGCGAATACATAAAAAAGTTAAAGTCACTGTAACGAATATACAACGAACAGTATCCAGAACTAAGTTCTTATTGCGAATACTGGGCGAATAGTACCTTGTGCTTGCTGCGAATATGCAGCGATTATATGACAAACTGCAAACATTCAGCGACCACTTTTTTGTCAGACCAACATTGTTCGCTGGGTATTCGCGACAAGAAGTGAATATATAGCGAACAATTACTGTAAACAATGCAGTTCGCAGAATATTCACAGCATTTTCGTCAGATATTCGCACAAAGACAGCTTTTCCGTAAGGGCCCCTGGAAAATGTTGGACCCGAAAAGTATAGTTTTCTTTGAAATTAACCATTGATAAACCACTGTAAATCTGTAAAATAAGTTGAGGACTAAAAAAACTATGTCAGAGCTGTTTCTGGCACTTGGGCCTGGACCCCCTCCCACCCTGACAAGAATTCCTGGATCAGCGCTTGTCGCATTTATCCAATCAATTGACGCTGCCTAAGATGGCATCAAATGAGACATCCAAAAGTAAGCTGTTCTCTTTTGGCACCAGGTGGTGCTATTTGGGATACAAGTTTACCGAGCCTTTTGAACAGTACGCCAATTGAGAGCTAAAAGTGCGAATACGGTATTTTATGGGCATGTGTTTCTTCAACTTTTAGTTTAAAATTCGCACTCCCTGGCGTAATGATCGAGCTTGATCGAGCCAGTAGATATTTAAAGGAATAAAGTATTTATGTTTATGTTATAAGTTCATTATCTCTGGAGTATCTCCCATGTGCGGATCCAGAGTGGGGTATAGGGGGTTTGGACCCCCCTTGACAATCACAAGTTATATGGGTTTATATAGAAATTAGCATTTGGATCCCCCCACCCCCTGGAAAAAGTTGGACCCCACTGGAAAATGTTGGCCCCCTCTGGATCCTTTGGAAAGTATAGTTCTCTCTGCAATAAAACCATTGGACCACCTCTGTAAACTGTAAAATAAGCCGAGGACTAGAAAAACGTTGTCCAGGCTGGTTTTTTTTGGGCCGTTGATCCTGGAACACCCACCCCACCCCTCCTGACAAAACTTCCTGGATCTGCGCTAATGTGTCCATGGGTGCTTCGATGCACCAGTGACGTATATTAGAACATGGATCCCTGGTTGCACTTCCACATGTAATGTAACATAGTGGAGTGCAACGATCGAGGTACCAAAGTGTAATAGAATGCAGGTTAGCCAGCTGATCTCGCTATTAGAGGTGGGGGAAATGGAACATCATAGCCTAGACATTGAGGTAATACACTCTGAAAATTTTTCAGGGTTTACCCTGGCTCAGAAGTTTTTGCAGCCAGCACTTTAGCCAAATGGAAAACGTTGGAGCCAAATGAAACTAATTTCAGCCAAGGTTTTAGCCAGAAAGTAGAAAATCAACAAGTTGTTTTGTAAAACTCTTTGCCCGCTAGGTGCGATTTTTGTTGTCTGCTGATTACCTTTGCAAACAGTTTGGACCCACATCAGGCCCGACAAAATTTTGTGCCTGATCTGGATCCAAACTGTTTGACACCCTTTCTTTCTTTTTCTCTTCACTGTCCTCGCTCATACTTACAGGGAGTGCTAATTTAGACTGCCCTTTTAGCTGTAGCCACTCTACAATTTTAGTAGCAAATGGTTCCAAAAGCTAATGGCAGGGTAAACCCTGCTTTTATCTTTTCCTGAATTGTCCAGGAATGCTTACATCTATTATGTTCTTTATTATATATATTGTTCATATTTATCATTATTCAAATGCTACTTTTCAGTATTTTGTTTGATTTGATTCTTTATTTCCACTCAACAATCTTTCAATTATGCGGGACGTTCTTCCTAGGTTGAACCAGTACTAAGCTAGGATAAATGTGTCTTGCTACTTTTCAGTATCTATGTCATTATCATTACAGCTATCTGACATCTAGTGACAGAAATATACATACTGGTACATACAAACCTGAAACATTCTTCATTGTTCTACTCTTCTTTTGTCCTATGGTAAGCGATACCATAACTGCCTTGTCCTTCGAGCTCATTTGGGAGATATCCTGAGAGCAGATTTGGTAAATCTGCAACACTTCTGATTGTCAAAATTTACCGCGGTAAAAAGCAAGGGATATCGTTATATCTATTCAAGAACAGTACATTCTTGAACTTTTCAAGAACAGTTTTTAAGAACAATTGCTCTTAAATATTTGTCCAATTTTACATTCATAAATTGTATTTGAGCTGATCTTGAACACTTTAAGAGCAGTTCATGTCCAGTTCTTGATCCTTGTTCTTGAATAATGAAAGAACTTTTCTTGGACCTTTATTTAAATTTTCGCAGGGGCCGTCTAATTTGGGCCTCTGGTAATATTTGTTTAGCTAAATGACACAGCAAAATGCAAGGATAACATTCATATCTGCTCCTAATTTCAGTGATGAGACACTTCGTAAATATTAGATAAATTTAAAACTAGGCTATTATTGTATAATGGAGATATTATTTTTCAAAACACCTTTGATACAACTAGTTTTAATTTATTAGAGAGCTTTGACTTTAAGTAATTTCTTAATTTCTGCCCCCTTGCGCCCCTACAATGACCAAAATCAAGCCCCCATTGGGACCTCTGATGATAATTTGTAGATATTGGCAGAAAAATATTGGACTTATATTGCCTCTGTTTTACTATTTTGCACTTATTACTGAACAAAGTTGGTCAATTGCATTTATTCTCTAGATGCCAAAGAAATTTAACCCTTTTAATCCGTTTTGAGCCCCTTAGGGAGCCCCTAATGAGCTTTCAAACTGTTTATATTCTTTAACTACAATTGTATAATGTAGATATGACATTCCAAAACAAATTTGGTACAGTTAATTTTGATTTGTAAAAAGGCTTTGATTTTTTTTCAAAAAAAATCTAAATTTTTGCCCCCCTTGTGCCCTTAAAATGACCAAACTCAAACCCCCATAGGGGCCTCTGATAATATGTTTTACAGATATTGGTAAAGAAATGGTAGTGTTACACTTTCTTTTATTCATTGTTACAGTCTGGCAGCTGTGTGAAATATACACTTCATAAATATTTGTTAAATTCAAAACATGCATTTCAGAACGGCGTACCTCTTGTTTCCATGGAAACACATAGAAGATGGTAACTTCCCAAAACTTTTATTTTAATTTTTGAAATATGGGATTATATTTAATTTCATTTCAGTCCTATAATGTGCCCAGCTTTCGTGCCCTTAATGATATAAGCTGTCAAAAAGTGCAAAAAACGACACATTTCGGGGTTGTGTTACCCCACCCACATTCAATCGATTTGAGCCCCTTCGGGAGCCCCTCCTGAGATTTACAATTGTTTTTATTCTTTAATTACAATTGTATAATGTAGATATGACTTTTCAAAACAACTTTGATACAATTAATTCTATTATGTAAAAGAGCTTTGACTTTTTTTCAAATAATTTCTTAATTTTTGCCCCGTTGCGCCCCTAAAATGACTATATCAAACCCCCATTGGGGCCTCTGATAATATATTTTATAGATATTGGCAGAAAAATGGTAGCTTAACACTTTCTTGTGTTCAGTGTTACAGTGTGGCGGTTGTGTGAATTTCACACCTCATAAATATTTGTTAAAATCAAAACATGCATTTTGGAACGGTGTACCTCTTGTTTCCATGGTAACACATAGAAGATGGTAACTTCCCAAAATTTTTATTCTAATTTTTGAAAGATGGGGTAATATTGATTTTCATGTTAGTCCTGTAATGTGTCCGGCTGTCGAGCCCTTAATGATATAAGCTGTCAAAAAGTGCAAAAAACAGCAAATTTCGGGGTTGTGTTACCCCACCAACCTTTCAGATAGAACTTCGATATAAAAGAGACCAGAAATTCTTTAAACATTAAGGTTCGGATACTAACCAAGGGCAATTCTCCAATTAATAAACAGCTTTATAGCTAACATGTTTGTATTAAAGAAGATATAACAGTCCGAAATTTGCCAAATTTCATTGATTTTCTGACAAATTTTAGCCAAAAACTATTGACCCCGTTACCATGGCAACGGATATGAAAATGAAGGAATGATGCATGATTTGCGTGTTTTGGCATGAAAACAAACAATCATGGAAAGTTTCATCAAAATCTGTGACTATGCGTGAACAACTAGGTTCGATGGTTACAGAGAATTGGTGTTAAATACTGATCTAATGACGTGTAAGGTATCACTGATGTATTGAACATGTGAATTATCGAATGCATAACAAATTGACGGCTCATTGGAATAATGATAATAGCTAGGGGGCGTAACTCTGGACGGAATAAACTAACACATAATAAAGGCGCCTTTCGAGATGGTGTATGCCTAAAACCACTGGACGGATTTGAATGAAAATCACTCTGCGTGATTATCATGACATACAGACTACTTATGAAGTCTAATTGTTTTGATATTCTTTACGGTGGACTATTGTGACCCAGTTACATTATCGGACAATTAATCGGAAGTGTGTTAATTACAGGCATGAAAGGGTCAAAACAATTGTTTTAGACGGTTCTGTTGGACACTACCTTACTTGACATCAATCATACCGGTCCAGATATTCTTACACCCCAAAGACTCCGGTGGCTTTCAATACCAATACAAAAAATGCAAAAAAATGAAGATTTTTGGATTAGCAGTATAATTTCTACAGCAGTGAATTTTTGAGTTTTATGCTGTTTTCCTATCTGTTACAGTGTGTTATCGTGATATGCAATGAAATTGGATTCAAATAATGTGTTTTCCAATGTACGGCACTGTTTTTGCGTTTTTGGCATTAATTAACAAAAAATAATAATTAACTGTGTAATGACGAATAAAATGGTCTAGAATGAACACATGAGTCCGTTTAAACATATTCAAATCAATTAGGGTAACATTTGATAAGGGTTTCTGGTATTAAATGGATATTGAAAATATGCGTTTCTTTTGCTGTCAAGTATATGTACCCCGACTTTGTTGTATGAGACCAACGAAGTCGCATCGGCCTGCGCACCGCACAGTCTTATCAATAAAAACATTTAACATTTTGTTCGGCCAGATCTGGGCCCAAACTGTCGGCTATTATTGTCGGCCGCAGACAAAGCCTCAAGGACAGCATGATGTCTAAGATCAAAGCCACCGCTGTTGTTGTTAGCACGTGGTGGCCTTGGCTTCGCACATAAAACATGATTACCCAGCCAGAAAATTTTGTCCGGGGGAGGGGGGGGGGGTCCAACTTTGACAACGTTTTTTTAGTTGATGATGGGAGAGAGGATCCAAACACCACAAAAGCGGGCCATCATTGGCCTGCCAGCGAAACACCGTTAAATTGGCATTTCGCTGATTGATGACCCAACAAGGAATGCTGACTTGGTAGCTTTGTGATTTTAAGGGGAACTGGACTAGTATGCTTAGAAACCCTATTTTTGGTGATTTTTTAGGGTGGGGGGGGGGGGGGGTCCGGACTCCTTGCCTCCCCCCTCCCTCTGTAATCCGCCCATGAGCTGTCTCCCTTTCATGGGTTTGCATGAAAACTCACCAATTCGCGATATAAAATTGCTCGGCTACACCGTCACAAAAACCGAGATTTACTTTTTCTTCCTCGAACGCTAGTAGGCAAAGATGAGCATGTGCATCCAACACTGTTGGCTTTATGGTAGTATCAGGCGCGGATCCAGGAATTTTTGCCAGGGGGAGGGAGGGGTCCGAAAAAAACTCTGATAACTTTTTTTAGGCATCAGCTTTTTTACCGTTTTACAGAGGGGAATCCATGGTTTATTTTAAGGAAAACTATATTTTTAAGGTTCCAGAGGGGGTCCAACATTTTACAGGGGAGGGGGTCCAAATTTTTCCAGGGGGGGGGGGGGGGGGGCAAATGTTAATATAGATTTTGTGAATTTCCAGGGGTGTGGGTCCGGACCTCTGGATCCGCGCATGCGTATGATAGATCCACTCGCTTTTACAGTGAAGCCAATCCCGAAAGACAGGTTTTCTCATGCAATGGCTCATTTTTTATTGCTCTAGTGACACTTCAAAACATGATTAGGTACATGATTCTGGATATTTTATCTGGTTCTACATTGTACATACGTACAGAGACTTTATATGAAATAAGCATTCTCTGATACGTAAGTTGTGGGAAGCAGAAAAAAGCGCCGATCTTGTACATATATATATATATATATATTGACTTGTCTCTTTCTGTGACCTGCATTTTCGAGGGCTCTCTGAATGATGTCATCATGGCTCAGCATGCAAAAGAGTTAAAGCTACTCGCAGGTAAAGGGTTAGTCAGTAGTGTTGCATCATTTCTTTCATTGTGGTCACTTTTGTCTCATAGCTATTTTTACGAGTGTGCTTGCTCCACGGATGGACTTTAATTTTAGTTTTCAAACGCAATAGCGGATGAATGGATTAATGCAAATGGATAAATAAATAAACATGTGCGGATACAGAGGGGGAGACAGGGGGGTCCCGACCCAATCACAAAAATATAGGGTTTCTTAGCATTATTAGTCCGGATCCCCTGTAAAACCAAAAAGCTTACAAGCCAGCATTCAGTGTTGGGCCACCATCGGCCCGCTAGCGAAACGCCATTTGAATTGCGTTTCGCTGGCGGGCCGTTGGTGGCCCGCTAATAAAAAGTTAAAGTTGGACCCCTCAGACAAAACTTTCTGGATCCGCGCATGCGTAAACCATTTAAAAGGTAAGTCGTTTTCTTTTTAAACTTTTTCTATAATGACTTGCATATGGCCGTTCCAAGCTGAACTTTATAATGATTTTCCATTTTAGCGGACCCAAATCAAAATACACAGGCAGCGGTATTGCGTTATACCCGACTATTAATAACAATGACAGGGTTGCGTCAGACAGCTACTCTGCAGTGCGCATGACCGGATTTCCGAAAAAGTCAATCTGAAAGTTTGCTGCTTCGAAAGCAGCAAACAAAAATAGAAGGAGGTTAGGGAGCGAAATGGCTCAGTGGTAGAGTGCTTGGCTCGAGACCGAAGGGCCGCGGGTTCGAGCCTCATTGGCGTCACTGCGTTGTGTCTTTGAGCAAGACAATTTAATCTTTGCTTAGTGCTGGTTCAACCCAGGAAGACCCGTCCCATCATTACTGAAAATATTATTGACTGGGAGGTAAAGAATCAAATCAAACAAAATAAAATGGTAAGAGTAGTTGCAATGGCCAGTTTACTAATACATGTGTTTATACAGTTGAGGGCAAAATGCCGAAAAGTGTCAAAAATTAGTCTGGGAATTATGAAATACATGTAATCACATACACATCTTAATTCAGACAACACAGAAGACATCTTCAACGTTTCAAAAGGTTTGCTAAAGATGTCAGAGAAGCTATGCTCACAAAGTACCAATGCTAGATGCTGACTGACAGACAATCAATGTACCAACTAATCAACCAATCACCACTGAGTGCAGACGGAAACTTGCAAACCTGTGTCAAAAGTGCTAAAGCAGGTGCGACAACAAGGAATCCATCAAAAAATCTTAAAGAAAACCAATAAACAAAGAAACAAATATAATCATTATTACGTCACGTCCGAGAGTAAAATCACGCCATGTTTTAAATTCGATAAACACCATTAGTGGTTTACAGATTTGAAATGACTTTTTTAAGAACGTCACGTATATATGGCAAAACCCTAATGTTTTCACGTCTAAATTAGATGTTAATGCTTGCACAGTAATTTCAATGTCATAAGATAAATAGAATCTAACAATTGTACTTCTGTATTATTTAATCTATACTATGCACAACAAGTTTAGCAATTTCTTATGTTTCGCATCTTTTTTGTGCTCATCTTCGTGCAGTGCCGATCAATTTCAATTGCAATGACGAGAACAGTATCTTAGTCAAATGAAACCACAAAATTTCAGAGGCCATCTTATAAATAGACATTTGGGGAATGCAAGAACTGCAGAAGGGGTCAGTAAGCAAAAATCACACCCGTTGTAAGTAATGCTGAAATGATAAGCATGCGATTTTTCGTTTGGTGGTATTTCATTTTCCTCATGCATCATACGCCTATAAAAATATTGGTTATGTGACAGATGTGATAGAGATTTCATGCTGAAAAAAAAACAGCTGCCATCAAAGACGTCAAAACATAGTCATCATTTGATTAAACTTCTTATGTTAATAAGGGTTTCAATTCAACAGAGACTCAGTTTACAAAGAAATCATAGGCTTACAATGTAACCCATCTTATGGTTGGTTAAAACCTTAAGTTACTTCAAAATTGTGCGACGCATTTGCGAGATAACGTTGACGTTAGATTTTATCTTTCGGCTCGTGCACTTTAGTAGTGGAGATGTTTCATTCAACAGTATTTGTCTGAATGTGTTGGAAGGCATCAAACAGTTTTACTTGTTATTGTGGTTCAAGAAAATCCGACTAGAAACACCGTTTAAAGGCGATAACGTAAAAGCATAAGTAAAAACGTCATATTATGAAAACTTGGTCCTTTATTTCTCTTAGAAAGTACTGAAAATTGCAGCATTTGCTATGGTTTTTTTTTTTGGTTTTCAGTGACCATACAATCGTTTGAAAATGGTTTCGGCTTCTCCCAATGATCAGAAATGCCCACGTTACCCGCTAGTCTTAAATTTAAACGTCACTTTAGCACGGCCGCTGTGTTTGGTAATTCTGTATTTTTTTCAAATGGAAAATCTTGTCAGATGATCGGCGCTTGTATCTTCATAACAGCAAAAGAAACTCGAGATCTGATGTGGATGGGCTCAACCATACAAAACAATTGCTAAATTTATTGTGCATAGTATATATAACTCGTTGCGAAAATGTGATCTTTTGATACAGGGGCCCCTGATTTGAACTTGGACTTGTTCATAGCAAATGACATAAATTCAACTAGCTTTAACGATACGATTTTGATTTTAGAATATTTAATTTCCCAATTCGTGCTGGTAATGTTCCTCGCTTTCCTTCGTATCATGTATATATACTGAGGGAAAAAAGTGTAGCAATTATTTATAATAGGGTTTCCCATAGGCGATCTTTGAAGCATTAGATCTTTTAATTGGCAGGTCCGCAAACTTGTCGATTGTTTGAAAATGACCTTATGGCTACCCGCTAGTGGTCAAAAGTAACAAAATCCAAATTAGTAGTGAATATTTGATCTGCTGAGCATTTTAATTTCAAACGGTATTCAATTGAAGGGGAGGTAATTTGGAAAAATACGATTTTCAATTAAAAACTGTACAAAAAGGATGAAAATAACATTCAGTTTTAAACCGTTTTTCACTTTCTTGCTTTTGGATATACACATTTGACAGAAAATTGAAACTTTTAGTCGAAAACTATTAGCACTTTTGCCAGATAAGCTGTTTTACCAAGGGGGCATAAAATTAGACTTTACATTATGTAAAATGTCAGCCTGTTAATGTCATAGTACTCGTGAACGTTTGTCAACATATGTTTTTGACACTATGAAATTATAAGTCCTATTTCTTCTAAACTGTGACTCCTCAAAGTATATTGCTTAACTTTTTTCCCTCAGTATAATTCGCAGTATATTCATTTTACACGAGAACGCTCTAACAGTAGTGGCTTAAACAAATAGAAATCACGTTTTAACTGCTATGTTACCAAAAATATTCATCCATGAGAGTTTTTATTTTTGTAAAATAGAGTCTACAGATTATCTACTATATGTTTTTATTGATATCATAAACTTCCTTAGACATTTTCTAACTACTACCAAAGACATTAAAAGCCGATTGTTAAATATTAATGTTGATAAGAGCCAGTACTTTATGCTGATAAAGATTATAAATTGAGAAATATTCTTGGACAGTCCACCTAAATTACTTATCAATTCAAAAAGATAATCAAATGCTATTAAATGGATCAGACTCTATGGCTGTGCCGACTTAAAGACTTATCTATTGATGAGATGGTAGGGGCCTGATGCTTTGACTGTTGTCAGGCCCGCCAGGGTTTAGCTGTTGGATTTCTTTGCTCCGGTATCTATATCTGACCTAAGGGTGAGTTTGGCGCGCCGTCAAACCGGTTTAAGCCCTCCAATAAAATAGTTGTACTGACCGTTCCATGTGCGTACTTATTTTGTGGATCATTTGTGTTATTTATGTATTGTGTTTGTCATGTTTTCGCGTCTGTTCATTGCTGCCTTGTGGTCACCTGAAGGGAAAGGACTGACCTCTTGGCTCTTGTTTGTGATGTTTATTGTGATTTTGTTACTTTCTCATTTGGTATCCCAGGACAGGTGTGGTACTTGATTGTATCGATTCCTGATCCTTGCTGTCTGTCTTACTTCGTCCGGAGACTGTGATTATGGCATTTCTTTGCCATTCTCACGTTTAAATTCTGTGAAAAGTAGTGACATGAGATTTTGTGCGACCAGCAAAGGCTCAGACCAGCCTGCGCATACGCGCAGTCTGATCAGAGCCTTTGCTAGTCGCTTGACTGTTCTATGAGTGCTAACCTGCTGACTGGACATCATTTGGAGTTTCTAAGCTAAAAAGATGCCGCACAAGCTCGTCTGAGTCTACACTTGTCAAAATGCAACATTTTTGGAAATCATATGTCGCGGCTCATTTTAGGTTATCGAATTGTAAACAGTGCAGAAGATCATGATGGTATATTGCATTCTGCTGCATGTCGTTTTGACCTACACTGTCAAATTGACCTTATAATTCTTGGGGTTCTATTTGATATAGGGGTACATGTAACTATAGATATAATCATAAGCTATTATAATTGTAATTTGTCTGCAATGCAAGTGACACTTGCCACTGGAAACGCCCAAATGTATTTAAGTAGTTAATATGCTAGCTAAAATTCAGGCCTCCAGATAAGAGTGCGTACTAGAATACTATTTTCTTTTTTCTCAACCAAAACATATGTTGTGGGTGCTCAAAAGAACCGTCTCAATGAGAGGGTTCTTTTGAGCACCCAAAACACATATTTAAAATGATGGGTAAGGAAATAAATGCAGTTTGAGGTGCACAAACTATTCTTATCTGGACCTATGTTTAAAAATACAGATTTTTTTTACCAAGCAAACTAAGCTTAGTCTACTTTCCAGATAGAAAATAGCAAGACACTGATCGGGCTGCGTGAACGTGTTTTACACATATAGTGTCGATCGTATTTGAGCCGCGACATGAGATTTTCAACAATGTGGTATGTGCGACCAGCAAAGCCTCAGATCAGCCTGCGCAAACGCGCAGTCTGATCAGAGCCTTTGCTAGTCACTTGTATATTCTATGAGTGTTAAGCTACTGACTGAACATCATTCGGGGTTTCTAAGCTAACAAGGAGGCTGCATAGCGACCAGCAAAGCCTCAGATCAGCCTGCGCGTACGCGCAGTCTGATCAGAGCCTTTGCTAGTCACTTGTATATTCTATTAGTGTTAAGCTACTGACTGAACATTATTTGGGGTTTCTAAGCTAAAAATGAGGCTGCACAGACTCGTCTGAGTCTACACTTGTCAAAATACCACATTGATGGAAATCACATGTCACGGTTCATATACTCTTAAAGATCACACACATAGGCGACAAAAAATGGAAGCGTACATGAAGCTTGAGATTGTTTCATGATTCAGAGTGGGTCCAAACAGAGCCAAGCTTCTTATTTCAGGAAAATTGAACCAATCATGGATAATCTTTATTCAAAAATAGTGAGTATGGTGAGGAAATACCGGTACCACAATCACAAACTGCAGACAAGCCCATGACACCGCGAGGGAGACCCACACAACAATTACGAGACACGGTGACAAACTAAGCAAAGCAACCAGCTCTCTCTTCCCCATCAAGATGATTGCAAAACTATGACATAAACTAACGCACAGCAAAACATAGAACAATAACAGAATCCCATAATGGGGGTAAAATCAACAACGAATCAACAACAACAGAACCACCGCCTTAGAACGAAGCCACTGGAGGGCTTAAATGCAGTTTACTGGTACCAAATCTTCGCCCTAGAGTCTGCTGTTGTTGAAGCACAAAATTGTTAAGCTCGCATGGAGGCTTCCTAACTATTGCAATGTATCATCATGGATAGAAACGATCTTATCAAATAAACATACTATGATGAAACAAAGAAAAGGGCTCACGACTCACAGATAGTCGGAGCCAAAAAAGACCTCCGGTTGAGCCACGGAGAGCCAATCTACAGATAAGCAACAGGCACTAACCAACCGATTAAAGCTTTATGTCAGAGCCGTCATTGAGTCTGAGGCCTGACCCACCGTCGTGCATTTAAAGAGGAAACCATAGCTATACTATGCACAATAAATTTAGCAATTGTTTTGTATGGGTGAGCCCATCCACATCAGATCTCGAGTTTCATTTGCTGTCATGAGGGTACAAGCGCCGATCATCTGACAAGATTTTCCATTAATAAAAATACAGAATTACCAAACGCTGCGGCCGTGCTAAAGTGACGTTAAATTTTAAGACTATCGGGTAACGTGGGTATTTTTGATCATCGGGGGAAGCCCAAACCATTTTCAAACGATTGTTTGGTCACTGAAAACCAAAAAAAGCATAGCAAATGCTGCAATTTTCTGGTCTTTCTCTGAGAAATAAAGGACCAAGTTTTCACAATTTGACGTTTTTACTAATGCTTTTACGTTAACACCTTTAAACGGCGTTTCTAGTCGGGTTTTCTTAAACCACATTAACAAGTAAAACTGCTTGATGCCCTCGAACACATTCAGACAAATAATGTTGAATGAAACATCTTCACTACTACAGTGCACGAGCCGAAAGATAAAATCTAACGTCACCATTATCTCGCAAATGCGTCGCACCATTTTTTCAGTAACTTAAGGTTTTAATCAACCATAAGATGAGTTACGTTGTAAGCCTATGATATCTTTGTAAACTGAGTCTCTGTTGAATTGGCACGCCAATTAACATTAGAAGTTTAATCAAATGCTGACTACGTTTTGACGTCATTGATGGCAGATGAATTTTTCAGCATGAAATCTCTATCACATCTGTCACATAACCAATAGTTTTTATAGGCGTATGATGCATGAGGAACATGAAGGACCACCAAACGACAAATTACATGCTTGTCATTTTAGCATTACTTACAAGGGATGAGATTTTTGCTTACTGACCCCTTCTGCAATTATTGCTCTCCCCAAATGCCTATTTATAGGATGGCGTCTGAATTTTCGCGGTTTCATTTGCCTAAGATCCTGTTCTCGTCATTGCAATTAAAATTGATCGGCACTGCACATAGATGAGCACAAAAAAGATGCGAAACATAAGAAATTGCTAAACTTATTGTGCATAGTATATAAACCATGATTGGGTTTGAAGCAAGGCATGCAGACTGTCGCATGATATCCAAAGTATATCCAACCATTTTATGAGGTTTGATAATATTTTTGAAATGAATTCTAAAATTAGGTTTTCCAAACACTAAATCACCAGAAAATATAGGTTCTGATATGCTCTGTTGCGGAAGTCTGCTATGTGTCTGTGACTCGTAAAATATGTTTTCATTTGGTTACTGGGTAACCACTGAGGGGGAACCCCTAGATAAATGGTTCACCCATGGGATATTTAGTTTGGGAAATAAACTCTAAAACATAATGAGCCGCTGCATGAGATTTCTAACAATGTGGCATTTTGACAAGTGTAGACTCGGACGAGCCTCTGCAGCCTCCTTTTAAGCTTAGAAACTCCAAATGGTGTTCAGTCAGTAGCTTAACAATCATAGAATACTCAAACGACTAGCAAAGGCTCTGATCAGACTGCGCATGTGCGCAGGCTGATCTGAGGCTTTGCTGGTCGCACATACCAAATTGTAGGAAATCACATGCACTGGCTCATTATTATAATCTATAAGCTTTTGACAGCATCCACACGTACCTTTTCGACCATGACCAGCAGCCTCCGATATAGGTCCCAAACCAAAACCAATAGTAAGAACTGCAAAAAGCACTGTTACCTTGAATATAAAATGTCTAAATTGACGCCAAATACAACAAAATTAATAATAAACTGATACTAAGGTACCCAACTCACTCTAACTGCTTAAATTTGATTCGTGCTAGGGGTTATTTGTTGCTTAATATATCACTAGCTGGAGGTCAGTTATTACAAGTGGATACATCATAGATAAACCACTTATGACCGACTGATAGTGATATATTAAGCAACAAATCACTGCCAGCACGAATTTATTTCGATTCTAACACACAAAAAGATTTAAAGTATGAACGAATCCTTCAATTTCTATTAAAAATTCGCCATCTTGAACTGAAAGTTGAGATTTCCCTAAACCTTGTTTGGACTGAAACGGGTATTTTACGTACGTTTTGAGCGTTCATTAGTCGTAAAAATGACGTAAAGCCATCTAATTTAAATAATATTATTACAAGGCTTTATGGAATAGGTGACGTCATACATGTAATAGTAAGATCAAACCGGCAACAAATGACGCTAAAAGGCGTCACGCTTCTTCGTCCAGTGTTTTGTTACTCAAATTATCGCTGGAATTTTACCCTTGATGATACAGGCAGAGTGTGTTAGAATCTAACAGTTTGGCCCCTAAACGGTTGCTTTTGCAAACAATGGTGACGGTCTCAACTGTTACACATGTAGTTTGCTATAAGTGAAATAAGTACAGCAAACCTTTTTTAAATCAACTATTTACTGAACTTGATACATGTACCAAAACAACTACTCCTGGTTATTAAAGGTGCATCGGCATGTCGGTATGCCTGCTTGTCTTTGACCTGGGTCACCTTGCCTCAACTCGACGTCGTTTCTTAAGCCCTGACTGTCTATTGGTTGTGAGCTTTATCACAGTTAGTTTACTTGATTTAATCATGGATACATTGACAGCGCCCATGTGATTTAAACAGTTTATGTGTTATAACACCAGCAGAATCTGGGGCGTTGATTTGACCAGAAGAAGATATAAGCGTTTCGCTCCTCCCAGCGGTTACGGCTACTGCCCGTTCCAATAACGTTTGCGTTGAAATTTGCGAAGATATAATGCATGTGTTTCTACACCCATTTTCTGGAACTGGGCACTTCCAAACTAATGAGCTCATGTTGAAATGGATATGATCAGAATGAGAAAATGGCAGTACATGTATCAATTTGACTGCAATGCTAGCGATGAATGTATACCTTTCATAAAAGAAAATATAATAAAAAAAAAATGAAATAAAAGACAATGTCATTCTCGCACATCGGATACGGATATCTGAGATTTTACCCTGGGTTAGAAAATCTTATCAAACCCAGGCTATCTTACCCAGGCTGTCACGTGAGTGCTACATACATTGGTTGTATCGGAACTCACGCACATTGTCTTGTTATGTTTAAATGACGTCATCATGTGACATTTCAAGAACTTCTGGAAACTTATTTTAAAATAAAGTAACAGTGGTGAGCAAGAAAAAGAATCCATTATTCGTGTGAGGGTGGGATAGAAAAATCCGTCCCTCGGGATCACCGTTTGTCATCACTCGGCAAGCCTCGTGATGTCAAACGGTGGTCCTCGGGACGGTTTTTTTTTATCCTACCCTCATATTCATGGCTGATTCTTATAGTCCTACCTTAGGCTCCATCTTCCTCGTCATATGCACCGTGTTGAGCAAACAAACTTAATGTGTTATAAATTAGCTTTAAGTATAAATTTAATACCTTTAAATAACATGGCAACGTGAAAGGGGACCACAGGTAAAAAAAAAAACAATTGAAACGAAAATTCACGTTATTATGTCTACACGCAAGCTGTTTCCTATGGTACAATTAGCAGCGTGTCATGTGTACAATGTGGAATACTGTCATCATGGACTGAGAGTATGAATTTCAACCGATCATCACATCTTTCGAGCCAGACCAATGTAATATTTAACCATTAGACCTACAGTAAATGTTGATGCATAAAGTTTGAAGATAAAGATATAAAAAGTACTGTCGCATTAGTAAGAAACGTGACAAATCGGCAGTAAGTGAAACTTATTTCGTATTTTTTTCTTTAGCTCCTGGTATGCGTTTAGAAAAAGCTTCAGTATTTTTTTGACAAAAATCAACCTGATATTTTTGCTGTTCATCTGTAATTATATGTGAATTTGACCTATCTTCTTTTAATCAGGGAAGTGTAGCTGTTGGTACAGATGTACCACGACCTCTGAGTTATGACACTATTTAGATCATACCATTTCAAAAGGTTGATACAGAACGTGTAACATGAGCCAGTCGCGCTGGAACATTTGTGTGTGTCAAAACATTATTAGTACTGTCGTGCCAACCAAGAGTGACAGTGACGTTTTACTTCGTCTACAATTGTTAAGTAAAACATGAACTTGCACACTCCACTTCAGCTACCACGAATCGATAGATCACTTGTGTATTAATCCTTTCCTGCGGATAGGATTAATACACAAGTAATCTATCAATTCTAAGTCCCTGATAACTTTGTAAGCTAAGCAAAACATGACGTCAATGTCATTGTTGGCTGGCAGGGCAGTAGAATGTAGGTGCTTGACACCACTATTTCTAGAACAACATATCAATATTGTAAATACAGTCGCGACTCAATGCTTTTTGTTTATATATAGAACGCGCATAATCTGACCCAGTTAACTAAAAATGGTAATGGTTAACTTAATCTTTTGAAACTGTTTCAGGTCAGTGATCGCCGTATAGGTTGCAGCATAAAAGTATCATACATATAAATAACTGCCGCATCAATAAGAAACGCGAATAATTGACTTTCAGTTTACATTATATCATCTCGAGTTCCTCAATAATCATGTAGCATTATTACAAAACGTGCTGCAACATAGCATTACAAGCAGTATTTTTGACAGAAATTATAGCCTGGTACTTCTTTAACTTTTTCTGTTATATGATTGAATTTAGACTACCAAAGTACATCGGCAGATGAGAAAGCAGACGATAGTTTTCGTGAGTAGGGAGAAAGAGATTAATATTAACTTAGGTAGGGGCCTGATGCTTTTGCTGTTGTCAGGCTCACCGGGGTTTACCTTTTGGATTTCTTTTGCTCCGGTGTTCAGTTTTATTTGCTGTTGAGTCCTTAACCACCACCCCCCCCCCCCCCCCCCCCATTCCACTGGACGGCGATTCCGCTACGATTCGAATTTTTTGTAAATTTAAGCCTTCCAGTACTTTTCTTAATGACCTTTCCAAGATGGAACTTCATATTTGAGCCAGTGCATGAGATTTCTAACAATGTGGTATGTGCGACCAGCAAAGCCTCAGATCAGCCTGCACATACGTGCAGTCTGATCAGAGCCTTTGCTAGTCGCTTGAGTATTCTATGATTGTTAAGCTACTGACTGAACACCATTTGTAGTTTCTAAGCTTAAAAGTATGCTGCAGAGGCTAGTCCGAGTCTACACTTGTCAAAATGTCATATTGTTGGAAATCTCACGCCGCGGCTCATTTGTGTTTGTCTTTGACATATTGTCGAGCCTGTGGTCACGTGATGGGGGAAGGGATGATCTCTTACCTCTCCAATATGTGTGTTTTCTTGAGTTTTATCACTTTCCCATTCGGATTCCTAGGTCAGGTGTGGTACTTGATTGTATCGATTTCCGATCTTTGCCCTCTTCCTAACTTTGGTAGAGGGCATTAATAGAAACATTTCTGTGTTATTATTTCAATTTCATTGGAATAATTTTGAATTTTCCTATTTCTGAACTCAAGCACGTCTAAGGATGCACATCCATGACCCGGTTTGCGCAGTCTAGCTAGTCATCATTTTACTTATTCATATAAATGTTTTAGTCCTTTCTCTTCGCAGAAAAATATTTTCAATCATATTGGACTGTCTCATGAGTTGAATCAGTACCAAGCAGAGGAGATTAATATAGCACACAAAACAGTAGGATTATCTCTGGTGATGCTTGAACCACCAACCCAATGATCTCAAGTTAATCATTCTTACAATGAGCCACTGTACTCCCCTTATCTAATATTGAATGACAACCAAAGTACTACACAGATGTCTACTCTACTCTGGTTTGAGCGATGAAGTTTCAATGTGATATATTACTGCATGTGTGTTTTACATATTTTTGTATCTTGTGATAAGGATTCCTAGACTGGTATCAGACCAGTAAATAGAGTAGTAGTAAAATATAAAACATTTACCTAACCAAACACTACCTCTGTGTTCCAGTTTACACCGAAAGAGTATTTGGTCAATGGGAGTTACAGAGCTTTCAGTAAGCATGGCTTGAAGCCCCAACCCCACGTAGGGGTCATGTTATCTCCAATCAGATAAGAATACATGCTTAATTAGTGCATCTAAAGGTAAATTTTGACCTCCGAAAATTAAAAGATTCGACGGGTCTAATTAGTAGCATGTGAATAATTATTCAGATGGTAGTAGTCATTTTAAATCGAATGATTACTTAAAGAGACTAGGTCTGTAACTACATGTATGAACATTTTCGATTTTTTTTTCTTTTCTTTTTTGATCATTTGTAAAAATAGAATTAAGTTATGTTTTCACAATTAACATTTTCAGTACAGCTGAAACTGCATGGAAAAGTGAATAACTTATTAAAACAGGTGTTTTTCTCTTGTTTGTAATTATTTACGTCCCTCCAATAATTCCAGACAGTTGTTTTTCAACATGAAACTGTTGTTTTGATAGTGATAATTTGTTAAAATTTACGAAAATGGTAAAATGTTTATCTGAATTTGAGTATTTTTACTGTATTCTTGAAAAACGGAAAATTTATTTCTTTAATTAGAAGATCAAAAGTTACAGCAGCTTTAATGTGTTATTGATATTGAACAGAAACCTGATACTTCACCCATCTTTCAATTTTATGTTACTTCATGTACTCATCTCACTTTTGACCCGTCTGAGGTTAACATTTATCAAAACTTGAATATTGCACCTTGAATGGTTTAACGCCCCACAAAACAGCTAAGGTCATATGGGGACCGGGACCACGGCTTAAAGTCTTATCCGACAGACTGGAGAAGCGGGAGAGCGAGCCTGCGATCCCTGGTTTACAAGGTGAGCTGTTTATCCACTACATTGACACACAATTTTATTATCATAATGTTATCAGCTGACTGTGTTAAAATACATTCTCACATTTCTTGGTGCAGCAAATATTAACCCATATATAAGCAGAGTTTCCTTTTTGTAGGGCATCGGCAAACAGTGCAGAACAGATTAGACGCCACAGAACACAGCGTCTAATCAAGTCCTGCACTATGTATACTTTTAAAAAATGTGAATGCAATTGAAACTTACTACCCAGCATCCCTTAAGTTCGAAATGGATTCGTCCAATGATTAGGATGTGAAATTCCATTAGGCATATATGGGCTAATGGATCATTTTATATTGCAGTTAGTATTGCACAGGCGACCATCGAATGCTCATATTACTTGACTTTTCGCTTACTGTAAAGGCGGCGCCTCATGAATGCGTAATTAGGACTAGTCAACCTTAGGCATAGGTAAAAGCTGAAAAGGAGGCGTGGTTTTATTCAAAAGTAACTGTATCATCTTGTGCCACAACCTCAGTCATTATTTAGTCCTTAAAACGCTTGCAAAATAACTGCATCTGAAAATGTATGTTTAACATAAGCAGGGAGGCAAACATTGTGGGCCCAGATCAGACTGCTCCTACAGGAGCAGTCTGATCTGGGTTCACACTGTTCATCTATGAGGCTTCAAATAGTTTAGTGGACGACAAAAAACATACATTTTGTGATTTTGCGCTTTAAGGGTTAATAAATGTGAGTTCAGTGTGTATACGGTTAGGATTTTCATGAAATGCACGCACGTTTGCGCGGCTCAAAAAGCTTATTAACTCTCTACCAAATTATAGATAAAACCTGATTTTCCTTCCTTAGCAGATGAAATAGCCGAACCACGCCCAGATATGAATATTAAAGCTGCCGCCTTTACAGTAAGCGAAAAGTCAAGTAATACCAGTCTGCCAATATGGACTTACACTCATCACTTATCAGAACATTCCCTTAACGAACACATCAAAGATATGCCGAATATTCTTATTGCACATGAATAGCTTTGGTATGTATACACACTGGTAAATGTATACGTCGATTTGGTGGTATTTACGCGTATTGCCGGTACCTCATAGATCGGAAGTGGTAGATATTGGTGTTAATACTATGTAGAAAAACATGCCATGTGCGTAAAGGACTATAGAATTAGATAATTTTTTATTATTCAGTATGTGCATGGCGATTTACGTAAGCATTTAGGAATAGATTCTATTCCTAAATGCTTACATAAATCGCTATCTGCATGCAGAATACTTAGAAATGATCTAATTCTACAGTCCTTTAGGCATATGGCATGTTTTTCTTCATAGTGTTAAGGCCAATATCCACCACTTCCGGTCTTTAAGGTACCGGCAATACGCGTAAATACCACCAAATCGACGTATACATTTACCAGTGTGGTATATTTCATTACCACATAAAAATGATTACTAAAGAAAAAATCAAGCGGTCAAAATAAGTAAAGCCCCAGTTGAAACTTTCCCATATTATACTAAATGCAAAACGTACATGTTTGTTTTATCATGACATTTTTCTAAAAAACAAGATTTTTGCATAAAAATTTCAGGGAAGTAGAAGCAATGTTTCTTCTCAACATTTGCTAGGTTTCACTAATATTGATAATTTTCCATAGAGCTTCACATATTTCATTAAATGTCCCATTTCATTTAGTCAACCCCTATAATTCCTATAGTAAGATTGGCAAACATATGGGTACTCTTAGATAGTCGACAAGCCCTATCGGGCTTACACCACATCAACAAAGCGGTATGAAGGTATGACTATCGGTATTTTCAGTGGAAACTTTTTGCAATTACACCTAAGATATTGCTGTCTAACTGGAGTTAAGCTAGCTTTTTCCATTGTTTTAAATATTTTTGGCTAAACAGAAGTGTTGCAGAAAACATTTCAAGATTCAAGATTTTATTTCAATTCTCAGGTTTACGTAAGCAGTCAGGGGCATAACTTGTGCAAGTTAGGATATATATCACTTGAAGAAGTTAAAATTGTGTATTTAAAACAATGATTTCAAAACGAGGCTAACTTATATAGGTAACTTATATAGGTTAAATCTGAAATTATCTAGGCCTATGGAAAATTTGCCAGCTCAAAAACATAACTTGTTCAAGTTAAAAAGTAGTTTGTTTTCTGATTTTCAATGACCCTGCTTATACGTTTCTAGACGATGCATACGGAATTTTATCGCACTATCGTAAAGTGATGCAAAAGGTCTTTCAGATGAAATTACACACATGACCATGAAAATTGCTGTAAATTCAGAATATGAAGATGAAAAAAGACACTTTCACTCAGACAGGTTACTTTTGATTTTGTTGCAAATATATTTAACTGCTTTAGGTGATATATTTTTTAACCTTTGGAAGTTATGCACCTGACAGGTAAGTAAACAACACAAGGTGCAATAATAAACGAAATAATTATAACAGCATGACCATGATGACGGTAGTATATAAACAGCTTAATTTAGAGTCTATCCTTCTTTTTCTGGTGTAAGTCCAAAATACATTGATACAATAAGTATGAGATAGTCCACTTTATTGTTTGGGGTGACACAGGTCGAAATTTCTAAATACGGTGCATTTATATCCATAAAGATTTACTAACAGTTCTGATCCTTTTCAATACATGTAATTTTCGTTGCCTAGCAACCAAAGAGATGAGTTTTATTTTTGACAAATATCGGCAGATTTTGTTGCTATGACCACAGTTAAATCCTGAGAATATTCAAGATATGCATTCAGATATTAAACGTAATTACTTAATACAATGCAATAGTCATAAGATGTTATACGTATGGGATATTTATCTATTTTGGGATGAACCGTTATCGGTAGGTGGGGTATATTTGTAGGCAAAATATTCGGAAATTTGCTTTAATTTCCCCTTTATTTATGGATTGTAATTCCAATGCCTCAATTAAAGCTGTTGCTTTTAACAAAAAATATCTTTAAACATGTCATTTGCAACAAATGTACAAGCTTATGTCACCAAATTTTGTATCGTGTTTTCATGGAAACGTTTTATTCCAGCAAGAACGCATGGCGTTAAATCCCATTTTTTGGTTGCTTAGCACTGGCAATTTATACTTTGCATGATCTTGTGTATTGCATATACTGCGGCAAGACAGTTCATTGTGTTCATGAGCCATATTTGACTAGTGTGGTTAGCCTAAGCAATTGGCATGTTGTCAACCCATTTATTCTTGACTGCCCCTCGTATATATGGCAAACTACTAAACGTTTTCACACCGAAAATGCGATTTCAAAGTAATTTTAATGTCTTATGATAAACAGAATCTAACAATCGTGCTCCTGTATCATTGAATTTATTAAACTCGTTGCAAAAAACAATACATTGCTCGACAAGCCTTGCATTTTATCGCGTATCCTCAACTCGTTTAATAAACTCAATAAAACATGAGCACTCATGTATTAAAGATCCTCTATATACATGTATAGCTTTATTTTCAATGACAAACAATTGCCAAATCGGTAACAAAACAACAACTAATAATAATTCGACATAAAAAAAAATCGAAATAAAACTTCTAGTCTTTAAGACTTCGGATGCACGCTCGGATCCAGTGGGGGACAGGGAATCGGACCCCCCCCCCCCTGGCTAATGGAGTGTCACTGGCGGGCCGATCATGTCCCGCTTATAACATGATACGCACCCCCTCTCATGGCTAAAAGAAAAAAAAAACTATTTTTTGGATCCCCTTCCCCCATCCCTGACAAAACTTTCTGTCCTGTATTTCCTGAGGTTGTACGCATTTAAGTTTTGTTTTATTGAGGGATAAAACTGAATCAATTGATGCAAACTCAGGTCTCGTATAAGTGAAATGGGCAAGTGTTGAGTTTCATTTGACCTTGCGGTGAACATGAATTAGAGAAATTGTAGCTACAGTAAACCCTGCCTTAAGCGGTCACTCAAAAAGAAGACCAAAAATTGATTTTTAAGACCGATTTTCGCTTAATGCAGGGCAAAAGTATTGCAGAATGCATTCTGCAATACTTTCGACCTGCACGAAGCTACCATTCGTCATTTAGATTTTTGTTTTGTCTATTTTTGAGTGACCGCTTAAGACAGGCTTTACTGTAGTAAAATTGGTGTTGTAGTGCATACTCCAGCTGTCTTGTCCAAAACATCACTAATATTTTTTAATCTGCAGGTTTATGGTAACAAATTATCGTTGAATATCGGATACACACTTGGACATATCTTTTTCCTAACACAATACTGACCATTTAGATTGGAAGTATAAAGAAAGGTAAGCCATCAAAATTGTTTTGTTTCATAATTTATTAAAATGTTTTATTTTTCGTCCTCCCATACATGTACATTCCATATTTTGTATACATGTATATAACCAAGCATATTTGTTGTTTGTGTTGATGCTTTATATCGCAGTCAACAATTCTTTTAAACCAGTACTAAGCAGTGGATAAAGTGTCTTCCTAATAGACAAAACGCAGTGCCTCCCAGCGACCTCTCGATCCCAAGTCGAGCAATCTTTCACAGAGCCACTGCGATATAATACAGAGGCAAGTTCAACGATGCGCTCGTTGGACAAAAATAGGACAAACAAAGGTCTTAAAGCTGCATAGTCTGTAACTTTTGATCTTTTAATTTTTGAAATGAAGTTTCTATTTTTCAAGAATACAGTAGAAATACTCAAATTCAGGTAAACATTTCACAATTTTCTTAAATCTCAACAAAATAACACTATCAAAACAGCAGCATTTATATTAGAAATCAACTGTCTAGAATTATTGGAGGGACGTAAATAATTACTATTCAGAGAAAAACACCTCTTTTAATCAGATAATTCATTTTTTCTTGCAGTTTTCAGCTGTACTGACCATATTCATTGTGAAAATATAACTTAATTCTGCTTTTTACAAATGATCTAAAATGAAAATATTTTTTTTCGATAAAGGTTCATAGTTACAGACCTAGTCTCTTTAAAGACAGCTAATAGCTTAATGCAGGTTGACAATGTTGCAGAATCAATCTTTGGTCTTTTTGAGTGACTACTTAAGACAGGGTTTACTGTAGTAAATGAATAAACTTATAAGAAAGGAGTGACCATTGTAAGCGCTGGTGCCAATATGCACCCAGGGAAACTCGGAGAGCCAAGGAACTCGGAGGAAAACAGACAGAGGTGAGCCGGATTAAGTCATTATGTTTTCAATTTAAAATTTACTGAAAACGCTACGCCTTAATTGTTTGCCATTTATAAACGAAATGATGCAAGCCATTAAAGGGAGCACAGTGGTTTAGTGGTAGAGTGTTTGACTCGAGACCGAGGGGCCGCGGGTTCGAGCCTCACCGGCGTCACTGCGTTGTGTCCTTGAGCAAGAACATTAATCCTAGCTTAGTACTGGTTCAACCCAGGAAGACCCGTCCCTTTATAACTGAAAGAGTGTTGATGGGACGTAAAGAATCAAATCAAACAAAAGCAAGCCAGTAAAGCAAATGAAAGTATATCTGAATGTTCAACGACTTTGGTGCACTTCGAATCGAACTATAGTCCCTACTATAGTAACTATAGTTTGATATGAACATCGATAGTCGCTACTATAGTCCTACTAGAGATATACTCTACTAGATTGTCTTGTTCCCTTCTCTAGCCCTGTCTAACAAAAAGTGTCCAAGATCTGTCAGTAGCCTCAAAATAATTTGTTTTAGATAATTTATACTTGCTGTGCTCTATTTGCGGTCCTACTTATTCGTAATTGTTAATTCGAGTCGGCTGTGCAGTATATAAACATCATTTTCATCTGCAATGAAGAATTGAAAGGGGAATGAAGGCTATTCACTTTGTTTACTTGGCAACCAACTAAAGTTCCAACTGCAACCGTTCGGTTGTAAACGTGCGCGCACACCTATTACGTAATAACTATAGTAGGGATTTTAGTTCGATTCGAAGTGGGTCTGTATTATGCATAACAGTAACAGTTTTACGGATGTTGTCACATGAAAGCCATTTAAATGTGACAGGGGTCAAAATTTTCAGATTGCAAATTTGAAAAGAAATCTCACACAGTTTAGGCTTTCAGAAATCGACTTCCAACCAAGCCCGTTTGCACGGTGGTCTGGACATGCGACAATAAAATATGAGTATTTATGTAAGATCCTCTATAGTGCTCAACAAAAGTTTAACACGAATAAATAAAAATTATTTTTTATTTGAGCAAATTGCTTAAAGTTATAAAGTATCCGCTGAAATGATGGCTTGATATGTGATAAAGTTGAGGAAAGCAATTGGTGTACTTTAATTAAATTTCTACTGCGCCGTTCATTACTTTAAACTAGAGAGGGGTCCAAAACGTGTTTCAACTGCATATTGGCAATACAAAAATTGTTACAGCATCGGTTTATAAAGTCGTTTGTTTTCCAGCTTGGTGGAATCAGCCATTCTGAAAAAAATAAAGGTCGTCTCCATTCAGCATTTGCAGCTAAAGTTGAGTCTTAATAACAACTAACGCCGTTGTTATAATGAAATTCACAGAGTAAGTAAGGGTGAAAAGATCAGGAATCAAGTCAAAACCAGCACTGATTTGGTTGTGTAGGCATGCTTCATTGAACGTTTTTTCGTGTTTAGGAGGATGCCAAAAGACAGAAAATCAAGGGTAAGGCACGTTTATAAAATTTTGCCCATGGGTAATTCATTCATAAAAAAGTGAGTTAATCTGAAGTTGAGGCTAAATGTAGGCGGTAACGTTATCTAAAGAAGACGTTTTCAAAGAATCAAGTAACGTAAATATTCCGGGTGCTTGTGCCACTCTAGCATCAAAAAGATTGCTTGACAGCTAGATTCAGTTCGCTGAAAAGTCAAGTGTAAGGTAGTAGTTGATTCTAATCTTCAAGTTCGCGTTGTGTTTTCAAAGTCTATTTAGAATTTCTTAGTCTTGCAAATTTCACCAACAACTTTCACAATTTTATAATTTTATTAAATCTTCTTAAGTCCAACTAAAATACTTCTAGAAAGTATCTATAACCCAAAGTTCCGAAATTTCTAGCTCTGCCACTGGGTTTTATCTTATATACCATGAAGTCACGTGATAGAAGCAGACCACAGCGCCACCTACTGACATCATCACCAATCATATTTCAAGTTTACTATAAAGCGCCCTCTACATAGGTAAGCTTCCATCTATAATAACCAATCAGAAGATACAAAAGTGACTCATAGTCACACCAGTTGCGCAATTCCCAAAAGGTCATACATTTAAATGTATTGCACAATCCTGCCAATCAATGTCAGAATTGACATGATTTATTTATTGGGCTTATGTAATTTTACTAAACTTAGTAACATCTGTCATCATGACCTTTTGAAAGTGTTAAAACATCCCATCAGAATTGACAGGCTAATAAACATTACATTTGAGAAACAACAACAAAGTGGCGTCAGAATTCCCTATAAAAACATCAACATGTCAATCACAGATGTCAACACCGCACCTGGCTGAACACCTTTGTCCTATCCAAACCAAGCATTCACAAATATTGTAAATACCCACAGGCAATACACAATTATTATGAACCCTCGCAGAGGAAACCAGTGGCTATTTTATACAAGAAGTGGAAAAATACCATTTCAACGTCATAATGAAGCGGTAAAACTTGGCATAAACTGGTATAAAAATTTGGTGATTTTGACGTTTTTCACCATTAAGAACCTTTTGCTTTACATAAGAATTAAAAGTTATAATTTCCAATGTAGATGCGTGTCCTTTAAATGCCTATTACATCAAATTTAACCTCAATCCACTGACGCCTATAAAAACATAAACATGTCAATCACAGATGTCAACACCGCATCTGGCTGAACACCTGTGTCTTATCAAAACTAAGCATTCACAAATATTGTAAATACCCACAGGCAATTCACAATTATTATGAACCCTCGCATACGAAACCAGTGGCTATTTTATACACGCCCAGACATTAAGAATTTGACTTAATTCGTCAATTAAGTGAAATTCTCCAAGCTCGTCTCTCATACAAATGACATCCACACACACTCTCACACTCACTCACATATGTACCACTATACTAAACATATAAATAAAATACTAGCATGCACAAATCATCCTATTACTACTAAACATAATCAATACACATGCATCATCAAAGTACAACTTCCAAAACATTTATAAAACTACTTACAACAAACACCTGCATGTGACAGCGCACTCAAGAGAACCCTGTGTCCACTCAATGGTTGGCCACCCCATTGAGCCCTTAGTTGTCCCAAACTCTCAAGATTACACAGACGCTACAAGCAAATTTACAATCAAACTAATCCCAAGTGAATTTACAACACAATGTTAACACAATGTCAAATCTTAACTAATAGTTTATACACATTATGAATCTTATGCAGAATAGGGTCAACTGTCACTCCACTGCGTCTTCTTCCCATTAAGTTAACATAAACATGCCTCCCTACATATTGCAGAGACAGACATATGCATGCCAAGCTTTTCCAATGGAGCACATCATGAAACAGCCAAATGCCTACAAATCAGTTGATCAGACCACAAAGCAGACAATTGCTTTGAAGACCACACTATGCACAAAATCTCATATACACAATTAATCCTATTCTCCGTCCATCAAGCAATACAGTCAATATAGAATAAGGTTCATCTCAACTCCTACGTGACTAGTCTATCTGAATTGGATCATCCTGCTCCCTAGTTCCATGGTAAAATACAAAGGTAAATTCAGTTGGTTCTCTATCAAAGTATATTTCAACTGAATAATGTTTTCTGTTTGCAATTTCCAAATTATGGTGTCGTCTTAATTTTGTTCAATTTCAACCAAAAGTTTAATTACTGTGCTGATATCCAGTAGGTAGAATTTTGTCTGCTGTCCAAAACACTCTTTTAGTCGCTGAATGTCCATAACTGTATAATGTTAATTTTCTTCTTTGGAATAACTGACTGGTAAGTTCCAAATGTATAAAATCCAAAGTTTAATAGCTGTTGTTTCCAAAAGTTTTCTATGTGTAAATGTCATCAATTGTTTGACATTTAAAGGTCACCTCTTCAAAGCTGTCAACAAAATCTTGATTTGACCTCTTATCTGTTATCACTTTGGAAACTGGTTAGATTTCAAAGGTCAATATGTTTCATGAAAACTCAGTGGTACTTGAGGTAATAAGGTCCCTTACTGTATTCCTTCTTATACATCTCAAAGTCATATACATCCTTTAATCAGTCTTTACAGTGCATATTTTTTGTACACATCATAGTAAGCATATGCATATCTTCACCAGCCACCAAACTTCATATTAAAAGACTGGACTTACACACATTATCAATAACTATTTTCATATCTTCATATCATCATATCTTCACCATGGCACTGCCATAGACTCATAGTCATGTTTCGTGCACACTTTAACTCACGGTTTCTCTATGTTATTCATGGCCATTTCTCTCTTTCAAACACAACTTTTTCTTCATATTCTCCAAGGAAGCCAATAATACTTTCGCTTCCTTCTGGACTAGTGCGGAAGAAGAGTACCTTTCCGATTTGCTCCTAACAATCTCGTCATATTCCGACGACACCAACCCATTCTCAACAACTAACATGGAACTTGTCACAACATTCTTATTGCCACAGCAATCAGCTAACCTCTCACCAAAATACACTTTCATTTTCTCATGAAAGCATTTCTCATACATGAAAATCGGTATCAAAATCAAGACGCATGTGCCAAAAAGCATTACAACAAACGACCAAATAGAAATTGACCTACCATGATCATCTATTTTCCTATAATTGTGCACAGTATAAATATATGCAGCGTAGTGATCTCATACAAATTCTTTTAGTCATTTGAAATCTCAATATCCGGCAAATAAGGGAAATTAGATGCAAAATTTTCCCAAAGAGTAAACTGTGTTATATTTCTCAATTTCTAAAGTGAACCCCAAGTATCCCGAATATGGCCTTTAACCTTTTTTCATAACATAGGGATAAACACATATAACCATATGCAGCCCCACAAGTCATAGTCAATATTATCACAATAAGGGGTTGATACAACTTCACTCAGAATGCCCAAAGTATTTTGGCAAACATCAGTAAATTTCAAACCTCAGAAGTCAAAATTATCCACTCACCTGAGTGTACAAACTCCACAATTCACCATCGAGGGTTCAGACAAATTATGATCTCATAAATCACAGAACAAGAGGTACAGCTAATTGATACACTAAACAAAATAAGAGTGCTTGACCATGTTGTAACCTCCATTACAACAACCCAAAATAAAATCCATAAATTGGTAGCATAAACCATCTATCAAGCAACTTGCAAGTATAATAGCGTGAAGACTTTTACAATAATAGCCACATATACAAATTGCTAAAACATCATGATCCCAAGCAAGTTCTCTTAACATTTACCAACTGTAAACTTGGGTCAACACCTCCACCTCAAACACAAGGAAAATCACCTTGCAAGCTTAACAGAATAGCTTTTCTTAATCATCAAAGACCTTAAGTCTTTCAAAAACTCTATTCAATATCCAAAAATCACAGTTAATATATTCATTCAAATCATTTCAAGACTCTAGCAACCTGAATTTTGGTCTAGCAAAAATAAAAACCAAATCACTGTTGTGAATCTTATCAATTAAAATCCATCTTCTCAATACAAAAAAACACCAAATAAAAAAATATGTATTTATCCATTTTAGAAAATCTTCAGAAATCTATCAGACAAAGAAGCAGTGTGAATATCAGAATTTCTCATGGGTTAGGGAAACACACAACACCCTTACAACCCTAAATTCATCTACACGTGAGTCAAAGTCTGGTCTACGATGAAGACCTCATACAAACGACAAAATGATTTTTAATTGTATGCAATACTAAAAAAATCCTACTTCATCAATTAAATACTCAAACACCTCATTAATTACAAAACGATTAAATTCTGATTTACAAAAACATGATGCAATATCTACCAAAATGGCAATGTCTTCATCATCATCCAGATACATACCAAATGATACCATACATAAAAATAAAAAAGAGGAGAAGGGCAAAGCTCTTCTATAACTGCCCCAAATGCCATATACAATATGACAAACACCTGAACCACGACTGAAGACATTCTCAGTCCATAGAACCAATATCATCATTTTAACACTCATAAAACTTTCAACATTTTTCAAAAATAAACTTTTATAAAAATAATTTGTCCTTTAAAAGACAGAAAAAATCAAAACTTTATATTTCCCTAATAAATTTCAAACATGAATTAAAACTATAGCGTTTAAAAAGATAATGAAACCCCAATCAATTCCAATTAAATAAACATAAAGCAAAACTCTAGTAAAATGTCAACGTCTTCATCATAATTCAAATACGTACCACATGGTACCACAAATAAAAAATAAAGGGGAGGAGAATAGCCCTTCCATAACACCCCACGTTATCTACAATATGACAAACATCTGAATTCTGCCTAAAGATACCCCACATCATAGAATTACTGTTATTTTAACTCTTCAAAAATAATTTAGTCTGGTCCGTAATTTCCATAAAATTATAATCTTTCTTCTATAAATTTTTTACTTTAAATTAAAACACAGAAATATAAAACAAACAATTTACAGAAAAGGTTTTGAGTCTACACTAAAATCGCCAAACACATGTTTTTTCTTACGCGATAAGCCAACAGATTGCCAAGTTTAATTTGAACTACCCAATCTCTGAAGCACTTTGGATTATTATCAAAACATTGCACAGACTGTGAGATAGCCTGAGCATTCAATGCAAATGAGACCTCGGTTATTTTCCCAGCCAAATGCTGAAACACATTCTTGACACCTGCGCCATTCCAACCTTCCATAGTAATTAATCTTAATTATGGTTAGCTGACTGTTACTAAAAAAAGAATAAATGACAAGTCCTACTGTGTCAAGAAAAATCCACCAATCACTAATTAATTATTTCTTCAATCACAATCTGTTCACAAACTGTTCTTGTTCTTCTCTGTTCTTCACAATGTGTCCACGACAACAAAGTTCAATATCCTGGTCTAGTAGGCACCAAAAACGTGCCAGATATAAGGATTAGTTGATTCTAATCTTCAAGTTTGCGTTGTGTTTTCAAAGTCTCTTTAGAATTTCTAAGTCTTGCAAATTTCACCAACAACTTTCACAATTTTATAATTTTATTAAAACTTCTTAAGTCCAACTATAATACTTCTAGAAAGTATCTATAACCCAAAGTTCCGAAATCTCTAGCTCTGCCACTGGGTTTCAGCTTATATACCATGAAGTCACGTGATAGAAGCAGACCACAGTGCCACCTAATGACATCATCACTAACCAATCATATTTCAAGTTTACTATAAAGCGCCCTCTACATAGGTAAGCTTCTATTTATATCAACCAATCAGAAGATACAAAAGTGACTTATAGTCACACCAGTTGCGCAATTCCCCAAAGGTCATACAATTAAATGTATTGCGCAATCCTGCCAATCAATGTCAGAATTGACATGATATATTTATTGGGCTTATGTAATTTTACTAAACTTAGTAACATCTGTCATCATGACCTTTTGAAAGTGTTAAAACATCCCATCAGAATTGACAGGCTAATAAATATGACATTTGAGAAACAATAACAAACTGGCGTCAGAATTCCCTATAAAAACATAAACATGTCAATCACAGATGTCAACACCGCACCTGGCTGAACACCTTTGTCCTATCCAAACCAAGCAATACCCACAGGCAATTCACAATTATTATGAACCCTCGCAGAGGTAATCAGTGGCTATTTCATACAAGAAGTGGAAAAATACCATTTTTTCGTCATAATCGAGCGGTAAGACTTGGCTGAAACGGTATAAAAATTTGGTGATTTTGACGTTTTTAATCATTAAGAACATTTTGCTTTACACAGGGTGGGTAGTCACGTGGTTTCTGTTAGGATACACTGTACAGAAAAATGGCGGACTTCTTTCCACACCGATGTTTTAAGCAAAAGTAAGTAGATATTTCTGCGTGTTTTTTTCATCTTTACACAGAAAGTTATACACCATTTTCCAGCCCCCATTTTTCCCGATCTAACGATGCCAGGATATCTTCATGAAGCATCTTACTTTGAGTACAGACTATGTCACAAATTAGTTAGCGGCAAAGATCGGGCCTGAATTTGGAAATAAGCTGTACGGACAACATTTGTGACAGAGTTAGTACTCAAACTAAGAAGCTTAAAGATGCTATCCTGGTAGCGTTTGATAGGGGAAAATGTGGGCTGGAAAATGGTGTATAACTTTCTGGGTATAGATGAGAAAACATAGAGAAATCGTCCTACATTCGATCAGAATGTCCGTACAGTGTATTCTAACATCCGTACAGTGTATCCAAGCAAAAACCACGTGACTACCCACCCTGTTACATAAGATTTAAAAGTTATAATTTCCTATGTAGACGTGTGTCCTTTAAATGCCCATTACATCAAATTTAACGTCAATTCACTGACGCCTAACCAGATTACATTTTGTCTGGCGGACACGAGAAAACGTAAATTTTAAGATCCCTATACATGTTGATAACATCAAATAAAATGTTTCATGTTCATTCAAAGTATGACATTATATTAAAATCCGTGCTAAACTTTACGTCAGCAATATATTTATATACGCATCACATTAATACATATATATGCTACATGTAGCTGTGTGAAGCGATATATTCATATTGGATATCTATAACCTTTTCCTTCATGAATATTCATGCTAGGCTCCACCCACTATGAATAATAATATAAATCACCTTTCACGTTGGAACATAGAACAAAGAAATTTCTTGTCAGGTCCACTAGTCTGGGATCAGATATATCAAATTTCCATAAGCAAACAGAGTAGACCCTGATCAGGTAGCTTTTAAAAGAGCTGGAATTTTAGCTCTTAAAAAGGCTGCATGATCTGGTTCTGCTTGTAAGAGCTGCCTGATCAGGGTCTGCTCTGTTTGCAAAAGCGTTAAGCGGCGTCTCTAATGGGTAAATGGTTAATTTGAACATATAGATAGTAGGCAGTGTAGGAAATAAAGCCAGAAAATTGAACAATATTTGTTCGGACAAAATGTACCCCTTTTCTCCGGAGTCAATCGTGGAACCCATTCTTGTTCCTACAAATGAAGCAGATTAGGTGACAAGGTTTCAACTTTCTCCCAGCATTTTCAAGATTATATATACTGATCATTTGAAAGCACATTTGTCTTAACTAACGATGCAATTTTATTTATTTATTTGTTTTATTGTAGTTTTATCTAAATCAGAAAAGTGTTGCATACAAAACAATTGTTATCAGAAGAAATAGAACCTATTTTTTCATGCAACTTACCATTGCATACATGCTTACTTTTTTCTAATGTCCTTCTTACAAAGAATTATAAACTGATTTGACCAGCACTGATATTTTTCTCTGTGGTCTAAACTAAATTCGCAGCAGAAACCAATTTCAAGGTGACAAGTTGATACTCAGAAAAAGAGCAATCAGAATTTCTACCTATTTGAGGTATTCGGCATTATATTCTAGACTGTAGGGGTATTACATGCGTGCTCATGTATTATTATAATTGAATTTATTAAACGCGTTTTGGAAAAGAGATAAAATGCGAGGCTTTTCAAGCATTTAACGCTTTTGGAAAACATTTGTCCACGACGAGAAAACCTGTCGTCGGGGCTTATGATCAGGCTCAGACCAGACTGCTTAGCTACATATACTTGTATAGCTAGAGTATCTAAATTTTGCTTTAATCAAGTTATGCTCGAGAACGAATAAAAAGCGCTGATCAGACTGCTCACACGCGCTTTCTGATCTGTGCCTTTGTTATTCGCATTCAACTAAGTCAGGGTTTCTGGTAACGAGGTCCAAAAATGTGCGCGAATATTTGGACCATTGTTATCAGTTAACAGCTGACATATACACAATAAATAGTTCTGTTAGTAAACAATCAATGGCTTTCATTATTATTTTAGAATATTGACAAAATGAGCTTCGGTGACTTTAATAAGGATATGGTCCAACAAGTGTCCAAAGCGGTAAGCATTTAGTTGTTTTAAAAATATTTTACTGTATTAACTAATTAATAAACTAGCCTGGCTTCAGAATATGAGTTCAAGGCAAACTAGTCCTCCTAGACCAAACTTTTCTATGATATCATAGCTCTTCTTGTCCGTAACTGATAGGTCTGCCAGAGAGGTAGTATTTTAGAAAATAGAACACCAGTTACGAAGGTTTGGTAATACACATGTACGTGAGATACTGGAGTCATTCGAGTTAACGCTAATCATGAGGCTACTGTAACGCTAATCTACGATAATTTCTTCAATTGCCTTCGATTCGAGCAACTGATGAAGAGATTGTCTGCGTGAGGACGAAATGACTTTGAGTTTCAGACAGCATATCGCAAAATATGCTGTCGCAAATCAATCGGGAAATCTCGGCCCAATTCGAGAGTCTGATTCCACGGAATTGCCCGAGGCAGTTCCGATTCTGTCGCAAATATATGACATTATCTTATCAGACGTCGCGTTACATTTGCAAGTGCATTAGAAGTGTAAATATAAAAAGTGAAATTTTAGCTTTCAGCCTTCGTGATGTGATGAAAACAGTTGCCGTCGCTAAAGTTCTGAAATGTTTTAGTGGGAAAATCAGTCCCTAGTTTGAAAGTTTTCAACAGTATTTGTTCAGCTTCGCCTAATAGATCAGACACAAAATTTGCACCAGAGTCTGTCCAGAGCCTTCATATTCTGCCTGAAGAAATGTTGGACCCTTGGCTACTCATCGAGCGCCCATGGAAGACTATGTTTAAACTGCGCGGCTGCACAGGCTGATCTGAGACTTCGATGGGCGCACATTCCTGTACCTTTTTCTAGACATCGGTTTTAATGTAGTTTTCAAGAGTATTTTGAGTAAACGTGCGTATCTAAGTTTATTTGGGTCGATGCTTTATGTCCCAGTCAACACATTTAAAGTCATGACGCCGGGCACGTTTTCCTAGGTTGAACCAGTATTAACTTAAGCAGTAAAAATAATCTGTCTTGCTCAACGACACAACACTGTGCCTCCGGTATCAAGTCGAGCACTCTACCATTTTGTCGTTGCACTCCTCAAAACAATATTTGCATAGCAGTTCCATATTTTAAGATGAGTTATTATGAGGTTGTGTTACAGTTACATTTTTATCGAATACATTACGAAAAATTCCACAAAAGCTCATGCGGTCAACTGCTCATATAGACCTGCCATGTGCAAAGAACATCTTGAGGATATTTGCTTTATTAACTTTACTAATTAAGATTCGATTCCATGGAACAATGTTTACATCAATTAAAAATCAGGTCACTGTGACCAATACTTCATTGTTTAGTACTTTGTTTGAATGTCTTAAACTTTGGATGGTACAAATGTAAACTGTGTTTGTAATAATGTACTGGTGACCCAACTGAAGATTAATATTTTTAAAAATAATATGGATGTGACTATGTGAACGATCGTTGCCCTTTGGTCTACATGTTGTAACTGCATTCATTTGCATTGTATTTCAATTTATGTCTATGTAACAATGTATTTCCTTTTTCAAACCTTCCCAGGGCTATTTGTGGAACCCCGGCTATGGGGACAAGTACATCAAAAACTGCAAACCACCACATGAGGTATGTTTTCATATAATGATTTCCAAATTAAAGTAACTACTTCACCTAAATATTATTACGAATACATCTATGTACAAAATGAAAGTGGCCAAAAGTATGTACCAAAATGTAGTAATATGGTCGAAATATAACATGGTAGGTAAAGTAGAACAGTAGCATGTAAGTCTACATTTAATATTTCTCAAAGAAACATTGGACACGATTATTTTTATACTTATATTAGAATATAAGTGCATACTGGTCCCAGCCCATCAGGGCTCTTGAAATAGAAGAGCTCCCTGTTGTCACTGTACTAGAGCCTCTGGTTACTTATATCTCATGTTGGGTAAAATGCCCACAAAAAAGAGGCAATTTCTCAAAACGGCTGGAATACTGTTGGCAGGGACCTTAAACTGAGCTTCAAACACGAGAATAAGACTAGGAAACTACACAATAGCAGATCATAGCCAATTCTGCTACCAAGAGTAAGAGTTAAAGCGCTTAACCTTTTTCAAACCAATGGAATGTTCCATAAGGTTACATACAATAAAATCAGGATGATCTATTGTATATATTGAGTGATCACAGATTATAATTTCCAAAACAGATTGCATTTCTTTTTCTGAAGATGATTTGGTCTTAGCAAACAGTGCAGACCCTGATGAAATGTCAGGTAAAGTGCTATATTTCTCAAGTGAAATCTCCAAATATTGACCTGGTCTAAACTTTTATAAGTATAAATATATATATGTATATATTCATTACCATAATTACTGAAAACAGAAAACAGTTGTTTCTAAACTAGCAACACAGCTCACAAAACAAACATTTAAGAACAAACCAAACAAAGATGCCGGAGGCTCTGGGGATATGAAACCTTTTTTCTAACTCATCTCAATGGAGCATGAAATTTAAATTGCTCATTAATCATTTAACCTCAAACACTGAAAAATAGATATGTTTTCCTTGCTTTAAAACACTCAGATATTGTATTTATCCTGCTCATAAATGTTAAACTGCCAACAGTTGATGGCATTTTTAAATCATTTACGAGCATGATATAATTAAGAGCATAAAAAAACTTGTTAACCTAGATTCTAGTTCTGAATCTGTGAAATTACTACAAAAAATCACATCACAAAGCTATGGCCAATTAACAAGAAAATAGAACATAAAGAAATAGAGACGAATAGCTTAACCATTAATGCGCCAATCGCAACAAAATTCGTCTGCTTTTATCGTCTGCTGAAATGATTCAGAAGCCTCTATGGCAAACAGTGTGGACCCAGATCAGAATGCTCCTATAGGAGCAGTCTGTTCTGGGTCCACGCTGTTTGCTTCTATACTTAATTCATCAGTAATGTTAGGCAATTATTTGCGGCAGACGACTTTCAGATGCATTTTTTTCTTGGCGCTTCAAGGGTTAAATTATCAATGCTTTTTGTAGGTGCCACTAAAGATAGCATCCAAGGAGTCACTTGAGGGCCTTGCTGACATTGTCACAGACTACCGTGGTACCGAGGTGGTGATTTTACCATGGCAAACCACAGGGAAACGACAAGTAACGCCAGGTAAACTCCCAGCAAGCATACGATCTCCCACCAGCGAAACACCATTCAAATCAAACGAAACTGCCTCGACCAATTCTGCGAAATTCCGTGGAAACATACCATGGATGTACATAGAGAATCTTCTTTGATAAGGCGGGTGATAACGTAACGCTGGCGTCACAGAAACCATGTTAACACAATAACAAGTGTGATTGCAGCAAAACAAACGGCTTAAATGAAGTTTATGTTTTTTCAATAAAGATTTTAATAGAGCTGAATTCACATGCTACAGAACTGATTTTCCATACGTCAGTTCTGGCTAACACAATGGCTTTTTGGTGCATAGTTCTACTTGAATGTTCCTTACACACCCGAGCCATGATTTGATTCTCGAATTGTGACAGACTTTTCCGAATGCATTCGAATGGCATTTCTCTGGTGGGCAGATGGCGACCCGCTTTTTCTATGCTGACTGGAAACATTTCATTTACCCTGAACCTATTTGAGCAGTTTGCACTATTGGAACAGTTTATTCATGCCAAGACGGTTTGAAAACATCTATTTTGCCATATATTCTTTACTGGCATGGTGCCTGTTGAGAGAACTTCTGAGAACTTCGGGTTTATGAGAGACACTTCACCATTGCATACCGGAACTCGTTATACATTGTTATATCGGTACACTATAACAAACCATTACTATCGAGTTAAATCGCCTGCAGTATCGTCTGCTGTGAAATAAATTATTATGGAAACCCTGTAGCAATTAGTGTGGATCAAGACCAGACTGCTCTTCGTGCAGCTGTCTGATTAGAGCACATACCATTGGTTCCAGCTCATATAGCAATTAGATCAGTGTTCAAAGCATTTGATGGATATATGTATATAGTGTTTATGCGAAAGTATACAGCAGACGACACCAGCAGACGAGTTTCTCGGGTTGATTTTTATTCATAGTTTACCCTTATTTTATATTTAATGTACAAAGGGCATTTGGAAAGTTCTTAGCAGGGTCTTTTATCTCAGGAACCGATTTACAAACTCTATCATGTTTGATATCATTTTAAAGAACTATCTTTTCTCTATGTTATGGCACAAATTTCTTGATTATATTATAATGAAGACACGAATATTACTATTTTGAATACATGTACTGTTTGTATACTGGAAAATGCAAAATTTCAGTTGAAAATATTACATTTTACCTTTTGAAAAGTGTGCAGAACATTAACAATAGTCCATGAAATTAGATAAGTTTGTACCACTATGTAGGCCACAATCTGGTACGGTTATTATACAATTGATAACTGAGTTGGATGTTTCTAATAACTAAATACCGAAACAGCAATACCAAAACCGTCTAGAAAGCATAGCAATGCGCTATTTGTTTCGACTAAAATCGCATGTCACAATGCACATATTTTGAAAATATATAACCAACAGTAGCTTAAAAATGACGTTCGTTTGTATTTTTGTCAAGAACACTTTATGCTCTTTGTATTGAAACCGAAATAAATTTTGTAAACCAGAACAAAGGGAAGACAACTCTTAAAATCTTCCCATGGGGCAGAGTAAGTTTAGCTATGAGTGATGCTATGGTTCATTTCAATTGAAAACGGTGGCAAACAAAAAAGTAAATATACCTTGAGAGTAGAAACCAATCAATTTTGTAATGGTTAACGCGATACAATGAGAAGTTTTTATGCCATTGACAAAATGTGAGGGGTTAAATTACCCCACCCACTTCTTGAAAAGTAGGGGTAGTGTTATTTGGAATAATTTTCTTGAATACAGAACTAAACAAGCTACACCTTTTGCACGACGAAATGATTATTTTGCAGTGTTCGCTACAATTAAAGCAAAACCTACACTCAAAAAAAGTATTTTTTGTGCTCCTGTAGTGACACAATTTATAGTAAAAGTATTAAGAAAAATCGAAAAAAGTCCCATTTTTGAAAGTTTACCATTTCTCTATCAGTCAACATTTTCTGAATGTAAAGGTGTAAGTCGTGCGAGCAGTGATAGCATAATGTATTTTTATAAAAAATTAAGTTGGCACCAAATCGTTAATTTGTCAAACCATGATCGTAAATAAGGTCCCCAATTTTCCTTCGGTTTTTTTTACAAATATTTTGCTTAAAATTTCAGTCAGTGTATAAAACCTACTAATTTTGAGCATGCACTGCACGTGCACGCCGAGTCCCTTTTAGACAAAAATTAAACCATCAAGTAGCCATTAAATTCTAGTTTCCAAAAATGTATTATTTGATAGCATTTTATCAACGCATTGTGGAGTTATGATGCCATGCTAAGAAATTTCCAAATGCCCCTCGTATAATAACCATGCTAGGAATCTAAACTTTAAACTACCGGTCTACAGCTGGTTTATAGCAGGGTACATTGTCTTTTTACAGGAACTGGCGTCCAAGCAGGGATAAAGACAGGAGAGTTCTTGTATGTGTGGCAAGATGATGTATGTCTAGCCAAGAACAATGCTGTTGGAGACATGTATATAATGATTACAGGCCGGTTACCACGTGACGAGAATACCGACACTAGAAATCACGTGCTCGTCAGAGAAGCCAATTATCATCCTGATGGAAGTCAGGTGTTCTGGCCAGTTAATGGCGACGCCTTTGTGGTATTGCTGGCTCCGCCTGGTGATGATATATCACCCGAAAAATTCGTTGCGTTTTTCTGCGACGGAAGCTTTGGTTTGCATATCCACCCAGGGATATGGCATCAGCCACTTTATCCCATCTCAGACAAAGCTGTGTATATCAGTAAACAAAGCGCTACATACGCGTGTGTTGGGTTTGACTGTGTCGACGAATTTGGACAATTTCTGTCTGTCCCACTTTTACGAGATTTAGCTGTCTCAGGGTCAACCCAATAAGAAACTGTGTAAAAGAGGACCATAATAGGCCCAGCAGCGAAACGCCATTCAAATGGCGTTTCGCTGGCGGGTCGATACTGGTCCGAGATTATATTTGGGTTGGAAAACTATATATAGAATGAGCAATGGTGTTATTGTCCGATTTTATTAATCTGACACAGGGGCATAATTTCACGGTTAGTGCACAAGCTACTTTTACCTTCAGTCGGCTTTCGGTATTTACCGTAAGTTTTACGTGAATTTTGCAAGAAGTAATGCAGAAAGTGAAACGATTTAGCACTGTTCTACTGACTAGTCAAGTGGTTTTGATACAGAGTGTACAACCAAGAGGTCCTGAGTTCGAGTCCACGCAAGATCTTGTGTGTGTTTTTTTGTTTTGTTTTTTGTATTTTTACCTCTTTATTCGATTCGTTTAACTTCATTTTTATAGATGTACCACGACCTCTGAGTAATGTCTTTTGAATCATTACATTCAAAAGGTTGGTGCGTAACGCATACACTGAGCCAGTCTGTCCGGAACATCTACGTGCTTCAAAATAGAATAGTATACGTAATTAAACGCCTGAAACCCCTATTTCTATATCCGTATTTTCAATTTTGTAAATATAGTCACGCTTCAAAGTTATTTGTTAATCTATATATTATACTTTCATTTGTTATTGTTATTTTTGTAGGATCCTCACCGAGAACGTTTACCGTACGCTCGATATGTGAAGTTGATTCGTTGTGCTTCTGATTTATTTTTTAAAGTAATCGCAGATATTTAAAAATATCTGTTTTGCCTTTTGCCAAGACTTGCTGCATACTTTTCTCCAGACGTTTTCCCCAATGAACTTAAGTTCAAACAACTGGCATAGTGAATACATCTTAGCCATACGTTTTGGCTATAATATGGAACAATATTTTCCAATAATCTCTGAAGATGTTTCGGACAGACTGTCTCATTTTACGCGTTACGCATCAACCTTTTGAAATAGAATGATCCAAAATTCCACTCCTCAGAGGTCGTGGTACATCTATGATAAATGAAATTAAACGAATCGAATAAAGGTAAAAAAAAATACACACACGTGGACTCGAACTTACGACCTTTTGCTTGTAAACTCTGTATCATAACCACTTGACTAGTCAGTAGGACGGTACAAAACGTTTCATTATCTGCATAAGCACTTGCGAAATTCCTGTAAAACTAACGGTAAATACCGAAAGTACACGGAAGGTAAAAGAGCTTGTGCACTAACCGTGAAATTATGCACCTGTGTCAGGTTAATAAAATCGGACAATATATGAAGAAAAACTATTTATACCATGTCCGATACTCAAAGAGTGACCACTTGATTTTTAGTGGATGAGGGGACCTGGGAAGAATATGGATTTCTATTATCCGCCACGAGACTCTGTTTTATTTTTATGCCATCAAAGCTCAAAAATTATATCAAGATTAGTGCTGAGGCCCTCCCAGGGGGTACTTGTTCCCTTGTTCCCCTAAAATAAATTGGATTGTTCCCTAAATCAAACATTTGTTTTCTTATGTTCCCTGTTCCCCAATATTGTCTTTGTTCCCTTGTTTCTCTCCGAATTTGTCAATTTCTCCCCTCTTCCTCTGAAATAAATATCCTTTTTCCCTGTTCCCCAAAACCCCTGGGGGGGGGGGGGGGGGGGGCTCAGTGCTCAGGATATCAAAACCAATTTTGAAACTGATTACATAGTTGCCAAAGATTACTATTTGGCATTGCAAGCCTCTAGAAGTGATGTTAGCTAACCGTGTCACAAAACTGGTTAGTGCCTTTGCTGATAAGTTAAATCTTACTAACTGTAAAGTAAATCTTACTCACTATAGTTTAATTTGTATAATTTGTGATGAAAATTATACTTTCCCAATTCGAAAAAAAACTGACTACAATATCATTTTGGAATTCAATTGGTTATTATTTTGGAATACAGTAAACTTGTGTATAACGGCCACTCTCTGAAGATGATTAGTCAAATTATTTTGGAATACAATAAAACCTGTGTATAACGGCCTCTCTCGAAAAGACCAAAAACTGATTTTCAAGTCCGATTATTGCTTAATGCAGGTCAAAAGTATTGCAGAATGTTCCAAAGGGAGCATTATGCAATGTTTAAGACCTTCATTAAGCTACGCCTTTGTTTTGTCTTTTTTTAGTGGCCGTTTTACACAGGTTTACTGCAAACTCTTTTTATACAAATGGATTCTTCCATCTGGTTTGAAACCGTAAATGATCTGCGAAGGTTCATTATACATACATGCATCTAGAGGTCACAGGTTAGAATTTTCAAATTTGGATGTACCAGATTCAGAAGAGTTGTTTTTATCGGAATGGAATTGGATGGTCCGTTCACCATTGTATATATTGATGGGTCACAGGTTATAATTTCCAAAACAATATTATATGAGCCGTGACATGTGATTTCCAACAATGTGGCATTTTGACAAGTACAAGTGTAGACTCATACGAGCATGTGCCGGGGTCTTTTAGGCTTAATAATTCCTATGATGTTCAGTCAGTAGCTTAACACTCATAAAATATTCAAACGACTTGCAAAGGCTCTGATCAGACTGCGCGTATGCGCAGGCTGGTCTGAGCCTTTGCTGGTTGCACATGCCACATTGTTGGAAATCTCATGTCGTGGCTCAATTATTTCTTTCTCTGAAAATCGATTTCATCTTAGCAAACAGCGCAGATGCAGATGAAATGCCACCTGATGAGGCAATTCATCTGGGTATTCGCCGTTTGTCAAAGTGCTCATTCAACAGTTACCAGTAAACAATGGGTTAATGACATTAAATAAAAATCTGGGCCCAAAATTGCACTGCCTCCTTAAAGTTAAGGACGGCTTCAGTTAAGTATTGATATTTCAACATGATATTTTAAATTTATAGTGAATTTCCATGATAGGTGCGGTACATAGATGTCATTGTAATCTACAGGATACAATTTAATAAGTTTGAAACGCATCCTAAAAATCAATACTCAACTGAGGTCGGCCCCTGGTAAATAAGGGGCCAGTAAGAAAATGGCCTTTTTCAGTCGAATCTCGTTAACTCAGTCCTCGGAACTAGTTTTTACTTCTAGGATTTAGCCACAATAGTCTTGCATGTTAAGCATCATTTTGATGGTGTAAACGTAAACTTCAGTTTTGAGTTGCACATTCTTTCCTCATACACTTTGTCAAATTCTTCGTTCCTGGCTACTGTAAAGTGGTTCTTCCAATCCCCAATTTCACCTGTGTAAAATACATATTGGCTATGGACCTTGGACCAGCCTAAATTCCAGGTTGGCATGTGCGCCCATCTAAGACTCAGATCAGCCTGCGCATCCGCGCAGTCTGATCAGAGTCTTCGATGTGCGATCTATGGCAAGCTAAGAGTACAAGGTTTCTTCTAGAAGAAAACTAAGACTCTAATCAGACTGTGTGGATGCGCAGACTGATTTCAATCTTCCCTGTACGTACGTGCCAACTGTACCGTATGATGGGTCTTAGCTCCTATGGTCGAATCAACAACTGTTGAAAGAGTCGACAATGATAATGTCAACTTAGATAGTCGAGGAGTTTAATGATTATTATTTACAAATTAGAACTGAGCCGCGACATGTGATTTCCAACAATATGGCATTTTGACAAGTGCACACTCATACGACCCTGTGTAGCCTCCTTTTAAGCATAGAAACTGCAAATGATGTTCGGTCAGTAGCTTAACAGTCATAGAATACTCAAGCAACTAGCAAAGGCTCTGATCAGACTGCGCGCATGCGCAGGCTGGTCTGAGTCTTGGCTGGTCGCACATACCACATAGTTGGAAATCTCATGCCACGGCTCAAATTGTATTTCTTCCTCTAAAGACCGTTTGTCTCAGTAAACAGTGTAGACCTTGATGAATGCATTTCATCTTGATCTTGCTGTTTGTCAAATACTCATTTAGGAAGTCATGATAATTATCTGCGATTTTCGACTCGCAGGACAATTTTCGAGTATCTCCTACTAAATGATGTACCTGATTTGAGACAGAGCACATACCTATTTGAAATAGCTTTTCTAGCTTTATTTTTTTTTTAAATCAGAAAGGTAGACAACGTGCAGTCCTATATCTGCTTTCACATGCCAGTACATGCAGACCACGTCTCTTACACTAATACTTTTGAAGTGACAGACTTCTTGAATTGGTCAGATTTGCTTCTCATTAGCACTCTCACATGCAAGTTTACTAGGCCAAGTTATCACCAAATTGGATATGAGTGTAAATACCTTTTAATGCGAGTTTGTGACTATTTAACTAGATATTATGCACATTTAATGCTATGTAAATGATAGTATTAATAAATATGTTTTAAACCAAGGGCACAGCACCATGCAAATAGTGAGATGTGAACCTGTGAGTTCTTGGTCAACTAAGCTAAAGTGCTCATTTGTGTAGCTCTCATTACGCAATTACGCACGTGAGTAAAAAATAGTATTATTCAAGGGATGTGGTAATGTGGTAAAAGTGATTTTCCATGCCATAAGGAACTGCTCTTAAAGGAAAGAATTCGCTCCCTCTGGGAGCAAATTCTTTCCTTTAAGAGAAGTTCCCATTATGAAAAGGGGCGCAATTGACGAGTATCACTGCTTGATCTAGTAGTCTCCCTTTGGTATGCGTAACTGTTTCGTTTTGGCTACGCCATTGGTGTTCACACTAAGTCAGAAACTTCATTTACTTTTAACCAAACCTATGGTGATCACCTGCGAAAAATGGAACTTTTTTCTTGAGTAAAAAAGGAACCTGTAATAAGTCCCCTATAGTTACCTTTCCTGTAGATTCCAAAACCAGATTTGAAGAACGACTCAGATTTTTTAATTTCAACGTTTTTGTCTTTTTTCATCTTCTTTATATCACATTTGTCTATAATCGCTCTCCACAACTTTTCATTATCCGAGAGACAGAGGAAATTGGCTAGTTTCTTAATTTCTTGAAATCCATTCTATAAATGAGTAGATAACTTTGAAGAAAAATAGCAACCAAACCAACAAAAATAGAAGACAAATATAATTGGTAAATATAATTTGTATGATAATTTCAAAACTGTTATATAAATTTACCTCAGTCTATATGCATTTGACACATATATTTTAAAACTTGCTGTCTTTTACGGGATATATGCAAACAGTTCCGTTAACATAAGGACTATTGTTACACAGTTACAACGAGTGCGGCTACTATGTGTTATATTGCATCATAGAGAAGTATATATTCACTTTGGGATATTTTTTTCACTGTCCAGAGGCTCTATTGACAGTTCAGAATCAGATACATTTAATTCTGCTTACTTTGATTTATATAGAATCTATATGCTTAAAGGTCTCTATTTCAGTATATAAAGTGTATTTAGTGGATTCACTGATAAAGGACAGATCAACTCAATTTCAATATCTAGAGGTTCAAAGAGGGGACTTACCTGACTGTGTATAGAACCAAATTTCTTTCACCAAGATAAATATCAATATTTTATCAGTAAATATCTAAACTTCATGGGACCTCTTTATTACCCCCTGCAAGGCGCTCATAATCATCCCATAAAGATAAGTCTTTGATCTGCATTGCATAGCCCCTAGGGAGTGGTACCATTATTATTGAGTAAAAATTTAGGTCTTGAAATATGATCCTCAGAATGCACCCCCCCCCCCATTTATTTAGATACAACTACAGGAAACAATCGTGAAAAACTTTCTTATCAGAATCATCTATTCCCACTTTAACAAAATTCCATTCAGCTTAAATGGGTTAATTCAGTAATGTTTGTCCGTAGAAATTTTCACTTAGGGTAAAGTCAGGTAAATTCGGACATCAGGTAAATTCGGACACACATTTGTAAACAGTGTAAATCTAGATGAGAAGGCTCCTAATGAGCCGTCTCATTAGGATTTTCACTGTTAGCTTAGTTTATTATATTTTATTCCAATATTTGAAATATCTAAAAAGAAAACAAGGTCGCTGTCCGAATTTACATATCTGTCCGAATATACCCGACTTAACCCTACCTCTTTTAAATCTTCAAAGTAGATCAGATGTATAGTATACTCTCCTTTCTTCATCTCCTTCTCCATGTCAAGTACATAGTCAAACCAATTCCCATAATCCACTACAGGGGAAGTTAATGAATACGTAAATGTTATCAAGAGTGATGGAACGTGTTTTGATTTCTTGTTCATGCATTTTAAATCTTAAATTTAAATAGAATGCATATTCCATGCCCATTAAATAAATAGAGATTCTTATATGAGTGCTCGTGATTTATTTAATGCATTAAACGAGTTGAAGCAAAGAGATAAAATGCGAGGCTTGCCGAGCATTTTATCTCTTTTTCACAACGAGTTTAATAAATTCAATAATACAGGAGCACGAATGTTAGATTCTTTTTATCATATGACATTAAAATTACTTTGAAATCATATGAGTGACGTTAAAAGCGTTACTTCATACGTTTCCCGAAAATATGTAAACCACAAGTGGATTATCGATTTAATACATGGCGTTATTTCACTCCCTGTCATATGATAAACGATATTTAAAATTGCTATATTCAGTATAATTTATTCACCGTGCCACTGTTGGTCCGTAGCTAAAGCCAGGATTGTTATTCAGTACTTTGTGATTCAGTGTTGTGTATTGTTTTGTTTTTTTCAGTACTTTGTGTCCTTCTAGTTTTGCAATCATCTTTATGGTAGTAAGAAAGAGCTGCTTGCTTTACTTTAACTATCTTCCTGATGTATTGTGGCACTATGTGTTCTTTGGCTCTTCCTCACGGTGCCATGGGTTAGTCTACAATTTTGATTGTAATATTTCTAAATAATACTCACTTACTTTTTTGATAGTTCAACATGCAACATGTTGTCTAATGTTCCATACTCTAAGTCAGACAAAATAATGAAAATACTTTATTTCAGTTCCGTACATGTACTATCATGTAAGTTTTATATTTGTTTCTTTGATATAGTTTGTGGGACACTGGAAGCCTGACGGTCACCAAGAGGAAACACAGTTGCATGACTCAGTACTATAACAATGGTTAAAAACACTCATGAAAATGTAATTACCTGTTAAGATAAAAAAAAAATGTATGCGTCCATAAATAATTGAAGGAAGTTCAGAATTCAAAACTTTATTCTTTTAGGAACCCAATATTTATATTTAACCAATAACTTAGCAAAAAGGAAGTGTACATATAATGTAACTATATTCCTATTTCGTGACATGTTCAATCATCAATGCCATAGTATCATAACACGCCACACTTCTCAGTCCAAAATATAGCATGGAATTCTTATATTTAAAAAAACGTTATTCTTCTATGATTTTTTTCTGATTGTCAGATTAGCTGGTGACACTTTGAAAGCGGGCTGTTCTGCTGCCGCTTTACAAAACTACTGGCAATATGCTTAAACTCTTGATCGCCTGGTGACCTGGGCCTGGAATTACGTTAAGGAAGACTTAAGTTAAGTATTGATTTTTCAGGATGCGAAAAATAATGTTTCGAACTGATTAAAATCAAAATAGTTTCATTTTTTCTGTAGATCACAATGATATCTTTGACAACAAATACCACATCGATCCAGGCAATTCATTTAGCATCTAATATAGCATGTCAAAATATCAATATTTAACTTAAGTTTTCCTTAACGTGATTACTCCCTGTTGGATTGTAATTACAATTAAAATGCAATATTTCGTCGTATTCGCTGTACTTATATGCAACTGTGTACCATTATATACGCAATATGTGTACTTAATAACCCATATAAGCCTAGCTTCTTTTATGGTGGGCATGGGCAACAGTACAGACCCTGATCAGATGCCACAGGAAGCGGTGTTGTATCAGGGTCTCCACCGTTTATTTACAACATGTTCGATTTGAATTTGAATACAAATGAAAAATACCACTATATTAGCAACATAATGATAGGAGCAGACTTAAACTCTTGATCGTCTTGTGACCAGGCCCCAAGGTTTTAAAACTTTTTCCATGCTCAACTCAGCTGAGCGGGAAAATAATCATGCTCATAAATGTTAAAATGCCAACAGTTAATGGTATTTTAATATTTATTAGCATTATAAATACAACATATGAGAGACTTAAAACAAGAAACTTCTTCATTTGTCGGTATTTTTAGTTTTAATGAGCAGTTGAAATTTGGTGCTCAGTTGAGTTGAACATGAAACAAGTTTTTTAAACCTCGAGGCCTGATTTCTCCCTGTTGGACTGTAAATTACGATTCAAATGCTATATTTCGTCGTATCACTGTACACACACACAAACACACACACACACGCACGCACACACACACACACACACACACACACACACACACACGCGCACACACACACACACACACACACACACACACACACATGCACGTGTACCTTATTCTGTACACCGGTTCATATTAGCCAAAAATAAACATGGTGACATACTGTCGTGCCAACCAAGAGTGACAGTGACGTAATATTTTGTTTACAATTGCTAAGTTAAACATTAACTTGTACACCTCACTTGAGTTAACGCGAATCGATAGATCACTTGTGTATTAATCCTATCCAGAGGATAGGATTAATACACAAGTGATCTATCGATAATGGGTCCATGATAACTTTGTAAACAAAACATGAAGTCACTGTCACTCTTGGCTGGCAGGACAGTACTTACATTCGCCAGCCAGAAATGTCGGTACATAATCATTAAACTCCCCATCATAGTTGTAGAATCTCATCCCTTTGTGGTGATGATAGAAACTGACACAGACATCTTTAGGGTTCCGCAACGCCAAGACAATCTTTGTTTTCTTTTCTGAAATGAGCCGTGACATGTGATTCCCAACAATGTGGCATTTTGACTAGTGTAGACTCGGACGAACCTGTGCAATCTCCTTTTAAGCTTAGAAACTCCATTTGATGTTCAGTCAGTAGCTTAACAATCATAGAATAGTCAAGCGACTAGCAAAGGCTCTGATCAGACTGCGCGTATGCGCAGGCTGATCTGAGGCTTTGCTGGTCGCACATACCACATCGTTGGAAATCTCATGTCGTGGCTCAAATATATAATGCTTTATCAAAAACACATGGTCAAGCTTGGCTAAAATGCCCACTCAGTAAATAACGATCATGGTAGATTCAGGACTTACAATGTATGAAAGGGCACTCTCTTATACATAGATAGATTTTGAAGCTCAAATGCATTGCATTTTTTAAGAATTATTCTGTACAAAAAAGCCTTAAATTGCAGGAAAAATTTACAGGTCTTAATTGCAATGAGTTTCACTAGCTTGTCTACAAATAATTACAGCAAAATACAGCTGTACTGTTGATGTTATTTGAGGTGAAATGCCTGGGTGAAATGTTTTACTTAGCAAGACTTAATTCTAGCAATAATCCTAGCATTACATTCTAAAGTACAGTACAGTAAAACCTGTCTTAAGCGGCCATTCAAAAAGAAGATCAAAATTGCTTTTCAAGACCGATTATCCAGTAATGCAGGTCAAAATTATTGCAGAATGCTCTCTTGGAGCGTTCTGCAATACTTTCGACCTTCATTAAGCTATCATAATTTTGTCTTTACGACCTTTGTTTTTTTTATTTTTGAGTGGCCGCTTAAGACAGTTTTTACTGTATTCTGACCATGATTCTCGATTAATTCTTGCACTAATTTTGCAGATATTTTTCATGATATCACAAGTACTCATATAGGTACATGTATTACACAAAGGTCTTGATATTCAGTTTTAAAAATTGCAATACACTTGACATTTTGTAGCATAGAGTCCACATAAATTCCAAAAAAAATAATACAAAATAATAAGATTGAAACACACATACTGGTTGGTAATCATACATGCATTAGGGGAGTTCCACATATATAGAACTTACTTAGGGCTCTGCCAACGTACAGAATTTACTTATCCATTCATCTATTTTAGTATTTAAATTTAAGTATTTGTGGTTTTTAAAATGGAAAAAATGATACCCTAATTGGAAGCGACCTAAGGCTATCAGATTTTTTTACCTAATGTGTTCTCAACATGATGCCTAGTTATTTGTAATTATGTATTTACCATACATTTATTTCAATATAAAATACAAAGGTCCATATCTAATTTTGTTTGAAGGTACCCCTAAATTACACTATTTAATATATTGTCAACATATTAAATTGTCAATTTTGCCTTGTACCAATGGAATTGATATCAAATTTGTTCACATATGTATTGGTTGTAATCATAAAATTTCAAGAAAAAACAAAACCGGTAAAATGGTGTTACGTTAATTTCAGTCTAAACAGTCAATACTTTGCAGAAAGTAAAATTCCAGATTTTTATGTAAAGTTACAAAAGTATGCTCATTTTACACATTGTTCTGCGCAAGCATGTATTTTGATGATATTATGCATATTTGCTGTTTGGTTCATAAGTATTGTGTTTTCTCTCAATCTTTTTTCATTGTTTTGTTTGTGTGTTTGATTTGATTCTTTACGTCCCATCAACAATCTTTCAGTTATGTAGGGACGGGTATTCCTGTGTTGAACCAGTACTATGCTAGGATTCTCTTTTTTTATTGTAAGTTACAGCATTATTGCTTACCATATGAATATAGAGGTACCACCAAATCAGCACAAGTAATATTTGTCAGAAATCCAAATTTCTTAAATTGATTTATTTGAATAATATGTTAGTTCTAGATTATGTATGTGGTACATACTTTATCATTCCTATCACATACAACGGATTAAATAAAGCTTCTTTTAGAATGTATACTGCATTTCAGGTATACAAAATAGATCGACACCTTTGGGTTTTAATATTTGGTGTTGCAGTTCTTGTTACCCTTTTGCATCTACATGTATATAAAATTTGACTATATATATCAGGATAATATTTACAAGAGCTGAAACCCAGAACTATATTTTTTGAATGATGAATATTAAGAGTCAGACTTTTGTTAAATTAATAATGTTATAAAATTCATTATGTATAATTATGTCCTGTTTAACAGAGTTTTCTGTATGTCAGCATTATGGGGTCATTTGAGAATTAAAACTGCGATTATTTTATCACGGAAATAACAGCACATCAAATAAACTGTTTCATCTTGTCTAATGCTACGATTTTTAACAATTATTCAACTATTCGCTAAATGTTTCTTATTTGAAAATCCCATTTTTAATCTTAAAAATATCCTTTTTATTTTGCTCAAATCCTATTTTTTTTTAGAGCAGTTGTAAAGCTTTGATGGGAATATTACTGATTTATAAATAGGTTATGATAAATGTTTGTTATTATTTTTGATACTCTTTTGAAATGCGTGGACAGATAGAACTTAATGCAGGAGAAATAAACACAAACAATACACATTAAAAAAATATTCAATTCAAATAAGTTTTCTGTATTTCATTCAATAAAATGTACTTATTGAATAAGTAATGGACTGCAAAATAATGATTTTATTAAAAAAAAGTATAAAACGGATTCTTCCATAGATAGAAATAACCCACAAAATTTTAACACTTCAGACTCAGTTTCTCTCTTTATGAGACTGAAGTGTTAAAGTGCTACAGCTCTCATGGTCCTAGCATTGGCTTAAATGGTACTCTGCTTAACTTCTGCTGAAACTCAATATTCTGGAAGGAATAGAATATGAAAATACAAAAACACTTCATCAATGTTGGAGGGGAGAAGTTCAACCTGATGCAAAAACAGCTGTTGTGAAATTTAAGTTATTTGAAAAAAGAACCCTACCAAAATAGTGAGAACGTACACAATTTTGAAACACCTGACCTGGTTTGACTTTGTCAGTTTATGAGAGATAATGAAAAGTATGTACATAGACATGAACCCATTTGCAATCGAATTTTGATACGGAGGGACATTTAAACAGAGAAACTTTCTAGGTGCGACGCAACATGAAATGTAGATGGAGACTATTAATCTCCAAGCATAAATCCTACACTGTTTGAGGTTTTTCAATGGCTACAAGAAAATTAGAGTATAAACACTTGTTGGTTTTGGTCTGAAAATAATAATGAACCCAGTGGAAGATTAATTCACAAAAAATACCTACTGGACATCCATCTGTGCAACTTAGTTCTAGACCATATGCTACTTACAAAAACGGAAGTTTTAAGCTATTCAATTATCTATAGCTTCTGAACCCGAAAAGATCTTGGACCTAATTTGGATGAAGATACTAAATATTGATAGCCATGGTGTTTGCAAAATGATACTAGTGGAAAACTGCGGTTTGTATTTCATGCAGATTATGACAGTGTTACCCGTGTAAAAAAATTATGCAAATTTACATTACATAAAGAGGATGTTTTTGGCCTATTCTTCCAAAATTTTATGGGTTGACAAAAACTGGACAATGTTAAATGTTTGGAAAGAATCCCCTATTTACACTAATTTTAGTGTTCGATTTGGGGATATTTCAAATTTTGATGAGTCAGAAAAGTATATGTAGATGTATCCATATGCATTAAAGGTAGTAAGGTATACTCTTGGGAGTCTTCTTTCATTCAAAGAATGTAGCAGTCATTTATGCTAATGATTGAAGACCATATATAATAGGCCATATATTCGCGCAAAGAGGGTGTACACCAAGGTGGCCTACTTGTGGTCTAATAGCCTACTAGGAATAGAATAACTTCATTTTGTAGTTGTTATGACTTAGGTATTCAGCATACTAAATATTATTGAAATCCATACGTGGTCAGATTTGGAAATCTCCCTTTGAACCAACTCATGAGTTTTTTGGTACATATTACATTTTCATGCGAGTACTCGTCAGAGCCGTCGCTGCTCGCATACACAAAATATGGATGTATAGCTAGGCGGCTAAGAGCCAAATTTTGGCCTGATTGTGCTATTCCGGATACAAGCATGAAATTTGGCACAGTTTAAGACCATGACTGACTAAGAAGAATAGGATATAGAACCACGTTGGGAAATGCCTACTGCGCATGCGCAAAGCATTTTCTGATTTTAGGCTTTTATCACAGATCTTTCATACAGTTTGACTGTAAAGAAGGGGTCATTTTGGCTGTAGAATTATAAAATATGACATAACTGATGTTAATTGTTTGTAGTTTAGTCCTCTTTATTCTTTAATTGCTGCGCATGCGCATAAAATTCGAATATTGTACAAAATGGTATTCTGTTTCAGTTTTATTGTAAACTGCGCAAAACCTGATGCCCCTATCAAAGGACCGAAGCATGTCTTCAATATAGGGACCCAAAGACCTGTTTAGATGCGCATATGCAGTTGGTTTCTTTTAACCAGATATTGTTTAGAAGAAAAAACAAAGCCCCATTTAATTACAAGTAAAAGCTTTCACATAAAGAGCTCTGTCTACGCTAAGCATATATAAAATTGTTATTAGACTCACAAGTCAAGTTTTAAGCAGAGAGGATAGTAAGCTTTAAGCAGACAGACAGACATGAAATCAGATTTTGTTGCTCGAGCTCAGAGCCCTTGGAACACTAGACAGGCACGCTCGCACCTGAGTTACCAGGGTGGTCCAAAGTCACCATCACATATTTTTTTTGTTTTGACCAATTTGGATTGTTTTGACTTGGGGACGTCTGTCTGAACAAGTTATGTTTTAAGCCAAGATAGTGACGTATCTTATATAGATCACTGGCCAAGGGCAATATACCTTTGTGATAGACAGACAGACATACTCACAGACAGACAGACAAACAGGCAGACAGACAGATATATTTTGCCATAGACAGACCTCATATAACTGTCTGTCGATGGACTGTCTCCATACTGTCATTTAACTGTCTTAAATGTACTAGTATGTTTCCAGTGTCTCACTTCCCATAAATGAACCATAGCAAACATTTGTCAGTCTAGTGCAGTCTATTTTATGTGGGTATGATAACATTTCACTTTTTAAGGGGGATGTGGGGGTAGGGAAATGCCTGATATGCCTCATAGTATTGGTTGTATAGCTACTGACTGGCTTTGAGGCATTTGTTCCTCCTGTAAAAAATTTCACACTTGGAGTCAGTGTTGTCATTTTGGATGGAGCCTCCATTGTTCAGATGCTTGAAGGTGTAAAGGTTAGCACTGTTCAGTGAATGGTAAAAGAACGATGTTCTTAAAACAATATGTAATATACACTTTCTGTGAAGTTAGTGTGCGATACATGTAAGATGGACAGTTTTAAAGCATCAACAGGGAAAAAACGAGAAAACGACATCCACCAGTGAGTTGGCCCATCAATGCCATACCGAAAAACTGGCAAGATTTCTTGTGAGTAGATGACAGTGAACTATTTAATTATATTTCCAACTATTGTGTTTCTTAGACATAAGATATGCCAACTAAGAAACAGTTACTACAGATGGGGGATGAGAAGGTGACAATACTCTAGAGAGAACCCTGCACTTTACAGGAGAGAAGCTCGGTCTTATTGTGCCCAGCTTGCATCAATGTCCTCGCTTGCGCCTTGTTTGCATGAGGAGATAGATATAAGAATGTTTGCTTGTACTACGGAAGCAGCTTAAAGGCCTTACAAGAAAATAAGCATTTGCGCTGTTGATACTAGTGTTAAGAAAGTTCGTTCCACAATAAAATTGTTTTCCTATAAATTAAGTTATGATGTCACTGGAATTCTTTAAAGTAGACACACTTTATAAGAAGTAAACAACTGGATGATTAATCATTATTTTGTCAGGGAATTAATGATCTTCAAAATAAACTACCCCTCAGAAGTTTTTTTGGCTCGAGGAGCAAAATAGGGGTGTTTGGCAAAGAACAATTGTCATGTAATGGCCATATTGATGAGAATATTTTTGAATTAGTCAATAAACCCTAGATTGAGTTGTTATTGCATCTAATACAAGTTTTTGATATAATTACTAAGCTGCAAGGCTGTAAAGAACCATGCCAGGTAAAAATATCACAATTTATGGAAAATTTAAGATTATTCTTGAACGATTGAGAGGCAGTACTCCAAGTATCATAATTGTGTAAAGACATTCGATGCCAGACACAATGCCAAGCGCTATAGAGTATCACAAAGAATAACAGGCTCATTGGAAATACATTTTTCTGCATCGTTTCCTTTTTAAATGATTTGAAATTCTATAATGGAGAGCGTAACAAACTTTTTTTTAACACCCCCTAACAGGTCTAGTCATATCTGTGGTGCAAAATCTGTGGGCTGAAATAAAATTGTATTGCTTTTTTACATTCACTCACAGAACATACTCTCTCTTTCCAGCTGTAACTGAGCATTTTGTAAAAATGAACTTTCTCCCTGAAAAGCCACCCACAGATTACATTTACACCATTGAACAATTCTTCATAATACTATGTGGTAGAACAAGCAAGCACCTACACGACTATAGACATGGATAGAAAACATTGGTTTACCAAAAAGGTTTGTTTGATCTTAAGACAGCCCTTACGAAGGTGGCTTTGTACCAGCACATTTTAAAGGCAGCATATCAAGGCTCATATGTGTGGGTCGGCGCTAGAACAGTGGAAATGATTACCAAGTCCAGCAAACTTTGATGATGTAACTAGACACAACTAGACACTGGAATGTACAGTCCACTGTGGACTGACATACCACAAGCATCAGTATCTTCTCTTGACCTTGTAAGATATGGCTGTTTTCAAGGTTGCATAAATAGACAATGCAGCTCTTCAGTGTTCGACCCTTTGTGCCTGAGGTGGCAACTTTAAACACTAAAGTTCTGTAAATTGATGATTGTTTTTTTTTTAAATAGGTAATGTTAGGGACTGAAAATCCATTGAGAAGGCTGTAGCATATCAACATACATACAGATTATCGCACATATTGCCACCTCTCTTGGTTAAATGTCACTTTGAAAATGTATACGTTTGTATATAGTATCAACGTGATGTAATCTTGGCCCAGGTGCCTTATAACCAAAAATAAACGCAGACCAGTGCATGGGCATAGATCCAAAAGACATCCAAACACTCTTCACTAAACGCCATAACATTAGTTACAGTCGAAGTTACATTACAGTATGTAGTCATTCAACAACATGATGGGTAAACCATGCGTGTCCCTAGCATCACAAGATACATGTAATTCATTCATGTCAAATGCTGCGCGCTAGAGAACCACTGTACTCTAAAGCATGGTCATCGCGGGTTGTACCTGGCTGTTAAAAAGGTAATATTTTTTTCAATATATTCATTCTGAAAATATGCTATGCTTATTATTGCCACTTACAGATTTATGTGAGTTAAACGTTAGTCGATACAGCACCTGAGTTATGCCAAAAAGGTGATATTTTCCTGGGGAAAAAAGGATGGAAGGCATTTTTGTTTATGTTCTTGAATATATGCTTACTTTAGTTAGTTTATATAAAATGCAAAATATTAGTATTTTGATATGTAAAATTTAAAAAATCTGAGGGCAGAGCATTTTGAAAGTTATTCAACCCTTTTCATATTGTACGCATAGTACTTCATATCGGCTGTTCTGGCCCAGTGACCGGTCATAATTTGCATACAAATTTATTATATTTAGACCCTCGACTACTGGTACAATGCCCTTGACTACTCAAATTTTGCGTAAGCTACAAAATGGTTTGCAAATTCACAAAAACATAAACAGAATTATGTAAAACTTGCCAATCATTAACTTATTTGTACTTTTATTCTTCATTATGTGATGCAATTTAATCATAACTTATGACTTAAATAGCGCACTCATTAGTCTGTCACATAAAAATCGAATTGGCTATCCAGAAATTGGCTGGTACCTAGCTACTTTTAGAATTTGAAGGCTCCAATTGAGTCAGAATGGACTACACTAACTACGTGATAATTGCAAATGAAAACATCAACGTCAACATTAAGAGCTGTAAAGAGCTAGCTCATAGAATAGATCACAGTAAACAAAAATAGTATAGTGTACGCCCTCATCAACTGCATCCGACCCTCCATGACTGCACTGTTCTAGTACAGTGGTTCACTCGCGTGAATGCATGCGCAGCAAAAATTATTGAATAAATGATTGTGCAGAAACACATTAAATTCACAGTCAAAAGATATAAGTATTCCATTTATTCAATGGTTTCTACCTTTTTGACATCATTGAACGAGATAACCGGAAGTATTACTTAGTTTGCGCATGCGTAATCATGGTAAGTGTTTTAAAATATGTTTGTTTATTCCTTTTAAGACATCTAGAGATATAGTGGGTCGATTTTTTTACCATTTTAAGCGCAAAAACTGGTCTGTGTAGGAATTTAAGACCAAATTATCTATAGCGGAAGTGAATTTTGCCTTGCGCATGCGCAGAGAAATATGTCGAAGTGGTTCTATATATAAAAATCATCAGCTCACCAACCTTAACAAGTGTGGAAAGTTTCATGCTTGTATCCGGAATAGCACAATCTTAGCTCTTAGCCGCCTAGCTAGTAGTTGTAGAATCAGGTCAAATGTCGACCTCTATCCCTGCTGTTTATGTTTATTAGAGGAGCTGTGCATGCGCGCCCATGTATTTGCCCAAATAAATATGAGCTTACATGACCTTTCATTTCCATTGGCAGCATATGTAAGGGCAAATGGGAATTGAGCACTCTCGGTGATGGAAACTCGTCTATTGTGGACTGAGGGAACGCCTCCAGCATAACGTTGGCTTTTCCATGTGGAATCGATTCTGTGTTCCCATTGAATAACATGGAGAGTATTTCAAATATCCAGTGAGTGCCTGGAAAAAGAATGATAAAACACTATAAACATGATAAAAAGTATTCACAGAATCAGTGCAAAAAATCTTCACTAGTCATTGCATGTGTAGAGGACCTTACATGAGTGCTCATGTTTTATTCAATTTATTAAACGGATTGTCCGTTCTAAGGCGGTGGTTCTGTTGTTGTTTACTTTTTTGTTTATTGTTACTCCCACTGTGGGAGTCTGTAATTGTTCTATGTTTTGTTGCACGTTACTTTATGCCCATTCTAGTTTTGCAATCATCTTGATGGGGAAGAGAGAGCTGGTTGCTTTGCTAAATTTGTCTTCCTGGTGGTCTCGTGATGGATGAGCGGCATTTCCTCGCAGTGCCTTCGGGTTGTCTGCGGTTTGTGATTGTGGTATTTCCTGATCATACTCACTTACCATTTTTGGGGAAAAGAGATAAAATGCGAGGCTTGCCTCGCATTTTATCTCTTTTTCGCAAGAAGTTTAATAAATTTAATAATGCAAGAGCACGAATGTTAGATTCTATTTATCATATGACCTTAAGATTACTTTGAAATCTCATTTCTTCATTACAGCTATGTACTCAACGTTGTTATGGACGTCATAACGTTTCCCAAAAATCTGTAAAATCCGCAAGATCTACACTGATGAAGGTGGTATCTAATAAGTATACTATGTCTGTCCATCTGTACCACCTCGCTAAAGCCCATGGATTATCTCCATGTACAGGCGGACAAGCCATGGTATACATATAACTATATATAGTACGAATTAGAAGAGGATAAGGATTGTAATGCATTCTTAATCAATACGTTTTATTCGAAGAACCCTGGCAGACGAGACTGGACAATGATGGCTAACCTCTCTGCCAAATCCTGAAATCGCACAAAGTAGACAGACGCCAAAATTGGTTTTAATCACTTACATTTTACAAACAAGCGATGTATCGGCAACAAAGGATAAATGTAAAACCTGTTGTTGTTGTTTTTCTTTCAAAATTTAAATCATTTGAACAATAACAAGCCATTAATGTCAATGACGGTAAAGCTTAATATTTACGTAAGCCTTTGTCCATGTACATGCTACTTCTATATTACTAGACTTTTCGCTTTCTGTAAAGGCGGCAACTTTAATATTCATATCTGGGCGTGGTTCGGCTATTTCATCTGCTAAAAAAGGGAAATCAGGTTCTATTTATAATTTGGTGAAGAATTAATAAGTTGCTTGGGCCGCGCAAACGTGCGTGCATTTCATGAAAATCCTAACCGTACACACACTGAACTTACATTTACTAACCCTTAAAGTGCATAATCACAAAATGTATGCTTTTTGTCGTGAAGCCTCATAGACAAACAGTGTGGACCCAGATCAGACTGCTCCTCTAGGAGCAGTCTGATCTGGGTCCACAATGTTTGCCTCTACGCTTATATTAAATAGACATTTTCAGATGCAGTTATTTTGCTGGCGTTTTAAGGACGAAATACTGTGTTTTGCGTCTATACTGAGGTATACAGTTACTTTTGAATAAAACCACGCCTCATTTTCAACTTTTACCCATGACAAAGGTTGACTAGTCCTAATTACGCATTCATGAGGCGCCGCCTTTACAGTAAGCGAAAAGTCAAAGAATACCTGATTTTGGAGCGGAGCAGAACATGATATCGTCATCTCTTAATGGTACATTAACGACACTGCGCACATGCTCGGCCTGTTCTTCGGCAGTGCGAAACGTGGGTCTCCACATTCTATAACCGTCGACATCAATCAAACTATGAATCTGGCAGCCACCAGCATCTTTTACTTCAACGTCCGTCATTCTCTCTACAATAGCAAGAGTGTTGTAATACGAGGGGGGTTCAATATGTAATGAAAACCCATTCATAACTCCATACACAAACGCCTAAGGACTTTATGTCATAATGCCAAACGAAAGATCAAAGCGTCACCGTTATAATGGTGCATGAAACATTATTTTATCTTTCCAAATTTAATACGTTTCAGACTTTTTAAAAAGCCCACTAATATACACTGCATATATTTTCCTCAGCATTGTAAAGACTCATTTTAACAAAGGTAGAAATGCATGCTGTATTTTCTAAAACAAACATTTAACATGCATGAATCACATATCCATAGTTTGCTGGCTCATTTCCCCCTTATCTGCTATAACGATACAAACTTTTGACAGGTACCGATTTCTCGTGCAAACGGTTTTATTACGTTACCCCCTCTTACGTTGACATCGTTTAAACCAAGGGACGTAACACTAAAATACGCCTGGTTCTTGAAGATCGAAAATGTGGCTTTGTGCCAGGAAAGGACAATTTTGATTGTATCGAAATTTCAATACACACAGTGCACAATCAGCAGACCAGTTAAACTGAAACAAATATCTAGGGGTATCTCATCTGATTGGTATACCATTTTCGTTTCCTATAGTTTTATTGTCTGAAATTGCAGCCAGATTATGTACATGTAAATACGTGTAACAAAGTCCAAATAATGCATCCGAATGCAAACATCGATAAAACGCGGTATTTTGTCTGATCCATTTCAATGTAAACCTGAGATGGCATTCTTTTAAGTGATTTTTTTTTATTTCAAATGACGTACTTGGGTTACTTTATGAGTGAGATTTAATATGGAAATTTCAAAGTCGGCTGTATTACTTGCAAATGAACATCAAAGCGACCAGAAAAAATGTTACAAATGATTTTCGTATACTTTTTTGCTATGTATTCGTTCACGCAAAAACGACTCAGTCATTTGAATGCCAGAAAAAGTAGCACCAAGGAGGGTTTTAACCAAAATGCCAGCCTCAGTATTTCATAGAATATAAAGCAATATAAAAAAAAATGCAGGTATAAATCACCAATATATGGATATTTACCACACGAAGAAGTAGACTGAAAACATCCCTCGTTCATGTAGTTATCTGCTTTTGAGAACATTGTTTTATTTCATATCGCAGTGTACTTCAATATCCTATCTTGAAAGCGGCTTGTGTAAATAAGTTAAGGAGCTGGACAACAGCAATTTTACATTTATATAGCCAAGAAACAGACCTTTTAATGAATGTAATTATGAAGTGTGTAAATATAAAATTTTGGGATATACTCGGCTGTTTTCATTACATATTGAACGCCCCTCGTACATAAGGTCATTGAAATGTTGGGCTTTTCGCAAGAAACCCTGAGTATGTTACATTTTTAAAAGTATTTCTCAATTAACCGGAAGCGACGACAGGTAAATCATTAGTTGAGGGGAATTATAAGCCGTACGGGCTTAAGAAGTTTCCCAGAAGACAAAAGATAGTACCTGCAAACAACAAAGGCGTAGACCAGCCTGGGCATCCTCACAGTCTGGTCAGCGTCAGTGTTATTCAGTGTCTGCTAAAAAGTAAGTGAGTATGACCAGGAAATGCCACAAACACCGACTGCACACCAACCCTCAGCACCTTGAGGAAGAGGCACAAAACTCACGGCACCGTGATAAAGGGTCAGTTAAGCAAAATTATTTAGCGTAAAAGTGCGATTATTTTCTTATCCATCGGTTTAAACGTGTGTTTTGGGTGCTCAAAAGAACCGTCTCTTCGAGCATATACGAATATTGTCCATTAATGCATCAGTCATTTGCATCCACGCCCCACCCTACTACGGGGGTAGCGGGGGAATGCCAGGGCTAATGATCGGTATTATTACCTATTTAATGACCTCGCAATGCCGTGTAAGTGCGGGGATAGTGATTTCCTACCAAGCCCCCGACAGGGTTGATCTCAAACGCTCGCGACTCATGCTGATGTCCATGTAATTAGCAGAAAGCGCACCAAAAAATCGGTACCACGCCATTTTTAAGCATAGTGGTAGAACAAATGCTAACCTTGGCACCAGAAAGGTATACAGCTGGATTTTATATGGTTGCAAAGGTAATTCTAGGGTGTATCTGAAACCACTGACCACAAGGTTGCATGGAACAGACGAGACAGTATGAAAAAGACAATGATGAAACACAAAATATAAAGAGGGTCCACAAAAGAAGCACAGCCTTGTAACGCTCAGTAAGAAATTTACTGAAGGGCTGAAACATGTTTGACGGCACCAACCTCACTAATGTGGATCTAGACACATAATTGAGCCGCGACATGTGATTTCCAACAATGTGACATTTTGATAAGTATGGACTCAGACGAGCCTGTGCAGCCTCCTTTTAAGCTTAGAAACTACAAATGATGTTCGGCCAGTAGTTTAACAGTCGTAGAATATTTAAGCGACTAACAAAGGCTCTGATCAGTCTGCGCGTATGCGCAGGCTGGTCTGAGCCTTTGCTGGTCGCACATACCACATTGTTGGACATCTCATGTCACGGGTCAATTATAGATGCATGAAAGATTCCTATCATATCGATGCATCATCATAAAGTAAACAATGTACAAATCGAGATATAAAACCTGTCTGCCAGCGAATTGCATGTTTTCTGTGAGTTCCTGCAGCATCCTAATGAATAAATCCATTTTTCAAACAGCAACAACAACAACAACAACAAAAACTGCACATAGGTTTCCTACCTATATGTGATTGAAGCCGTCCAAATTCCAACTTCCAGTGAGTAAAAAAAATACAAGAAAAAAGGATTACAATTGTACACTTAAGTATCTACTGTCCTATCGTAAACTCAGGAAAATATTAATGAGCCACTAGAGCTGCCCAAGAAAATTAAACGTTCTTATTTCTCAACCGAAATATGTGTTTTGAGCACCCAAAACATATGCTAAAGTAAATATTAACAATTATACACTGAAGATTTTTGTTTATCTAAACCTGTGCAGCTTTGGCAAATCGATACGAGAGTCCAGTGACGGATCCAGAGGGGGTTCGCTTGAACCCCCTCCCTGTCCCCAAATTTATAAACATCCTATGAAAATGAAATAATTTGGTCTCAATGAGACCAAACTATTTCATTTGCATGGGGTATAAAAAAATAAGATAAAACCAGCAAAGCAAACCCCTCTTTATATATATGAACCCCATTTCAAGAAATTCTGGATCCGCCCCTGGAACGAATACAGCCAAGCCCACCAGGAAAGTGCAGTCAAATGTGGTACGTTCTCAGTTATACAGGCATTCCAACGAGACGTAGATAAGCATGGACGGATCCTAAAAACTTCGAGAACGTTCTTCTTTTTTAGTCATATACGAGTACGTAGTTCAGAGGGCCGTACGTACCTCCATCTAGATGCCAATTGCTTCTCGTGGGGTCCGTACCAGTATTTTTAAGGATATCTATAGAAATTTGTGATTTTCAAGGGGGTCTAGACCCCTTGTCCCCTAACCCCCTCTGGATCCGCCCATGGTTAGAATCAACATTGTGAATCGATGCATTTTGCTAATTGGGGTAGTTCAATGTGCTGTTTGATTCGTACACATTCTAGTCACAACTTGGAAATCCTGGGCCAATTCAGTGGCATCAGACTGATAAGACTTGAGCTGAGGAGTTATATTTATTGAACACGGATTGCCGTGGGATGGTCTGCAGTTTGTGACTGTGATATTTTCAGACCTGATCATACTCACTTACTTTTTGCACATGCTACACGATGGACTCGTCTAACTTTTGATCTGTCACAGGTCAAAATTGGACTGTACTTCTAATTAGCCATTGCTTGCCTGGTAACTGACGAACTGTTAACAACCGTAAAATATAATCACAAACAAGCAAACCAGGATATACGGGTACACTAAGTGGCCCGGCACTGCGGGGGAACTCAAGAGGTCATTGTCCTTTTCATTATCCCCGCTATCAATCGGCCACCCAAAGTGGCGGATGCAGAGGGGGTTCAGGGTGTTCGCTCAAATCCCCATCCCTGCCAACAGTTTGAAATATCCCATGAAACTGAAATAATTTGGTCTCACTGAGACCAAATTATTTCGTTTTAATGGGATAATTAGGAAAAACGAGATAAAATAAGCAAAGCGATCCCCCTACTCTACACATCTGAACCCCCCTTCCATAAATCCTGGATCCGCTACTGATTCCCGTTAATGGGGGTGGAGCAGTGGTCACAAATAACACAAATGAATCAAACTTACATGAAATGATGAAATTCTCGTACTGCACAATGTTGTCACTATTAAAAACAGTTGATAAAACAGGACGTTCGAAATTCACTGATAACGCGAGTTACATAGGGTGGCTATTAAAATATCTGCATTTAACCCATATATAAGCCTAGCATCCAGTTATATCATCTTGTCCTACCAACGGTTGCGATTCTGTTCACTACCAACGAAACCTTCGCTGGAGAACTGAGATGAGTTATGTAGTGCATCGGAAAAGAGTGCGGAACCAAATTTAGACGCCGCAAGACGCGGCGTCTGATCAGGTTCTGCACTGTTTGCTTACAGAATGTACTTTTAAAATTTGAATGAAATTCCTCTTTAATTGCACGTCGGCGGGTCGGACCTTAGATTCTATGACGGTTTCGACTTAAAGACTTATCTATAGATGAAAGGGTTAGGACCTGATGTTGTGTCTGTAGTCGGGCCCCCACCCCATCCCCAGGGTTTAACTGTTGAATTTCTTACACTCCGGTATTCATTTGTATATACTGTTGAGTCCTTATCTTTGTTTTATCTCCTTTTATATCTCGATTTAAGCCGTGACATGAGATTTCCAACAATGTAGTATGTGCGACCAGCAAAGGGTCAGACCAGCCTGCGTATACGCGCAGACTGATCAGAGCCTTTGCTAGTCGCTTAAATATTCTTCGACTGTTAAGCTACTGACCGAACATCATTTGGGGTTTCTAAGCTTAAAAGAAGGGAGCACAGGCTCGTACGTCTGAGTCTACACTTGTCAAAATGCCACATTATTTGAAATCACATGTCGTGGCTCATTTGTATTTATTAGGAGTATACGTCGATAAGTTAGGGATCTTTCATGCGAACCAAACATCTATTTGTCCCGATCAACATCTGAAATAAGGGTGAGGTTGGTACCATAAAACTAGTTTAAGCCCTCCAGTAAAAATATTTTTTCTGACCGCTCCATGGCGGTGCTTCTTTTGTGGATCATTGTTATTTTATGTTTCGTGTTTGTCATGCTTTCTTGTCTGTTCATTGCAGCCTTGTGGTCACCCGGGGGGGGGGGGGGGGGGTGGGGGGGGGTGGGGGGGGGGTACTCTCATTTTTCTTCATAAACAGGCTCGGGCCCAGCATTTACCGTTCACCCCACAAAAATATCAGGAATTTCAAACACCACAAAAAATTATTTGAAATTATAGCAACCCCACAAAATATCCACTATTCTGTATATTGACCTTAAGAAAAGACCCTAAAATGCATAGAAATGACCCCTTAATATAGTCCAATTTTGTGACAACCCCCCCCCCCCAAAAAAAAAATATATATATATATATATATCCAAAAAATCTTCACCCCCCCCCCCCCCCCCCCCCAAAAAAAAAAAAAAAAAAAAAAATTATACTCAACTACAAAAGAAACCCATCAGTCGCGTTTTAGGGCTATTTTATACCATATTCTTTAACAATCAATTATGCATCAAATTATCGTATAATGTTACAGTTTTACTTAAACCCGTTCATGCTGTGCGCCAGGTAAAAATGACAAGTTTCAGACCAGTGGTTTTCACTCGAGTTCTTGTCTTAATCAGTTCACTTCATTCAATAACCGGTGTGTCCCTGTCTTACGAGGCAATCAAGCGTGCGCAGAAGCCAAAACAAACCGCGTAAAGTTAGTCACAGGAGCTTGACGTTAATATTTTTTCTGTACTTGTATACCCTTTACGTAGTAAAGGGAAGGACGGTCACTCCGCTGCTGCACAAATTGTTTCTGGGTGAATTACACCGTTATTATTCAGGTTACAATCTCGTGCGTATACCATTTGAATAAACAATTGCATGCTCTATCCTCCGCCCTATATCAGAAGTTTGCCACATTCACGGTTTTATTGTCATTTTGTTTTTTCTGTGAAATCTGATTTTAGCCGTGTGATGCGTGCACGGCCATCTTTGTTGTTTTGTTCTCTTCTATTGCGCAAGTATCACAGCAAATGTATAGTGTCATCTGATTGGTCGAGATGATTAGAACATACTGTCATCATGTATTGACCAATCAGATGATACTGTACATTTGCTGTGATACTTGCGCAATAGAAGAGAACAAAAAAACAAAGATGGCCGTGCACGCATCACACGGCTAAAATCAGATTTCACAGAAAAAACAAAATGACAATAAAACCGTGAATGTGGCGAACTTCTGATATAGGGCGGAGGATAGAGCATGCAATTGTTTATTCAAATGGTATACGCACGAGATTGTAACCTGAATAATAACGGTGTAATTCACCCAGAAACAATTTGTGCAGCAGCGGAGTGACCGTCCTTCCCTTTACTACGTAAAGGGTATAGAAGTACAGAAAAGATATTAACGTCAAGCTCCTGTGAAGTTAGTAAGCCTGGATCTCGATACGATAGAGCAGTTGTTGGATGAGCTCTGGCGACACATCCGGGATCGTTCAGTGCAACCTTGGAATCTTCGACAGCTTCAGGTTGCTCTCCATTAAGAATGGGCGTGGAAGAACGTTGTGCAGCGTCATATCCTTTTGGTTCGACCTCGTTATGAGGCAGTTAATTATTGCTGCAGGAGCGGATCATGTCTGTTTTTGGACGAATTTAAATCAGGTGAACTGATTTAGACGAGAACGAGATATTCGTTCTCAAGTGAAAAACTTGTCATTTTTTGAAAACGACCCCTTGTCTAAGCACTGGCGAATTTCATGAACAGATTTAAGTAAAACTGTTACATTATTCAATGAAATGATGCAAAACTGATTGCTACGGAATATGGTATAAATATATTTTCATTTCTTAATTCTGATTTCCATAATTGCCCCAAAAAGTGACTGACGGGTTTCTTTTGTAGTTGAGTATATTTCATCTGATAATCCAAAAAATATTGAAATTCAAAATTTTGAACCCTTAAAAATGACCCGAGCCTACGTATGTATGAAAATATCAGAGTACCCCCCCCCCCCCTGGGGTGTTCACCTGCTGGGAGAGGTATGTGATGTTTTCATGTGTTTTTGTCACTATGTAGTGTCCTACTTGGTTGTATCGACCAAGCGAATATTATAGCAGTGCGCTGCCTAATTGGTTTGCGAAGGGAAGTAACAAAATTGTTAATTGGAAGGGATATAACTCTATTCGGACTAATCTGTTCATTGTACATAAAACGCTTAATCTCGTGTGTGTTACAAGAATAGTTTACGTGAAAAGCGCTTAAGTAACTAATGAATCACTGAAAGAATCTACAGCATATCGATTTTCATCGCTCCCTCGTATTTCTTCCTCGTTTTCATGCATACAAATGCTAATTTAATGCACGATTTGAAGAGAAGAGGATATATTTCAATTGTGTTTTTCATGAGACTGAGATTTATTGAATTATATAAAGGGTGTAAAGTAAAATGACAACAGAACAGAGTTTGTCATTTCTCATTTTTCTGTCAACAAAGTGTCAGAAATTTCGCTGTTTAAACTTGTAATTCATTCCATATTTTGACAGCCTACAGTACAGAAATACCTTCAAAATGCCGCACACGCCAGATTCAAGTCCAACACATCTTCGTCGCGCTAATGTAGCGTGCATGTCCTTTCTGGATTCTATACAGTCGTACCTAGTTGAAGTTGCATATTTTGTATTTTTTCTTGCAAGGCACATGACATTGCCTTTATTCCAGGAATATGTACAAGAACAAGTCCACAAGCAATATAATATGAGTTTGGCCAATCTTGATCCAGACAGTTTGAACGAGGCACAGACAAAAGTTCACCATGAAGCGCAACAAGAGAGTACATATGTAGTGCTAAGCCTTCAGATATCCGAGGGTTTACCAGCGGTTATCTCTGTCATCATACTTGGAGCTGTTGCTGATAGGACTGGGAGACGAAAAATCATGCTATGGTTACCTGCGTTGGGAAGTGCAGTGTACTCCCTTGTTTTCATTTGTACTATGTACACAGGGTATTCTTTAGATGGATTATTTATGGCATCCGCTGTAAGAGGTATGAGTGGTAGTATGACAGCCTTCTTAGCAGGAGGATCATTTTATGCCATTAACACGGTGAAGCCACACCAAAGATCAAGCAGATTAGCTTTACAGGAACTACTTAATGGAGCTGCTTATGCAGTTGGTAATTTAATGGTTGGATTTTGGGTCAAAGACAGTGGGTTCCTGCAACCATTTTGGTTCACATTCATCTGTGGTATAATATCATTTTTGATTTCGTTCTTTCTTGTTCAAGAGTTAAAGCCAGAAACTGATAGGTCACCAAGGAGACTGACAGGAAATTGTTGCATTGATACATTCCGCCCAATGGCCAAATTCTTTAAGTGCAAAAATAACTTGAATCTAGTCAGAATGTGGTTGGCTATATTAGCTTTCCAGACATATGCTGTGGTCCATATTGGACAAATTAATACATTAGTATTGTATCTGCTGGGCGCTCCAATGGCTTGGCCTTCGACAAAGATCGGGGTATTTCTTTCAGTAGCTATGGTTTGCGCTGCAATAAGCACTGGCATGGTTCCACCGTTCCTGAGGAATTATCTAACAGATACACACATAGCATTTGCAGGATTTCTGTCAAAAGGGATTGGCACTTTATGGATAGCTGTGGTACAGAGTGAAACTGTCATCTATTTCAGTAAGTTGCATTACCTTACAAGTCCCAGTAATCATGGTACAGTAAAACCTGTCGGCCACTCAAAAATAGACAAAGCAAAAATCTTAATATCAGATGGTAGCTTAATGCAGGTCAAAGATATTGCAGAATGCTCGCCTTGGAGCTTTCTGTAATACTTTTGACCTGCATTAAGGGAAAACGGTCTTGAAAACCAATTTTTGGTCTTCTTTTTTAGTGGCCGCTCAAGACAGATTTTACTGTAATGATGTAATCATATAAAGTGTTTTGGTGGTAGGCCAGTAGTGGCCTGCTTTTTTATAGAGATTATATATAGGTGGGCCATTATTGGCCCGCCAGCACAATCATATCCAGTAACAGTAGGGATGACATTGTACATACAGATTTGCCACGTCGATCCCTACAAGATTGATTCCGGCTTTAGAACATTATCAAAATTCAAACTAACAAATGCCCCAAACTTTTATAAAATATGGTCAGGCGTAGGATAATGGTGGGCTACAGCCAGAATTCCTTTTTCAAAGCCTTAATGGGTGCATTAAACTGGGTGTGTCACGCCCGCTTTATATGTAATTGGGGAGGGCCCTCAGCACACTGTCATAATAACTGGGAAAAACCAAACATGCAGGCTAGTACATGAATCATATGAGCATTGCCTGCTCGCCAATGTGATACATGTAAATCTTGTGTGCTGACCCATATAATTGTATGTTCATTTATCATATGACGTTGTGTCTGGGAGTGATATAATGTCATGTGTTTGTTTTCATTTTTTACCTATCAGTCAACAATTTTTCAGTCATGTAGGGACAGGTCTTCTGGGATGAACCATACTGAGCAGCGGAAAAAGTGTCTTGCTTAAGGACACAACACAGTGACTTCTCCGGTGGTGAGACTCTAACTAGCAACCCTTCAATCCTCAATCTAACACTCTACCAATTGAGCCAGTGCACTTTGCATAATGTCATGTATTGAAATTGATAAACTACAAGTGGTTTACAGATTTAGTAACATTATGTAATGGCACACATAGCATCCTTGCGTACATTATGACAAATTTTATAACGTTTTCATGCCAAAAATGTGTTTTCAAAGTAATTTGACTGTTTTCAAAGAAATTTTATATCATATGATAAATAGCATCTAATTTATCATTAGTGCTCCTGTGTTTTTGAATTCATTAACTGAGTTGCCTTGGGGAAAAGAGATCAAATGGGAGGCTTGCTGAGCATTTTATCACTTTTTTGCAACAAGTTTGATCACTCATGTAAGATCCTCCATGTATTATGTATTTTTATTATTTCCAGGTATTTTGCTGTTGGTCTTAGAGCTGTTACCATTTCCAATGATGAGAGCCATTGTGGCAAAAGGAATTGACCCAGCTGACCAAGGTAAATGATAGTTTACAATCACAGTCAGTTGAGGTCTTGTACAAAGTTAGAAATCTGTGCAATGCAATTTTGTACATTTCATGGGATTGTAACAATAAAAACAACTACCACAAGTTTGGTTTAATTTAACTCCTTTTATATTTCACTCATAAGCACATTTTCAAATTTGGAATGCTAAAACACAATTTGCTGTGGCACAGTGCACTTAAGGTGTCACAAAATGGGGTTAATTTTTTTTAATCTTTTTTTTTGTTCCTTGGTAATTTTCTCCTTGAAATTGAAAAAAACACATGCTTTTTACCATTGGGAACATGACCCAATATCAATCTTCAAAATGGCTCTCAAAAAAAACATGCATAGTCAGGCCTCCAGATAAGAGTGCGTACTGGAAAATTGTTTTCTTATTTCTCAACCAAAACATATGTTGTGGGTACTCAAAAGAACCGTCTCAATGAGACGGTTCTTTTGAGCACCCAAACACATGTTTAAATTGATGGGTAAGGAAATAAATGCATTTTTAGGTGCACAAACTATCTTTATCTGTACCTTTGCATAGTATTGCTAGTAAGCCTCCAAATACTGAATTCGGCAGATTGTAGTAGCTTGTCTGATTTATTTTTAGTTTATCTAAAGAGAACTGACCATTTAAACTTGATATTGTTAATTAATAAAACCCACTGCATGTTTTTAAGATTAAAATGTCTAAAGGTCAGGATTTTGGAAATATGAAAGTTTTATTTTGAGTTTTGGCCATTCTGAGTGCAATAAGGTTAAAGAAAGACTCATACGAGTCAAAAACACTTTTGTATGAATTACGATAAATGCTCTAAAATTTTGAACACTAGCTACAGGTGCCTGCTAAACATGTCTAAACAAACAGGGCAGACGCAGATCATACTGAATGCTTCTTCAAAACAGTATGATCAGGGCTTCAGAAGCAGTATGATCAGGGTCTTCCTGTTTGCTATCCTTACAAACATTTTGTGAACTCCAGCCCTGATAACCCACATTTTATTTGAGGATCAGGGTCGGATACAGGATTTCTGGAAAGGGGTTCATATATAAGGGTGTGGGGATTCGCCTTGCTTATTGTCCCCCGCCTTTTCGAAGAAAAGCGGAGGGACATAGTTTTCGGCATTCCGTCCTTCCGTCCTTCCGTCCTTCCTTCCGTCCTTCTGTCCGTCCTTCCGGTCTTCCGTCCTTCCGTCCCCCTAATATAGTAGGTACCTTGTGTGCGCAACTCCTCCTACAGTTTTATGCCGATTCTTTCGAAACTTTACAGATGTTTTAGTCATGGTCTGAAGATATGCATGTGGTTTGGATATTATCCTGAGATTATTTTTTGTCACTTTTTTCGCAATTTGAACTTAGTCATTTTTAGGCGTTTTTACTATCAAAGTGAAAAGATAGTGGGTACCTTGTGTGCGCAACTCCTCCTACAGTTTTATATCGATTCTTTTGAAACTTCACAGGTGTTTTGTACATGGTCTGAAGATATGCATGTGGTTTGGATATATTCCTCAGATTATTTTTTAACACTTTTTCCGCCAGTTGAACTTAGCCATTTTTCTGACATTTTTACTATCAAAGTGAATGGATAGTGGGTACCTTGTGTGCGCATCTCCTCCTACAGTTTTATATTGATTCTTTTGAAACTTCACAGGTGTTTTGGACATGGTCTGAAGATATGCATGTGGTTTGGATATAATCCTCAAATTATTTTTTATCACTTTTTCTGCTATTTTAACTTAGGCATTTTTCTGGCGTTTTTACTGTCAAAGTTAATGGATACTGGGTACCTTGTGTGCGCAACTCCTCCTACAGTTTTATGCCGATTCTTTTGAAACTTTACAGATGTTTTTGTCATGATCTGAAGATCACTTTTTCTGCTATTTTAACTTAGGCATTTTTCTGGCGTTTTTACTGTCAAAGTTAATGGATACTGGGTACCTTGTGTGCGCAACTCCTCCTACAGTTTTATGCCGATTCTTTTGAAACTTTACAGATGTTTTTGTCATGATCTGAAGATATGCATGTGGTTTGGATATTATCCTGAGATTATTTTTTGTCACTTTTTTTGCAATTTGAACTTAGTCATTTTTAAGTGTTTTTACTATCAAAGTGAAAAGATAGTGGGTACCTTGTGTGCGCAACTTCACAGTTGTTTTGGACATGGTCTGAAGATATGCATGTGGTTTGGATATAATCCTCAGATTACTTTTTATCACTTTTTCCGCTAGTCGAACTTAGCCATTTTTCTGGCATTTTTACTGTCAAAGTGAATGGATAGTGGGTACCTTGTGTAATTTGAACTTAGTCATTTTTAAGTGTTTTTACTATCAAAGTGAAAAGATAGTGGGTACCTTGTGTGCGCAACTTCACAGTTGTTTTGGACATGGTCTGAAGATATGCATGTGGTTTGGATATAATCCTCAGATTACTTTTTATCACTTTTTCCGCTAGTCGAACTTAGCCATTTTTCTGGCATTTTTACTGTCAAAGTGAATGGATAGTGGGTACCTTGTGTGCGCATCTCCTCCTACAGTTTTATATCAATTCTTTTGAAACTTCACAGGTGTTTTGTACATGGTCTGAAGATATAATCCTCAGATTATTTTATCACTTTTCTAAGCTCTAATTTGCTTGTTTCAGCTTTTTTTTCTACCAGACTGAATAGATAGATGGTACCTCAGGTTTTACTCAGAACTTGGGGCTATATTCATGAGGAAACTTTAAAACCAGGTTTACTTAAAAAATGGTGCAATTTTTTCTTCACACATAACATGATATGTGCTTTATTACGAAGTCACTCCATTACATTTTTAGTAGTTTCAGGCTTTCAGCTCACTCAATGATTAAATTCACAATTTATTTCCAAATACAGTTTATTGACAGTCATTTTTTCTCATTTAAATAATAAACAATAATGGCGGGGGACATAAATTCTCTGAATTTGCTTGTTTTATCTCATTTTTCTTGAACATCTCATGAAAATGAAACAACTGAGACCAAATTATTTCATTTTCGTAGGATATTTATAAACGGGGGCTGGGAGGGGGTTTGAGTGCACCCCATGAACCCCCTCTTGATCCGCCACTGAGGATATATATATTTCTTTTCAGGTTCATTATTTGCCTTAATGCACTCAGGGGAGAGTGTCTCCTATTTTCTTGCTCCGCTGATGTTCCAAGCTATCTACGCTAGTACGCTACACTATTATGCTGGATTCGTGTTTGTAATCTCAGTCATCATGCTCGTGGTACCGGTTGCCTTTACATTGTAAGTCAATTACTTTATTTGACCTGATAAGCCCATATACTCCACAGGTTTAGTTAAACAAAAAATGTATGCGTAAAACTGTAAATATTTTCTTACTCATCCGTTTTAACATATGTTTTGGGTGCTCAAAAGAACCGTCTCATTGGGACGGTTCTTTTGAGCACCCTTAACATATGTTTTGGTTGAGAAATAAGAAAATTATTTTTTTGTATGCTCATTTAATTACACACTGAGACCTTTATCGGTACATTTATTACGGTAAATGTTCTAAAATTTTGAACATCAGTTGCCAGCCAAAAAGGCTTAGACAAACAGTGCAGACCCAGATCAGACTGAAGAAGCAGTCTGATCAGGGTCTTCCCTGTTTGTGGTTCTGACAAGCATCTTATGAAGATGTAAACCATATGCTCTAATGAGTACCCGGGCCTCCAGCTAAGAGTGCATAATCAAAAGTTATTTTTCTTTTTTCTCCAGCAAAACATTTGATGTGGGTTCTCAAAAGAATCGTCTGAATGAGTATCAAAAACACATGTTTATTGTTTAAACTGATGAACAAGAAAATAATCACGAGTACTCTTATGTTTCTGAGTAGAAAAATGAACATTTGAAATGAATAATCTGGAAAACGGATCCTTCAGAAATATTCTAAGAGAGATCCTACAATATTTGAAAACAGAAGACTCTGTTTTATTGAGTCTGTTCATGAGAACTATATAAATGGAAAGTGCAACAATGAACCCTTTGAAATCCCAGTTTAACTACATGTATATAAAATTAGTATGGCAGGGGGTCTAAATTAGGTGCAAGTGTTATTGTTGTGTGAACAAAAAATCTTTTAAATTAGTATTCAACTAAAGAATCTCACAAAAACTGCTTAACAATTTGCCCCCTGGGAAAATTTTTCACGCTATTTTATCTTCATCTGATTTCTTTCAAAACCAACATTTTTGGAAAAATCTTTTAGAAATACCATCAGAGTGTCGGACAGTTTGGATCCAGATCAGCAGGGGTGTAAAATTTCCAAATAAGTTAATCGCCCTTCATGTCCCCAATTTTTCTCCGAGATGCTGTATATTATAAAAGTACTACACAAATTGTCAAAACTTGGCCCTGAAAAACATTTTACTCCCAAATGCGAGCGGGCAAGTAGAATTTTACACCCCTGATCAGGCCTGACATTTTCTCGGGCCTGATCTGGGTCCAAACTGTATGCAAAGGTTATCAGCAGACAACGCTAGGAGGTAAAGAATTAAACTTTTTGAGCCTGTCATTTTGCACAATAATCTGTCATAATTCTCCTAAATTGTAACCTGACAATACTGGGCTATTGTATCTCTCATTGCCTCCAGATAAGTGGGACTATTTCGGAGTTTATTTGACTTTATTTCTCACCTAAAATACATATTGTTGGAACTCAGAATAACTGTCTCACTGAGACAGTTATTTTTAACATCATCAAAATATTGTTATCAACAATATATGAATAAGAAAATAACCAAATTTTTATCATTAAATTGTTTTTGTTGTCTGGAGCACTGTGTCACAAAAGGTATGTTTGATAGACTTGTCATTTTCTGTCAACCTGTTACATCTGACTAAGATGTAATCTACAAACTCATACAATGTATAACATATTGAATTTACCTTCAAATATTGAATGCAAGAATTGCAGTGACATGAGTAATACATTGCAAGTCAGCTTTTGGTTTCAAATTATTATCTCTTCCTTGTTAGTTGGTTGGTTGGTTTTGTTGCTTTACGTCCCAAGTCAACAGCTATGGTCATTGCGGGACGGTCAGTTCACCTAACCACACTTTTTCCTGGGCAGGCTTGAACAAGCGGATAACCAGTAATTTGTGCACATACTTTCGCTTGTAACTGACAACAACCCTTCTTGAATGAATCAGCGGAAGGGAGGAGAATGACCGTAGAAATTATTTCATGATCAATCTCCACGAAAGTATGGGACCGGGCCGGGATCGAATTTGTTAGTGTCAACTGCTGATGACCTTTGCAAATGTAGTTTGGACCAAGATCAGGACCAACATTCTGTTGCTCCTGATCTCAGGGTCCAAACTGTTTGACACTCTAATAGTATTCTTGAATTTTTTTTTGAAAAAGTTAATTTTGAAAAAAGTAAGTAGATATATGACAACAAAGGCATGAAAAATTACCCAGCATGCAAAGAGTTAAATAAGCCATACATGTACATGTAAAATGCTTTCCAGTAAGGAAATAGCCAAGTCATTGATCATACTGCGCAGACACACATTCTGGCCTGCCCCTTTGTTTTTTGCAAACCCCAAAGACAGGTTTTCTTACGTCATGGCCCATATATGTAGAATCACACTTTTAACATGTTTAACATACATACTAAGTGGGACTCAATACCTAATTTTGGGCCTGAGCAACCTTCATCTACATATATAATTTCACTGTGTGAGCAGCAACGGCTGTGGCAAGACTGCAAAATTGTGCAGTCTCGCCTGAGCCATAGCTGCTTGCCTAGACGTGATAAGTACCAAAATCTCATGTACATGTACTATCTCAAATATAATTGATTGTCTAATGTTACTTGAAAGACAGTGGGCATGCTATGCTTTTCAGCCACATATGTTTCAGCTTGCATATGGATTTAAGTATTCTAAAAATCGAACCAACTTGTGTGCTGAAATTCAGTGGCTCAGACTCGAAAAGGAGGGGTTGCTGTTTTGAGACTCACCAGATGCACTGTGTTGTGTCCTTGAGCTGCACACTTTATCCTCTATTACATCCTCGTTCAACCTAGGAAGACAGGAAACCGTCCTGTCATGACTGAAAAATTGTTGACTAGGACGTAAAGCATCAAAACAAAAAAAAATCCCTGAAGATTGTTTTTATCTTAGCAAACAGTGCAGACCCCGATGAAATGCTGCAGTTTGCAGCATTTTATCTGGGTCTTCACTGGTTGCCAAAGTGCTAGTTTAGGGGATTCCGGTATTCAAAGGATTGCTGTAAAAGCTTAATTTTCGTAGCATCAAAATTTGGCAATTTTAATAGACTGACATATTGGCGTAGTTTAATTTTGGTGATTTCTCAATTTAATATCCTTTAAAGATATTATCTACATGTATCATCATAGGGTCTACATTGAAAGAAAAAAATAATTATGCTACCTTTTATTTCCTTTTATAGTAGCCCCTTTTAAGGCCTGGTTCTCTTTATGTTGAAACATACTCTACTGTTCAAAAGTTGATTTTTGACGATTAGGATACCAACATACTAAGTGTGTGTCTCCATTTATTGCTTATTGTGTCACTGAGTTCGAAACTGTATTTCACAGTCTCATATTTTTGCGATTTTTTATTTTACCGCAAAAAGGGCCAAATAAAAACACCCGCCAAATATCAGTGAGCCGCTACATGAGATTTCCAACAATGTGGTATGTGCGATCAGCGAAGCCTCAGATCAGCCTGCGCTTACGCGCAGTCTGATCAGAGCCTTTGCTAGTCACTTGAATATTCTATGAATATTAAGCTACTGACCAAACATCATTTGGAGTTGTTTAAGCTTAAAAGGAGTCTGGACAGGCTGGTCTGAGTCTACACTTGTTAAAATGCCACATTGTTGGAAATCACACGACACAACTCAAGTGTTTTAAATGTACAGTAAGTTAATTTCTTTGATTAATTTCTACAGGGGGATCCGCTATATTGACCTGAGAGAACCAGCCCCATATGTTGAAATGAAAACAGAAACTGATGCGCCTCCAAATGAGATGACAAACATGAATGATGGTAATGGCTCCCAGCACCATGGTACTTTACAGCACAACCAGGAACCAGCCAGAAATGGTAATGTGACAGGCCATAGATCTGAGGCTGCACACTCTAGGATGGTGAATGCACCAGTTGATCTTTAACCATTGTCCAACCATTTTTTGTTCTGGAAATGTTGTCTGCTTTTTACATCTGCTGCATATATTAAAGTGTACTTCAGGCTAGATTTTAAAACACTATGAACCCTGTTCAGACTGCTCCCAAAGTCCTGGGTCCATATTGCTTGCAGTATAGGCTACCTAAGCAAGGGCGATGGAGGGGTTGTGGGTGGAAGCCTCACCGGAGGCACTGTGTTGTGTCCTTGAGCAAGACACATATCCTCTGCTTAGTACTGGTTCAACCCAAGAAGACCCATCCCAACATAACTGAAAATCTGTTGACTGGGACGTAAAGAATAGGAAAAAAGAGCTGAGGATAAAAGTCTTGACTAGCAGGGAAAGGGTTAATCGTTGTCCTGCTGATCATATGTATATCCTGTTTTGAAAACAGTGTAGATCTTTCTTTAGGATGAACAGGATCTACACTGTTCTCTGTACAGTCTATGAAGCCATGGTAATAAATGGATTCCATTGGTCAAGATAGACACAAATTTTTAGTGTAAAATGAGGAATATTTTCTTATCCATCAGTTTAAACATTTGTGTTTGGTGCTCAAAAGAACCATCTCATTGAGACAGTTCTTGTGAGTACCCACAACATATGTTTTTGGTGAGAAATAAAATTTTTTTAATTGCGCACTCTTATCTGGAGGCCTGGATTCAGACAACCAGTTCGACACACTACAGAAAACTAGCTACCTTATTCATCCTAATAAGTGGTCATACTCTTATAAACATATGGTTGATTTCAAAAATACTGCATCCATTTCTTTAATCAATGTTTATAGACTATCTAAAGCAGATTTATTGTAAAAATTAATTTTAAGATATGTAATTAATGTTTTTCATGCATCATGCCAAGTTTCATCGCTTTAGAATGTTCTGTTCAAAAATTACTTGGAAAAATGTCATCAAAATTGTCACAAGGCTAACACTTTTTTGTGACATTTTTTCCCTTACCTTAGATTCATCTGTAAATTGTATTAAACACTATTCATGTACAGCCAAACGGTGAATTGCAGTTGAAATATAACATAAAAGCTGTAGGAAAATAATCTTTTCATCTTTTTTAAACCAGATAAATCGGAAATTTGTAACCTTTTATAAACGCACCCTTTCAAATTTTTATCATACAGAATTTCATATGATTGGAGTAAAGTGAATTGCCTCGTAAAATAAACAAAGCTTTATTCATAAGGAATGCTGTTTAAATGACTAGCAGTCTTTTAGCTATCTAAAGGAACCAACTTGCCTATAAAACAACAAGTATGATTTTATGTAGTCAGTACTGAATAAAACCACCCAGATATGTAACAAGTGTAACAATTATGGTTTCAATCATCAGCATTTCAATTTGTTTTGCATTTCATAGCTTTTTTGCTGTTTTTCTGGTCAAGGGAGCCCCCAAAAACATTATGAGGAATTGTGGTGAAATCCTTAAGCTACTGACTTCGTGGCATGATTTTAACTGATGTCACAAGTGTAACACGTTTTAGGAATATGTGATAAATGCATATATATGGCAAATTTTAAATGAAATACTACTTCTTTGGTTTTTTTAATAATTCTTGAATGCATAAATATAATTTAAACACAGCAAGAAGTCTACAACTTCACCAAATGTGTAGTTAATACTAGTTATGGTCCAGCAGGAATGACACTTCCTCAAGCCCATATACTAGTTTCATTATGAAGCTGGCCATCCTTGAGCTACATTCTGGGATAGGAATCATGCTAAATTCAACACTGAAGAAATCAGACAGTCTAAAACCAGACTATAGCTTGATTTAGACAGGTAGACTTTAAAATGTGATTTGTGTCACAAGTGTAACATATATTATTGATTGATTTCATCTCATTTTTTCTTGCGTTTGGTCAAAGAATGATCTATTCAACAATTAATTTGATACTTTTTGGTATTTTAGGGTAGCTATTCACTCTTTCGATACAAAGAAAACACAAAATGGTGTAAACAAAAAGGATAAAGTTATGCACTCACAAGAAGGGAAAGGTATTTTTTCACAATTCAAAAAATATTTACAGGAATTTATTGAAGAAACCAAAATAGATGCTCAGTTGTACATACTATAGTAGATTATTTAAAGTATAAGTGATAAGAAAAGACAAAAATGACATAATCAGTTCCCTTGTTTGCTTGTCACAAGTGTAACACAATTATTTCTTTCTATTTAAGCCTTAAATTTGTTACAGATTCTTTAGAATTGCAAGAAATGGTATCATTCAAATCATTCAATTGATAACTTATCCCACAATGAGTGCTGTCAACTGTGTTCTGATCATTAACATTTTATAACTACTTACTATGTATGCTTAATAAACAAATCTGAATAGTTCATTTATTAAAGTTTTGTGCTAAAAAAAGGGAATTGATTTATGTTTTGATACATTTTAATCAATTTCCATGAAGCCAATTCACTTCATCCTATATAAAATCTATAAGAGATCAAAAATTCAAAGGAGAAACTCCCTCTTCTGATTTTGTCACAAGTGTAACACATTTCATTACCAACATATGTTATTGTGTTTAATATGTTTTATATCCTATACATTCAAATGAAATTTGTTCTACGTTTTTCATAAACCCTACTTGTTATCTAAAAACAATTTTTAACAAAAAATCATGCTTATTATTTTAATTAGAAAAACTTTTTCCTCTACACAGTGAAAATCCAGCGGTGTATTTTCACATAAAATTTTATTACAAGTGCAAATTTTGAGCGAGGATTAAATTTTACTTTGAAAATGTGTATGCATAAGTACTTCATCAGTTCATGAGGAAATATTTACAATTCTGCATACCTGTGTTGTTTATAATCAAGCTAAAAGTAGCTTATAGAATTGTAAAAAAATAATGAAACAATGATTAAAGTATTGAATTTAAAGCATTGTCCTAAAGGATCATTGACGGTTTGGGCCTTATACGCCTATTTTTCTGATTCCCAGAACGCTGCTTTTGAGCTTCTAGTGTGGTGCATGTGGTATCAGCGCAATAGGTGAATCTAATGGCAAGAGCCAGCTAGCAAAATATTTTCAAAATTCCTACGCACTCGAGAGTTATGGCGGGTAGAAAGGGGAGGGGGTCTGAAATTTCATGAAAATAAAAAGTGCTTTAAAAAGAGATATCTGCATGTTTTCTCGATTTATTTGGTAGGCATGGTGATATCGTTTGAACATACCATTTGCAGAGTATTAACGAATCACGATAATTGATGAAATTGTTTTAAAAACAAAATATGTTTTGTAATAAAATGATTTTGGGGAGGTAATTTATAAGTTACCTGTACATTTTTGACTACATGTACCGTAAATAATACAAAACTGAAAGCTCAACAAAAGAAATAAATATTTTTGAAGGTATAAAAGTGTCCTATTAAGCATTGGAAAGTAAAACTGATTCTAACTAGATCCTCTGAATATTACTTTTGCTTTCTTTAAAGGGCATAGCATGTTGAATGTATTTAAAGTGTCCTAATATTTATGGTATACATGATGCATGTATATCCCTATATGAGACAATATATTGAACACTAAAGTATTTACCTGTGATAACTCTTTGCATGCCAGTGGATAATTTTGTCGTCTGTCAATAGCCTTTTGCAAACAGTTTGAACCCAGATGAAGACCAATAGAATTTCGGTCTTGATCTGGATCCAAACTGTTTGACACTCTGATGGTGGTCCTGGGTGGTTTATCTTTAAAAACTGAATTTTGAAGAAAGTCAGCAGACGAAAATAAAAACATGAACAATTCCCTAGCATGCAAATAGATAAGTACAGGACGTTTGCAAAATAGTGTGTCATTCAATAACAGTGAGATTTTTTCTTATGAAAAAATGCATAAAACCTTGATAATTCTACTTTTAATCTTTAAGTACTTTATATTAAACTAGCACAGAATACAAAGCAATTTAGAAGGTTGGTTCTAGAGAACTTTATTACTGTCATTAGTTTCTTATTTGCAAGAAAAGGCATTTTATGGGCTTAGGCCCTTGGTTTTTGGGCTGCTGAACATCTTTCCCCCCCTTGTGCCAGCAAGCCACTTCCATACAATGTGTAAAATATGGTAACACATATACATGCGAAAGCTTTTGCTGGCACACGGGGGGGAATGATATTTTAAAAAATGTTTTCGGATTCCTATATATCTTAATGTAAAACTGACTGTTCTACCCAAAATTTTACACCTTTAAAGCATTTAATATTGAAAACGGATTTTACAGCCATAAAGTACTCAGGTCAGGGTAGCTTCAAGGTGAAGAAAATGACGATTGACAAACTTTTATTTTTACTGAAAACCATAGGCATTTACCCATTGCAAGTGTCAATGATCCTTTTATTCTTAAACCAGTATTTGTTTCTGAAATTTTGATGTTCCCTGGTTAGGATGACGTAAAAAAGATAATGATAGAGCAATTTTGAAATTTGACCCCCTAAGTCACACTTTGGATGCATTTTTTTTTAAATCACCCATATACAGTGTAGTTCCTTTATAATACACCTGGTTATAACACAAATTTGGATATAACACGGTCATGCTGTAACTTCAAGTTGTTTTACCATAGAGTTTTACAAAGGCATGATTGGAAATGCTCATGAAATGGCCATTTTCCTTTACTTCCTTAAAGTTTGTAAAATTGTCCCTTTACAACATGATTCACTTATGACATGGTCCATTCTTATGGATCCCAAACATAGCGTTGTGCTGGGACTGCACTGTACTAAGTTCTGTTTGAGTTCACATAGTGCCAGTTAAGCAAAAATTTTCAGCATAAAATTGTGATTATTTTCTTAGCCATCAGTTTAAACATGTGTTTTGGTGCTCAAAAGAACCATCTCAGTGAGACGGTTCTTTAGAGTACACACAACATATGTTTTGATCGAGAAATCAGAAAAATAATTTTCAGTTACGCACCCTTATCTGGGGGCCTGAGTTATAAATGCTATTGTCAGCTTCTGATTTCCAGGCAGTCCAGCAGTTTAATTTCATCATAGATAAATGTTCTAAAATTTCAAACACTTATCTCTTTCTGTTCTCAAATAAAATATTGGTTATCAGGGCTGGAATTCACAAAGTGCTTGTCAAAGTAGCAAGCAGGAAGACCCCTCAGACTGAAGCAGTCTGATCTGGGTCTGTTCTGTTTGTCAAGATCTTTTTGGCAGGCAACTAGTGTTCAAAAATTTAGAACATCTTCTGATTGTATTCATTGTGTGGTGGTAAAAACAATAGGGATCCTGATCAGCTAGCTTCTCATAAAGCCAGCTGATCTGGATCTACAGTGTTTCAAGAAATGGTGTAAACTTTGGAAAAAGGTTATGCTCACACTGCACTTACAAAAATGTATTAAGATAAATAAAATAGGATTTTAGCAGATTAATTTTCAGTATAGGTTAAATCCTTTCACACCTGAGCGAATATTTTCGTCCATGACAGTGTACTGTCAGATCTTAACATTCTCTAAAAGATGATTAACTAGAGCCTTAAAGTGCCAATCATTTCTGTAGCAGACCTTCATTTTACTGGGGAATAATTCTTGGCAGACAGTTTACATAAATGTGAAGTCTTATCTGATTTCTAAAATCAGAAACAGTTAAATAGGTGTTTGATACCAAAAGAGCAGTGTGGTAGAAATGATTGTGAAAATCACAAACAAAAAAAATAAAAAATTATAACCAGATGAGATAGCTTAAAAAAATTCATGAGGATTTCCATAACTCTTTGCATGCTTGTGGCGACTTTTGTCGTCTGCTGATAACCAATGCAAAAAATTTGGACCAAGATCAGGACTGACAAAACATCGGTTCTGACCTGAATTCAAACTGTTTTACACTCTGGTGGTGTTCCTGAAATAGTTTTCTTGAAAAAGTTAATTTTGAAAAAAGTCAGCAGATGGCAACTAAAGCATGAACAATTACCCATCATGCAAAGAGTTATGGTCCTTTAAATAGATGTTATTGCTTATTTGATCATTATCCCTTAAAGTGCCAATCACAACTGTAGCAGACGACAAATTTTGCAACATTTTTCTTAATTTTCAGAAAAATTAAGGTATGGTATTTCATGAGAATAGTCAGCCAGTAGACAATTCTCATGAAATATCATGCCTTATTTGTTATTTTTGAAAAAGCAGCAAAATTTGAAATTGTCGTCTGCTTCAAATTATAGGTGGCGCTTTAAGGGTTAGTTGGAACATATGAGTCACATCATGAGTAAACCTGTGTGGGGTGATTATGCATGTAGCATTGTAAGACTCACTGTAGTCTGCTGAACTACAGAGACTAGCTAGAATTTTAATACAGTGTATTTGGATATAGCGACTAGCTAGCAAGTGTAAATGTTATTGTCACATAGGGGTGTTAACATAGGAGTTCAAATTTCCATCCATCCATCCATCCATCCATCCATCCATCCATCCATCCATCCATCCATCCATCCATCCATCCATCCATCCATCCATCCATCCATCCATCCATCCATCCATCTGTCAACAACTTACATTAAAGAGATTTGACTGCTGCATTTGTCAAACCATGCATAGTTATCCTGGCATACTCTTCTAGCATGCACTGTGAACCGGTCACTTTGATATTTACCTTCATTTCCCGCCCCAGTCACTATGACACCAACCAGGGTGACACCTGTTTTTGGCAAATTCTTGTACCATCAGACAACAGTGACACATCAATCAGGGGTTTGTGTAGGCTGGTGTGCATCATTGAACTGTGGAATGACTAAAAACAGGTTTTCTCATGATATGGCTCATAATTTGTCGTTTATCCGCACCTTTGTTGTTTGCATATATTACATAATTAATCAAGTGGTTTGCCCATGATTGCTTCATAATTAAGCCTTATTGCTGTCATTTTGCCTGCATCACATATTTAAATTTCATGGTATAGACATTTATTCTTTAATTTCTTTTTTACAACTTTTGAAAGTGAATTTGAAAATAAATTATGAAAATGAGACAGACACAACTGCATAGTTTTATAAGACGGCCAGCTCACAAGATTTTACAATGTATTGCATACATTGTTGGTGACCAATGAAGGCTCAGATGAGCCTGCATACCCATTCTGTATTGTCAGAGCACTCACTTCTCACCAACAGTAAGAAGCTGAAGACTTGGACCAAAAATAGACTTCTAGTCTTGCTGGTTTGCAACCCATGTATGTTTAAACAGTTACCATCACCTTGAAATCTGGCTGATAGAGCTAAACAATTGGTGTTCTAAACTTCTTAAAGCTGGTTGCCTGCAAAAAAGGCCTAAACAAACAGTGCAGACCCAGATCAGACTGCTTCTGAAGAAGATGCAGTCTGATCTTGGTTTTCTGATAAGCAATTTGTGAATATCCAGTCCTGATAACCAACATTTTAGTATTTGAGAACAGAACAAGAAAGTTGTTTCCAATTTTTCAACATTTACTGTATACAAAGGGTTTAGACTTTAATATGTACTGTCCTGCCAGCCAAGAGTGGCAGTGACTTCATATTTGTTTACAAAGTTATCAGCGACTTATAATCGATAGTAGCAATACACAGGTGATCTATCGATTCGCATTAGCTGAAGTAAAGTGTACACGTTAGTGTTTTACTTAGCGATTGTAATCAAAGTATTATGTCACTGTCTCTCTTGGTTGGCACTACAGTAAATACTCTGAATTGTACAAAAACATTACAGATTTATGTTGTTCGTTAATGACTGTATTTGTGGCATATAGGCAATATTTATGTAAATAGACCTCTTATACTTGTATATAGCTTGATTTTGAACGGTTACACATCAAACTTATCATTTTTTATGGCGTTTCTGTGTGATTTGTATTCATAATATTCCTTATTTTACCAAGAAGCATTTATGTTTTTTACCAGGCATCGAGTTTTAAATGATAATAGTCTTTCATGTTTTATAACATTGTTTTTTAATCACTGTTTTCATTTTATTGCATATTCCTTAGACTGATAATGCGTATTGTTATATTATCAAAAACATACATCATTCCATTGGCTTTTTACAACTTCTAGCCCATTAAATATCCTTTTATATTCACTGGCCTGGGGTTATTCCCACTGAATATAAGCTTTAAAAAATAGATTTATAGGTTTAGCTATTTGCATATAACCGACATATTTTTGCACTGGTATTCACAGATATTTCAGATATGTATTTTAAGGATCTAGGACCCTTTTGCTAGCACAATTTTGTCAGTCTGAGTACTCTAAGAGAAAAATGCTAACATTATTTTGAAAGTAAGAAAGGCGGCGAAGATCAGGAAATGATACAATCAAGTACCACATCTGACCCAGGATACCACATGGGAAAGAAACAGAAATACAATAAACATCACCGACAAGAGCCAAGAGGTCCGCTCTTTCCCAGCAGGGGATCGCAAGGCAGCAATGAACAGATGCAAAAGCATGAGAAACACAAGACACAAAAACACAAATGATCTTGTTTGAAATATTTTAACACTTTTGCAAACAGAGCAGACCAGATCGGGCAGCTCTTGTAAGAGCTGCCTTGTAAGGGTCTATTCTGTTTGCTTATAGAAATATATCTGATTTGACACTAGTGGGCCTGACAAGTATTTTTTTTGTTTTATGTACCAACATGAAAGTTTATTTATATGATTATTCATAGTTGGTGGAGCCTAGCATGAATATTCATGAAGGAAAGTTTTAAAGGCCCTTGCTGACACATCTTATTCTTAGACAAGCAGGTCTAGAGATCTACATTTGAGTCTAAGGCTTTGCCCAAGTCTTTGTCTAAAATCATACATTGTGTATAAGATTAGCCGAGGCTCTAGCAAGTCTGGTAAGCAAACATTCATACCAGCCTAGAAATCTGTAACATTGGCTGTGGTTGTAATGGAACCACAGGTTTAGATAATCAAAAATTTTCTGCGTAAAATGTATAAATTTTCTTACCCATCAGTTTTAACATAAGTTTTGGGTGCTCAAAACAACCGTCTCATTGAGACAGTTCTTTTGAGTACCCACAACATATGTTTTGGTTGAGAAATATGAAAATAAAATGTTTGTTACACACTCTTAACTAAAGTCCTGGGAACTCACGCTCATGATCGTCAAGTGATATCACTGTTAAATCAAACTGACATCATTTTATAATATTGCTTATTGAAGCTTATTGTTGAATAAAATTCAATGATTAGCAAGAGAAACAATCTATTATTTTTGTGAGGTTGGGATAGAAAAATCCTTCTGTCAGGATCACCGTTGGTCATCACGCTGCAAGCCTCGTGATACCAAACAATGATCCTCTAGACAAATTTTTCTATCCCACTCTCACACTCACGATAGATTTTTATTTTCATACCTCAGATTTCTGTAGACATCACATGTCATTCTAGGAGCAATAATTGTATATGCTTTTAAATGTTTGTAGTGGGTTGTGCATTTAAACCTTAGTGTGTGTCATTTACGATTGTGACAGAAAACAAACTTTGTGATAACTTCATTCTTGGAAAAATAAGTCTTGAAATTTAATGTGCATTGCCTACTACTAGTAGCATATATTTCTCGGGAAATGTCAAGCCTGAAAAAAATGTTCTTAAAGATAATGCAAAATTTGAAAGTACTGTCTGTTACCAATTTTGAATGGCAGTCTAAGGGTTAATTTAATTGTTGTTGATTACATGTATGCAATATTGTTATATATATGTGTGCTTGTTTATTTTTGAAAGGGGTGCAAAATATTATTTTGTTTTTGCAGTCATCTATTTTTGGTTTTGTGAAAAAGATTTGTTTGCTTATTTGCTGTCATAGTTTATGAAATGGATACTGTATTTCGGCCAGGGCAACATAATGATAACAGGTCTAGAAGTATAATTTAAACATAAAATTGTGAATATTTTCTTATCCATTAGTTTATACATTTGTTTTGGGTGCTCAAAAGAGCGGTGTCATTGAGACAATAGTTATTGAGTCATTCAAGATCTAAAATGTAATCAGATTTAACTACATAGGTCCAGATGGACAAAATTTTTGAGAGTTTGATTGAAAATATTTTCTTATCCATCATTTTAACAATTGTTATGGGTGCTCAAAAGAACCGTCTCATTGAGACGGTTGTTTTGAGTACCCACAACATATGTTTTGGTTGATGATGAAGAAAACTATTTTTTTGATTACCCACAACATATGTTTTACTTGAGAAATAAGAAAATTAGGTTTTTATTATGCACTTCTGTCTAGAGGCCTGTTAATGATACTAAGTAAAATCACTTCTTAAAATGCATTCACACTTAACTATAGTGCAACTGGAGTCCTAAGTTTTGAATGAAGCCTTTATCTACATTTTTTTTTCGGATTTGAGCAATGAAAGCTATAGTAGGTAATACTGCATGTATGTGCAGGCTTATCTGAGCCTTCTATGCCCCTCTTCGCTAGGTACTAAAATTTCATGTGCTGGCCAATTTGATAATAATCTAGTCTGAAAATGAGTGATTTCAGCTCAGCGATCACTCATATTTTAACCTTATTTCCATATTTTGTTAGCAGTTGCAGTAACAAAGATCAAGTAGGGTGTCCATGACCTCAGACTAGTGTTTGTATTTAAAAATTAATTTTATTTTTTATAAACATTAATGTAGGTTCCAAAGAACCATCTCAGTGAGCACCCAAAACTTCTGTTAAAACTGATGGGTAAGAACATATTCACATGGGTGAAAGTTTTCAGGATTATTCCTGAATTCAGGATTTTGAGACTGACTTTCCACAGAAAGTCAGCCTCAAAATTCTGAATTCTACATATAATAATAGCTTTTCTGATTTAGTTTCAGTTTATCTAATAGGTACTTGACCATTAAACTTGGAATTTTTGATAATTTGTAGGCATACAGCAAGTTTTAAATTCTAATTTTCTTAAGTTCAGGATTTTGGAAATTTTGAACTTTCACCCAAGTATTGACAATTTTACGCTCAATAACTTAGTTTATCTGAACCTATGGTGTTTGCATTATCATGAGTGAGAGTTTTTGGGATTATTCCTGAATTCTGGATTTTGAGGCTGACTTTCCACATAAAGTTAGCCTCAAAATGCTGAATTAGGGAGATTATAAATGGTTATCTGATTTATAGTCAGTCTGTCTAAAGTAAGTAAGGGTGCAAAGATCAGGAATCGATACAATCAAGTACCACACCTGACCCAGGATACCAATGGGAAAGTGACAAACTCACAGTAGACACCACAAACGAGAGCCAAGAGGTCAGCCCTTTCCCAGCAGGTGACCACAAAGCACATATAAACAGACGCGCACAAAGACAAAGCAAACACAAGACAGAACAAAAACATAAAAGATCCACAAAAGAAGTACCGCCTTGGAACGGTCAGTAAAATATTTTACTGGAGGGCTTAAACCGGTTTAACGGCGCCAACCTCACCCTTAATTCAGATTACTAACAATTGACCATTCAAACTTGAAATTGTGAGTAGTTAGTAGGCATACCTCAAGTTTTAAGATTGGAATTTAGAAAGTTCAGTATTTTTGAATTTTGAACATTCACCCATGCATTATGTACTTTGTCAAATGTAACAGCATTTTACAAACAAATTTTACTATGACAGAATCACAAAACAAAAAAAAATGCACCCCTATTTTGATGGCTTTATTCATTTAGGCACCAAAGAGTAATTTTAATGTTACCAAAGTGGTGTAAATTACCTTCTATGTCATTTTGTTTCATTCTTTATACTTTTAACACTGTTTTATTCTTTAGTATGTTGTGTTGTGATTTAACATCACTTTCAAGAAATTTACAGTCATATCATCATAACAGTCAATTATTTTATCACATTTTTCTTAGGTATGCTCCTCAGCATTCTGAACTACTCCGCACACTGTCATATCAGCCTGCGGCATTTTTGACGAGGGTTGCCCACTAAAAAATTAATTAAGTAGTGGGTGGGCTAATTTAACTGGGTTGAGTAATCACAGGATTTCTCAACCCCGTTAAATTACCCCACCCACTTCTTAATTACTTTTTCAGTGGACAACCCTAGTCAAAAATGCCTCTTATTATTTTGTGAACATTAGGAAACCTTAAAAACGACATCTAAATTGTAAAATACTAGGCAAACTGATCTTTCTATCAGGTAAAATAACTTTGTAAATGTTTACAGTGTCAAAAACGCATTAATGGGTGTAGTCTTCATTAAGAGCCAGAAAAATTGGGTCAAGGGCTCGAAAACATTGAACCCCATGATTTCCAATTGTTTAACCTCTAAACAACCAATTTCAGCAAAAAAATCAATTTTAGCAAAAAAAAAATCACTATTTTTCTGACATCTCGACCTACACTAAATGTTCCTTATTGTGCCTTCTACCAAAATTGGTCAGAATGTTTAGCTCAGATGAACAACATGGTCACCAGAGCTAAAAATAGAAATATCTGTATGATATCTCTTTAGCCACAGGCCAATGCATCATCGTTAATGCCAGGACTCAGGTGAGCGATCCAGGGCCCTTTTGATACTATAGTTTAGGTATAAACGTGACATCTTTATTATAAGGGCCAGTGCATGAGATTTTGGTACTTATCGCATTAGCCAGCAGTGAAGGCTGAGGTGATTCTTCGCATATGCACAGTCTCGCCTTTGCTTGTCTCATTGACAAAGTATGGAAGTAGAGGAAGGTTCAGACTTCTAGACCCACTGGATGGATCAGCATGTGGACTTACTCCTTGCCTACTAGTGTCGTCTGCTGATAACATTTGCAAACAGTTTGGACCCAGATCAGGCCCGACAAAACGTCGGGCCTGATCTGGATCCAAATGTTTGACGCTTAGATGTTATTCCTGAAAGATTTTTCTGAAAAAGTTGATATTGAAACTTATCAGCAGATGACAAAAAATCATGCAAAATTACCCAGTAGGCAAAGAGTTAAAGGTGGCTTTGTGTATATGGGATAAGTACCGAAATCACCTGAAGTGGTCAATATGAAGATGTTTCTGTGCTTGCTGATTCTGCAAAAGCCAGCTAATTCTGCCCTCAAGGTTATAAAAAATTTTATGCTCAATTCAACTGAGCACGAAATTTCAAGTGCTCATAAAAATTAAAATACCTACAAATAAAGAAGTTTTTTGCTTTAAGTCTCTCAGATGTTGTATACTTGTTGGAATTTTAACATTTATGAGCATGATAAATTCCATGCTCAGCTGAATTGAGTGTGAAAAAAGTTTTATAATCTCGGGGCCTGGTCTGCTTGCTCATAAAATAATATATTGTTTTTGTCTTTGTTTTGAGAGATGCTTATTATTTATGTTAAGTATAAGTTTTTGTGCGAGGTATACATGTTGGATCCGAGACATGTACAAAGCATATTTTATTCATTAATATATAAGCTATATTATTATCTAGTTTCCTTGGTTGTACGACAATCATTGAAAGGTGTGTCAATAATATACACTCACACAAACTTCTAAGCGGTCACCTAGCAATTCCAAACTTTTGAAAAAAATGTAATCATTTTTAACTAGTTTTAATTTCATGTTTTGACATATTGTATTGAGAGATGTCATACAAAAAATCATTCCATGATGTTTCACATGAAATTAATGAAGAACCAAATGCCCGTGTTAATATGACAAATACATGGTGATTTTAAGGTGACCGCTTAGAACTTTGGGCAAGTGTATACATGTACATTTCATTTTCGAAATATATTTGGTTTATTTGTATTTACCACTTCAAATATATTAGTTTTTCACCTGTTAAAGCTGAAAATCATCTTTTAACATTGTAGTTGAGCGATGTTGTTGACAACAAGTTAAAAAAGGCTATTTTGATACAGTGGATTTTTGATATCTCAAATCCTAATAACTCAAACTTTATACATATACATGCTTAAGTCAGAGTGAATAGAGTAATTGAATACACAGTAAAACCTGTGTAAAATGGCCACTCTCAAAAAGACCGAAAAATGATTTTCAAGACCAATTATGGCTCATTGCAGATCAAAAGTATTGTAGAACGATCCAAGGGGAGCATTCTGCAATACTTTTGACCCTCATTAAGCGACCATTTGTCATTAAGATCTTTGTTTTGTGGCCGTTTTACACAGGTTTTACTGTATATCATAATTCAGGAGATTTCAGTTTCTAGTGCTAGTTAGCATATTTGACCTGATTGTATCAATTCCTGATCTTTGCCGCCTTTCTTACTTACAAACACCTAGATGCAATGAGTATTTAATGGGTTGTTTGCACTATATGAAATTTTGATTTCCATTCGAACAAGTTGTGGTATTTCATTTTTAATATGGAATCACAATTGGATGAAAAGGTGTAGATCCTGATCAACGGATCTGTATCTACACTTTTTTTTATATAAAATGGGCATATAAAGGAGAAAAGTTATATACCCTGTGCACCAACAGGGTCAAATCTAGATAAATACAAGATAATTGCTTTGATTAATTTAGGCATGCTCAGGATATGTATGATCAGAAGCTTTCTGGCAATGATCAGTAGTTTGAGTCACAGGGGCCAGTCCAGCTTAACAATATGCCATCACGGCTAGTAGCACTAAATTTAGTCTGGTACCATGCCTCCTCGACTCTGTCTTTATTTTGAGAACATCAATAGATGCCGAGTACCAGACAACACTAAACTTTGATGACGATAAGATTTATTTCTTTGTGGAATACTGTAAATGCAATCAGGAAAGCCCGACACAATTCGGGATCAAATCAAGCCTCCAGTGTACGTAAGGCGCATTACGCGTAGTACTTTGTACGAAAAAGCTCCATTTTGAAGTGGCGTATGGAAAATGAGTTCTGTAGCATGTGGGTTCAGGCCTATTAAAATCCATTTTTCTGATTACCTGAAAAGTTTTATCAGCAGAATAAATGAAGTTTATGTATTTTTCAAAAAAATATTGCTATAATTATTGAAAAAAACACACATTTTAAACTTCATTTATAACCGTTTGCTTTACTGCAATCACACTTCTTATTGTGTTTGCATGGTTTCTGTGACGTCAGCGTCATGTTATGAAACGTCAGCATCGCGTTATCAAAGTATATCCTCGATGTACATCTGAGGTCTGATTCCATGGAATTCCACGGAATTGGCCGAGGCAGTTCTGATTGACTGTAAAGACTGCTGGCCCTTGTGGCTTGAGTTAGGAAATGTTGATCTGTAAGGAGTGCTTAAAAACGGTTATTTTCTTTATTTGTTATCAAAATATGGGATGTAGTTAATTTGATAGGAAATTTAAAAATGGCATTCCGACCTAAATCAAATTATGAGGAAAGCAGGAACTACCTGCTATTAGGAGTTTGAGATATAAGGAGTTGAGATATCCATAGGCTGCTGTAATTCTAACATTTTGTTACTGTTCATTCTTATGAATAAACTTATTGCTTAATCCTTGTATTTTAGCAATTTATACTTTGTAGCCCAAAAAGCAAAGTTACGCTATATATATATAAATATATACTAGGTAGAGTTTACCAACAGTTTATATGTTAGAAAATACCTCTTGGGTATTCCTAAGATTGGAGCACCATGGGTGGCACAATGAATATCTCTGAAACCAGCAGGCCGATTGTAATCAAATTTCATCTGGAGCATCATTGGGGTGAGGGATTGTCTGTATTAGGTTTTGGGCCAGATCGGATCAAACCTCTGGTTTCCATGGCAACAGATAACTCCCATAGGGTTGTAATGCGAAAAACCTTGTGACCACACTAGCTTCTTCATTTTTGTTTGGTTCTTCTTTATTCTTGCAGGTAACGAGGACACCCATAAGATCTCGAATGGGTTAGAGATTCGTCAAGATCGGACCAGGGACTTAGGAGTTAGCTGCCCCTGAGCATTGGAAAAAATACCCATAGACTTATAATGGGAGAAACGTTGTGACTACTCTAGTGCCTTCATTTTTGGATGAATCTTCTTCAATCTTACAAATAACAAGGACAACTATAAATGCTTGATTGAGTTTGAATTTAATCAAGATCCCATCACCGGCTACTGAGTTTGCTGCCCTTGAGCACTTGAACCCAGAGCGACTCTACCACATTGCGTGGTCTCTGGGGCACGCTTTACACTGGGGACGATATTGATTGTAATACTTGTCTCCTCTGGGAGTGCTAAGAGTAGGGTCCCACCAGTTTGCCGTGGGTGGCTTTCCCGATAACTCGAAGGGGATGGTCTGGAGACTGAAAGCATGCAGAATATGGACGTTTATAAATTCTGTACGACTCAACACGTCTTTTCGGCCTCTTTGATTGGGTAGACTGAGGTGGAAACACGGCCCGGTGTTTCTAATCGGCTTTGTCATGCTGAGCCCCAGGATGCTGAAAATGTAAAAAAATACTTCTTATATCTTCGTTCTATAGTATCCTTCTGATGCCAACCATGTGCCCATTATTAGCTCACCTGAGCCGAAGGCTCGTGGGCATGGATGAGCTATTAGTATACCAGTCACTTCGCCGTCCGTCTGTCCATCCGTCCGTCAATATTTTCAAACATCTCTGAAACCATTGGGCCAATTAAACTCAAATTTCATATGGAGACTCCTTAGGACGCGGGAACGAAAGTTTGTTCAAATGGTTCTTGTCACATGACCAAGATGGCCGACACACCCATATATGGTAAAAACCCTTTAAAAATCTTCTCCAGAACCAGAAGGCCTTTGACCTCGGGACTTCCTATGTAGCATTGGGGATGTGGGGTCTACCAAGTTTGTTCAAATGATGATCCTAGGTTGATCTTGACCTACTTAACGTCAAGGTCAAATTTGCTTCAGAATGTATTTAAAAGGGATTTTTTTTGAAAAGTTCATTTTTTTTGAAAACTGTATAAGCCTTAGTCATTATTCCCACTTGATATGTTAAACCTAATGAGACAGTTGCTATAAATAAGTTCCAAAGGTCAAGGTTGACCTTTGACCTTTCAGCACAGTCGCTTATATTGGAGTCGCATCATTATATTAAAACATAGTTTTCTCACAAACCATTGGCCCAATTGAACTCAAATTTCATGTGAAGACCCCTTATGCTGAGTTAGCCAAAATTTACACAAAATACTTTGGTCACATGACCAAGATGACCGCCATGCCCATATATGGTAAAAACCCTTTAAAAATCTCCAGAACCAGAAGGCCGATGACCTTGGGACTTGGTATGTAGCATTGGGGATGTGAGGCCTACTAAATTTGTTCAAATGATGATCCTAAAACGACCTTGACATACTTAACGTCAAGGTCAAATTGGCTTCCTAACACATTTAAATGGGATTTTTTTGGTTGAAAAGTTGATTTTTTGAATACTGTTGAAGCCAAAGTCATTATTCTCACTTGATATGATAAACCTAATGAGATGAGACAAAGGCTATAAACAAGTCTCAAAGGTCAAGGTTGACCTTTAACTTTTCAGCCAAGGCGCTCATATTGGAGTCCCGTCAACACATTAAAAGATAGTTTCCTCAAAAACCACTTGGCCAATTGAACTCAAATTTCAGATGAAGACTCCTTATGATAGGTTAGCCAAAATTTATATCAAGTGTACTGGTCACATGACCAAGATGGCCACCACGCCCTTATATGGTAAAATCCACTTAAATATCTTTTTCTCTGGAACCAAAAGGCCAATAGCCCTCTGTCTTAGTATGTAGAATTGGGGATGTGGGCCCTACTAGATTTGCACAAATGATGAATCTAGGTTGACCTTGACCTACTTTATGGCAAGGTCAAATTTGATTTCTAATGCATTTATATGGGGAAAATTCTGACATGTTCATTTTTCTATAACTGTTTAGGCCGAAATCATAATACTTGCAAGAAATGTTTAACCTAATGAGACAACGGTTTTGTATATGTACCAAATGTTAAGCTGACCTGTGACCTTTTATCCGAGGCCACTCATTTGGACTGCCACATACCTATCTTACCATCTTTTCCTCAGAAATCACTGGGCTGTTTGATGGAGTATTCATTAGATTGTTTTGGGTCACTTGACCAAAATGACTGCAACCCCCATAAAACAAAATATGTTTTATTATAAGCTGTAGTTGATCTTGACCTAGTTTAACATTATTAAGATCAGGTGAGCGCTTCAGGACCGTCACGTCCTCTAGTCTTATATTTTCTTTCTTTTATAAAATAATCATGGAAGGCAGTGGCTAAACGGGTCAATTGTGCAGATTCGATTTGTGCAAGTATACCTTCTATTTATCTCTAGCACTGGAGATCGGGAATCCATTCCATTAAAGTGCTCCCTTGTTGGGCTCCACGGTGGGTGGGGAGCATGGAGGATAAATTTATTAACTAAACTACATGGTTAAATCTTCAGCAAAATAACGTCACATAGCAAATTCAGATACTGACTCTGAAAAATCGTTCCCAGTTTCTCAACCAACTAAACAAGTTCGTCTACCTCAACAAAAAACCTTATGTACCCAGAAATTTAGTAATCCATTCAGAAAAAGAAGGAGAGACTATTTCTTCTCTTTCTCCGTTTGTTGTACATAAAACAATAATGAGCATTGCAGGAGAACCAAAGAGCATAATAAAACCTAAGGTCTGGTGATCTTTTGATACAATGTGCCACAGAATCACACGAAAAGTCTTCTACAGATGAAGACGTTTTGTGGTCTAAATGCTACGTAACACCCCATTCATCCTTTAACACACCCAAGGGTATTATTCACTGTCCAGCCTTGAGCAGAGTGACAAGCGATGATATCAAGGGAGGCATGGCTGAACAGGGAGTTACGGGTGTACGTAGAATCGTAGAATCACTGTACGTCGTGATGGTATCATAAAACCAACTATACACATTTGTTCTTACATTTAATTCACCAAACTTACCTACAGTTGTTAAAATAGGCTTTATACAAATGAAAGTAGATGTCTATATACCAAACCAACTTCGGTGTAACAATTGTCAAGTGTTAAGTCACCACGAAAATAAAATATGGTAGTCATGCTGAATGCTGCAACTGCCGTAAGCCTGAACATTGTGGACCATCTGGCGTGTGTGTCAAACCAGCCAAATGTGTCAACCGCTCAGGTGATCACCCTGCAAACTCAAAACAATGCCTACAATAGGAGAAAGAGAAGAAAAAAGCTGAAAATGAAATGACAAAACAACATATCATTTCCTGATGCTCACTTGGAGCATTCTGCAATACGTTTGTTCTGCATTAAGCGATAATCGGTCTTGTAAACCATTTTTGTGTTCTTTTTTAGGATAGTGGCTCGATTAGAGGCCAGACAGCGGCCAATTGTTTCTTAGAGAGTATCAGGCCGACCAGTTGCCCGCCGGGGCCGCTGTTGGCAACCCATATAGGGCCGCTGTGTAAAACATGTCGGGCCGATGTCGGTCCACTGTTGGGTTGCTGGTCGTGCATGCTTTGTTTTTTGTACTGTTTTTTTCCTTGGGGGGAGGCAATGGATTTTTCAGGGAAACATGGGAGCAAATGCAGAATAGAAGGGGAACAAAACAGCATTGAAGAATTATGGGGGGGGGGGGGGCGATTTCATAAGTTAGCACTCCTCAATCCTCTCTTGAACTTGCTGCAGAGGCTGCGAGTTAGGCTTACTATAGGGACAGTGTACTCTGGGGTTCCGACCGTAGCAGATACCTTGTTGTACTTGTCTCACTCTATTATTGAGCTTCAGGCGATGTTAATTGCACAGGGATACTTTGCTGGGATTGAAAGGTACATCGTTAGTGATACAAAAAACAAAGGTTTTCATTTTCAACAGCCCAGTAGACACAGACAAGCAATCAAGCTGAAATTTTCTCAATAAATGTTAAACTCATAGAGGTCATGGAAGAGTGTACTCATATGGGGATTAAAAGGGACTCGGTATCCAATTCTGGTCACTAAACTACAGGGTTTCACGATGTGTGGCTTCACTTTATTTGTGGAATTTTATTAGAACCATCGCAGAGCGCATTATACCTGTAGTTACCAGTCAACAACTTTAATAGTTTTAATTTTGCATTTTCTAAAGCCACTCTTTTTCAGTTTTTATCATGCATTTCAAACTCAGAAGTTTTTGTTCTCGTACATTACATTTATACGGAGATGTTTCCGTGACGACAGCCTTCAGACATACAGTAAAACCTGTCTTAAGCGGCCACTCAAAAATAGACAAAACAAAGATCTTTAAGACAAATGGTAGCTTATTGAAGGTCGAAAGGATTGCAGAATGCTCTCTTGGAGCATTCTGCAATACTTTTGACCTGCATTAAGCGATAATCTGTCTTGAAAACCAATGTTTGGTCTTCGTTTTGAGTGGCCGCTTAAGACAGGTTTTACTGTAGATAAAATCAACTTTGAATCTCAGAATCATTTGTTTCCACTTTCGGCAGATTATCAGAACATGATTTCCTTTGAAGAAAGCGATACCATCGAAAACATGCATAATTAACGTAGTTTGCGCATTCTGGCTTCATTACGCTAAAAATGGCATGCAATCAATAGCCAATGATACCCTTATCAAAAGTTACTCAATAAGATTTGTTGCGACAAATCATTACCCCACCACCTGTCTCCTATAGTTTACAATAAAATTGGGATGTCTGCAATGTGACACAAGCATGCTCACCAAAAACTAACAAAACAAGTGATAAATAGTTCTCGGGTGTTTTTTGTCTCTTTTTCTACACTAAGTCATACAGATTTTCGGGAAACGCGTTTAACAACGTCACACCGGCTATATTTGGTAAAACCTTAAGATTTTCACGCCAAAAATGATATTTCAATGATTGCACAGTAATTTTATTGCCATATGATAAAAAGAATCTAACATTCGTACTCCTGTATTATTTTTTATTAAACTCGTTGGGAAAAAGAGATCAAATGCTCGACAAGCCTCGCATTTTATCGTTTTTCCTCAACTTGTTTAATAAATTCAAATAAACAAGCTCCTCTATTTAGATTTTTACTAGTCGACATTGCAGTTGTTTGATGTTTCTGAAAATTTGCTGAACATTAATGAGCCACCACACGTGATTTCCAACAATGTGGTATTTTGACAAGTGTAGATTTAGACGAACCTGTGCAGCCTTCTTTTAAGCTTAGAAACTCCGAATGATGTTCGGTCAGTAGTTTAGCCCTCATAGAATATTTAAGCGACTAGCAAAGGCTCTGATCAGACTGCGCCCATGTACAGGCTGGTCTGAGCCTTTGCTGGTCGCACATACCACATTGTTGGGAATCTCATGTCGCGGCTCAATTGTCATCGCCCGAAAATTTGTATGTGCTTCAGATATTGTTCTAAGCTTGAGTTTTCCACATTTTCCAAATGAAAATTATTAAATGATCATACTACCCCGTTTGCGAAACTCCTCCTCGGTTTTAAGTGCATCCTTTTAAAATGTTGCATGATTGTGTTAGTATGGTCTTAAGTCATGCATATTGTCTAGCTGTAACTCTTAGAGTATCTCATTTTAAGACTCAATACAGGATAGCTCAAATATAAAACAGACAAAGTTTAAGAGACTGATGGGTCTGTGTGTGGATGGGAAGTGGGATTAACTCTCCGAATTAGCTTGATTGAAACTCTCTCGATATTGTTTAAGAACAGTCCGTTCCCCAATACTGGGCCTGACTTTTTATGCTATTTTTCTTCGATCTCGACTGTTAATGGTAATTTAATAGTCACCTGGGCAGCAAACAACATCATAAAGTATATTACCATGGCGTCAATTCGATTACATGTAAAAGAAGCTTCTATAATCGGTATAATGCGTGGTAGCAGAGCTATATGTGTTCCATGACACATGAAAATGGTAAACACCAAGTTGTATACTTGATGACGTAAACGGCTTCTTCGGCAAACAGCGAAAACCCACAATACAATATGCAGCATTTCATCGTTTGCTATGTCAAACTACACTACAACTAACTATCCCTAGAGCAACCATCAATGCTATGGACCATCAAGACTTAATTGTATCAAAAGTGTATTTGTATTAAACATATAAACGGCTATTTGAAGCGACTTGATATCTGTTATAAGTTCCATTTGCGTGTGGGCTTTACTCTTTGATGTACTTGGATTGTGATTTCTCGTTCTAACATTGATGGAACTGTCAGCAACAGTTTAAAAAACTGTAAGTACTATACAGTAAAACCTGTCTTAAGCGGCAACACAAAATTATATAAAGCAAAGTTCTTAATGGAAATGGTAGCTTAATGAAGGTCGAAAGTATTGCAGAATGCTCCAACTTTTAGTGGCCGCTTAAGACAGGTTGCACTACTACTACTACTACTACTACTTATAGTGAGTTGAGTTTAAAACCTGGCGCCCATATTATACATGTACTCTTTAGTATGAGAGAGCTCATGACAATACAAGACCAACAAAGAGGCCCGTGCTACGGGCGTATTACTCAGATCAGCCTGTGCAGATCAGCTTGGACATTGATCCAGTAAGACCAGTCTCCGAGTAAGCTTATTCAAGCCGGCCAGGATGGCGTTTCGCTGGCGAGCCGATGGTGGCCCAATACTGTGTGCTGACTTGGATGAAGTAATTAAAGCTAATTGCTCATTGTACTTCCTGCAGACAACGAAGGCAGGTCAAACTGGGCAGATTGCTTAGCTGATGGCCGTCTTCTCTGGACAAACACTAACTCTGCTGGTTTTATCGTGTACTGACTCAATATGATAGCCGTGAGCTACCAAGGGTTAACCTCCCCATCCATCATGTGTGCATCAGGAAGAATTCCAAAGACCATATTTTTCTTATAGCTTATCATCGTACACGCGTTTTTTGCAACATTTTAGTCATCTGGTGGGTGGGCATTTTGGTGTTACAGCGAATTTATAACGTTACAAATGTAACCCTTATACATAAAAACAACAATATGTAATTAAGTTTTTTTAAGGCTGTAAAAGTATTATTTGAACTGCTCAAATTGGCTAAATACTCATGCAATATATAAGAACGGTTTATTCTTACTCATACAGATGTTTCACAAATTAATTGGACCCAGTTTTGTGTGTCATTGACGTTTCAATTTTAACTATATCATAGAAAATCATTGTCATTTTGTTAAATAATTGAAGCCGACAAACTTCTAGGTTAGTATTTTAATTATAACATGTTTCAAAAACAATTAAATTACGTTTTTTCAAGGCTGGTCTAAATAGCAATTTTTTATTTTATGACTATTTTGTCGGCAATTTTTGTTACCATAGCAACGGTAAAATTTAAATGAATGCCGAAATTTTATACTTCAGTCATTCTTCTAATAAACCATTTAAAAGAAATTTGTGAAAAACAGTTTCCATTTTTGGCTCCAAAGGGGGCCAAATTATCCCCTTAATGCACGTACCCCTTTGGCGGCTGGACGGTAACGGCACATCTTCCCAAAATTTAAAAAAAATGTGTAACTTTATGTATTATAAGATATGACTTTGAAAGTCAGAGTGTACAAAGATGGTCTGGTGATAGCACTGCACTTATCAAAAATATATTGAAATGTAATTAGCATAATACATGTAACAGTAATAATATACGCATTAATTAGTTTTACATTTACGAGTAGTTTGGTGCATTAAATTCAGTGCATGCAAGGCAATCGGCATGTAGATATGTGAGAATTTTGAATATTTTTGTATGTCCACAATAGGATTTTACTCTAGTAAATGGTAACGTTATGCCGTTACACGGTAACTCGCAAACTGTCCGAGGACTAACATTTATCATTATGCTTGTTATATAACTTTGCTTTTGAAAGTGCACGTAATTCCCCCGTGGATGAGGGGAGACAGGGTATATTTTCTACCTACGGCCTATGAGGCGGTTCACCATGCAGTGCACAAAGACTCCAGACCACAATGGACATATACCAAGCTTAAACTCCGTTCAGAAATTGTGTGGCACCGGTTTTTCGCAGTTCCTACTTTTATACGTCATTTTAGGTCCTACATCACTGTGAGAAAGTTACTCGTGTAGACCTCCCCTGATTTCTCCAGCAGGTTCTGTGCCTGTGCGAGCTTCTAGCAAAGCCCTGATATCTTGGAAAAAATCAAGAAATTAAGAAATACGCCAGCAGACTAAGACAATTTGACAAGTTTGAAACACCCTGCATGAACTTATATGGAAATGACAATATTTTCATTATAATATTTGGGAGTGGTTATATCAATTGGCGAGAAATTCGTGGGAAATTATAAAGCGTGACTACACACCGTATATCTGGAAAACTTAACAAAAATCTGGCGCTTTACGCACATAATAACATTTCCTCTTATTACACACTGAGGCTAACATTTCTCCAGTATACATCTTAAACAGTTCTACCTGTTATTGACTGAAGTTACTCTGCGGATCAAAAACACTGAACAGAATATAGCTTTAAAGCAGTTAGATGCTCACCAAGATCAATGGCAATTCAGCTGATATTAAATTTGAATAAAAATTAAGCTTATTTTCATGGTGTACCTATCTGAAAAAATGTTCGTTGCCGATATCGTTACAGGTAGAAACGATTGGATTCATACTTTATACACGGGTATGAAATCATAAAACACAATTCAAGATGTATTGTCGATTAAACCAAACTATTATAAATGTTTGTAGAAATGCCTGTTCGCAATTTTGAAGGTATTACCTTCATTGTGTCTTTTTGTGAGCATGGTCATACTTTTGTGAAGATTGATAAATTTGTGATGGGGCATCCCGGTCAAATGGCTTTACGTCGTGCTTGCCACATCCATGCACTATTGACACAACGTGGACATATAACATGAGCTTGCTTGACCATTGCCTTGGAAGGACGGTCCTAGAATTAATAACTAATTACCACTATTGCAGGACCCTAAACCCCTTACCAACCCATGCCGATCCTTACTTTCACATGTACTAGGACTGGTAAAACGTTAGGAATAAAGAATCGTTTGTTATTCTAACTTGTTATCAAAACATCTAATATTCGAGTAAAGGGTGTGTTGCGATTGAACAATTTAAAAATATATTCAAGAAACGTGAAGCATATCGATGAATATTGATATATTTTATGTGGCAATCATCGTCAACTGGACTTAGTCTGTGGGCGCAGTTATGAAATTTCTGATTTTTCTCAAGATATCAGGGCTTTGCCAGAAACATGCACTGCCACGGAACCTGCGGGAGAAATTAGGGGAGGTCTTCAAGAATAACTTTCTCACAGCGATGTAGGACTGAAAATTACGCATAAAAGCGGGAACTGCGAAAAACCGGTGCCACACAATTTCTGAACGGAGTTTAGGTATCATATTCATTCTCACAAAATCAATACTCACTGTTTTCTGATGTCCCATAAAAAGGAGGCTTCGCTTAAATGGGTTATATAAGGTACATGTATGTTCAGAGTTTTCCGAAAAAAACACATGATTCTTTCATTTTAGATCTATAACTATAGCATCTTTAGAAGTTGAAGATTTGACAAGTGCAGCAAATGATGAAACTTAAAGACGGCGAGTGTGGTTGTGTTTTGAAGAGACGACGACAGAGGGCGAAACTGAAGCAAAATTATCTGAAAGAAGGTGGCGCTGCTAGAGAGAACCCCTTCCAGTCTAAACACGAAAACAGGTAAGAGCAAATTAGTAATACTTACACAACACGTATTGTTATATGACTCCTATAAAATACCTCCTCTGATTGGTTGAAGCTAGCTTTCACTGGTTGTGACAGATTTTGATGTTTACCAGTGATGAGCTAAATTTAGCCCAGGATAGGCAGACATCAGGATTTGTCAGTGCTGACAGACAGCTAAAAAGCGATCGAGTTAAATATAGCCCTGGACAGGTAAGCATTAAGTTTTTTCACTGCTGCCTGACAGCTAAAAATAGATATTGGAAAAACTGACCCAAGAGATCGCATGACTTCCTATGTATAATATATAGGTCAATGATTTTAATTAAGAATTTGTTTATTTTATGAGAACGCTAATTTAAAAAAATGCAATTCTTTTGGATGTCCCATAAGGGTTTCAGAAACTTGAAAAGCAATTGTTAAATAATCTTTTTTAAGAACACTAAACTCCAGCTGTTAAGTTTTTAGACCTAATTTTTCGCAATAACTTTTTTATCTTCAATTTTAGCAAAATGTGTTCGCGATGAAAAGTATTCAGGAACATCTCCGCCAACTTCTCCAAATGATTCCAACATCCTAGATGTTGCAGGTTCCTCTGCGCTTAGATGCACTCCTTGAACATTTTAAGCAAACCGCAAATAAACCAAGTCCAAGATGTCAGTCAAAAAGTTACATTGCACCGCCCAAATTCAATTATTAAAGCGATGGGTGGCTTATTCAAATATAATAGAAATCGCGCCTGATTCGCTCGTGCGTTAAGCTAGTAGGGTCATCTCAAAACCGTTCATTTCATAGCACGCGCATTTAAAGAAAAAGTGCACGTCATGCGATAACCCAGCCCTTGTTCCTACAAATTAGCCTGCTTCAAGTTGATTCTGCATATGCATGGTAAATTCTGAGTATGTTAACGGCAGTTTTATGTTTTGCACAGCCTTTGAAGAACGGAATATGCATCGCTTCAGAATATTTTTTGAAACTACCCCTTTCTGTCACGCCTATACGAATTTTACCTGTCAATAAAAGACAGAAATTTTGGACGAATTCAATTTATTGCAAAATCTCCATCTATATACACAAAAATCTGTTTGCGCCACACGCACAAGACCTTTTGGAGAAATTGGCGGAAAGTCTGCTCTACAACTTTCATCCCGAACACATATTGCTAAAATTGAAGATAAAAAAGTTATTGCGAAAAATTAAGTCTAAAAACTTAACAGCTGGAGTTTAGGAACATATGGCTCGAGTAAATTTATAAATATGAAAAGAAAGACAGTAGGCAAGTGGCGGAAATCTGAATTTTGCTCATGGGGGACTGAATGTTTATGAAAGACTCTACTGCTGTAAGCAATCAGTGGTGCATGCCGGTCAACTTCAACAGCAGTGTAGTTTTGTTTGCCCCCTGGTTTACTCAGTACAAGGTCAAAGGTCATTAAGTACAAATTGTAAAACAAACTTACAGTCATAGAGATTATGACAAGGAAAAGGGATAAAATTCAGCTTGAACTTCGTAAAGGGGCTGGTTTAAGGCCTAAACTATATATTCTTCTCATCTAGTGGTCCTACATGAAAAGTGTCTCATGTTCATATTCATGAATATTAATGGAAACTTAAAAACGGGGACAAAACTATTGGAAAAACTAGTACCCTATGGGGTAATAGACCTATATTGAGCCCCTAGCATTTCTTACTGACGCCAAATGGTAAAATGAAGACCATCAAAGGCAAAATATTGTGTTTCCCAATAATAAAGTCGTTATGGTTATGTGAAAATGCATGGTACCCCCATGAGAAGCTACAATATGGAATTTTTGCATGGAGCAAGTTTAATGCTGGCTGGTATACTTTCCAGATAGCGAATAACAAAGATACTGATTAGACTGAGGGGATTTACAAGCTGGTCTGCACCTTTGTTAAATGTATTTGCAATGGCGTAGCCAGGACGCTGAAAAAGTTACGCACATCAAAGGGAGACTACTGGATCAAACAGTGATTCTCTTTAATTTCATCCCTTTACAAAATGGGAACTTCTCTTAAAGGAAAAAATTTGCTCCCAGAGGGAGCGAATTCTTTCCTTTCAGAGCAGTTAATTATTGTGTGGAAAATCACGTTTACCACATTAGGTGACCTCCCTTGATTTTTACTAATTTACTACGCACGTGCGTAATTGTGTAATGGGAGCTACGTCAATGATTTGCATGCAGCAAAGTCAGGTATTCTCGCATTGAGGCCCCATATCATGTTACCCTTTTACAATGAATTGTTTTCCAGTAGTTTTTTATGCCAATCAGAATATGGATGAAGAGTCTATATCAGTAACTTTTGCTAAAAGTATACTTTACAGTCTACCATAAATAGTTATCGATCTGATTATCGACATAACAAAGTCAAATAAATAGACTTTAAACTCCAGAAAATGTACTTTACAGAACCGTAGATCCACCAAAACCTTAACCAATATTCATGAATGTTGGGAACAACTCGTATAGATGCTTCATGATACTAGAGTTTTGATGTTTGTGTAGGGTCTTTGTTTGCCGTGGTGTTCTTTGTGCCCTTTCTAACTTAGCAATCATCTTGCTGAGGAAGAGAGAGCTGGTTGCTTTACTTCAATTATGTTGTAGCTGTCATTGTTCTGTGTCTCTTCCCGGTGCCTTGGGTTGGTTGCACGGTTTTTGATTGTGGCATTTCCTGGTTATACTTATTTGTTTCTGTGTCTACTGCTGGATTGCTAGAACTTTTGATATTGTGCTTATGTAATTACAACTGTCATAACATTTATTGAGATCCGTTAATCTGATTGGTCAAGAACGGCCATCTGATTGTATTGATATGCGTTTCGTTTTTCAATGAACTCCGGTTCGTATTCATAAGGGGCGTGGACATTCACGGCAGAACTTCTTTTGTGATACTGTGCAATGCTTGGACAGTCGGTAACTACTGACACTTTACTTTACACGTACACAGATATTACCATGTGGAAAAGCAAAGATAAACTTAAATACAACGTTTAAATTAACAGTCTTCATGTCGATCAGCTGTCTAGTACGATCTCGCTGCCATCTTGTTTTTTTTAACATCGTGACGTCTGTAGTTGTAGACGTATGCGTCACAGTGCACATCATAGTCTAAATGTGCGAAACGTTATTAACTAGAAACGTAATTTAAAGGAATTTCAATCAAAACATAATCAAAAATACTTAGGAGAAAGAATACGAAAAGGTTGTAATTATGAGAATTTTAAAGTTTTTTTTCTGCGTTCCACTGAGGTATGAAATGTCGTTTAAATTACATCTAATTTTAGCATGAAAACCGAATTTCATGCAAATTAGATGTAATTTTCCCGACAATTCATACCTCAGCGAAACGCAAAAAAAATAGTTTTCAAATCTTAAGTAGTAGTGGTGCCTTACTTTTGTGATAACTGATTGCTATAACCATTATGTTGACTTTATCTGTCCCTTCATTTTCTACACAATGTTTCACAGAGCACTCATTCTGTGCTTATTGGCCACTTGAATAGTCATTGGTGTTTATCAATTACTAAAGTAATAATTGTGTGTGTCAATTTATGCTTATTTGGTGCGCTAGTCTTCATTTTGTGACTATTAATTCATATAGCCATCATTTGTACTTATTGATTGCTAAAAACTTTACTTGTGGTTATCGATTGCTAAAATGTTCATGTGTGCTTGTTGAATGTTAGAGTCTTCATTGGTGCTTGATGATGCTAGAGCCATATTTTTGTGATTATTATTGCTGGAGTTACATTTATGCTTATGAATTACTAGCGTCTATGTTTTGGGTCTCTATGTGTGTGTGAGAGTGTGTGTGTGTTGTTGTTTTTTTCTATTTCCGCCATAACACTACATAAATATTTGCGTTTTTGTACATATGCCTCATGTTTTACATGCTCTATGTAACTGAGAGGAATAAAGTTTGTATTGTTTTGTGCTAATCGATTGCTAGAGTCTTTATTTGTGCTTATTGATTGGTAGACTCTATACTTTATGTTTATTGCTAGAGTGTTCATTTAGTACTTATGGATCTAGGGAGTCTATATTTTGGGCTTATGTATTGCTCTTTTAGTCCTCATTTGTGCTTATTGGCTGCTACAGCCATGGTTTTGTGCTTATTGCTCATGTCTTAAATGTATGCTTATATATTGTTAGAGCCAACATTTTGAGCTGGCTTAATGATTGCTTGAGCTAGCATTGTGTTCTTATTAATTGCTTGTCTTCATTTTGTGCTTATATGTGTTGCTAGACCTATCATTTAGGTCCTTTTGTTGATTTTTAAAGCCATCATTGCGTGCTTATTTATTTCTATGGCCTCCCGCGTGTGCCTTTTGATTGCTATGGACATCGATTTGTGCCAGTTGATTGCTAGAACCATCATATTGTGCTTATGTGTTGCTAATTTTTATTTTGTGTTTATTGGTTCCTGGAGCCATTGTTGTGCTTAGTGGTTTTAGAGAAATCATTTTGTGCTTAATAATTGCTAGAGTCTTCGCTTTGTGCTTATTGACTGCTAAATAATAAAGTCTTCACTTTGTATTAACGTGCTGCTTGAGCCATTACTTTTTGCTTATTTATATTGCGTTGAGCCGTTAGTTTGTGCTTATTGACTTTTAGTCCTCACTGTGTTCTGTGCTTATTGAATGCCGTGCTATTTGGTTGCTTGAGTTTTCATTATGTGCTTTTTTGTTTACTAGATGCATTTGAGTCCACATTTTGTGCTTTTCTGGTCAACCCATTGGTTTATTGCCATTGATAGCTGGGGCCAATATTTTGTTCTTATACATTGCTGGAGTTCTTGGTTCCTAAAGCCATTTATATGTGCTTATTGGTTGTAAAAGTCTTTAGTTTGTGCCCAACTATGACTTGAGCCATACCGCTTAGATGGTTTAGAATATTGTTTTGTGCTTACTGGATAGGGTTTTTATTTAGTCCATATTTCGAATCGCAACAGATTCCCAGAACAATTAAAAAAAAGCAGTGCAGTGGGCTCGCGTTTTTTCCTAAAAAAAGTACAGATACATACATGTAGGTAACATTTGCATCTGCAATGCCTCAGATACCTTTGAAATAGTCGTTCGTTCATTTCATCCTGTTGAGAGTACGCTTGAGGCGAGGACACGGGAAACTAGAATATGCACGTAACGCCCCGGTAAATTTCATAATTAAAAATCAAACCAAAAATGTACGTTTTCTCGTGCAGCATTCCAATTATGAATATGTAACTATATGTTTATTATATTTACAGAGTGACCATTGACATATTTGAGCCGCGATTTGAGAAAACCAACAATGTGGTTTAGAGTCGCGAGAAGATTCAGATTAGCCTGGGCATCAGCTTAGTCTGATCAGAGTCTTCGCTGTCCGCATGAAGAAAGCTTGGTCCGTATTACCCGCTGAGTGCACAGCGAATACTTTGATCAGACTGGTCAGATGCCCAGTCTGATCTGAGTCTTCGCTTTGCGCACGATCATTCTGTTGGCTGTGTCCATTTGATGTCATACTGTCCTGCCGGCCAAGAGTGACAGTGACGTCGTGTTTTGTTTACATTTTTAAGTAAAACATTACCTGTACACTCTACTTGAGCTAATGCGAATCTATAGATCACTTGTGTATTAATCCTATCCTGCGGATAGGATCAATACACAAGTGATCTATAGATTCTAAGTCCCTGATAACTTTGTAAACAAAACATGACGTCACTGTCCCTCTTGGCTGGAAGGACAGTAGGTCATATTTGTGATGCATCACAATAAGGGACCCCTTCTTGGATGGGGCCAATGATGGCCATGATCAAAGATGCACAGAGTTGACCGTGATTTTGTTTGTTTGTTTGATTTGATTCTTTATGTCCCCTAAACAATCTTTTAATTATAAAGGGACGGGTCTTCCTGGTTGAACCAGTACTAAGCTAGGATTGATGTTCTTGCTCAAGGCCACTCTGATCGTGATGAAGTTGAAGATTGTAAATCATAGGGCCTAGTTGATGAAATTTTGATACTTAACAATCATTCTTTAAACGTGCATTTGCAGCTACCTAGTGGGTCTAGAAGACTACAACTTGGTCTGTTCCGACCTTGTATGTTATAACAGCGAATGCTCTGGCGAGCCTGCACGTATGCACAGGCTCGTTTGAGCCTTCGGCGATCGGACATGCGATAAGTGCCAACATTCGAAAACACATCACTTCAACTTATATGGCACTCTGCGTAACTTGCTACGACAACCTCTTTCTTTTCAAGAAAAATGTCTAAATTTTTATTCGCCCTTCTTAGTTTGCGATTTCAATAATTTCTTGTTGTTTTTTTGATTTGATTCTTTACGTCCCATCAACAATCTTTCAGTTAAACAGGAACGGGTCTTCCTGGGTTGAACCAGTACTAAGCTAGGATAAATGTATCTGTTTGTTAATTACTTACATGAGGAATAAGCTTGGTATATAATGGCACCTGTTGCAGGCTGGTTATTGATTTGTTATTATACCAAAGGTCAGTGCAATTTCAATAATATAATTATCAACTGTATTTTTACTATTTGCATGATATGTATTTTTTCATGCTTTTGTTGTCGTCTGCTGCCTTTTTTCAAAATATACTTTAAAAACAAAAAAACAAAACTTTCAGGTACACTATCAGAGTGTTAAACTGTTTGCTAAGGTTATCAGCGAACGACGAAAATCGCCACTAGCAGGCAAAGAGTTGATTAATAAAAAAAAAATTAGGCATCGGTGTGTATCAAAGCTTTGACAAAATTCCCTGACAATTTTCGTGAAAAATATTGACAAAAAATCTTAAACCAATTCATGACTAGTAGCCATAGAAATGGACATTTACAAACGGCATAGACCCAGACGTGACACTAAATTCGGAATCCCGCCGGGGCTGCAATGCTTGTTGTTTTAGCAAACGAAACACTTTGATAACGCTATCAAGTAACCCCATATGATAAACAAAAGCCTACTACTAGTTAACACGATTAATAAAAATATCAGAATGGAAGATTTTTGTGGAGGGGCGCAGTGGCTCATTGATAAATCGAATGCTTGACTCGGCGAGATCGAGGGGTTGCGGGTTCGAGCCTCACTGTGGGCGCTGCGTTGTGTCCTTGAGCAAAACACTGTATCCTCTGCTTAGTATTGGTTCAACCGAGGAAGACCCGCCCCGACATCACTGAAAAATTGTTGACTGGGACGTAAAGAATGAAAACAAATAAGAATGGAAGACTTCATTCGTCATTTATTGGTTAATCGAGTGTGAAACGGAAACTTGAATAAATATATATTTCTTTCAAATGCTGATAGGAGTTAAATAGTGGTTTAATTGAAATTACATTAGTAAAAGCAACAGACCTATATGATAATTTTACTGAGGAATAATTCCGGCGAGAGACAAATTTACAGAATGAATTTCAGTGAGTAATAAAAAGTGATATACATAGAACTCAAAGAGGATCTTACGTGAGTGCTCATGTTTTATTGAATTTATTAAACGAGTTGAGGAAGAGTGATAAAATGCGAGGCTTGCCGAGCATCGTATCGCTTTTTCGCAACGAGTTTAATAAATTCAATATTACAGGAGCACGAATGTCAGATTCCATTTGTTACATGACATTTAAATTGCTTAAAATCGCCTTTTTGGCTTGAAACATTATAATGGACGTCATTAAGTAGCGTTACTAAATCTGTAAACCACTAGTGGTTTATCGATTTTATTGCATGGTGTTATATAACTCCAAACGCGACGTCATGTGACAAAATATTTTGAACTAGATTAGTAAAAAAAACCCCGCTAATTCGAATTAAATTCGAGAAAAAAAAATAGAATCGGAGAACATGGTTATTTTTATAGTTTCCTATCAGGTCATATGTTTGGGGGGGGGGGGGGGGGGCTAGATAGAAACGTCTCACAGCGACGTGTTTTAAGCGCCCAAAACATATGTCTTGATAGGAAATACTGTATCCTATATCTTGATAGGAAAAACTGTATCCAATGTCTTGATAGGAAAATACTGTATCTAATGTCTTGATAGGTAATACTGTATCCTATGTCTTGATAGGTAATACTGTATCCTATGTCTTGATAGGTAATACTGTATCCTATGTCTTGATAGGTATTACTGTATCCAATGTCTTGATAGGAAATACTGTATCCAATGTCTTGATAGGAAATACTGTATCCTATGTCTTGATAGGTAATACTGTATCCTATGTCTTGATAAGTAATACTGTATCCTATGTCTTGATAGGTAATACTGTATCCTATGTCTTGATAGGAAATACTGTATCCTATGTCTTGATAGGTAATACTGTATCCTACGTCTTGATAGGAAATACTGTATCCTATGTCTTGATAGGTAATACTGTATCCTATGTCTTGATAGGAAATACTGTATACAATGTCTTGATAGGAAGTACTGTATCCAATGTCTTGATAGGTAATACTGTATCCTATGTCTTGATATGTAATACTGTATCCTATGTCATGATAGGTAATACTGTATTCTATGTCTTGATAGGTAATACTGTATCCAATGTCTTGATAGGTAATACTGTATCCTATGTCTTGATAGGTAATACTGTATCTTATGTCTTGATAGGAAATCCTGTATCCTTTGTCTTGATAGGAAATACTGTATCCTATGTCTTGATAGGAAATACTGTATCCAATGTCTTCATAGAAAATCCTGTATCCTATGTCTTGATAGGAAATACTGTTAACATTCGTTTTCTTATATTTAATGAATTATTCCTGATAATTCGAACTACTGATAATTCGAAGTAGGAGACTTCGAATTAACGAGATTCTACTGTATATGCTCTTTAAATTTACACTTTTTGTCTTAATATGTATTGTGGTTAATATTTCTATGATGATTTCAAATACTTTTGCAAAATAATGCCAGTTTATTTGGTGCAAGATTGCAGCTCAGCTAAAGCATGTCGATTATCTCTACGTACAGGCGGACAGACTAGGGTATAACTATAATTGCATATTCAGGAGGCAGGCTGAACGATTTGATCGTTTTCTTCCAAATAGAGTCACTCATACTAATCGTTTTTATCGAATTCGAGTGGTCTGTTTTTATAACATGTACCTGACCAGTCTTCGTGACTAAATAATTCTTTGAGTCAGTTTTAGTGAGTTTAAAAGCTAGAATCATGCGGGGAGGTACACTACTGTACACTAGCGATAGCCGGTTATTACTAAATGTATGGGCTTAAAAAAATCATTAAAATATGTGACCGAGTCTGAACCAAAGCCTTTTTATCAATTTCATTGTTTACATCTATTGATTCTACAAGTAATTGCGAAAACCATATCCAAATATTCAAATGACCTAAACCAACAGGTACATTTGAAAGCTATACAGTCCACCTCGAATAGTAGAAAATAACTTTCATTTTGCTAAATCCTAAAAAGCTTAACCCATTTAAATAGAATTGGATCTCACCCATATCAAAAGAACGAGTCCATTTCCAATTTAAGGGTTGTTTTGGTGACTCTTTTTCTAATTTTTCATATTCGAATAGAACATTCTGTAAGCAAACAATATAGATCCTGATCAGACGCCGCGTTTTGTGGCGTCTGATCTGGATTCTACACTGTTTGCCCGTATTCCATAAAAAGGACGCTACATGTAGATTCATATGTGTGTTCTGGTTGATGATCTGATTTATCAATAGATAACTTTGCTTATTGTATTTTTGCTTGTTTGTGTGTGCGTGTGTGCTTTTATATCTCTTTCTTTTGATGTCAACGGTTGGTATGTAATCTGTGGTTTTAGCATTATCTGGCTTTGGATTCGATTGGATATGTCATTTTCGATAAAAAAAAATTGTACTTTTGAATAATATTCAAGATTCTGTTATAAATTCTCCTGTTTTATCACATATTCTCATGTTAGAAGCGGTTCATATGAGGCTATTATCGGTAATTGCCACTGCAATCAAAATCTTAACCATAAATCAGTTAATTTAAGAAAATTCAATCTTACACACAAACCTCTATTTGGAACAGTATCGCTTGGGATATCAAAACTAAATTGACCATCAGTTTATTAATTTTATAGGTAGAAAACAAAAGAAATTTTAAGTGATTCATTCTTAAGCAGCCAATGCTAAGGCGACTCCACAAGAGGGGCACTATGCTTCTTTGTTTAAAATGCAAAATGACCTTTCTCTAGAATACTGTAAATTAAGAAATTTTCGCGAGAAGTTATTTTTGCGAATAGCGTTAAAAGACATATTTGCGACGTTAAAAATCGCGACTGGAGCATGATTTACCTATATCTGACCCCGAGGTTATAAACTCAACTGAGAACGAAATTTCAACTGTTCATAAGAACTAAAATAACGAAAAAAATATAGAAGTTACCTTGCTTTAAGTCTCTCAGATGTTGTATTTATCCTGCTACTGAATAAATGTTAAAATGCCAACAATTGTTGGCATTTTAACATTATGAGTAAAATAAATTTCGTGCCCAGCTGAGTTGAGTATGAAAAAAAGTTTTTTAATCTCGAGGCCAGTAAACGACAGAGTGATTTCGCCAATTCGCGAGGATTTTATTTTCGCGAAACTTGCGAAGTTTCGCGAAAATAAAACAATCCTGAAAATTTCTGAATTTACATTAGCTTGAATTTCTTGTTTCTCTTTACCTTAGGAAGCATGCAAACTCACAACTTTATTATTATTCTTGCTTGCCATCTGTGAATGGAATGGGCTTCTAGACCAAACTCGCAATTCATCAATTAGAAATTGGACAAGTGCAGATATTGCAATAGTCAAAGTCATGCTAAGCTTCGAGCTGAATGCAATTCTCTTCGCGTATGCTAATCTGTTGAGGATACTCATCACTACCTCTTAGTATGTGAGCAGTTTGATGATCTTAGGCGAGAACTTCTGAACAGAGTGTCAGAATTTTGCAATTTGAATTCAAACATTATACTTTAAGCCATCCTTCTTGGTTATGCAAACTAAACAAAGCTATCGTGTTCGCTGTGCAGGCCTACATTCTGAAGTCAAAGCAATTTCAATAAGCTACCTCTTTTGTTGTAAAGCCACACTTATTTTTTTACAATGTATGAATTGAAGGTCAAACACATCAACCTGTCTATGTATGAGTAGCTGTTAACATGCCAGGTATAATAGAAAATGAACAAATCGTGAAATATCCGTGAGCCGTGACACGTGATTTCCTACAATGTGGCATTTTGACAAGTGTAGACTCAAACGAGCCTGTGCAGCCTCCTTTTAACCTTAGGAACTCCAAATGATGTTTAGTCAGTAGCTTAACACTCATAGAATGTTCAAGCGTCTAGCAAAGGCTCTGATCAGACTGCGCGCATGTGCAGGCTGGTCTGAGCCTTTGCTGGTCGCACATACCACATTGTTAGAAATATCATGTCGCGGCTCAATTTGTCTATAATGAGACCGAAAAGAATGAAAACATCCCTTCAACAGTACCAACTGAGGAATCAAATTAAAAACGTACAGTACCAACAGTCTGAAGAGTGCCGGATGTGATTGAAAACAAAAAACGGACTTTTAAAAAAGTCATTCGGATTTAAATGAAGACTGGTCAGTTAATCATGATCACTCAGACGATAATCGTAGTCTTCGCTGCTTCTTATAACCAGAATAGGTATTTGTGTCCCGACTTAATTCGCTTTTGAAAGCGCGAAGAGAATCAATGACCGCACAATACAAGCAATACTTTGATCCGTTTAAAATATGAAATGACTGATTTAAGTATATTGGAACACCAGCTAGGGAAAAGGAAATTTAGCACAGAACCCAGGGTAACATGCATATGTTTATTATTGTCTTCAACTTAATGGGCGGATCCAAGGGGGCGGGACGGGGGCGGTCAGGGGGTCCAGCCCCCTCCCCCTGAAAAATCACAAAAATAAAGGGTTTTTTAGCAATACTGATCCGGATCCCCTGAAAATCACAAAGCTACCAAGCCAGCGTTCAATGTTGGGCCATCATCGACACGCCAGCGAAACGCCATTGAAATGGCGTTTCGCTGACGGGCCAATGACGGCCCACTTATAGTTGTATTTGGATCCTACCTCCCCTCATCAACTAAAAAAACTCTCACAAAACTTTCTGATTCCGAGCATGAACTTATGCATTCGTAGTTTAGTGATGGGTTAAGCTGGTTCGTGGGGTTTTCTGGTCCCTGAGTCGATACATTTACTTATTTAAGCATTCGCCTTTCACAATTTGTTCTTCATGTAAATATAAATGCAGCTTTCGCACGTCAGACTTTAATTTATCTCATTTTGATTTTAAATCTTTGCAATAATACAGACTTTAAATGTTGAAAAAATAGTTTCCAACACTGACCAGATTGGTCGCACCCGGTTTTGCTGAATATCTTAAACGTTTTTGGTCATACTCCCGGATTCGCGCAGACCAAGTGTTTTGAATGACAGAATTATAATAATGTAGTCTGGTGCTATTGAATAGATGGTGTACGGTTCACTTTTTCAAGTTGCGGATGAAATATATTTTTCTCTCATTATAAAGTTAATTGGTATAAAACTCTAAGCATATAAGAAATCCGTGTACCTTGGGTATTATTGGCGTTTACAAGTAGAAATGATTTGTAAATGGATTGCCAAGAGAGAGAGAGAGAGAGAGAGAGTGAGAGAGAGACAGAGAGAGAGGCGGTGGAGGGTGCGTCTGTCAGAAGGGAGGACAGTGTGAAATGACGATGGGGCGCCACAAACATATACGTTGTAATTATCTTCAAAATGCTCTGGCGTATAGCCAGTCCATACGCAGAAGACAGAACACCATGGGTGTCCACTGGGCATTAACCCATTTAAGACTAGCGTTCTGTTTGTGGGACATAAGCAAACTGAGCAGACCCAGATCAAACGCCACAGAACACATTATTTAATCAGGTTCTGCACTGATTATTTACAAAAAGTTCTAATAAAATTTGAATAAGAATGGCGAAAAAAAAAACTAAATGGAAATGGACATAACCGATTAATTAGAACTTTCGCTGCCAGATGGTTCGATGTTCGAAGCGTATTGCACGGGCAAGTGAGCCTGGCAACTGTCAATTGAATTTGTGTAAATCATGAGGCTATGAACGGTTGCAAATATCTTAAGATTTATTAAAGGATTGCTTCGAAATGTAAATAATGTACACTTGTAAACAGCTGTATTCTGGGGAAATAGTAAAAATAAGCTGTGATGTACAATCATCTCACTGAACCTAGTCTAACGATTATTTTCAAAATGTGTCTTTCCTAATACACAAAGAAAACAAAATCAAAGAGACCTAAACCAGTACAAAAATATTGTTTAATATGTTCCATGGATTCTAAAGAGATTGATGTTAACCGTACAATGACTGATTGTACACGGGCTTATAGGTACCCTGTACACGGATATGGCAATAATCTCATTACTTATTAGGAGAAAAAAGAACCTTCGAACAATAAATTATTATGATATCTGATATCCGGTATCAGTGCCAATGTTTCCTGCATATTTGTATCTGCATCAAAGTACCCAATCAGACTGCTTTTGTCGTCTGCTGAAATGTTTCAGAATCCCCTTTGACAAACAATGTAGATCCAGACCAAACTTCTCCTGTAGGAGCAGACTGATCTTCGTCCACACTGTTTGCCTCTATACATACATTACTCAGTAATGGTGGCAAATACGTATATGCAGCAGATGACTTAAGCAGTCAGACAACTTTTTCGAACATAGTCCTTTTTCTTCTTTTCTTTCGTGTGCAGAGTGTGAACAACAATGGCGTATGCGCACCATTGATGTTCGTCACATGATGCCCCATATGATGGTCTTCGAAGCTACACCAAAATGTTGTTTCCTGACCGCCAAAACTGTTTTCAAGGTTTCCATACTGTTATAAAACGTTGGTGTAAACTCACACTTACATTCTTATAAAAATGTCTTGCGGCTATTATTTCTCCAGTTCAGTTGATGTTTAACATTTCTACCTATTATTGTTGACCTTATTCTCAGCATCAATATACATATTTCCACTAAGCGAAAGGTGATTTGATTTGCAGGCTGATCTACATCTGTGGTCATGTTTGCACAAAACAACAACATGGTTTCTAATGCCGTGCCACATATTTCAGTATTTGAGACTGAGGCCAGTCTACAAACGAATATTATGCATCGTAATACTTTTCGGGGTTTCCTTCCATGTTTCGATGGTCATACTTTGGGCATGGCCTATTTAATTATTCCTGCACGTCAAATTTTTCATTCAAAATACGTTTCAATTGGAATACGGGCGTTTATAACTCACCCCTCGTTTTCAAAGGAGTGAAATATTATATCCTCTATACTTTTATATTGACTATAATAAATGCTTATAAATAAGTCGTCGCATTTTAAGAGAAGTACACAGGAAAATCTTTTAATATTTTAAAGTATAGGGAAAATAACTTTGACTGTTGTTGGATTTATTCCTGTTAGTTGTTTCTTAACATTATACAAAGCGTTTGCTTTACAAGACAAAAACATCGTGGAAGAAGGTATGATTTTTCTCTCTTTTACATCACGTGGCATAACCTTTAAGCATACAAACGCGCAAGTTATTGTATGGTTTGTGCGTCTGTACAGGAAGATAATCCACGAGCTTTAGCCAGTGGATTATCTCCCGTATAGAAGCACAAACCATACAATACCTTTCTTATTGCACCAGCATGTACTTGCACTGTGTGCATTGCGAGATATTTGACGTTAAACATTGAAATATCGATTGAAGATGCAATAATGTGAATATAACACTTCTCGCGGAATGACAAATAATCATGTTTATGAGAAGGTGGTAATCTAAATAAGAGTTGGTGCCAAAATGTAGACACAGTCCTTTTCTATAAAGCTGAAAAAATGATTTTGATCATATCAAAATCTTGGACCGCGTTCCCCGCCAAAATTATGGCTTTCTACAGTAAAAAATTAATGGAAGGAAAAATAATACGAAGTTTCACTGCTTCATTCTCACTGGTATCGGTTACATGTTCATGTACAGTAATACGTGTCTTAAGCGGCCACTCAAAAATAGAGAAATATCTTAATGGCAAATGGTAGCTTAATGAAGGTCGGAAGTTTACTTTTGACCTGCATTAAGCGATAATCGGTCTTGAAAACCAATCATAGTTTGGTCTTCTTTTTAAGTGGCCGCTTAAGACAGGTTTTACTGTATATGACTAGGTTTGCCCTTCTCTACAATTGTGCAGTGAAGATCCTGGTGCACCATGTCTGTAATAGTTCTAATTTTCACTATCTACATTGCATGCGGCTGTACATCTTTAAGACATTAACCCGTTCATGCCGAACTTTTCAGTCCCGTGAGATGTGTTACATATTCCATCAGCTCTCACGAACAGATTCTGTGATACCCAATTTGCTGTATTAAAAATTAATATGTTCTCTCTCTTTCGGAAATAGCCTAAAATCCGTTTTCGGACTTGATTTTAGAGGTCTCAACATTGTCGTTTTGCTGCAAGGAGTTGGTAGAACTTCTATGAATATCGATATTCATAAAAAAAAAGAATACCACTTTAGCCGGTGCTCAGGGTGTGAGAGTTGTAACACTCCCCATTGACTCCCATGAACAGACTCAATAAATAGAGAATACTAGGTGAGTGTCTTTTGATATGAAGTCTACCAGGCTTGTTGACATCGCAAGGCTTGCCGAGCGATTCAACAAGCGTTCTCAAAGCCGAGCCTGGTAACTTGATATCAAAAGACACGTACCTGGTATTCAACTTATTAGTATACCCATTGTTTCACTCTTCAAACTAGCGATTGTGGCGTTATTTTCGATTTTTGTGTTGATTCAGTGTTATTAGCGGCGTCATTCGTCACCATGTCTTGATAAAGGCACATGCTGTGAGATAGACAACGTTTATCGGACAGCGTGCAACAATGCAGTTAATATGAGAGGTAACTGATAAAACCTAGTATGTTTTTTTCTTCTAATTTATTTCGTCCAGTGTATTTAGTTAAGTTTTGAATGGTCTTTTTTTATCGATACGTTTGTGTTTGACTGGGCACACCGTGGCTCAACTAGGGATTTACTTTAACTCTGGCGGACTTAGTTGAGAGCCTTTTTCTTTGTTTCATCACAGTATGTTAATTGATTTGACTGTTTCCCTGTGATGATACATTGCCACCAGCTAAACATTTTTTTTGTGTTTTGCCAACAGCGGAATCTAGGGCAAAGGGCTGTTCTGTTGTTATCAGTTTATTTTTTTTATCGTTGCTACCATTTAAAAAAACATTGTTATTTTTTTTTTTTTTTTTTTGTTTGTTGTTGTTGTGTTGTTGTTTTTTTGTTTGTTTTTGTTTTTTTTTTTTGGGGGGGGGATGGGGGGGGGCTTGTGTTAAGTACTTGTTTCGTTTTGCTGTATCTAGTGTACTTTCTAGCTCGCGGAGGAAGTGGGAGCTGGTTGCTTTACTTTAATTGTCTTCTTGGTGTCATTTGGCTGTTAATGTTCTTTGGCTCTTCATTTCATACAGCGACATGGTTTCACCTGCAGTGTGTGGTGTCATGAGCTGTTCCTGGTCATACATTCTTACTTTTTCCTTATTGGTCCATGATATTTTTAAACAATTGATTTTCTTATTTTTAAATGATTTGCGAATATAAACTTGTTGAAACCGCAAATATATGTTGCGTCAAAACGTGGCACCTGCTCGATTTCGAAATTAAATAGCATTAAAAAGTTAAGCTTGATCTCGGATTTATGACACTTTCTGAGTAAACCCTTGGTCACAAATCCAATTTGTGGCTACTCTATAAATAAAGTAAAGGCTTCTGGTACCCACTAGCTCTATTTGTTAAAATGTATTACAATGAGCCGATTAACACAAAAAAGTACATGGGGCCTTATGGGACAAGGACCCGAGGTTATAAACCTTTTTCGTACTCATTTCGACTGAGCATGATGAATACAGCATCTGAGTGTCTTAAAGCAAGAAAAAGTGTACCTTTTTATGAGCAGTTGAAATTGCAGGCTGCACTCAGTTAAAAAGTACCAGTTTTAATAGGACTGGCCTACTCGTTGTTCAAGACACTGAAAAGGATAAAATAATACAAAGCTGTGTTGGTAAATTCACGGGTGGTAATGTCGTAAGGGGCGATCAAAAGTTATGCAAACGGTCGCCTTACGAGAGCGTCCAGATATGAATGGCGGGTTGAAAATAAAATGAGCAAAACAGGTAAGCTAGTGATTTCTACATTTATTTCAATGTTTGCAGATTAATATTCAGAAATCAGTCAATGCAATTCCCAATAGTTATCATTTTTAAATAATGGGAAGCAATAGTGGAAGTGGAAAACCGAGTAGCTAGTCTAAAAATCAATTTCTCCTGGACGAGGGTGTGTTGATTTGGTTTTGATCTTAAATAAACATGGTTTAGAGGCTTTTTAACATGTTTAGTGGCAGGTTTAGTGACAAAAATATACCTTACATGAATTTTCTTTTATGCCTTAATAGCGTTTAGTCAAAATTGGGTTTAAAATGTTAACATAGACTAAATAGAAAAAAATCATGACTTACGACACTGAATCCCCCTTACGAGTCATTTAAACCTTACGAGCCAATATGCTAAACGCCCTTCATCTGATAGACAACGGATTACTCTTAAGTGTCTGCTAGAAAATTATTGGTCTAGCGCTTGCACATTATCCATACATGATAGAGGGTCTCAATGGGGTACCTTTGAAATCGCTAATCAGTAAAATTTGGGCCCCATAGATCGCTAATTTGTAAAGTTATGCCCATAAATCGCCAACTTGTACAATTGAGGCCCCAAAATCGCTAATCAGTTAAATTTTGGCCCCAGAAATCAGTAATGAGTAAATTTTAGGCTCAAAAATCCGTAATCTGCCTGGAGGCGTTTACGAGGTGGAATAGCGTAATAGGGTTTTTCCATTAAGTTCATTAACTGATTAAACGCGCCACTGTCCTATTCGGTATTTCTTTGCCCCCAAATCACTTATCATTATTTTTTATGCCTTAATTCGCTAACCACTAGAAGCATTCATTCTGCTATTGGCTAAATTTACCCTAAAATTTGCTAACCCTTAAATTTGAGGGCCATACTTTGTCAATAAGTAAACCCCATTGATACCCTCATAATATGCACTTGAAATTAATCATCTCATCTTTAAAGCCTTTGGCAAAGAATAAAATGCTTTTGAGACTGTTTTCTGTTGTTCTTTGTTTAAAGAAGAGTAAATTAGGACAGCAGTACCGCATGGTTTGAAACCATTACGAGAGCAACCATGTGATTAGAATTCAAAATAATTTAGAAGAATTGATAACTGAATGATCTGGTTCAAAACTAGCGAAAACATTACACATCAAAGAAATGGCAACCAGGGTGCATCTTTACCTATATAAGATTCTTAAAACATCTTCTCTGAAATAGTGATTTGAATTTGAAAAAATAACACTAATTCGCCATCTACAAAATAGCGAAAACGCTATAAACGAATATGACCTGTCAAAAACATGGCCACCAAGAGACGTGACTTATTGAAGAAAGGAAAAATTCAAATATCTTCCCATAAGCCACTCGCATTTACAAAAGTCGTGAAAACTTGGATTTTTTATAACCCTCTCCCCTTTGTTTCTCAATTTTCATCTTCAAACTGGGTACCCATTTTCGACCAAACTGAGCGAATGCTTTGACTTTTTTTCAAAGAGTAAGATGCACTAAAATTTTAAGGATAGGTGGGCCCGTTAAATTCAAATGTTAAACTCCTTCTTTCTGCGCATGCGTAAGAACAATGCTAAGATATGCGACGTGTAACCTAAGATGTGTTTCACATATGTTGTGTATGTATGTAGCAACATTTCATAGTCCGAATGCTATCTTGTATCAATGGAGAGGTGGGGGAGAGAAGCATCTTAACTGAACTGAAAGACATGTTTCAACTTTCCAATGACAAACGTTGCGTATCTTAGCATTTTTCGTACACATGCCCAGAAAGAAGATATTACACTTTTTGATTCAAAGAGCACTTCTATCCATTCCTTAATAATTCAGCACGTTTACACTTAGAAAAATAGCACTGGATTCATGGTCAAAACGGCAACAGGCTTAAGGATGACACATTAGGTGCGGGGGTAGAAAATGCAAGTTTTCACAACTTTGTAAACGGACCTCGCGCATACCAAAAGGGCAATTTGTTCGAAATAAGGATTATCAATATAGGAATGAAGATTGATTTTTTTGTTTAATTTTGTTTGATTTGATTCTTTACGTCCCATAAACAATCTTTCATTTAAACAGGGACGGGTCTTCCTGGGTTGAACAAGTATTAAGCTAGGATAAATGTGTCTTGCTCAAAGACCACCACTGAGCCACTGCTTTCCCGAATCAAGATTGAAGTAGAATTGAACGTTTCAACAACATTTGCCTGATCTTGTCAGAAAGGGACAGCATGAAGTCCTTATTATAATAAAACAACAACACAAGTCCCTTTGATAGATGTATGCGCTGTGTTTAAAACGTCCCACCAACAACTACGGTCATATGGAGACTGGACCCAGGCATAAATTCTCATCCGACAGACTGGTGAAGCTGGGAATCTAACCTGCGACCTCCGGGTCATCTGCTACACCAAATCAGCTCCTAGATGTATGAGGTATGTTTAAGCAGACTGGGGGAAAATAGAAACGAAGCTGTAGCCCTAGGCAAGTGCTAGCAGAGGAGTTGGGGTATAGGAAAGAGTTTGGTTGTGGTAGTACACTCAGATTCGCTGCAATTGCATTTTAGCTCTGTTCAAATCCTTGCATGTTAAATATCAGGCTACGTAGCGAAATCACTTGGGATACACCACCACCCGATTATGACCCACACGTCCAGTTGAAGGTGTGTGAGGGGGTGGGGGCGTCTATGTTCATTGTTTTCTGGCTAAATTATTAGGTCGGTTTATAATCCACTGACCACTTTGCTCCACACCCCTTCCTCAAGATATATGTATCAAACATGCCCCAAAAACATTTAAATTTGAGTATACCCTACCCCCAAAACTATTCCCAGTCTTAACCTTAGCCTAAGAGTGGCCCAAACATGACCCCCAACCCCAACCCCATTTAGTAGCAACCCACACACCCCTCCCGCCCCCAGCAAAAAATAATAAAGAATAAATAAAGAAAACATGCACATTGGTTGGGGTGGTGGAGGGGGCTATATTCAAAAGATTCGGTTTGCAGTATTAGTTCCCGCTCAACTATACATTTCAAGCACCCCACCGCACACACACACGCACAAAATATAGCTTACCCCCATCCCCAAAGTATTCCTATCTTACCTTAACCTTAATGAGAGCCTAAAAGTACCAAGCATCCCCATTCAATGGCAAACCCCTCCCCCACCCCCACACCTCACACGCACAATTATAATACTATTCAAAACTTCGTTGAACTCAAAATCGGCTTGAACCAGTACCAAGCAATTAATCAAGTATTTGTTTGAAGCCACAATGCAGCGCCTTTGTGGAGGCTCGAACCCGTAACCCCTCGAGCTCGCCAATTAGTCATCGTGCTCCTCAATATAATCAACTTGGAATTGAGCCATACCATGCGAAAATGCGTCTTAGGGATTTCTAGGCCGACCAGGTAAAATTCAAACCCAGAAACCAGCTGCATCATTGACATTTTAGTTTTAGCATGATTAGTCTGGCTTTAACATCAGTAGATATCCTGCTATCAAAGAAGCGAAATAATGGATGCTGTTAAGACTGCGCAGGCAGGCTGATCTGCGCCTTTGTTGGTCGCAATCGACATTAAGCAGGTTTGCACATGACGAGGATAAATTGAGTTTACATCAGTGACACGTCATGCATCACAACGAGAATATTTTCTAAAACTTATCTGTTCTACTTTTCTCTTTGAACTATCTAAGTTAGTTCGTCTTGTAAGGGGCAATCATACCGTTAGGGGCAACCAATGTCGTAAGGGGTAATCGGCACCAAAAATTTGTCGCAGACACAAAGTGACGTCAAGAAGATGATGTATTCGGCTTATGCTTGAAAAATAAGTTGGAAAGGATATGATTTTTTACAAAAATAAAGCATTTAAGAACATTTATTGAACAGAACCTTATCCAGGAGAATGTATACCATTCGTTAGTACGTCAGATTCTTTTGCCTTTTGTACAGAAATGGACATTATTGGGAATAGCATTCTCCGTTTCCTTATATTAGGCTCAAAAACGGTAAAAAACAGTTAAAACAGGACTACTCACATAGCTGATTCCATTGTTTATTGCTCCCGTAGCTCATGTCCGGATGATCTCGTAAAGATTTCATTTACATAACCGTTCGATTGCTCCTTACGACATTACCACCGTGTAAATTGTACTACATGTACTTGCAGGTTGGTAGATTTTGGATGGTGCGGTTTGTCAAACAATGTGACGTAATATAATATGAGCCGCGAAATGTGATTTCCAGCAATGTGGCATTTTGAGAAGTGTAGAATCGTACGAGCCTGTGCAGCCTTCTTGTAAGCTTAGGAACTCCAAATGATATTCGGTCAGTAGCTTAACACTCATTAAATATTCAAGCGACTAGCAAAGGCTCTGATCAGACTGAGCGTATGCGCAGGCTGATCTGAGCCTTTGCTGATCGCACATACCAAATCGATGGAAATCTCATGTCGTGGCTAAATTATTATCCAAAAAGTCACCGACAAAAGCGGTAATGGTATCCATCGCTTTATTATGCAGAATACATCCAAATGTCTATTCATTGGTCTAATAGTTGAACCCCCAGGAAGGGAGGGGGCGTACTCATTTTTTCTTCATACGAAGGCTCGGGCCCGGCATCTACCGTTCACCCAAAAAATATCAGGAATTTCAAGGACCCCAAAGAAATATTTGAAATTTTAGCAGCCCCAAAACTTATCGCCCATTCCGTACCTTAGCCTTAAGAAAACCCACAGAGCCCAATTTTGTGTTGACCTTCAAAAAATCCACAAAGTCTTCATACCCCAAAAAATATTCATTTTTCAGAACCCCCCAATAAATTTTGAAATTCAAGTGTTGAACCCCCCCTCCCCCCCCCCCCCCCCCAAAAAAAAAAATGACCCGAGCCAACGTATTTATGAAATATCAGAGTATCCCCCTGGGGTTGAACCACAGCGTCATTCACAAACACACAGCAATAATAATCAAATTAAAAGTGGAAATGACAGTCACTGGAAGCTCTTGAATAATTCAAAACTACTGCACTCGAAATACATTGTATAGCTTAGCTTCAAATTCCAAAGTCTCAAATTCATTGTGTTTTATTTCTGAAGGATTTGCTGTCACCATTGCTCCTCATTCATTGCCATTCTATGCACTTACTCAGTGATATTTATAGAGGGGCGTTAGAGTTTTATATTTCTTTCCACAACACAGACTGTAGATACGAAGTAGAATAGCTTAATCTTGGTACTAATTGGAGCTGCTCAAATGTATACAGTAGGTTTTGGTTAGACATAAAATTAACATGTGCCCAAAATATTGACCAATATTTCGTAATTAAGCAGCGTTGCGAGAAAAAAGTGAGTAATATATATGATCAGGAAATACCACAATCACACATTGCAACCAACCCGCGGCACCGTGAGTTACATCAACAGAACACTAAAGACATCAGGATGACAACTAAGTAAGTAAGGTTTCAAAGATCAGGAATCGATACAAAGAAGTACCACACCTGGCCCAGGATACCAGTGGGAAAGTGACAAATCACAGTTGGACACCACAAACGAGAGCCAAGAGGTCAACCCTTTCTCAGTAGGTGACCACAAGGCACACATAAAGAGACGCGCACAAAGGCATAGCAAACACAAGACTGAAAAACAAAAAAAAAAGATCCACAAACGAAGTACCGCCTTGGAACGGTCGGTAAAATTTTTTACTTGAGGGCTTTAACCAGTTTCACGGCGCCAACCTCACCCTTTATTCTTATGTGGACCAGGACATATTTGGGAAAGTGACAAAACTAAATAGCGAAGAGGTCAGCCCTTTCCCAGCAGGTGACCACAAGGCTACAATGACAGCACAACACACACCAGATCACCTATTCCAGTTGTTGAGGAATCTAAATTCCTTGGCATTTTATTTGATAGAAAACTCAGTTTTATACCCCATATTAAATACCTCAAAGCTAAATGTTTAAAGGCATTGAATCTTTTAAAAGTGATTTCCCATACTTCTTGGGGTGCAGACCGAACTACACTTCTCAAGCTTTATCGATCTCTAGTCCGGTCAAAATTAGACTATGGCTGTATTATATATGGCTCTGCACGAAAATCATATCTTCAAATGCTTGATCCTATACACAATCAAGGACTAAGGTTAGCTTTAGGAGCTTTTAGAACTTCTCCTGTTGCTAGACTCTATGTGGAAGCAGATGAACCATCGCTATACTCACAAAGAGAGAAACTCTCTTTACAATATGCTATAAGACTTGCTGCTAACCTGTCAAATCCTGCTCATGAAGTTACATTCCCACCAAATTATGTTGATTTATATGAACAAAAACCTAAAGCTATTAAATCATTTGGCATCAGAATTTCACCACTCTTAGAATCTGCCAATATCAAACCACAAAATATTGAAAAACATTTTACACCAAATATTCCAGCTTAGTGTATGAAATCACCTGAAATACTTTTTGATTTACATTCCAGGAAAAAAATGAATCAAATCCACACATATTAAAAGACGATTTCAGAAAAATGCAAAGTCGCTATAAAAATTACGAACAAATTTATACTGATGGGTCAAAGGAAGACTCAAAGGTTGGTTGTGCTGTTATATCAGACAACCATAGTAATATGCAACGTATACCTGACGATTCATCAATTTTCACTGCTGAAGCCGAAGCAATTGATCTAGCTTTAGATTTCATTAGCACCTGTGATGCTAACAATAAATTTATTATATTTTCTGACTCGCTTTCTGTATTCAAAGCAATGAACCATACCAGTTCAAAGAATCCACAGATTCAGAAACTTTTAGAAAAATGTCATGAGCTTTTAGCTTATAAAGAAATTGTTCTCTGTTGGATTCCCAGTCATATGGGTATCCAAGGGAATGAGACGGTAGAAAAGCAAGCAAAAACATCGCTTTCATTAGAACCAACTTCTTTTAAGATTCCATTTTCTAATTTTAAGCCATCTATCAATTAATATATCTTGGAAGAATGGCAATTTTCATAGAATAACAACATTGGAAATAAACTTCTTGACATAAAACCAACTATTGGTGAACATCAATCAGTTGTTCGAAACATTAGAAAAGAAGAAGTCGTTTTGGCTCGACTCCGTTTAGGTCATACAAGAGTCACACATTCATACTTACTACTAGGTGAAGAGCAACCACAATGTGTTGGTTGCGATGCACCATTCACTGTACGTCACTTCCATTTGGAGTGTTGCGATTTTGCACAAGTAAGAAATAATTGCTTCCATGTTGATAACATGAAAGGATTATTTCAAGATATACATATTGATAGTATTATGACATTTTAAAGACAAATAAATCTTTTTAATAAAATACAATTGCTATTTTGAAAATCATATTTTGTTTTACATTTGTATCAGACCATAATACAGATTCTTTAATGGTGTATTCTGTTCAGTTAAAGAACATGTATAGTTATCTGAATAGCTCTTTGAAACTGTCAGATTTTGTACGTGGTCTCTCCTGTTAACAATCGTATTGCAACTTATTAACATTGTACAAACTCTTCATCATCATTCCTTTTATTTTATCCTACAGATTTTTACTTTTTCCTTCCACATCATGTTTAGTTTAATACCATCTGACGCTAATGACCCACAAGGGTTGATGCGTCGTTAAGTACCAAACAAATAAACAACACACACCAACATGAAGCATAACTAACAAAGTCGATCAACAAAGTAAAGCAACCAGCTCTCTCTCTCTCTCTCTCTCTGTCTCTCTGTCTCTCTCTCTCTCTCTCTTCAAAATGATTGAAAAACTAGGATGGACACTAAGAATTGCAGAAATAAGCGAGGACCAAACACAGAACGCACACAAACAATGGGAGCAACAATACTAATGAATCAACAATAACAGAACCACCACATTAGAACGAACAGCAGCCTAAGCCACTGGATGAGGAGGGGGCTTAAATGCATTTTACCAAATCATATTGGCCTAGTCTATGCTGCTGTGAAAGTGCAAAAAATAATTTTGTTTAGCTGGCATGGAGGCTTCCTAGCTTATGCAATGTATTATCACAGAGAAACAACCAAACAAAATAAACCCACTACGACGTAACAAAGAAAAGGTCTGACTACTTACAGACAGTCAGAGCTAAAGAAAACCTCAAGTTGAACCACGATAGGCTAAGCCAAAGACAAACATCAAGCACCATCCCACGGATGAAATCTTTATGTCAGACCTTTTATTGAGTCTAGGGCCTATCCACCGCCGTGCAATTAAAAAGGAATCTATAGCGGGTTTGTGATCAGATATGCAGGCTCTCATATGATATCCAAGTTATATCCAGCCTTTTTTATAATGTTTGATTATTTTTGAATTGATCACTAAAATTCTGCTTTTTAAAATAATTTCTAATTTATAAAATAAATCACCATTAAATATCAGTTCCGATATGCCGTGTTGCAGAAAAAATCTAAACCAATACTCATTTACAATCTACTTTGAGTGTCTGTGGTAGAATTTAGAAAATGCTTTACGAATTTTATCATATCGATTACCTTATTTTGATAACGTAGCAGTCAAAATCTGTTTTTGTTACAGTTGTTGAATTCACTAACATTAGAACATACTCTCACAAAACGAGTAAGCTGTGAAGAATATACACCATAGGAAGAGGAGCGAGGAACATCTTCGTCAAGAAATGGGAAATTAATTATTTCAATATTAAAATCATCCCGTTTATCATAAATTTGAGATGAAACTATACTTTTCATTATAGACAAGTCAGAGTCAAAACAGACCGATTTAGTATCAAAGGAATTTGCCTTTGCCTTATTCAACTGAAGTTCAGATTGGTATTTGTTTGAAATAAGGATTATCAATATTAAACAAGTCATCTGAATATCTTGAGGTAGAGTTCAATACTTAAATAACATCAACTTGATTATTGTCAGGAAAAGACAACACATGAAGTCTCTCTCATAACAAAACAAAAACAAATCTGCATCAAGAGGAGCGCATTTAGTACCCATTCGAATGCCTACAATTTGTCTATACCATTTGAGCCAAATGTAATAAATATATTGTCACAAAAGATAATGGAGAGCATCACAAACCTTCTGGTATGACCACAAATGATATCTTTTTAGGTTGTTTAGAAGTGAAAAAAGCTCGTTTCTCATTACTATCCAAATAAAACGAGTCCTCTCTGTTAAATGTATTTTTAATTAATGCGGTTAGTTTTTCTTTGATTAGGTTATGTGGCAATGCAGTATATATAGTATAAAAATCACATGTACACAAAATTGATGCTAGAAATTCTTTAAATTTTACTTTATTAAGAATCTCACCTGAATATTTAATATACTAGTAACAAAACAGATTTGTACAATTCCTCTCATAAACTGTTTCCTCTCATAACATGTTTAATCGCAGTGAGTTTAAAAGTCAAAAGTAAAGACAACTCAGTAGTAGTACATTAATTAAAATTGCAATTAAACGTGGATCATATAGTCTTGTGTGAAGTGTAGGTAGTCAGTCGTAGGAAGCTTACTACGGTCCGCATCAACAAACACCTCATTTTAGCACCCACATGCCATCGATGCCTTTCAACAACATTCCTCTCATCATGCAAATTTTGCTCATCAGCTTTAGCGCAGTGCTAAGTTCTTGTTTTATGCTGTTATTTAGTAATATTTTTAAACGACCGCAACATTGTTAGCAGCCTGGGCCCGGAATTACAATGCCTCCTTAAAGTTAAGGAAGACTTAAGCTAAGTATTGATTTTTCAGGATGCGAAAAATAACGTTTAAAACTGATTAAAATCAAAATAGGTTCATTTTTTCCGAAGATCACAATGATATCTTTGACCACAAGTACCACATCGATCCAGGCAATTTGTTTAGTATTTGATATAGCATGTTGAAAAATCAATCCTCAACTTAAGTCTTCCTTAACTTTAAGGAGGCATTGTATTTCCTTCTTAGAGATTAGGAAGACTTGAGTTAAGGATTGATTTTTCAGGATAGGAAAAATAACGTTTAAAACTGATAAAAATCAAAATAGGTTTTAATTTTTCTGAAGATCACAATGATATCTTTGACCACAAATACCACATCGATCAAGGCAATTTATTTAGCATTTAATATAGCATGTTGAAATAGCAATACTTAACTTAAGTCTTGCTTAACTTTAAGGAGGCATTGTAATTCCGGGCCCTGATCTGCAAGTTCTAAAACAAACTTCCCTTGGAGGTTCATATCGGCGACAAGGCAAGGCTCTATTAAGCCTGCTCAGCTACAGAGAATTGATTATTGAACGGTTGTATGTTAAGCTATAAAACTTGAATGAAAATGAATAATAAAGGCGTTCATTAGACTGTGCGAATGTGCAGACTGGCCCAAAGGTCATAAAACTTATTTTATGCTTATCTAAACTGAGCATGATATTTTATCTGCTCATAAACACTAAAATGATGAAAAAATATATTTTTTAGCTTTCAAACTCTCAGGTGTTGTATATGTTTTCTAATAAATGTTAAAATGCCAACGATAGTTGGCATTTTAACACTTATGAGCATAATAAATGCCATGCTCAGTTGAGTTGAGCATGAAAAAAGTTTAAATCCCTCAGGTAAAATATTTTTTCTTACCGTTCCAAGGTGGTACTTCTTTTGTGGATACTTTGTGTGTGTTTTTTTTGCTCATGCTTTCGCATCTGTTCATTGCTGCCTTGTGGTCAACAGCTGAGAAAGGGCTGACCGCTTGAATCTTGTTGGTGATGTTTATTGTATTTTTGTTACTTTCCCATGTGGTATCCTGGGTCAGGTGTAGTACTTGATTGTATCAATTCCTGATCTTTGCTGTCCTTCTTACTTTTATAATCTCGGGTCCAGGTCTATGCTTTGTTGTTCGCATGGTCCCGACGAAGCACAATTATCATTGAACCATTCTTTTTATTACAGGCGTCCTTCAAAAGAAGATTCACTCTGTAGAATACGTCGAAGAAGCTTGGCTTTTCCCGTAACGCCCGAAGATTTTCGCCATAGCAGCTATGCAAGTTACCCGATCTTGAAACAAGGGATTCCGTCCATCCATGTCAATCACATCGAAGGAGACACACCATCTTTTCCAGAAATTTACGACATCTCAGTTTGGAACCATAGAGACAGAGGACCAAATGACATAAACAGTTTAACTTCCAAATTTGAAGATCTTGCTGGCTCTCCTCTATTTTCAGCTTGGAACATCGCTGAAACGAAAAAGGTATGGTATAAGGCGAGAATTTTTTTATTAGTTGATTTACAAACCCTCCTACTGTAGTTTTCCAGAAAGTAGAAAAAAATCATAATTTCTAATATTATTTTATCCGCCTACTCTAAATATTATTTGTGTCGTTGAAAAAAAAATGATATATTTTTGAGGTTCTGTTAGTGTATTTTTGAGAGTGACACGGTTTAAAGTGATTGTGCTATGCAGGAAAATTATGTAATATCAAGATTTATATCTAATACAGGCTGCTGGTTTACTTGACTAGTTTTACTGTTTGTTCTGGAGATATTAAAAAAGAAAAAAAGCTCTGAAAATGAAAAAAAGCTCTGAAAATGACCAGTCAACTAGTCATTTTCAGAGCCTTTTTTTCGCCCCCCCCCCACCCGCGACCCTAAAGCTGAAAAAAAACCATAAATCAACTAATGAAAAGAATCTGGCCTAAAAGAGACACAATACGAGGGGCATTTTTAAAATTCGTAGAGCTGTAGAATTAATGAAACAAGCGAAAGTAGATACAAACATTGAATATATGTTTGGTTTAATCTCTAGAATACAGCATACAAGGCACAATGATATAACAAGGCATGTGAATGAAAATTAGTTGACAGTAAGCGGAAGCTTATGTTATCTCCTGAAAGGTGGTATGATGTTCTATACAATGAGGGTTTTTGGAATGAACAAATCGTATATGCAACATGAGAGAGAGAGAGAGAGAGAAAGAGAGAGAGTGAGAGAGAGAGAAAGAAAGAAAGAGAGAGAGAGAGAGAGAGAGAGATGGAGATGGGTAAATGGTTACGACATCACGTCAACACCACCTAGATTTTACAAATATCTGCTCGATGACGTGTTCAATGTACTGGTACTGAATTGCTGGTGAGTCTCAATGATCTCAACACACGGCATACATTGTATTGAGATCGTCACGACGCCCTGGTCATACAAAAGAGAGAGAGAGAGAGAGAGAGAGAGAGAGAGAGAGAGAGAGAGAGAGAGAGAGAGAGAGAGAGAGAGAGAATGTTTGACTGACACCATGTTAAACCGTAAGTTTAGTGGGCTCTGGCTAGAATGGGCTACCTACGCTGATTGAACCTGCTACAACTAATAAAGAATTGTTGTACCGCTATGAATAGGGTCAGAGTGGAGTCTTATATATATTTGGAACAATTATGCTTTTATCTATACATCTACATGTTGGTGCCAAACTGTTTGACACTCTGATGTTATCACTGTAAGGATTTTTTTGAAAAAGTTAAACTTGAAAAAAAATCTGCAGACGACAATAAAAACATTCAGTAGGCAAAGTGTTGTGGTTACATGCTTCACATAAAATAGAGCTGAAAACTGATTGCGTTAGACCAGTGTAGACAAGACGTAACGTGTGGTTTCATCTTCGTCTACATTGTCAGTCAGAGTCCCGTTTAGTAGGCATTGGGCACGAATAAATGATCATTTTGTCAAGTATACTCACATGTCACAGACCTGTAATAGTCAAAAGGGCTGTGGTTAGCTCAAAAGCTCAGCACAATATTTAAGTTGTAAGGTGTTTCGTGATTGTTCAATTATAAAAATACGGGAAAGAATTCATATTTATTAGACGGGTATATCTTTGCTGCGCATTTTGAAACAGCTGCAAATAAGTGCACCTATCATATTGACTACATCTCTCTGATTTTGTTAATAAAATTTACTGGTGTGGCTTAGAAAAAAAAGACCTTGCATTCTGGTATTTTTTCAATGGAATTTCCCTCTCATGTAGGGCGTCCACCTTCAGGGGCCAAAAAGTGGTAAAACATGGTGGTCACGGGGGTATCTCATTCTTGTTTATTGATTGAACTAGGTCCAATCTGTACTTATATGGCAGCCTCATTGTGGTTATAAGTGTTGTGAAGACCACAGCCTACTTAAAAGCTATAATTGAGGTCCTTGAAAAGCCATGTACAGGTAGGGGCACAACAATACTGTTCGCTCTGTGGAAGGCAGGGGTACCATGAGATACGCATTCGTAAACCTGGACGATTTCTGTATTTTTGCCGGCCCATAAGTGATGAATGTATCGCATATGCGTAAAATCTGTATTTGAACGAATACACACAGTTAAACAGACGAGAATCAAGTAGTTTCAGGTTACTACATTTTTTCACACTTGTGAAGAGAGGCATTTTAGGAAAGACTTCGTAGATTCGCAGGTTCACCAAAGTCTTCGCTGCTTAAAGCTGGCCAGCTCAATAACAGGTCAACGATATGTAGCTTTAAAAATCATATTATTGATTACAGGATTAATCTGGTCTTAAATATTTTCACTTTGTTGTAAACAGTCGGTATTCAGAAAATATGTTTTGAAATGCTATTTGTTGACCATAGGTTGAGCTTCTTAAAGTTCAATAACCGACAAACTTACACGTGCCCTTTTCATATACTAAACTAGCATTTAAGAATATTCTAACAGTCTCGTTTCATATATTTATGTACATGTAATTAAGTTTTATAACAAGGCAGTTGTTATTGTGGTCAAAGACAGCATTGTGATCTACAAAAATGAAACTTTTTTGATTTTAATAAGTTAGAAATGTTATTTTTCGCATCCAAAAAATCAATACTTAACTTAATTCTTCCTTAACTTTAAGGAGGCATTGTAATTTTGGGCCCTGGAAGACATATGTTTCATTACATGACCAAACCACAAGTAAGTGTAAGCAAAAGCGAAGGCGATAACTCAGATATACCCAGTTTGTGTCTTACAATGTCTCAAATCTGCCCAATTGGGTGCTACATTTGCGTCCTCCATACATTGATTTTTTGCGGGGATCCCAATCGCATCGGCGTCAGCGTGAGTGTATACATTAACAATCAACAGGATACAAGATCATACAGCGGCATAGCCAGAACGCCGAAAAAGATACTCACACAAATGGGAGACTACTGGATCAAGCTGTGATTCTCTTCAACTGCGTCCCTTTTCGAAATGGGAACTTTTCTTAAAGGGAAGAATTTGCTCCCTCTGGGAGCGAATTCTTTCCTTTAAGAGCAGTTCCTTATGGAATAAAAAAAATCATTTTTACCACATTGGGTGACCTCCCTCGAATGTCACATTTTTTATTACGCACGTACGTAAATGCGTAATGGGGGCTACGCCAATGGCATGGGGACTGGTGACTTTGGTCATTGGTGAATCGTATCTCCTGAACTGTTGTTTGATTCTAACAAAGTGTGCAATGTATTTTCTTTAGGTTTCCAAGAATAAACTGTCCAATATGGAAGAAACTACACAAGCAAGCCCCGACATAATTCAGTTCATCAAAGAACGAGATGCAGCTAGAGATGAAATGAAGAAAGCGCAAGACGAGCTTGCTGCTTCACAGTCGAAACTATACGATGCTCTACAGAGAATAGAGGCTTTGGAAAAGGTAAAATGAGCCGCTACACATGATTTCCAACAATGTGGTATTTTGACAAGTGTAGACTCAGACGAGCCTGTGCAGCCTCTTTTTAAGCTTAGAAGCACCAAATGCTGTTCAGTCAGTAGCTTAACATTCATAGAATATTCAAGTGACTAACAAAAATAGTTAGTGAGTGTGATCAGGATATACCACAATCACAAACCGCAGACAACCCCGTGGCACCGCCAGGAAGAGCCGCTCAACCAACAAGAGACACCAGGAAGACAAATTAAGCAAAGCACATGCTCAGGCTGGTCTGAGGCTTTGCTAGTCGCACATACCACATTGTTGGAAATCTCATGTTGTGGCTCAAATCTTTTCGCTCTGCTTTCTTTTCCTTTTTGGTTCGCATGAACCGGCGTCTCATGGGTGAGCTATTAGGATATTAAAAGCCCCCCCCCCCCACACACACACACACGTCATTCACTACTACTGATATTGTCAAAATTCATCTATATATAGACTTACAATTACTGAGACTGTTCCCGTCCCGTGCCTGTGAACTGTTTTAGTACTTTAAGGTCGGATGAAAGGATTTAGTAGGTTGGCAAAAAGACATTGACAGTCAAGATAAAGGAAACAATTCGAACTTTAATATGTAATTTTGATACTACTGTTACTGTCTTATGACTAAATTTCAATAGTTCATATCGACTATGACAATATTTTCATATCTATGAAATGTGAAAATTGTTGAGCTCATAAATTTTAGTTGTTCATTGTTTCATTTGTTTTATATGCTTGCTATCTATTTTCGCCCTGTATCTGTGCCAATATGTTTACTCTTTGACTAGTATTTTATGCTATACAAACATAATGGTTAATTGTAAACATTGGCATCAAACTGTAATGGCCAAATCAAACGCATCCATGTTAAGAACAAGGATAAATCAAATAAACCACGTTACAAGTAAATCTATCTGCAGCATGTTAAACCAGATGTGATTGAAACTAGCCTGCTCATCTACATGTATAGAGATCATCTGAAATCCAAACAAATTGAAAATATATGTTACAAGTCGGTATACTTATTATTATAATAATGGGCATCGTAGTATCTATAAATGCTGTATGCGTGTAAACAAGATACAAACAAGCATACAAAGCAACGCACTTTGATCAGCGATTTTATTATTAAGTCTCAAAGCAAGCATTAAAATACATACATTTGAATAACGATGATATATAGGCCGAGGATTTTGCTAGTAAAATATATTTAAGCCTACAAGGAAACCCATTCCTTCTTGTCTGCTCTGAGGCGGTTATTTTGTTATTGTTTTAAAGATCTAGCAGGGGGATTCGTGGATGGCCCTGGTTTTATCGTATATGCGATTTCTGTCCATAATAGTCTTTTAATCATCATTAAACAGAGAGAGAGAGAGAGAGAGAGAGAGAGAGAGAGAGAGAGAGAGAGAGAGAGAGAGAGAGAGAGAGATTATTTGTGTTGCGTTCTTGCTTTTGTTCCTGTTTGTCTTTAGATGCATCTTCCTCTGCCATAGCTTCGTCTAAGTTATATGATTGTGGCATTTCCTTGTCAAATTTGTCGTTTATTTTGGTCTTTAATTTCTGAAACGTATGATAGCTGGACACACTACTCATACATGTATGTGTTACAAACGGAATACTATAGTTAGCAGCATTATAGTAGACTAGATTGAAACTCAACTGGTCTCAAACCTAAAAGACAAGCCCAATTCAGGTCGTGAACAAAGATTACGCAGAGTAAATTGGCTGCGCTGATGTACAGTCTGGTCTTAATAACGTTGCCGTTCGCTTATGACATCTGCTATATCGGACTCATGAACTGCATTTCAAAACAGGAAAGTAGCTCAAGCAATCAGTATAAACGCAGACCAACAGGGCATGGACACCTCAACGCGTTCTTGCAAAAATCTAATATGCTGTACACTCAGTGGGTTACTTACAGTAAAACCTGTCTTAAGCGGCCACTCAAATAAAAAGACCAAAATATGTTTTCAAGACCAATTATAGCTTAATGCAGGTCAAGAGTATTGCAGATTTTCGACCTACATTAAGCTACCATCTGTCTTTAATACCTTTTCTTTGTCTATTTTGGAATGACCGCTCAAGACAGGTTTTACTGTGTTAATAATAATCTTTCCTTGTACGGCTGGTGAAGACTGGGACGCCTTGGCTCCTCTTACTATTCGCTGGGCGCATATGTGAAGTTAAGCAGAAAGTTGAAACAGTTCGCTTGTGGTGCAGACTAAGAAATATGCCTGGGCACAGAATTATACGGCGTGTTCATGAATGGTCTCTACCTAAGAGCAGAACATGGGAACGCAAAATGCAAAAATTTAGTGAAACACACAATATTGAGGAGCTTATGTTGATTGAAAGCCCTAATAAAACTGTGTGCATCTCTGCTGTACGTGATATATTGACTGAAATAGACAACACAAAGTGGTATCAGAAGTTGATGACCAATGGAAATACTGAAAATGGAAATAAGTTAAGAACATATAGACAGTATAAAAGTGTTTTTAAGACAGAATATTATGTTAAATGTAACATGGACAGGGGCCACAGGCGTGTTCTTGCAAAATTTCGAAGTTGCAATCTACCACTAGCAATTGAAACAGGTAGATATAACCGACCCAAAACTCCCGTATCTGAACGGCTTTGTAAATATTGTCATATGGATTTGATTGAAGACGAAACCCACTTTTTAGTTGATTGCGAATTTTATAGTGATATAAGATATAACTTGTTTCAATCTGCTCAGATTATTAATGATAGATTCAAGCACTATGAGTCAATTGATAAATTGGTATGGCTTATGAACTGCAATGATCTACAATTGCAGTTAGCAAAAGTTCTATTTAAAATGAATAAGAGAAGATTTTTGGCCACATAGAATCTACTATTGATATTCTGAGTAATCAATAACATTGTAAATATAAAAACATTTTGTTTTATATTTATTTATATGTATGAATATTTTAGTTGTAAAATAACTTTATATAATGCATGTACCTTTTAAGTTTAGATAGTGTCTCATATGCCTACAATGGCAGGATCTTGAATATTTTAAGGTTTTATTGAATGTTGTATATGTATATATTCGAGATGTGACACTTTAATAAACTATTAAACTACTTAAACTACTACTATATATTTTTCATGGGCTTGAATTGCACTCGCTCATATATGAGCCGTGACATGTGATTTCCAACAGTGTGGCATTTTAACAAGTATAGACTCAGACGAGCCTGTGCAGCCTCCTGTTAAGCTTAGAAACTTCAAATTTTGTTCGGTCAGTAGCTTAACAGTCATAGAATATTCAAGCGACAAGCAAAGGCTCTGATCAGAATGCGCGTATGCGCAGGCTGATCTGAGGCTTTGCTGGTCGCACATACTACATTTTTAGAAATCACATGCACTGGCTCAATTATTGTAATCTTCCGAAAAATAATCGTTTCAGAAACAAAAGTCAGAGGAAACAGCTAAACCAAAACAGCAGAAAAAGACAGATACAAAGAAATCAACGACAGTTAAAAAGACAACCAGTACTACGCAAAATGGAGGGTTAAAAGTGGGAACTGCTAACAAATCACCAAGCAGGTCAAATTCAGCGTTAAGTGCAGTAATCACAACGCAATCTGACGGCATCTACCATCCACCTATTGCCAACATAGAGCCTACATCGAACTCTGTAGATTACTATTGGGTAAGCGGATCTTTAATCATTCTTGATTGACAGATCTTACATCTGTTTTGATATAAAATATCATAAGTCATGTGGACATTTTATACATACATAAAGTTAGTTGCCAGTTGCTGGTTGCCGATTCGAATTGGCAACCGGCAACTAGTTGCCAGTTGTTGATTCAATTTTAAGCCCCAATCGGTAACTTGCAACTAGTTGCCGGTTGCCAATTCAAAAATACTTTTAAACAAGTCTGATACGGCAACTCATACACATACAAGATCTTACCCCTATCCGAACCAACACATATGTTACCCCAATCCTACCTAACACCACGCCTATCCTTATCGTGGCCAAACCCTTCTCTACCCGTTACCTGCAGATTCAAAAACAAGTTATCATTGTCTATCTTTGAATGCTGGTAGCCATATTTTAGCAACGGTTGCCAATTCAGATTGTAGCTGCCAATTCAGTTGCTGATTCAAAAACACTAGTCGGAAGTTGCCGGTTGCCGATTCCAAAAACTGTTATTATTGTTTCTAGGGTGCAGATAGTCATTTATGCACCAGGTACCAAAAACAAACCAAGCGCTAGCTTTGTTTCAAGAATGCCGGTAGCCATATTTTGGCAACAGTTGCCGATTCAGATTGTAGTTTGGCAACAGTTGCCGATTCAGATTGTAGTTGCCGATTCGATTGCTGATTCAAAAACAAAAGTCCGAACCGGCAACTGAACCCGCAACTGCAATCTGAGTAGGCAACTGTTGCCAATATATGGCTTCCAGCATTCTTGAACTAGTAAACTAGGTCTAGGGTTAGCAAGGGTTAGGGTCAGACACTAGGGCTAGGGTTACACACTCTTTTTGAAACTAACAAACTTTGACACCCCATAAAATTGTTTAGAGTAGAGATTTTTTTCATGCTTTTTTTTGCGTCTTGTTTGAAAATATATCAACTTTTTGGAATGAAATATAATTTGAAACACTTTGTAATCGTTTATAAAGCGAACATGAATCCGCACAGGCTGCTAAACGCGATAAATAACGATTTTTTTTTCATTTTGGAGCAGTCTGATCAGGGTATGCATTAATTGCCTAGACCAGTCTGTCCGAAACCTTAGGGTATATACGGTCTAGTTGCCGGTTGCCGATTCGAACTTGTATTTTTTATTCTGAATGGGAACTGTTTCCAAAACATGGCTACTATCATTTTTGAAACAAAGCTAAGGCTTTGTTCGTTTTGGTACCAGGTGCATAAATGATTATCTGCATCCTAGAAACAATAATAACTGTTTTTCGAATCAGCAACCGGCAACTAGTTGCCGATTTGGACTTTTGTTTTGGAATTGGCAACTGAATCGGCAACTACAATTTGAATCGGCAACTGTTGCCAAAATATGGCTACCAGCATTCTTGAAACAACGCTAGACAATAATAACTGTTTTTTTTTTGTAGCGTCAACCCGCAACTAGTTTCCAGTTGCCGATTTGACCTTGTTTTTTTTGAATTGGCAATTGAATCCGCAACTGCAATCTGAATCGGCAACTGTTGCCAATATATGGCTACCAGCATTCTTGAACTAGTAAACAAGGTCTAGGGTTAGCTAGGGTTAGGGTCAGACACTAGGGCTAGGGTTACACACTCTTTTTGAAACTAACAAACTTTGACACCCCATAAAATTGTTTAGAGTAGTGATTTTTCATGTTTTATGCGTCTTGTTTGAAAAAATATCGACTTTTGGAATGAAAAATAATTTGAAACACTTTGTAATCGTTTATAAAGCGAACATGAATCCGCACAGGCTGCTAAATTCGGTAAATAACGATTTTTTTTCATTTTGGAGCAGTCTGATCAGGGTATGCATTGATTGCCCAGACCAGTCTGTCCAAAACCTTAGGGTCTATACGGTCTAGTTGCCGGTTGCCGTTCGAACTTGTATTTTTGAATCGGCAACAGTAATCTGAATTGGAACTGTTTCCAAAACATGGCTACTATCATTTTTGAAACAAAGCTAAGGCTTTGTTCGTTTTGGTACCAGGTGCATAAATGACTATCTGCAACCTAGAAACAATAATAACTGTTTTTAGAATTGGCAACCGGCAACTAGTTGCCTATTCAGACTTTTGTTTTGGAATTGGCAACTGAATCGGCAACTACAATTTAAATCGGCAACCGTTGCTTAAATATGGCTACCAGCATTCTTGAACAAAGCTAGACAATAATAAGTTGTTTTTTTTCAATTCCAACTTGTATGTTTGAATCGGCAACTGATTTGGCAACTGCAATCTGAGTCGGCAACTGATTCCAAAACATGTCTACTATCATATTTGAAACATAGCTAGCGCTTGGTTCGTTTTGTTACCTGGTGCATAAATGACTATCTGCACCCTAAAAACAATAATAACTGTTTTTCAAATCAACAACCGGCAACTGGTTGCCGGTGGCCGATTTGGACTTGTGTTTTTGAATCGGCAACTGAATCAGCAACTGGTATCTGAATCGTTAACTGGGAGCTAAGAAAGGTTTTGGTACGATAAGGATAGGTGCGGGGTTATATATGGTAGGATAGGGGTAATGTATGTTTTGGTTCGGGTAAGATTGAGGTATTCTACGTGTAATGGCAATAGGAAACTGTAGGCAAGGGGGTAGAGTAGGGTTTGGGTACGAAAAGTATAGGTGGGGGATCAGGTAGGGTAGGATGTGTTGGTTCTGATAGGAGTAAGGTATTGTACATGTAATTGCAGTAGGGGTAACGTATGTGTTGGTTTGGATAGGGGTAAAATCTTGTATGTGTAGGAGTTGCCGTATCAGACTTGTTTAAAAAATATTTTTGAATCGGCAACCGGCAACTAGTTGCCAGTTACCGATTGGGGCTTAAAATTGAATCGGCAACCAGCAACTGGCAACAAACTTTATGTACGTGAAATATTAAGGTTTTTCATTTTTCATTGCAAATTCCTTTTATATGTCGGATTTTATGTATTTATCAAGAACCAAGTTCATTTTATACAATGTTCAGTGATAAAATGGGTATAATCATCATTTTCATTCAGCTTGTGTGATTTGTCAATAAAATATCGACTCGCTTACTTCTCTTGAATTAGATACTCCCCTTTGCTATCGGAGTGTCCTAATAACGTCATCGCTTATAATTTTCTATTTACATTGTATTTTTGTCCCTGAAAATTGGCTTTATCTTTGCCAAAATACAGATCCTGGTAAAATATTACACTTTGTAGCAACTCAACATACTGTTCCTAAGTACCCCCAATGAGTGGGTCCAGTCAATATGTACTCTAATGCCCATGTGACTAGGGCGGAGGAGAAGGATTTCAAATGGTCAAGAGAGACAAACATTTTGACGGTAAAATTTTGAATATTTTCTGACTCATCGGTTTTAATGTGTGCTCAGTCTCATTGAGATGGATCATTTGAGTAACCACAGCATATGTTAAGGTTGAGACATAAGAAAAATATACATGTGTTTTCAGGGGTTTACCTACCGTTCTAAGGTCGGGACCTGATGCCTGTTGATTTTGGAGAAAAAGCATTTGGACCATCAAAATTGGGAAAAATTGATACTGGACCGCCATTTAAATGGATAAAAATTAGCAGTATAAAGTAACATATCTGTTGCTTTAATTGCCCTTCATAAAACTGATGAAAATTTGCATAAAATTATGCATATTTTCATGCACCGGTAACTTTGATATTTTTGTTCAGATTTTCATGAAATTTACTCTCAAATGTAGAACTAAGAAATTGGAAATGATATACACTATTTTGGGGACGTTTTTTCTCATTTTTTAATTGGGTTAGGGCCGATATTCGGCCCCAAATTAGGCTTTAAAAATCCCTTGTTTTAATTATCATTCATATTTAAAGGCCTGTATTTAAACATTTGTGATAATAATGGAATTTTGAAATTTCAATTTGATATTTGAACATTAGATATAAACGCTATCGGCTGTCTCTATATCTAGTAATCAATTTTGAAGCTAGAAAAGCTTCAACTATCTTTGTCTGCTTAACCTTTAGTTTAGGAGTTTTAATACTAAGGACATCGATAAGATGATGATATTTTTCATATTCTGATCATTCAAGAGCATTTCACTAAGTCTCTAGTAGAAAAGCAGAATACTGCACTTCTCCAATAATTTACATGAACAGACCCATAAACCAAAGTCTACTGTTTTTAAATTGTGTAAAGTTTCTCTTTATCTAAAGGATCATTAAGAAACATTGATTTATTTTGTGTACTGGACATGACTTTATAGTCGGGGAACCAAGGTAGAAAAAATGCTAACCCTTGCACCAGAAAGGTATACAGCTAGATTTTGTATGGTTGCAAAGGTAATTCTATGGTGTATCTGAAACCACTGTATAGCAGACTCGATCGACTTGCATAACGCCAGAGCAGTCAACTTTCTACGGAAGCCCAGCAAGAACATGTCAAAATATTATTTTTCAAAATGTTATTTATTTTTATCAAAAAAGTTCAGGATTGAAAAATATTGATTTTATATAATAATACAACATCGGCGTAGACCTCAGAAGCAGTGGTGGTCATCTAAGAATACTGCTGATTGATTTTTAAAGCATGTAGATTAGGGCACCCCCATTTTGAAATAAAATTAACAGATTTCTTTTCTTCAAATCTCGTTAAAACTGCATTTATTGCCCAAGAATGTATTTGATAATCATTTATATATCGCTTGGAAGCATATCTCGCAAAAAAATGTGTGCTCACTTATTCACTTTTGTCCTCCCGCTGAAGTGGTTTGGATTCCATATATTTTACATAAATAAATACATTTTAAATTGAATGTGTTTAAACACTGCATACAGTTAGACAGACGTTTGGAACATAATTTAAGACAATTTATTTTATTTTCTATGGCAAACTAGAGAAGGTAGCTGAAAAATAAAAATATAAAACCACGATAATTTGATACTTAGTAATTTAGTTCATTCCAGCGGGTGCGTAGTAACATACCAGGGCAACTTTTGAGCAGTTTAACACATAAATGAAATTTATCAAGGTTTAAAGGGCGTTTATCTTCCATAATTACAGCAGCTTTGAAACAGAGGGTCACCGTAGGGACCGAGGGAATTTTTATCTACTGAAAACAATAATTTCATTTAACAGTGGTAAAATAAATATGAAAAAAACTCCTATAACTATTATCATATCACCATGAAAAATCTGTCTGTCCCCGTCTGAGATGCAGGAATGTAACCGCATAGTACTTGTAAAGACAAAAATGTCCCTAAGAAGATTGTTTTGGTGCACAAATGACTGTCCATACTTTTAAATGCATTTGATAGTGTATTATTGTATTATCGAACAGTCAAACGGCTTCTCATACCAATCCTCCAGATAAGAGTGCGTAGTGGAAAATTAGTTTTGTTATTTCTCAACCAAAACATATGTTGTGGGTACTTAAATGGACCTATTAAATGAGACGGTTCTTTTGAAGGCCAAAAGCACGCTCTTTAACTTATTGATAAGGGAAACATCACAATTTCTATGCTATGAAAGATTGCTTATCATGACCTATGTGGCATACAAAAATGCATTTTTCCGCGAAACGCAATTCTGGTCGCATTGCTATACAATGGTTTTATATCAAGCACTATCTAGACCATCAGTATGCAAAATTCTAGCCGTATACCTTTCGGGTGCAAAAAATGTGTGTTTTTGCACGATACGCGACTTTGGTTCCCCGACTATTATGATAATTGACCAGTTGGTACAGTAGTTTAAACCATCAGTATTATATTTGGCCTTATCCTTTGTGGATCCCTTTGGGTTTTTTTATGTTTCATGTTTGTCTTTGATATGCTGTGTTGTCTGTTCCTTGCAGTCTGGGAAAGGGCTGACCTCTTGGCTCCGTTGTGTGATGTGTTTTCTTGTGTTATTGTCACCTTCCCAAATTGTGTCCTGGGTCATTATGTGTTTGAGATTTGTGAGTTTTGTGATGTAGGTATTTGTGCCTTTTGTAGTATGGCAATCATCTCACTGAAGAAAAGAGAGCTGGTTGTTTTACTTTAATTGTATTCTTGTTGCCAGGCAGTTGTCTGTTTTCTGTGTCTTTTCCTCTCGGGGCCTTGGTTTTTGTTTTATCTATTATTGTGGCTTTTAATGGTCATACTCACCTGTTTTGGAATAGTGCATGTTCCTTAACTTCAGTAAAACCTGTCTAAAGCAGTCGCTCAAAGAAGATTAAATAAGATTTTTAAGACCATAATCGCTTAATGCAGGACAAAAGTATTGCAGAATGTTCATGTGGAGCATTCTGCAGGTCTCGCTTCATGCAGGTCAAAAGTATTGCATAATGCTTCTGTGGAGCATTCTGCAGTTCTTTTGATCTGCATTAAGCTTCCACGTGGCTTTAAGACATTTGTTTTGTCTATTTTTGAGTGGCCTCTTAAGACAGGTTTCACTTGTAACGCTAGTGTTAGTATGCCAAGTTAAGTGAAAATTGCACTAATAAAAAAGGTTTAAAATTTTATATTAATATATTTTCAGAAAATTGCAGAACAGTTTCAATCCCTACCAATGTTTCAAGTACTTGATGCTGAAAAGAAATTCATCAAAGCTGACGTGGATAACAGCGGGGTAATATCAAATATTTTGCCTTCCTTGGTGATTTGTTCTATTTGATCCTAGTTATATGTACCAATGAACACTTTCCCAGAGAATGCCACCACAACACGTCCTTAATCAGAATTTTTATCTGGCACTATTTTGTTTGCATATGATTTTCCTGCCTCAGTAATTTATTTACTCAAAATAAAACAATATGATCTAAACGACTTGGGGTAGCCTTTAATTTCATCTAAATTTCATTGACCAATGAAAAATTTGAGGTCCTGGCCAAGGTTGGGACCACAATACTCCATTTTCCATTTAAGTAGTTGTGAAACTATCCATTTAAACAAATACAATTTTTGCCACTTTCCTTACCCATTGCTGCCCTATTTCCCTAATGTTATTGCACAGTATTCGTTTATGTTAGGCATTATGTTATTTTGTTCAAGTCTGTTCTCAATCTTTGAGGAAATTTGACAAATTCTGAGATGAAAGATGGTGTTGTTTTGCTGGTTTGTTTTGTGGTTTTTATTGTATAAAACAAAAGTACCCAATGGGTACTTTCAATTTGCTAGATAGACCAACATCTACACTTCATAAAAAATATCATGTTAATCAGGCATACAAAAAAAATTTGAAATGTTAGCATATCCATAAACAAAAATTGCATACTGTGCATTGACTTTCAAAAGGGACCCTCAAACTAAGTGACTATAGAACTGACCGAAATTGATCCAGTTTAGTTGTATCCCCGGACCTGCAACATATCCACAAGAATCTTTAAAATATCTAAATTTAAAACATTGAACCCCAAAGAATCGATCTAGCCTATAAAAAAACAGAGTATCCCCTCGGGCATTTGTTCAGGACTCCCCTATCTATGTGTATCAGTTACCTCTCATATTAACTGCATTGTTGTACGTTGCCTGATAAACGTTGTCGATCTCAGGGCAGGTGCCTTTATCAGGTCATGATGACGTTGAACTTTTTAAATGACGTCGCTTTTGACGCTGAATGATCACAAATGTCGAACATCACGTCATACTCGCTAGTTTGAATAGTGAAACAATGGGTAAGCTGATAAATAGAATACCAGGGTCGCGTCTTTTGATATAAAGTTTACCAGGTTCGGCTTTGATAACGCATGTTGAAACGCTTTGCAATCCTTGCGATGTCAACACGCATTATCAAAACATTGCCTGTAAACTTAATATAAAAAGACACTCACCTAGTATTCTCTATAATATAGATTTCAAAAGTATTATTTTAACGCTGTGTCCCAGTATCTCTAGGTCTTCCAATGTTACATGTTTAGATAACAACTACACTTTTTCTGCAATACACCATAATTAATCTAGATATTTAACTTTTGATTATGATTTTAATATTTAGACCTCATTGTTATAAGAAAGTATGCAAGGCACATATTTTCCTTAACAACATATAACCAGAGTGCATTTGCAACAGAACATAGCCAGATGATTGCAACATGTTCTTTAACAACTTACTTTGCATTGGTTAGCCAAAACTATTATTGATGTAGATATTGTAAAGTTTATTTCAAACTTTTGATAGTGATTTTAAAAGAGTATGCAAAGCACATACTTTTCCTTTTACAGTATTTAATCAGTGTGTATATGCAACAGAACATATCCAGATGATTGCAATGCGTTCTTTTACAACTAACTTTGTAGTATAGAGCTTTTGGGTCACTGTGAAGGCGAAATCTTTAATATTCATATCTTGGCGTGGTTCAGCTATTTTATCTGCGAAGGAAGGGAAATGAGGCTCTAATTCTATTTGGTAAAGAGATAATAAATTGTTTGAGCTAAGCAAACGTGCGTTCATTTCATGAAAATCTTGACCATATACACTGAACCGAAGTTCTAAGTAGCCACTTTCAATTTCTTTTTTTCTGACTAAGCCCTAGTGATATTGAAATGAATCTTTGCCCAAGTATGTGCATTGTAATGGACTAAAGTTAAGCGGTGTTTTTGGAGAGTTTTCTATCACTTCACGATTTTTGGGTTCAAAAATGCAAAAATCAACTTTTTGAAGAAAATAACCGTTTTGAGTGCAGTTTTTATCGAATTCAAGTACAGGTGATTGCAAACCTGCCTAGTCGACTTGAAAAAACGCCAAACACTTGACATTTTGCTTATGACAGATTTTTTATGAATTTTTAAAAATTGATAATTTTCCAAATTTTCCAAGATTTTCGGAAATCATCAGCTGCACATACTAAAATCTTTGTATGCGTTTTATTTTATGTTAATATGTTTAAAAAACACCATGCAAATTGATGAGCCCATTTTCAAACGATATTCTTTACTAATTTGGTATCCACTTCCGATTTTAACGTGAAACTTTAAAGGTCATTTAAATGCATTTTTTTTTTTTAAATTTCTTTTAATTTATAAGCAGAACAGTAACGCCTATTCATAATGAAGAACCCCTGAAAGTTGCGTTGCTCTACCGCAGATAGTAAAGCGTACAGAGCAATGCAAAGTGAGTATGCAACTGCATGGTAAAGCTAAAAATCCTTTAATTAAGTTGTTGACCGTGGCTGTTTTCATCTTAACGTAGAAGAAAAATGGAGTTTTCCATTGTCAAAAAAACTTTTGATTTTTTTTTTCATCTTATATCACAGCTGTTATAAATATCTTCAAACTTATTAAAATATAAATGGATAACGTATCTGATGAATAGTTTATATCACACTAAAAAGTGTGACTTTTTGAAATGATGGTACCTTTACTCGGACCTCGTCTGTGCAAGGTATACCAGTCATTTTGAAATGACATAATTTGCAGAGTCTCGACAAAGCCTTGGACCTTTTTATAGAATTTGAATTTTAAGAGAGTGATTTTTACTTTCTGAAAGGGAGCAAAAATTGTATGGTAGCTACTTATAACTTCGGTTCAGTGTATACACTGAACTCATATTGATTAACTCTTAGAGCGCATATCACAGAAAAATGTCGTATGCCTTTGTCGTCTGCTAAAATATTTGAAGCCTCTTTGACAAACAATGTAGATCCAAAACAGGCTGCTCCTATCTGAGCAGTCTAATCTGGGTCCACACTTTTTTCCTCTATACTTATGTTATCCAACAAACATTTTCGGATGTAGTTATTTTGCTGGCGTTTAAAGGGTTAATCATATGTTTTGTGTCTTTACTGAGGTGTTATGGCGCAAGATGATACGGTTACTTTCAAATGAAACCACGCCTCATTTTAAGCCTTTACCTTTGTCTAAGATAGATCAGTCCTAATCACGCATTCATGAGGTGCTGCCTTTACATCGACCCAAAAGTTCTATAATATGTCTATATTTATTTTCTTCATGACAGACAATTGATAAAGAAGAATTAGACAAAGTGCTGACAGATACAGTAACAATGTTTACACCTAAACAGATTGATGAGATTTTCGCAGAACTTGATCAGGATCAAAGTAATGCTGTAGACTTTTATGAAGTTCTTGTGGTGAGTATCCATCAGGCCTCCAGATTAGAGTGTGTATTTTGAAATTATTTTACTTATTTCTGAAGCAAAACATATGTTGTGGGTACTCAAAAGAACCTTCTCGATGAGACGGTTCTTTTAGCACCCAAAACACATGTTTAAACTGATATGTAAGAACATATTCACAAGTGTATGCTGATTTTTTTTTGCCTATCTGGACCAATACCCATTTTAACCCTTTTAAGACCAATTGAGCTGCGACATATGATTTCCAACAATGTGATATTTTGACAAGTGTTGACTCAGACAAGCCTGTGTAACCTCCTTTTAAGCTTAGAAACTGCAAATGATGTCAGGTCAGTAGCTTAACACTCATAGAATATTCAAGTGACTAGCAAAGGCTCTGATCAGACTGCGCGTATGCGCAGGCTGATCTGAGTCCTTGCTGGTCGCACATACCACATTGTTGGAAATCCCATATCGCAGCTCAATTGAATTTTCCCATACAGTTTCGTACAGCAATGTCAGGATGGTCCATTTATGTGTTGAGGGGTTACAGGTTATAATTTCAAATTAAAATTGTATTTATTTCTCTGAAGATCGATTTTGTCTTTTATGTTCTTTTTCTCTGTTGTGCTTGTTATGCCTTGGTGTGCGTCTGTTTTTTTTGTGCCTTGTGGTCACCTGCTGGGGAAGAGTTGAATTCTTGGCTCTCGTTTGTGGTATCTAACTGTGAGTCTGTCACTTTCCCATTGGTATCTTGGGTTAGGTGCAGTACTTATTGTATCGATGATGAACTTTGCACTCTTACTTACTTCTTTTAGCAAACAGGGCAGACCCTGGTGAAATATCGCAAAATGCGACATTTCATCTTGGTAATCACTGTTTACCAAAGTACCCGTTTATGTGTTTCTGGTCCACAAAGGTTTGTGGATAAACCCTTTATGCACTATTGGGGTTCGTGTATATGGCTTTGTGCAATAGACTGGGGATGATTAATTGTAAATTATCAAGAACACAAAGGTAATGAACTCCAAACTATGATGTGATTCTGTCCCAGAAATTGTTTGCTCTTGGCAAACAGTATAGACCCTGATTAAATGTCTATTGTCGCAGTTTGTAGCATATAACCTCTGCCATCACTGTTTGCCAAACTTCTCGGTTTAATGAAGCCAGTTTACAAAGGGTTAAGTACGAACTTTTCGTAACACGATATCTAAGTCAGAATATCTAATTCAAAAACAAACAAACCGCTTAAAATTTCAAGTCTAATATCATCATCTGCTTTGCACAAATGTTAATTCTGTATCACAGTCCTCTTATCTGAATTTCTAGCTCGTCATTTCACTTTACATGTCCTCATACAAGTATATTTTGATTTTATAGGTGCACATAACCATTTTCTGCATGCGAGGACCCAGAAAGTTTTTTTAAGGGGGTCCAACTTTGACAACATTCTTTTTATAGTTGATGAGAGGAGGAAGGATTCAAATACAACAATAAGGTGGCAATCATCGGCCCGCAAGCAAAACGCTATTTAGATGGCATTTCCCTGACGTGTCGATGTTGGCCCAATATTGAATGCAGTCTTGATAGCAAAGTTATTTTTTCAAGGGATTCGGACCAGTATTCCTAAGAAACCCTATTTTTTATTTCCCAGGGGGTTCTGGACCCCTTGTCCCGATTATGGATCAGCGCATATATTGCTCACAAATTCTGATCATCTATCACCATCCTCTACTCGTTTTTTTCTGCTTGCAAATCACAACTGTATTCAATTTTCTGGTAGTATATGGATTGTCTGCTAAATGTTAATATTGCCATGTATAAACATACTTGCATCACAATACTTGGTTCTGTATCAACAGCCGTTGTGCATTTACATTTTCTAGTCCGTTTTTAATAAAACTAGTAAGTTTTGAAATGATAATCAGTAATATTTTAGCAAAGGCGGAAATTTTTGATTGAATATATGGAACTATTCTCTGCCACTCCAGTCCTGCTACAAGCAGCTCTGCTGTAGAAAACCTATGAAGCTCATTCATATCAATGAGGTGGGACCATGTGAAATTCTCATTGTCCTAAGTATCTTTTTATCAGTTACCTCTCATATCAACTGCATTGCTACACGTTGCCTGATAAACATAGTATATCTCACGGCATGTGCCTTTATCAGGTCATGATGACGTTGCACTTTTTGAATGACGTCCTAATGACCATGAATCAACACAAAAATCAAAATTGCGTCATAATTGCTAGTTTGAAGAGTGATACAATGGGTAAACTGATACATGGAAAACCAGGTTTGTGTCTTTTGATATCAAGTTTACCAGGCTCGGCATTGTAAATGCATGATGAATTGCTTGGCAAGCCTCGCGATGTCAACAAGCGTTCTCAAATCCTTGCCTGGTAAACATGATATCAAAGACACTCCCCAAGTATTCTCTATATCTCGGCAAGCCTCCCGATGTCAACAAGCGTTCTCAAAGACTTGCCTGGTAAACTTGATATCAAAAGACACTCACCTAGTATTTTCTATATCTCGACAAGCCTTGCGATGTCAACAAGTGTTCTCACAGCCTTGCCTGGTAAACATGATATCAAAAGACACTCACCTAGCATTCTCTATATCTGGGCAAGCCTCGCAATGTCAACAAGCATTCTCAAAGCCTTGCCTGGTAAACTTGTTATCAAAAGACACTCACCTAGAATTTTCTATATCTTGGCAAACCTCACGATGTCAACAAGCGTTCTTGGTAAACTTTATATTATAAACCAACTCACCTAGTATTCTCTATATCTCGGGAAGCCTCGCAATGTCAACAAACATTTTCAAAGCCTTGCCTGGTAAACTTGATATCAAAAGACACTCACCTAGAATTTTCTATATCTTGGCAAACCTCACGATGTTAACAAGCATTCTCAAAGCCTTGCTTGGTAAATTTGATATTACAAAACCAACTCACCTAGTATTCTCTATATCTTGGGAAGCCTCGCAATGTCAACAAACATTTTCAAAGCCTTGCCTGGTAAACTTGATAACAAAAGCCACTCACCTTGTATTCTCTATATCTCAGCAAGCCTACCGATGTCAACAAGCCTTCTCAAAGCCTTGCCTGGTAAACTTGATATCAAAAGACACTCACCTAGTATTCTCTATATCTCGGCAAGCCTCACCATGTCAACAAGCGTTCTCAAAACCATGCCTGGTACACTTGGTATCAAAAGACACTCACACAAACTGGTAAACTTGATATCAAAAGACACTAACCTAGTGTTCTCTGCATCTCAGCAAACCTATCCATGTCAACAAACATTCTCAAAGCCTTGCCTGGTAAACTTGATATTACAAAAGCAACTAACATAGTATTCTCTATATCTCTGCAAGCCTAGCGATGTCAACAAACATTCTCAAAGCCTTGCCTGGTAAACTTGATATCAAAAGACACTCACCTTGTATTCTCTATATCTCGGCAAACCTCACGATGTCAACAAGCGTTCTCAAAGCCTTTGCTGGTAAACTTGATATTACAAAACCAACTCACCTAGTATTCTCTATATCTTGGCAAGCCTAGCGATGTCAGCAAACATTCCCAAAGCCTTTGCCTGATAAACTTGATATCAAAAGACACTCACCTGGTATTCTCGATATCTCAGGAAGCCTCACGATGTCAACAAGCCTTCTTTAAGCCTTGCCTGGTAAACTTGATATCAAAAGACACTCACCTAGTATTCTCTATATCGCGGCAAGCCTCACTATGTCAACAAGCGTTCTCAAAACCTTGCCTGGTAAACTCGATATCAAACGACACTCACCAAGTATTCTCTATATTTCAGATATTAAACAAGTTATCAGCAAGAAGAAGGACTAATCTACCACAAGTTGTTACACAGAACTACTCTAAGACATGTACAATTCAATAAATAAACAGTGATACTTGGTGTGATAACATGACTAATCAACCACAAGTTGTTACACAGAGCTACTCTAAGACATGTACAATTCAATAAATAAACAGTGATACATCGTGTGATAACAATGGCTTATCTGTGATGAGGTATAATCACACAAAACTATTCTAAGACATGTACAATTCAATAAACAAACAGTGATATTTCGTGTGATAACTGACTCATCTGTGATGAGGTACAATCACACATAACTATTCTAAGACATGTATTACCAAATGAACAAACAGTGATAAATCGTGTGATAACTATAGCCCATCTGTGACGAGGTATAATTACAAAGAACTATTCTAAGACATGTACTATTCAATAAACAAACAGTGATACTTTTTGTGTTAACAATGACTCATCTGTGAAGAGGTACAAATACACATAACTATTCTAAGACATGTACAACTCAACAAACAAACAGTGATACTTCTTGTGTTAACAATGACTCATCTGTGATGAGTTACAATTACACAGAACTATTCTAAGACATGTACAACTCAATAAACAAACAGTGATACCTCTTGTGATAACATGACTCATCTGTGATGAGGTCCAAAACACCATAGGGTACCATCCTAAGACATATACAATTAAAAAAACCTGAGATACCTCTTGTGTTAACAATGACTCATCTGTGATGAGTTACAATTACACAGAACTATTTTGAGGCGTGAACATTTATAGTGATCCAAGTAAGTACATTAAAGCCAGCACCAATTGGCCCCCGAGAAACGCCATGATTCCAATGACCTTTGCTGGTGGGCCGATGTCGGCCCGGATTTATGCTGAATGGGAATTACGTACTTCTTGTGAAATCAATGACTCACGTGTGATGAGGTACAATAATTCAGGAATCCAATGGAGAGAAAGTTATTCTGATTTATCTGAAGTAAAAACTTATCCAAAACAGTTTTGTGGGTGCAGGTGTTTGGCCATAAAATATCTTCAGAATGATAGATAGGAAAATTATCACATTCGTACGCTCTGGAGGTTTGCTTATTATCCATATGTCAAGATAAACGTAAAATTGTAATTATTGTCTCACCCATCAGTTTTAAAACATGTTTTGGGTACTCAAAAGAACCGTCTTGTTGAGACCGTTCTTTTGAGTACCCACAACATATGTTTTGGTTGGGAAATAAGAAAATTGATTTTTAATTGCGCACTCTTATCTGGGGGCTGAAATTCTGACCTCTGTAGCTAGTATAAAGCGTTTTTGAAAAAATGGCAACATGATGTACAAAGCAGTTGATAAAAGTTTTTGTTTCAGACATATACACTTAAACGCAAAAGAAACCCAACCCTTTTAAATGTACTTTTTCTTCCACATGGACAGTGTGTATCTGATTAAGGTTATCATTTTACTTTACCGGAATCATCTTATTATATGTTATAAATCTTAGCCAAGTAACAGGACCTTGGTCAGCTGTATTGTCATTCTACCTGGATTCTCCACCATGGTGAGTTTATCGTTTGATAATGGTTTATCCTTCACTAATTTGGAATATAAAACAAAATCTTCTGTGGAAATATTCCTTTTTTATCTGCTTATTTTTGTCGCTTCTAAACTCCAGCTGTTAAGTTCTTAGACTTAATTTTTCGGAATAACTTTTTTATGTTCAATTTTAGCAAAATGTGTTCGCGATGAAAAGTATTCAGAAACATCTCCGCCAACTTCTTCAAATGGTTCCAACATCCTAGATGCTGCAGGCTCCTCTGTGCTTAGATGCACCCTTTGAACATTTTAAGCAAAGCGCAAATAAACGAAGTCCAAGATGTCGGTCAAAAAGCTATATTGCTCCGCCCTAATTCAGTTACTAAAGCGATGGATGGTTTGTTCAAATATAATAGAAATCGCGCCTGATTCGCTCGTGCGTTAAGCTAGTAGGGTCATCTCAAAACGGTTCATTTCATAGCACGTGTATAAGAGAAAAAATGCACGTAATGTGATAACCAAGCCTTTGTTCCTACAAATGAGCCTGCTTTAAGTTGATTCTGCATATGCGCGGTAAATTCTGAGTATGTTACGGCAGTTTTATGTTATGCATAGCCTTTGAAGAACAGGATATGAACCGCTTCCCAATATTTTTTGAAACTACCCCTTTCTGTCACGCCTATACGAATTATACTTAGAAATTTAGGACGAATTCAATTTATTGCAAAATCTTCATCTATATACACAAAAATCTGTTTGCGCCACAAGCACAAGACCTTTTGGAAAAGTTGGCGGAGATTCTCCTCTACAACTTTCATCGCGAACACATTTTGCTAAAATTGAAGATAAAAAAGGTATTGCGAAAAATTAAGTCTAAAAACTTAACAGCTGGAGTTGAATTCAGCCCAGGTGCAATGTTCAAACAAGGGAAGTAATGTCTTCTTTCCCTTTCCACTAATAACGAAAGATAACCAGGAAAGTCACAGTCAATCAGAACTGCACGTGTTGTCTCCCTTACACCACTTCGTTTGTCACAACCACTACCCGACTATTGGAAAGAAAATATAAGAATTTACTTAGCAGTTTTAGATATAAAGATAGCCTTTATCACATGACGTCGCGTCTAGGAGTGAAATAACGCCATGCAATAAAATCGATAAACCACTAGTGGTTTACAGATTTACGGGAAACGTAATGACGTCCATAAGAACGTTGCATACATAATGACAAAATTATAACGTTTTTGCGGCAGAAATAAGATTTCAAAGTAATCTTAATGTCATATGATAAATAGAATCTTACATTCGTGCTCTAGTATTATTCAATTTAATAAACTCGTTGCGAAAAAGAGGCAAGCCTCGCATTTTATCTCTTTTTTCCAACTCGTTTAATAAATCCAATGAAACATGAGCACTCATGTAAGATCCTCTATTGAAAACTATAAATTTAGACTAAATATTAAATAATTGGCCTCAAACCAATACAGCTGACCTCGTCAAATACAAAAAAAAATACTAGTTTGACCTCAATTATACAGCTGACCTGAGTCTAATACTATTAACAACAAGTCGATATTGAGACTCAATACAGAAAGTACATTCATGCATTGAAGTTAACCCTTAAAGCGCCAATCACGACTGCAGCAGACGAGAAATTTTGTGACATCTTTTCCAATTTTCGAAATAAATAAGGTATATTACATGAGAATCGTCTGCCAGCAGACGATTCTCATGAAATATCATGCCTTATTTGTTATTTTTGAAAAAGTGGCAAAATTTTAATTGTCGACTGCTGCAAATTATAGGTGGCGCTTTAAGGGTTAATATATAATGTTCGTGAAAGTTTCCATATTCATTTTATAGCATATCACTACTTATACTCACAGTCATGAAAATATGTCAGATTTACTTTTTCATTAAATAATCAGCAGCAATACATGGCAAATCTAATGAATGAAATAAACTTGAACTCAAACACTAATATTTGAATTAAAAAATTGGACCCCTGTCATTGGTGCATACCGATCAGCGCATTTGTTATTCGCGTTTTGGAAAGTATCATATTATCTAAACTTGCTACGGGTAAAATTTCAATTTTCTAGCTAGTCCCTGTAGCTGAAGAGACTGGTTTTAGTCTCGCGTTATCGGAACCAAAAACGACAGTTTTTGTCGCGTTGAGGCCTACGTTATAGAGGGAAAAGCAAGGTGGCCTGTAAAATGTACCCAGTAAAGAAGTGGTAATTCAAACTAGAATAGTTCGAAGTGCCAGCTAAATAGAGTGCATCTGTTGTTGCAGATATAAAGAATCTTAAATTAGTGCTCATTTTTTATTGAATTCATAAAAGGAGTTCGGTAATCGAGATATTGTGCGAGGCTTGCCTAGCATTTTATCCCGTTTTCGCAACGAGTTTAATAATTTCAATAACACAGGGGCACGAATGTTAGATTTTATGTATCATATGAACCTAAAGCTACTTTGAAATCGCATTTTTGTGTGAAAACGCTAAGATTTTGCTATATATACGCGACGTTATTGCGGCCGTCAATACATAACGTTACCAAATTCTGTATGCATGGCGTTATATTACTCGCATGGTAACTAGATTTTAATTTTGAATACATTGATTCAGAGTTTATGGCAGGCATATTTATGACATAATTAATATGTTCACATATAAACATAATAAAATTATGTTTCGGGGGCTTTAAATAAACGTGTAGGTTAAACATCCAGGGCAAATTCGAAGTAAAACTCTTTTTTAAGGGAGACTTCGAATTATCAAGATTCGATTGTATATAGATTCAGTGTTAAATTGTGTATTAATTAATGTATTTATATTTCATGGTGAATGTAAATAGTTCATGAATAAACTATCTGTGATAAGATATTCCAAAAAGTTTTGGGGGTATTATGATCGCCTCAGTCCGTCGGTTCGTTTTTTTTTTTTTTTTATTTTGTGGGGAGGCTTGTAAAGGGGGCTACGTGTATCCTATATCCCTGGAAGCAAACAGGAAAGTATCCCATATCCCTTTAAGTAAATTGAAAATATCCCCTTAATTAGATTTCCTAAATATCCTGTCTCCCTGGAAGATGACAAAAATTTCCCTGAAATTACCTACACAAAAAAGACCTACGAGTACAGGAACATTTTGTCAAGCACATACTTCATGTAATGGTTTGTGTTCTATAATTTTGCACATTATAATTGCTATTGAGTGTTCTAGTTCATCGACTTAGCTTTTCCGTATACATATACAAGTCAGCAAAACAGACACTACACATTGATCCTTTTAGGTCATCAGTTTTTGCCTCAAATGTCTTCTATCACCCTTACAGTTATATGCTTATATACTTAAACGCAAAAGTTTCGCAACTCTTACTAAAATGATTTTTTCTTCTATTTGAGCCAAATATTTTACTCCATAATATTGTGATTAACAAGTCCAATAATTTGCCGTCCAAACAACATAAAAATCAGACCAGTGAGACTTACGATTGCCGATCTTCAACAAGCAAAGTAAGGCAACCCAAATTTGAAAAGTAACAGAGTTACAATACCTTAACATTTTATCGAGTCACAGTGTTACACCACCTTACATTTTATTCGGAAAAGGTGTTTAACCATTATCTTTTTTCAAAAGCAGAAGGGCAGACAAATCAAAGCAGGTTATTTTATACATTTGTTAACGTTCATTACGTCAACGTAAAACATTCAATATTTGACGTGATTGGCCGTTTTAGCACAACTGAATATCAATAATCGAGTTTTTTAATGTCACAAGTGAAAGCCTTCAACACATTGCATAGAAGACAGAATTATCGAGCGACATAACGAAATAAAATGAATAATTTTGATACATTGGTTGACGTTAACAAAGAAACGCAGCGACTTTGAGCGTTGATAAACGTTAATTGTTAAACATTAAAATGTTTTCCGTTAGATACGACATCTGGCTATCACATCGCACCTTTTGTTTTCAACTCGAGATAACAATCTTTATGCTAGACGTAAATTGTTGAAAAACGCTGACGTCATTATAGCGTCAGAATGAAGAGTATGATCAAAACCGATTAATGGTAAATCATTCCACATTGTGCAGGAGAATAAAATATGATTATATGAATATTCTAACATGGACCATACTGAAGAAAACACAGATAATAAACGGTTGCGAAACTTTTGCGTTTAAGTATATGACAAAAAGGCTCAAGCGAGGCTTTAGAATGGTAATGGTCTGACCTAATTCGTATGCATATATTGTCATCGTTGTCTTCGTCATCCATTTAAATTTTTAAGAAGTTTATTTCTAATGTGAGGCGGTCAATTGTGATCATACTACATGTGTATAATGGCAAAGGTTACACAAGTTTTATGTCTGATTGTATTAATTAGACATATGGTTGCCATGTCAACATAAAGCTTCCATAGACTTATGATGAGAAATCTTTAAAATACATGCTATGATGGCAAACAACTCACATATTTAGCATGTAAGATCTTGTGGTCTCCAATATAAATCGTGCCATCACGTGCCGTTCAATAGCTCCTGGTGCCATACTTTCGTTGAGTTTGATGATGAAATATTTTCTACCATCCCTCTCCTCCTTCCACTAACTCAAGAGGGGTTGTGTCAGTTACAAGCAAAGGTATGTGCACGAAATACTTGCTAATCCCTTGGTTAAGCATGACCAGGAAAAGTGTAATTAGTTTAACTGACTATCCCGACATGATCATAGCTGGGGCGTAAAATCACTGAACAAATCTGAATAAAAATAACTTACATATTTACTTTGTAGTAATGTTTTGTGGTCACTAACATAAATCCTGACAATCATGTCCCTCCTTAGAGTCCAAATTGGCCACGTCTACTCAATAAACTTAGAATGGAAATAACATACAACTTAGTGAGGCCCATAGTTTAAATAATTAATGTTTAGCAATGCAATATCTAGTGGCGCCCTTCATAAATCCTGCCAACCGTGCCCCTGGAAACTATATTGGTCATGCCCCAAGGATCAACTTCTATTTCTGTTGTATTGCTTACACGTTAAGGCTGCCACCTTCAGAGGGCTAACATATTTCATTTTGTGGCTTATATAATGTAGTTTCAGGAAACCATAGTCTACAAAATCCCCCCTGGGGGGAGGGGGTCTATAGCCAGCTCAATGCCTATTAGTGGTCCCCTTATACAATTCCTACCAACCTTGCTCTGGCTGCATATCAGTTATGCATGTTACATACATTCTCCGTTTGAACCTGACTGTGACCTCGACTTAAGACATATTACCTTAGAGCTTTCATACAGCATATTGTCTTGTTGTGGTGGACATTTATGCTAAATGCTAAGATTTAATAATTGGTCGAAGGCTTTGAAAATTATAATCTGGCAACAAATTTTCAACAGGAAAAATGACCTGTGACCTCAGCCTTGGACATATGCGACACATCGTCTTGTCATGGTGGACACTTTTTAAATAGGTCGATCGTTACGAATGTTTGAAGAATTTTTATCGTAGGGTTTGTACACGACAAATCATCTTGTTATGTTTGACACAGGTGCCCTGAGATGTGATAATCAAGAAAAGGATTACACCCTAAAGCAAAATTTCCCAATAAATTTCCCTTTTGATATTAGCCTGTGGCCTTGCCCTTGGACTTATATATATTATCCATTGGTTATGCTGCACACCTGCACAGTGATATGGAAAATCGAAAGGAGGGTGTGACCATGACCTTGCCAGAATCAGAGACCGTTGATCGGAAACGTGAGGAAAAGACACAAAACACAGACAGCCATAATACAATTAAACTAGAGCAACCAACTCGACTAGAAAAGACAATAACCAAACTACAATACAATACAATTAAGGACTCAACACAAACAATACACAAGTCTGTGGAAAAAGGAAGTTTGATCCGAGTAGAGTCAACTATATACAGCATGCGGTCACTTCCACCTCTTTTAACATCTTTGGCGAGGGAATATATAATAAGTGCATTCGCGCTACAAGTTATACTCTGTCTAAAGGTCCCGGGTGAGATAAACTTGCCATGTCGCGTACATACAAGGAGATCTAGCGATAAAGCTTATATTTTCCCTAGTTGACATGATTACAAAACCTTAATTTTCAAATTGCCCTAATGTTTTTAAAATTGGTCTGTTCCGGTAGTAAAATTTACATAGAAAGCATAAAAATAGGTTTCAAAACGATTCATCATTTATAAATCCGTTAAAACTTGCGCCTTCAACTCCCATAGGCCACTGGCTGGATATGGTTTACCTCCCCCCCAGGGGGAATTTTGTAGACCATATTTTTCTTAAAGCCCAATGTCTTGCAAGGATTTTGCAACATGTTAGCCCTCTGACAATGGCAGCGTTAAGCTGTAACAGCCTGTTACATACGTTACCCTACAAAATATTTGATAATTAAAATTCTTTTTAAGACTTCAGAAAAGTGCAAAAGATAAGGTAAGATTTCCAAATTGGTTATATTTTCTAAATAAGCTATTACTGGGCCACAGATAATGATATTTGAAAACAAATATAGTCACCCCCGATGTAGTGTATGTTACATTTGTTCATTGTACCCCCTTTTAAATGATAAATGCATCTAATATAGTTTGTCTTAAATTTTATTGAAACCAGTTTATGTTCATTAATTTGGCATTAAATTAAAGACTTATTATCTAACTTTGCAAAACTGCAAGCATTACGTTTCTATCTTATATACTTTTTGAGTTATTAGATGATGAACATGGTACCCCCATATCACAGAAAAATGTAAAATGTAATTCTCCAGGCCTCGCGCTGGCTATAAACCCCACTTCCTCCCAGGGGGAATTTTGTACACTATGATTTCCAGATACTACATTATATTAGCGACAAAATGAAATATGTTAGCTCTCAGAGAGTGGCAGCGTTAGCAGGTAACATCATGTTACGTACGTTACCCGCAAAATAACATTAAATTTTCCTTATAATGTCTCCAACATGACATATTCTCACTTTTTTGGAAGTCTGGCATAGGTTTAAGAACTTCTTATAGCACAGTTACATAATTTTTAGCATTTATTTTATAAATGTCTTGAGTTTTTGCCGTTGTATATGTTACTTAGTGTTTCATATGGTATTTCTAAGTATCAGTATGGTAGTTATTGACTATTACATACATGTATTACATCCGTCAGTGAATATAGTAAATCTATAAGACTGCAATTCAAATGAATTAAAGTTCCTTATTATGGTGTCTTACACTATTTTACAGCCCAGGTTACATACGTTACTCTCTGAATACCATTAAACATTCAAGATATGGTCTCCAACACGACCTGCTTGTACTTATTTGCATGCTGGCACAGGTCCATGTACTTCTTTTTGCTCTGGCTCATTTTCTGAGGAAGTAACTCAAAACATAAACTACCATAACCCTCTTTTCTTTTATAGAGACATCAAATATAGTTGACATAATACTCATGGAAAGTTTGTAACATTCAGTGCAATGTGCCAGTAACATTTTAAACGATCAAAGAAAACTCATCAGGTAGAACTTCTAGAGCAAATCTTCAAATATTATCCAAGGGTTTTAAATAATTTTCCTATACAACTTATTACTCCTCTATCAGATTTATCTTGCAAGGATTTTTGCAATATGCTAGCACTCTGGTAATGGCACCATTACCCTGTAACAGCCAATTATATATATTACCCAGTAACATTTTAATAGTTTTAGTAAATGACATGACTTCTGAAAAGTGCAAACCATAAGGTAAGAGTTCCAAATTGGCTTTATCATCCAAGTAATCTATTTTTGCATCACAGATATGGACCTTTGAAAACAAATATGCACCCCAAAGTGTTACGTATGTTACTTTTTTCATTATTCCTATATAAATGATTTATGAAACTAATATAGTTTGATATTTTTTTAATGTGAATGTGCTTACTAACTCATTTTGTATTAAAGAATGTTTATGTACCTTTTGGAAACTGCAAATATTATGTTTCTATCTTTTATAAGGTTTGAGTATTAAACATGGTAACCCCATACCACACAAAATGTGAAATATAATTATGTGGCTCTTTTGTTTGGGTACAATCAAGTTCTCTTTCACACAGAGGTACTCGATTTCCTTCCCATTGATTTTCCACACATTTTGTCCATATCTGGAAAGCCTCGCGTGTTTTCATGGGAAAGACTTGATAGTTCAATCGTTGTATGTACATCTTAAGGACAGAAAAGCAGGGTGGCGGTAAGCTCATGTTCATGCCATTTTAAATAGTCAGTATATGTGTATGGCTTTGGTACTTTTTCAGAAACATGTCGTACTGCAGCTTATTCACAATTACATAAATAGCACATGTTAGGGCTTCATATCACTGATGTGTGCCTAGAGCAATTCTTTATTTGTTTTCCTACCCTTCTTAGAATGTTGATGAACTAGTGGGGTGGGGGGTTCTCTATCAGTTTGATAGGAATAACCTTTCCGTAGTACTAACACATCATCACATTTGTAGTGTCACAATCTGTAAAAAAGTGTATTACTGTAGATCTCTTCCCCCATATTCTGGCCAATGCTGTTGACATTTAGAAGGTGCACCTTTTGTTGCATACACCATTGTTGAACAAAACACCCAGGTTATTCTCTGCGAGAATGTTTGTAAGACTGTATAGACTGCTGCTTATACATTGTATATCAGTGACAAAACCAACATGCCCTGCCTTTAGTGCCTGGTTGAATACTGGTGCCATCAGATCCATGAAGGTGACAGGAAAAGCTATTATGCTCTGTAGTTACAGCATTAACATCAACGTTATGTGCAGCATTACATGGCCAATCTAATGTTGGTTCAATGTGTGATTGCAAGCCATGCTGAAGTTTGGACTTGTCAGTTTTGGTGGAAATTCTATCAGGAGTTGACAGTGACCATGGTACAGGTCGCAGAAGGAACGACAGTGTCAACTCAAGGTCAACATTATGTCCAATTGAAAGAGGTCATGCTTACCAAAGACGCTCCTTTAAGCTCTCATCTGGCTGTTTACGTTTTGTAAATTGGGCAATTTCTTCTTGCTTGACTTCGCAAGCATCAAAACTTTATTAGCTTGTAGCATTTTATGGGGGATGTGAAAGACAGATTTTTAACTAAAAGTGAGTCAATTAAGTCTGCAACAGCCTTCCTGCCAATGTCATCAGCCTCAATAAGATCCATAGCTGTGCCAGGCTTAGCAGGAACACTGAAAGACAAAAAGTACAGTTCATTGTCTTCAAAACTAGAACTACAAGGATTGATGAAGCCTGAAACTGCCTCTAGTTCTCATTCTACTTTGCATCTGAGCAGATTGAGTATTTCATTTCAGTGCATTGAGCTCTGATGTGATGAGTTATACACCATTTAATCTGTAGTACGAAGCGTAGTTCTAGTTGCTGAAGCCTATAATACCTCTTTATTGTTTGCCTGATAGTTAATTCAAAAGCATTTCTCAAGGAAAAAAACAATAGTTGTGACACACTAAACCCATTTTGTTCGAGAAGTTTTTTGCATCTGCGATGTGTATCAAATTTATGAGTGTAATCAGTTACATAGGTACATATTGTGCGTAGTTTTTGTGATCCTTTGCAATGAACATTGGGAACAAGGCATACAGATAGAGATGACATGCAATTCAAAGTTGTTCTGCTTGTAGCCCTAATCAGTGTCAACACCATCTGAATCATATCCATATACCTTACCCAGAACTGAGCTGTTTCGCAGTGACTGTCTTTCAGAACTTCCAATTTGAATGCATGGTATCTATACTGTTTATGTGAGCAAATAGCGAAGGTTGATAGATCGCATTATATTATTAGTTTAAGTCACCATAAATAAGGAACTTCAATTTTTTTCAGCCTTATAAATTTTCTAAATTCTCTGACAGACTTTATACATGTATAGTCAACAACATCTATACAGATACTCAGAATAACTTATGTATCATTTGGTAACACACATAACAGTTAAAGCTCAAGGCATTTATTAAATGAATACTTAAAATAGGTAAACCTTGCTAAAAGAAGTACATAAACCTGTGCAAGCATGCAAATAAGTATAAACAGGGCTTGTTAGAGACATTAACTTAAATGTGTAATGCTATTTTGAAGGTAACATACATAACATGGACCCAAAAAATAGTGTAAGCTACCATAATAAAGAACTTTAAATCATTTTAGTAGCAGCCTTATAGATTTACTATATTCTGTGACAGATGTAATACACGTATAGTCAATAAATACCATACTGATACTCCGAAATAACGCAGGAAACACTAAGTAACGTATACAACGCTAATTGCTCAAGACATTTATAAAATTAATACTAAAAATATGTAACTGTGTTATTAGAAGTTCATAAACCTGTTTCAGCATGCAAATATGTACGAACATGTCATGGTTGAGACATTATCAGGTACGTTTAATGCTATTTTGGGGGGTAACGTATATAACGTGCTGTTACACGTTAACGCTGCCGCTCTCAGAGGGCTAACATCTTTTATTTTGTGTCTTATATAGTATAGTTTCAGAAAATCATAGTGTACAAAATTCCCCCTGGGGGGGAGGGGGGTCTATAGCCAGCTCAAGGCCTACACCCCTCATTTTACGTCTTTAGACAGGGTGCCGTTTAGACGAGAGTTTTAGTAAATCCTTTGCAGGTTTTCAAAAAGTAAATGTGCTAAAATATTAACAATATAAGTGCCCTTCCTTTTCGAAACTTTGCGGTATTCCTTCTGCGCATGCGTACGAAATATACTTAAAATTGTGACGTTTGCCATTGAAAAGATGAAACTGGCGTCTTTCAGTTTGTTTTTAGATGCTTTCCCCCCTAGACCCAAGATGCCCTTTGGACAATTAAGTGTTGCTATACAAATATATAACATATGTAAAGGGCGTCTTGGGTCTAGGGGGGGGGAAGGGGTTGTATAAGCGAAAGAAGACATCAAATATCTGACCAAAAATAGACCATTTTGCAAGATGGTCGTTTTTATTGTACATCAACTGTATAAATAGTTTTACTGTACATAGCGTGATAGGACGATTGGTACCTAGTTCCCATATATGTTACTGAATAACAAGTACAGTTGATGATCGAAATAAATTCTCATTCAATAAGAAGTAGATTTATTACATGCATTAAGGAAATCCCGTTTTAAATATACAAATTCGGGGGCAATGGTGCATCGACGGCCCGTCTATATATATTACTTGAATGTGCCTAGTTTCTCCAGTCGTTATTTCAACAAAATAAAACGAACGTCTCGTTTAGGGAGATTGCTCGCCTTACCGCTAGAAATTCTTTGGATTGCCTACTATTAAGTTAGAAGACCTCAACACAAGCTAAATAAATTTAATGGTTAATTTGGCCCGTAAAACTAATCTAAGCCCCCCTCCCAACCCCGCCCATAGTGGCTGCTGTCCATTCTAAGGCGTTGGTTCTGTTGTTACGTTGTTAATTCATTGATTTTGCTGTTAATTCCTGTTCCCATTGTTGTGGTTGGTCCCTTTGTTGTTGTGCGGTATTAAGTGTGGACCCTATTTAATTTTGCAATAATTTACTCACTTACTTTTCAGAAATCACGACTTGCTATAAAACGTATCCTAATGATAGTGGGCACCTTTAGCTGCTGGAACATGCAAGTTACAAACACTTAAAAAATGGGACAATTTAACCTGCTATATTTTTATTTAAAAAAAAATAAATTCCTTTGACAAATAGTGAAGAACTAGATGCAAAATGCAGCATTTCATAACGGTCTTCACTGTTTGGTAAGACAAAGGCGAATTTCAGAGGAAAGATTACATTGATTTAAAAATTATAATCTATGACCCCCTGATAGATATAATGGACCATCCCAAGATCATTGTATCAAACCAGAAGGTAGAATCTATTAGTGCATAAAGGGTTGAAGAAAGTTTCTTATGCCAAGGCGGGTCACTCTGCCAACTGTAGTGTGTATTGTTGAAAACAACGCAGTAAGAAGCTGTACATGATCAAACACGTATTCCCCGAAGATATCTAGACCTGGGCCCGGAATTACAATGTCTCCTTAAAGTTAAGCAAGACTTAAGTTAAGTATTGATATTTCAACATGCTATATCTTATGCTAAATAAATTGCCTGGATCGATGTGGTACTTGTGGTCAAAAATATCATTGTGATCTTCAGAAAAAGGAAAAAACTATTTTGATTTTTAATCAGTTTTATACGGAAGCCCTGGAGGGACATTTTTAGTTATTACTTATTTGTTATAACTTATTACTTACTTGTTTTTACTTATTTCTTACTACTTACTTGTTATTACTTATTACTTACTTATTAGCAGTAGTAGTAATAGAAAAAGTGGTGGCTTTAGTAGTAGAATAGTCGAATAGATGTTGTTAATGCTGTAGTAGTAGTTGTGGAGTAGTGCTCGTATTATTAGAAGTAAAATAGTGGTTGTAGAAGAAGTAGTAACAGCAGCAGCAGTAGTAGTAGTAATAGTAATAGTAGTAGTAATAGTAGTAGTAGTAGTAGTAGTGGTGGTTGTAGTAGTATATGTTTAGTTGGTGTTGCTGATTTTGCTGTAGTAGTAGTTGTTGTTATAATAGTTGTAGTAGTAGTAGTTGTTGTTGTAGTAGAAACAGCAGCAGCAGCAGCAGCAGTAGTAGTAGTAGTAGTAGTAGTAGTAGTAGTAGTAGTAGTGGTAGTAGTAGAAGTAGTAGTAGTAGTAGTAGTAGTAGTAGTAGTAGTAGTAGTAGTAGTAGTAGTAGTAGTAGTAGCAGCAGTAGAAGTAGTAGTAGTAGTAGTAGTAGTAGTAGTAGTAGTAGTAGTAGTAATAGTAGTAGTAGTGATTGTAGTAGTATATGTTTAGCTGGTGTTGCTAATTTTGCTGTAGTAGTAGTTGTTGTTATAGTAGTTGTAGTAGTAGTAGTAGTAGTAGAAGTTGTTGTTGTTGTTGTTGTAGCAGCAGCAGTAATAGTTGTAGTAGTAGTTGTTGTTGTTGTAGTTGTTGCTGTTGTTGTTGTAGTGGCAGTAGTAGTAACAACAGCATCAGGAGTAGTTGTAGTAGTCGTACTTGTTGTTGTTATTGTTGCTGCTGCTGTGGTTGTTATATTAGTAGCAGTAGTAGTTGTTGTAGTAGTTGTGGTTTAAGTAAATGAAATAGTCGATAGTAGTAGTAGTAATAGTAGTAGTACGAGGGTCATCCAATAAAGAATGAGACGTTTGCTATAGCACAGTGAATTAACATGCTAGACTTATGAAATCGCATTCAAAGCTAGCACGTCATTTTAGCTGTTCACATGTTCCATACTCGACATGTAACATAGTTCCAATTTTTGTTGCTAGACAACATTAGAAGACTAGTCGAACACGCGTGGACAACTCACTATAGGTGATCACCATAGCAACAGATTGAGATGTATAGTTTATTTTTCTACCAATACTTGTACATACCCATGCAATCTGTCTATAACCAATAGGGAAAAGTAATGCTCCAGAGTATTCAGCTGTTACCATAGAAACAAAGCTTAAAAAATCAAGTTTCCAAGAAATATCTGGTATTTTTCGCTGGTCTCCTGACTTTAAAAGTTATTATCAAATAGTCAAAGGCAATTTAAGTGAACATAGTTTTGTTCATGTAACATAAATTACAATCAGCTGCACATGACCATACTTTTCGTAGGGTATACATCGCTAACATAGTAACCATAGCAACGCAAAGTAGTGTGTTTTTAAAATATCAAAGTATTCGTTGCTAGGCAACCAAAATAGAGGACATGCAAATTTGGGTCTTCTTTTATAGCATTTTATGTAACACTAATATTGTTCAGTTGAAGAATTGATATCAAGAGGCTAAAATGTTAAAATGTTAAAGTGATGGTTGTAGTGGTAGTAGAAAAGTAGTAGTAGTTCTAGTAGTAGTAGTAGTAGTAGTAGTAGTAGTAGCAGCAGCAGCAGCAGCAGCAGCAGTAGTGGTAGTAGTAGTAGTAGTAGTAATAGTAGTAGTAGTAGAAGTCGTACTTGTTGTTATTTTTGTTGCTGCTGCTGTGGTTGTTATAGTAGAAGCTGTAGTAGTTGTTGTAGTAGGTGTGGTTTAAGTAACTGAAATAGTAGTAGTAGTAGTAGTAGTAGTAGTAGTAGTAGTATTGGAGGTTTAAGTAGTAGGAAAACTGGTTGTTATTGATCTTGTAGAAGTGTATCAGTAGAATAGCTATAGTAATAGTTTGTAGATGTTGTTTGATGCTGTAGTAGTGTTGTTGCAATAGTAGTAGTGGTGGTGGTGGTGGTGGTGGTTAGTACTAGTAAAGGTGGTGGTCATAGTTATGACTTATTTGCTGTAACTTATGACTTATTTGCTATTACTTATGACGTATTTGCTAAACCTTATGACTTATAAGTTATTACTTAATACTTATTAGTTATTACTTAATACTTATTAGTTATTACTAAATACTTATTAGCTATTACTTATTACTTAATACTTTTTACTTAATACTTTTTAGTTATTACTTATTACTTTCTACTTATTACTTAATACTTATTACTTACTTGTTAGTAGTAGTAGTAGCAGTAGTAACTGGTTGGTTGGTTGGTTTTGTTGCTTTACGTCCCAAGTCAAAAGCTATGGTCATTGCGGGACGGTCAGTTCACCTAATCACATTTTTTCCTGGGCAGGCTTGAACAAGCGGTTAACCAGTAATTTGTGCACATACTTTCGCTTGTAACTGACAACAACCCTTCTTGAATGAATCAGCGGAAGGGAGGAGAATGACCGTAGAAATTATTTCATGATCAATCTCCACGAAAGTATGGGACCGGGCCGGGATCGAACTCGCGACCCCTGGATCTGCAGTCAGACACGCATCTGTAGCCAGACACGTTACCGACTGCGCTACGCGGCCCGGTAGTAGTAGTAGTAGTAGTAGTAGTAGTAGTAGTAGTAGTAGTAGTAAGTGAAGAAGTTGTGGATATAGTATTAGAAAAAACTGGCAGTTTTTGAATAGTAGTACTACTACAGCATCAAACAACAACTACAATTATAACTTTTTTCTACTGATACACTACTACAACATCAATAACAACCAGTTTTCCTACTACTTAAACCATCTCTTTTACTACTACAAGTTTTACTACTACTACTACTACTACTTCTACTACTACTACTACTATTGCTGCTGCTGCTGCTGCTACTACTACTACTACTACTACTACTGCTACTGCTACTTTTCTACTACCACTACAACCATCACTTTTTCTGCTACTAATACTACTACTACTACTACTGCTGCTAACAAGTAAGTAAGGGCTTCCGTACTCTACGGCTATTACAGGGAATGTACAATGGGGTTTCCCGCCGTTATAGGGGTGATAAACGATATGATAAGTAAAAAGTAGTAAGTAATAAGTGATAAGTAGTAAGTAATAAGTGATAAGTAATAAGTAATAAGTGATAAGTGATAAGTAATAAGTAAAATGTCCCTCCAGGGCTTCCGTAGTTTTAAACGTTATTTGTCACATCCTGAAAAATCAATACTTAATTTAAGTCTTGATTAACTCTAAGGTGGCATTGTGATTCCGGGCCCAGGTCCCGAGATTATAAAACTTTTTATTGCTCAACTCAACTGAGCATGAAATTAAACTGCTCATTAAACCTAAAATATCGACAAAGGAAGACGTTTCTTGCTTTAATTCTCTCATATGTTGTATTTATCATGCTAACAAATGTTAAATTGCCAAAAATTGTTGGCATTTTAACATTTATGAGCAGGATACATTTCGTGCTCGGCTGAGGTGAGCACGAAATAAGTTATATAACCTCGGGCCCAGCTGTACTTGCATTCTATCCCGAACTTTCTACAGTAGTTACCTAGATTCGTTTTGAATGAGAATTCATTTTGATCATCCCCTGATTGTGATATTTATGGCACTACATGTATGCGATAAACCAAGGCCATCCAACTGTGTACAGTTGATGTCTATAATTCTGGCTTTGAATTTTGGGGGTTACATTTACCAAATAACCTAATTATTGTCGCCATAAAATTTGTAGAGGAGACGTAGCGACAAATACCCCATAAGATGTAATCTTGTGCCGCAAACAGATTTTTGTGTACATAAATGAAGATTTGTGAAAAAATCGATTTTTAATGTTACGCTTGAATATAGCAAATACTGAAGTAATGTACCGTTTCGTATGTTTGGTTTGTGGTTTTACGTCCCGGTCAACAGCTATGATCATGTCGAGACGGTCAGTTAACCTAACCACACCTTTTCCTGATGAGGCTTGACTAACCGGTTAACCAGTTCTTCTTGCACATACTTTACCAACGTAGAAAATCCTCCTTGATAATCTCCACGAAAGTATTGGACCGGGCTGGGATCGAAATTAGCAATCAGACTCGCTACCGATTGTGCTACGGTACCGCGCATAGGCGTTATCTACTTTGTGCTCGCTCATTCGGATGCGACAAAGTCAGGTTTTCTCGCGACGAGACCAAAATAATCTGCTGATTGTTTTAGCTAGAACAGAAAAGAATCAAAACTTTTATTTTGTAGCAAAGCCTATCAATGCCTACTCAAATTATCGTGTATGCAGCGTGTACATTTGGGGGTGGACCCAGATCAGGGGAAGAAGTCTGACCAGGGTCTTCCCTGTTTGCTATCCTGACAAGCATTTTGTAAATTCCAGTCCTGAACCTTAACATTTTACGTGAGAACGGAAAGATAATCGGAGTAAAATTTTAAAAGCGGGCCACATGGAATTTTGCAGGTGGGCCGATAGTGGCCCGGGATTATTTCCTGCAGGGAAAAAGTGAAATGACAAAGAAGACAACACACAAAATGTGTGTGAAATAATTTGATAAGTAATAGTTATACAATGGGTTTGTCCGTCTGTACATGGAGATAATGCACGAGCTTAAGCGAGTGGGTTATCTTACGTACAGATGGACAAACATGGTATAACTATTTTATACCACCCACATCAGTGCAGACTTTGCACATCACGAGATTTTTAACGCTAAAGTTGGCAAAGGTGGAACATGTATAATACCGTATATAATAGAGAAAGCTAAATGTATTTTGCAGTGCCACTGTACACAACGTTTCGCTTCAGTAAATATTAACGTGTCGGCGTGTCAAGTACATATACATCCAGAGACACGACATTCCGCACTGTCTGCAGAGATATTTAAAGGTAAATGGTTCTTGTTGAATTTTGTCTTGATAATTAAGCAATAACAGTCCACTCTTAGGACAATATCACGCTCTGTGTCTCCTAAGAGTCGGAATCCGGTCATATTTAGCTCACACGAGCTCGAAGTGCTCAAAGTGAGCTGTTGGGATCAGTCAATGTCCGTCGTCGTTTGTCGTCCGTCGTCTGTCGGCAATAAGTTTTCAATTTTAAGGTTCCTCAGCACACTTTGGCCAATTTTACAAGATATTGCCCATCATATTCAAGACAAACTAGCTATCTCTTTTGATTCGTCCTCCATAGGACTGATTAGATACAAGTGGTTTCTAACTATTTATGATAAATACAGTTCCGTAAAAACTTACAATGAGGAGGATTCAATTTTTTCAGAGAAAAAAAATACCTTTTCAAAATATTCCAAATCCATCATCTGCGTGTATATTTTGACATTATCCCCTCTCCTGATATACGAGGGGCGTTCAAAAATATTGCAAGTTCATTTTTATTTCACACCAAGTGCACAAACGGGGGAAAAGACCCACCATGTGTCGATAAACGTAACATTGATCATATCTACATTATTTGCTGGTTCGCGGTTTACAGGTGGTCAGAAATAGAAAAAAAAAACAGGTAACCAGTACCCCCCCCCCCACCCACCCACACACACACCAATACCTGTAAATGTGCGTGTGTGTATGGCGGGGTGGTTCTGGCTACCTGTATTTACCTTACTGACCAATAGTAGACTGAGAACCAGCAGTTACACAGGGAAAAGCGAATTTCCTCTTTATAGCTTCACTGACCTCCGTACAGTGTACGTTGTTCAAAAGCCTGCTGCAATATGCCTGGGAAAAGGCTGAAAATGTGCTTGAAATAATGGCCTATATAAGGTAGGTTGTGGGATATTCATAAGAGGTGTGGGATATTTATAGTGACTTTAACCACGGTTTACACCCAAAACGTAACATCCAAAAATCCTTGATTTGAATTGCTCTAAAAAAAGATGCATGGTTTACCGTGAGACACTTAGCCCTGTTCACAAATAAGTCGTGATCACAAGTTCATAAAATTTTGAAGAAGCATCTGAAACTCAATGCACAATGGGTACCCAGGGGTGGGGAGGGGTAGTCTAATATTTTCATATATATGTATATGACGGCTAGACCCATTTTGGGAGATTTAAAATTTTGAATTTCAATATTCATTTATTATTATTATTATTATTTTTATTATTATTATTATTATTATTATTTTTTTTTTTTTTTTTTTTTTTTTTTTTTTTGGGGGGGGGGGGGGTTCAGAAAATTGAATCATTATGGAGAATGCAGATTTTGTGGATACTTTTTGGGGGGTAATCACAAAACTAGACTATTTTTTGGGTTCATTTTTATGCATTTACAGGTCTTTTTAAGTTCAATGTATAGAACAGGGATATCTTTTGTGGGTTGCCTATTTGTTGTTGTTGTTGTTGTTTTTTGGGGGTGGGGGGGTAAACAGTAGATCCTTGGTCTAGGCTTACGTAGCAAGTAAAATTGAGAGTTGTCCATGACTGCTTAAAATTTTGCGTACAGCGACAAAATGGTGTCCTGAGCTCCGTAAATAATAAACATAAAAGTATAAAACTTTCTATTTCTTCACGCATTCTAAGTAATTTAACTTGCATTATTTTTAAACGCCCCTTGTAATATGTATTAATATATTTCTAAAGGTCTCACCTGAGTGCACACTATTTCAGTAACATACATACTGGCTAAGTAATAAAATTAGTATACAGGCACATCACTGAATTCTTCATCCTTTGTATATTTAATGGATTCTTCCTTTTTGGCTAAGTGTATCAAATAATCCATAGTACAAAGGGGTGTCAGGTTATACTTTAAAAAGGATCATGTTCTTTTGTCTAAATATCTTTATTTTACCTTTACAAACAGCATTATGCGGCATTTCATCTGGGTCTATGTTGTTTGAAAAATTACCCATTTAGGTGTTAGGGGTTTCCCAGAATGCATGGCTTAATCCATAATGAACTAGAAACTCCTTGAAGTTTCATGTGATGAAATGTGGCATGGCATGCACCATTGTACCGCACTCTCTTTATGTGCTACAAAATGTTCAAGGAGCAGATAAAAGATATAATTAGGAAAAACATTTAGAATGCATTTTCTGTTTATTCACACGCTCTTTTTAACAACTAAAACAAGCAAGAGGGCCCTAGGGCCCTGGGTCGCTCACCTGAGTCCTAGCACAAAATAGATGATGCATTGGCCTGTGGCGAAGGAGATTGGATTTAAAAATGTTTATATTTTTAGCTCTGGAAGCCATGTTCAATTGTAGTAGAGGGCAACATTAGATTCATTTCTGTGAAATTATTTTGATTTTGGACCTGTGGTTCAGGAGATATTGGTATTTAAAGATATCTTATCTAGAGCTCTTGAGTCCCTTTTGTTTGGCGGAGCGGAACCCTTTGTGCAATTTTTGGTAGAAGACATCAAAAGTAACAATTCTGTGAAATTATTTTAAATTTGGCCTAGTGGTTCAGGAGCAGATGTTGTTTAAAGATATTTCTTATCTAGAGCTCTGGTGGCCCTTTTGATCAGCTGAGCAGAATAATTTGTGCTTGTGCAATTTTGGTAGAGGGTATCCTGAGGAACAATTCTTTTAAAATATTTTGAATTTGGACCTGTGGTTCAGGAGGAGATAACGTTTGAAATATTTCTTATTGGGAGCTCTGGCAGCCATCCTGTTCAGTGGAGCAGAACCATTTGGGCAATTTTTGTAAAGAGCAGTGTGAGGAACAATTCTGTGAATTTATTTTGTATTTGGACCAGTGGTTCAGGAGGAGATGTCGTTTAAATCAATTCTTATCTAGAGCTCTGGCAGTCCCTCTGTTCAGAGGAGGGGAACCATTTGTGCAATTTTGGTAGAAGGTATCCTGAGGAACAATTCTGTGAAATTAGTTTATATTTTGGACCAGTCGTTCAGGAGGAGTTGTCATTTAAAGCAAAAGTTTTATGGACAGACTGACGCTCGCCAGGCAATGACAAATCACAATAGCTTACCTTGAGCCTTTGGCTCACGTGAGCTAAAATTGTTGGCTGGGACGTAAAGAATCAAAACAATCTATTAAACCATTCAATTGAACTGTACATTCTCAAGTGACATTTTGTTACTAAGCCGCTATGTATGGTACTGAAAAGTCTTAAATCATGTGCACTCAGGCGCGAAGCTCTAGTTTGTAATATGAAGGGGGATAATGTCAAAATATACATGCAGATGATGGATTTGGAAAATTTTGAAAAGGTATTTTTTTCTCTAAAAAAATTGAATCCTCCTCGTTGAATGTTTTTACGGAACTGTATTTAGCATAAATAGTTAGAAACCACTTATAACTAATCAGCCCTATGGAGGACGAATCAAAAGAGACAGTTACCTTGTCTTGAATATGATGAGCAATACCTTGTAAAATTGGCCAAAGTGTGCTGAGGAACCTTAACCAAATTTCACAGGATCGACCCTGAGGTAACTACACAAATAGCGAAAATAAATCTGACCCTCAAATGGACAACGACTTATTGCGGTGACAAAGACTTCAAAACTTTTCAATCTCCAGAATTCAAAAAAAATAGTAGAAATGATAACTGGATAACCTACAAAAATCAGTGACGGACCCAGAGGAGATCGTTTGAACCCCCTCCCCGTCCACGTTTATAAATACCCTATGAAAGTTAAATAGTTTGGTAGCCTGTGAATCATGGTCGACCGATAGGGATCATGACTCCGTCGGCGTCATCGTCGATGTCAGCGTCGTCCGGGCGTCACACTTTTCGTTTCTGATCAATATATAACTTTTGAAGGGATGCATCAATTTCATTCAAAGTTTACAAAAGGGTACAGGTCGAGTTCGAAAAGGGCGGTCATCTGGAAAATTTTGACTGAGTTATGGCCCTTTTTGTGTCGCCTGCGAAGCAAGGTTGACACATAGGGATCATGACTCCGGCGTCGTCGTCGACCTCGTCGTAGTCGGCGTCGTCGTCCGTGGCTTCACACTTGGTTTCCGATCATTAACTCTTAATTTCATTTAAACTTTACATAAGGATCAAGCATATTTAAATACAGGCCAAGTTTGTTGAAAAGGGGGCTAATCCGCAAAAGTTATTGCCCTTTCCACTTAGATTTTGGCTAAATAGTTAATTTGTGGTTTCCGAACAATAATTTTTGAAGGGAGGCAACATTTTTTTTTCCAAATTTTACAGAAGGATAAAGCATTATAAAATACAGGTCAAGTTCGAATTTGGAGGTCATTTGCAAACTTTAACTGAGTTATGGCCCTCTTTTTACTTAGGTTTAGGCTAAAGCATTAACTTTATTGCCTTTTTATGGAATATACTTCACATTTCTCCAAACTATAATATCTGTCAATTTCTCGCTATGGGCCATGATTACGCAGTGATGTAGATAAGCATGACTTACCCTACCCCCGACTCCTTAGGAGGGATCAAAGGTCAAATATTTAAATTTCTCAATAAATCAATAAGTTGTCAATATCATTTCGCATGCAGGCAGAGGTACAAAAAATATATAACTTTCAAAGGTGACTTTCGATCAAAGGCCTGTGTCTCACCACCTGGGTGGACTTAGGGGGTGGGGTCAAAAGGTCAAAATTCAACTTTTTCAGAACATGGTCATGTTGTATATCAAAGTAAAGAGCATCACTAATATACGGCAGCACTGAGGGGACATGTGAAAAAAATTATTTATCTCGTTCCCACGACATAATTATCTCGTTCCCACGACATAAGATCTCGTGCCCACGACATAAGATCTCATTCCCACGACAAAAGATCTCGTGCCCACGACATAAGATCTCGTTCCCACGACATAATTATCTCGTTCCCACGACATAATATCTCGTTCCCACGACATAATTATCTCGTTCCCACGACTTAATATCTCGTTCCCACGACATAATCCACCAATCAGGTAAGCTTATACTTTGAATGGCTTTGTGATGGACGCCATGCATACCGAGACTGTGGCTTATTGGGTAACTAAATACATTATTAAAAGATTATGTTACGGAGATATACAGTATGTATTGAAACGCGAACATTCGATTTGTTTAAGATTAAGACATCTTCAACTTCAAGGAAGAAACTATCACTGCGTACACGCAGCTGTTCATTTCATACAATGACAGCTTTCTGGATCAGGACAACTCCATGGCATCGCATGATGTGGTCACGTTGTAATGAATATATGGAATCAACATCGAAATGAATGATGCTAGATTGATACTACACTATTTGGATCCAGCCAGGATAGTTTCGAGATTTGTGAGGCAAAATTAATGAGGAGATGTGTTCACCATGCATGCAGACCAAAGTTCATATGGCTTATAGATGGTTTGTGTATCAATGGTTGCATATGTGGATTTACTCGCAAAATAATATGGTTAAATGTAAATCAGACCAACAATCACCCAAAAATCATTGGTGGCTACTTTTTAGATGTTAAAGGTAATGGTGGGTGCCCTCTAAAAATAAGGACAGACTACGGAACAGAAAACGGACATGACAGTTCGAAGGTGGTACTTCTTTTGTGGATCTGTCTTACAAGTGTTTGTTATGCTTTGGTGCGCGTCTGTCTTTTTATGGCTTGTGGTCACCTGCTGGGAAACGGTTTACCTCTTGGCTCTCGTTTGTAATATCTAATAGTGAGTTTGTTACTTTCCCATTGATATCCTGGGTCTGGTGTGGAACTTGATTGTATCGATTCCTGAATTTTGTCCTCTTCCTTACTTTTATGTGCATGTAGCAGTATTTCAAAAATTTCTAAGGCGCATCGATCCTGATGATGACAGACCATACATATATGGTATAAGTACAAGTAGCCAATACTGAGAGCTGGTGGGGATATTTACGAAAGGAACACATGCAATTTTCGACTGAATTGTTTAAGCACCTACTGTACTAGACATCGGGAGTTTCACTGGAGCCATTTTGGACAGAAATCTTGTATTGTTCTGTTTTAAATCATTAATTTCGGTAAGGTTTACAAATCACAAATATATAGAGTTTATTTACTGTTTATGATGAATGCTAAATATATTTCGTCAAGTGCGGTGAAAAATCAATATTATCATGAGTGTGTAGCACAAGTGTATCTGCTGATATTTTCACCGCACGTTTGGTATTTACCGAAAAAATCTCTTAATTTTATGCATTTTATACTCAGGAGAATTAAAAAAAAAGCAAACTTAACTTTCTGGTCGTTTCTTGTCCGATTTGGCAGTTTCGAATAACATTGGGGTTTCACCATAGTTTACACCTAGAAAATGGCTTGGAAGAACATTTTAATGAATGAAACTAAAGACGTCATCCTTTTAAGAAAGTTTTTCAAGTGCGCAGGGCTAAGGATTGGCGTAATGTGCAAACTAACGATAGCCCAGCCAAAAGATGACGTTATTTGCTTTGAAATTGACGTCATAACGTCGGTAGTGTTATGGCTGAAAAATACTTTTCATTAAGAACCGTTTTGAAAAAGTTCCAGTCCCAGAATTAATTAAAACAAATTGTTTGGCTACAGTGAAAAGATATGTAGATGATTTTTTTGTATACAATTTTAAAGCTTAAAATATTTTTGCACTTATGACGCCATACATTATCATACATGATGTCATATTTATGATGACGTTTCATAATGTGCCTGTCTTCCAAAAGTGAAACTACATGAGTTAGAATCTCTAAATATCCATCGCAGACTACACATCCATGTGTTGCAGCCACCTGTGAAGTTTCGTGACGTAGTTCCAAACGGTAAACCTGAGACCAAGATAGATATTTCAAAAACTGAGGCACCTTTCTTGTTAGAGATACCTTGCCTTTATATGACGCACATACCTATGAAGTTCATGCTATAATAAACAAATATACTTGAAAAGGCTCACAGACCAAGGAGATGAACCGCTGGTATGAAAGACTGGTGGTGACTTCATACTTCACACTTTGAAACAAAACCTAATTTAATTAATGGAAGACAACGGAAAGTGACAATTCACAGTTCATACTCCATGGTTCATACTTAAGGCTTCTCACTTCATACTTAGAACTTTACCCTTCAAATATTACTCTTCAGACGTCATACTTCTCACTTCATAGTTCGGACATCATGCTTCACACTTTATTGTTCATACTTCAGGCTCTACACTCCACGCTTCACACCTCACAGTCTCCAGTCTTTAAACACGTGACTGTGACGTATTACTGATAAACATGTTGAGAGTTTTTGCTATGTTACGTTTGATAAAGTGTGAAGTAAGAAGTCTGACATGTGAAGTCAGAACTATGAAGTGTGAAGTATAAAATGTGAATTGTGAACAGTGAAGTGTAAACTATAAGTATGAACTGTGAACTTTAAAATGTCACTTTCTGTTATCTTCCATACATTAAATAACGTTTAGTTTAGAAAACTATGAAGTGTGAAATATGAGTGCTCGTATGAACTGAGACCTTTGAAATGAAGTGTCATTCTCTCTCTCTCTCACACACACACACACACACACACACACACACACACACACACACACACACACACGTTTATGAAAACTATGTAATGTTAAGTATCACGTCTGAACTGTCAAGTATGAACTCATCACTGGTCTTTAGTAGTTTTCATATTAAATGCTTCAGTTAATTCCATTTTTTATTTCAGTCAGTACCATATGCGCGCCCAACGCAATGCACACTGTACCCAGTCTATGGAACAGTGAAGATCACCATTGAGTCAAGCTTCATCAGATGACATACAATTGTGTGCAGAAGAAGCAGAATTCCGCCCTATCATTCCATGTGACGAAGATATCTACTATGCATGCATATCCATCATGAATGATAAAAACTAGGTGCCAGCATCTGATGCCCAAGAAGCAACAGACATATTGTCAGCTAAAACAATTAAGGAAACACATTAGGATTTCAACTGCATAAAAGTATAGAAAAACAAATCTTACAGTGAAACGGGTATTGGTCAGCTATTTTTAACATTAAATTTTATTTGAAAAAATATCAAATATTTGAAGAGAAAAGTGGCATGCGGCTTGAGTCTTTTTGTTTTTTCCCAACGTTTACTGAAAAGGATAGGTTTAAAACCAAATCAAGAACGTAAAGAATGATGACAGAAAGCCTTGGCTGTTTGCTTTACTTTGGAGGTCACTTAATGGTCTTAAATGTTCTGATCATTATGACGAATGTTCTAGGATGGTCATGCTGAATACACGATTCTCAATACATTCTGAAAAAGAACCATGTATACAAGCTAAAGGAAACAACACTCTGTGATTTACAGTAGAAAAACTGACCTCTTGTGACAAAGGCTTGGGACTATGGACGGTAGTACTGATAAAAGTGACAATCATCTATTGATGAGATGGTAGGGGCCTGATGCTTTGGCTGTTGTCAGGTCCACCGGTGTTTACCTGTTGGATATCCTTTGCTCTGGTATTCAGTTTTATTTACTGTTGAGTATTTATCTTCCCTTGATCTACTTTTTATATCTTTATTCATATGTTCTAGGAGACGATGCATTGATAAGTTAGGGGTCTTTCATGTAATCCAAGTAAGTAAAGGTGCAAAGATCAGGAATCGATACAATCAAGTACCACACCTGACCCAGGATACCTATGGGAAAGTGACAAACTCACAGAAGACACCACAAACGAGAGCCAAGAGGTCAGCCCTTTCCCAGCAGGTGACCACAAAGCACATATAAACAGACGCGCACAGACATAGCAAACACAAGTCAGAACAAAAACATAAAAGATCCACAAAAGAAGTACCGCCTTGGAACGGTCAGTAAAATATTTTACTGGAGGGCTTAAACCGGTTTAACGGCGCCAACCTCACCCTTAATTCAGATGTGGATCAAGACACATAGATATTTGGTTTGCATGAAAGACCCCTAACTTATCAATGCATCATCTCCTAAAACATATAAATCAAGATTTAACAAGGAGATAAAGCAAGGATAAGGACTCAACAGTAAATTAAACTGAATACCGGAGCAAAAGAAATCCAACAGGTAAACCCCGGTGGGCCCGACAAACAGCCAAAGCATCAGGCCACTACCATCTCATCAATAGATAAGTCTTTAAGTCGGAACCATCATAGAGTCTGAAGTCCTATGTGTCTTGATCCACATCGGAACTAAGGGTGAGTTTGGCGCACCGTGAAACCGGTTTAAGCCCTCTTGTAAAATATATTTACTGACCGTTCCAAGGCGGTGCTTCACTTGTGGATCATTTATGTTATTTCTGTCTAGTTTTTATTCTGCTTTTGGGCGGGTCTGTTTATTGATGTTTTGTGGTCAGCTGATGGGAAAGGGCTGACCTCTTGGCTCTGGTTTGTGATATCTAATTGTGAAGTTGTCACTTTGCCATTGGTATCATGGGTCAGGTGTGGTACTTGATTGTATCAATTCCTGATCTTTGCCCTCTTTCTAACTTGGAGTAGTAGTACAGATCTCCAGTGACAGGTACTGGAACTCAGGATAGTAGAAATGATCTCTAGTATAAAAAACATGTACTGGGATTCATAGCATTTCACCGACCTCTAGTGACAGGTACTGGAGCTCAGGGTAGTGTACTGACCTCTAGTGGCAAGTACTGGAACTCAGCTTAATAGTACTGTCCTCTACTTACAGAAACTAAAGTACTGCCGCATTAATAAGAAACGCAAAAAATCGACTTTAAGTGCATCGTTTCAGGCAATTTTTCTAGAACTTTTCGATATGCGGGTAGAAAAAGCTGCAGTATTTTTTGACAAAATTTTCAACGTGATATTTTTGCTTAGTTTTTCTGTAATTAGATGGAATTTTGGCATATTTTTGGCTCTTTTCAACGGGGGAGTATTACTGTTGGTAGAATGGACATAAACTGACCCAGTTTATTAATATTATGCAACGGTTGACTAAATGATTCGTCCGTGATCCCCGTGTAGGTTATATACTTAACAAAAGTGAAAAAGCTACACCTGAACTGTTTGCCATTTATATGCAAAATGATGCAATACAGTAAAGCAAATGAAAGTGTATCTGACTGTTCAAAGACTGGGTTATGCATAAAGTAAAAGGTTTACGGATGTTGTCCCGAGGAAACACATGAAAGTAAGAAATCGGGCAAAGATCAGGAATCGATGTGATCAAGCCCACGCCTGACCCAGGATACCAATTGGAAAGTGATAACTTCACAATTAGACATCACAAACGAGAGCCAAGAGGTCAGCCCTTTCCAAGCAAGGGGTCACAAGGCATCAATAAACAGACGCGCACGAAAGCATAACACAAACAAGACAGAAAAAAAAATAATTTAAATGTGATAGGGGTCCAATTTTTCAGGCTACAAATTTGAACAGAAATCTCACACAGTTTAGGCCTTCAGAAATCCACTGCCAACCAGATCCGACTAAACGAAATTGTAGTCTTAGACATGTAACAACCAAAAATATGCGTTGATCGTTTAGAAAAGCAAACTAAGAAACCGGGTTTGTCGTCAAATTGGCCAAGCTTGATATTTTAACACTGAAATCTCCATAGGAAAATCAATGTGTTTTTGCATCTTAGTCTGAGCACATTACCGGTCGAGAAATAGTAGGAACAATTTGCTGATAGATCTACCTGATTAGGCAAAAGGAAGAAAGTTTATCGAAAATTGTGATAAATCGAAGCTACCAAATATTTAATATTCCCTATTTGTTTTTGTCAAAGGGAGACATTTAAAAAAAATTTTTTTACAAATTTGATATATTCGAAATTGATTTCTGAGCTTGTTTCAAGTGATAATACAGTTTTCTTGTGTATTAATGCAACACAAGTATGACGAATTCAGATAAGCATAACAATCTTTTTTTCACATGCGCAATTGCAAAATTCAGTGAATAAAGCTTTAAACACAAAAAAATGAATTAACTCAGACATCAAACGAAACAAATTGGTGGAGCTTCGACGAATCGCTTGCTGGATGTCTTGAAAACATTATAGTAAATACTTTTCGTCCAAATATAAAATATTATAGTGTAGCATATTCACTATTGTTCAGTATAGCATAAAGTGTATCGTACATATAAAGTACTGCTGCATAAATAAGAATCGCGATTAAATGACTATAGATGTACGTTTTCAATTTAAATCGCATTGAGCATTCAATTATCGTGTATCATTTCAGGCAGTATTTTGACAAAAGATATTAGCCGATCTTACGGCTAATTTTTGCTCTTATAATTCTGATGGTAGAATTTGGGCATTTTATTCCACTTATTTGACACTTGACAGGGATAATCCTGGGATAGGCCTAATCCATTTTGTTAGAAAACTATTATTTCTGCTAAAATGGACGTTATTTTAGCTGGGCCTCATATATAAGCTATTCAAAGCTCATGTCAATTATGCTCTTATATAGATATTATGAATTCTTGGGCCCATCAAATTTTGCAAAGGGCCCATAGAAATTTCAAAAGGCCCATTAAAATTATGTAATCTACATGGATTTTAATAGGATATGGGCCATTGGCCCATTTTAAATGGCCCATTTTAAGGGCCCATTTTAAGGGCCCATCATTATTTTGGTCCAGGAGTCTCCCTGTCTTGAGTGTTACCATTGAAAGAATGTATGTAAACAGCTCAAATTAACTAATAACAAAAAATGAATGGTTGACTATAATACTACATTTGAGCCGTGACATGAGATTTCCAACAATGTGGTATGTGCGACCAGCAAAGGCTCAGACCAGCCTGCGCATACGCGCAGACTGATCAGAGCCTTTGCTAGTCGCTTGGATATTATATGACTGTTAAGCTACTGGCTGAACAAAATTTGGAGTTTCTAAGCTTAACAGGAAGCTGCAGAGGCTCGTCTGAATATACACTTGTCAAAATGCCACATTGTTGGAAATCACGTGCCGCGGCTCATTATGTAGTTGAAAATGTTTAGGGCGTTTACCACTGTAAAAGTTGCTTTTATAAAACTGTCCATAATAGCCACATCACGCTGTTTTAGTAGAAAATGTCCTTACAAGCATAGCAAACAGTATTTACTCGGATCAAACTGATCGTATTAGATCAGTTGGATATGTGTCTACGCTGATTGAATCGATACTATCAACTGAATGGCAGTGCTTAAAAATAGAACTGGCATGTACAAAGTAATCGCGATTTTAAAATGTGTGATGCTTTTGGCACTTACCTGTAGAAATTTAAGTACAGATATATAGGCCGTCACATGGCTGTTACACCGTTTGAATCCCCCCCGCTTTTCAGAAAGCCTAAAAATGTCGAAATTCCCAAGAGATTAGGGGTCAGGGCAGTGATAGTAGATTCTTCAAACAATTTTCTTCTGACACTGCAGGATTTTCTAAATCAAGATTTGAGCCTAACGTTCGGAAAAATGCAAGTAATAAAATAATATCCCAGATTTTCGCGTTTCTTATTATTGCGGTAGGACTATACGACTAATAGTAGTAGTACTGACATATTGTGACAGTAACTGTAATTAAGTGTATAAGTACTGGCCTATAGTGACACGTACTGGGACTCTGGGTAGCAGTACTGACCTCTAGTGACATTTACTGAACTCAAGGCAGTAGAACTTACCTCTAGTGACAGGGACAGGGGAGCTCAGTACAATAGTACTGACATCTCATAACATTTACTTTGACTCTAGAAAAAGTGACAATAAATGACAGGTACTAGGATTCAGGGCATTATACTGACCTCTAGTGTCAGGTTTTGGGACTCTTGTACTGACTTCTAGTTAGAAGCATTGGGAATCAGCGTAGTACTAGTAGTTTCAACCTCTAGTGACAGGTACTTCGATTCAGAGTAGCAGTGAAAGGCCTCTGGTGACAGTTACAGAACTCTGAGCAGTAGTTCTGAGCCTAAAGACAAGCATTGCTACTAGAGTTATTAGCACTGTCATCTTGCGACAAGTTATAGCACTCTGCGTAGTTTACTTACCTCTAGTGGCAGTTACATGTACATGTACCAGAACAACTCTGGGAGGTAGTTTTGAACTCTGAGGAAAGTACTGGTACTTAGTTTGTTAGTACTGACCAATTGTGACAGGTACTGGGGTTCAGGGTAGTGTATTGACCTCTAGTGACAGTAACTGGAACTCTGGACAGCAATATTGACTGCTAGATGCTGGTATTAGTATGCAGGTTACAAGTACTGACCACATATGACATGTACTGATATCAAGGATAGTGTAATGACATCTAGTGACATGTACTGAGACTCAGCGTATCGTACATTTAATAACTAATTTTTGCACTCTAAAAGTGGTGCCACTCACTAGGGGCAATGGCAATCAGATCAAAGGTAAATTTTAAGGAAGTGATTATGAAATGAGATCCCATGCAGGGTTTATGTTCTTTGCCTCTTCCTCATGGTGCGGTGGGTTGGTCTGTAGTGTGTAATTGTGGCATTTCCTGGTCTAGTGACAGGTACTGAGATCCAGGGCAGTGTATTTACATCCAGTGACAGGTACTGCGACTCAGACTCTAATGGTAGCTACTGGAAGTCTGGACAGTAGTGCTGACCACTTGTGACAGGTACTAGGGCTCTGAAAAGTGTTCTCACATCTAGTGACAGGCACTGAGTTACGGGATAGTGTACTGACAACTAAGTACTGGAGCTCTAGACAGTAGTTGTGACCTCTAATGGTAACAAGGGCATTAGTATCGGCCATTACAGTGTCTCATGGTAGTATACTGTCATCTAGTGACAGATACTGGGACTTATAGTAGTAATATTAACCACCTAGTGACAACGAAAGGAACTCCGGACAGTAGTACTGACCGCTAGTGTCATGTGCTGGTACTCAGTGTATGAGTGCTGACATAGACTAGCTTCTAGTCTGATTAAAAATAGTTTGATTTTTTTTCTGTAAAGTTAGAAACTGTTTGGCCCTTTTTATCAGCGTGTATACGTTTTACACACCTTGGCTTAAATTTATGTTAAAATTGAGACAACAGAGTAGACTTGCCATGTGGTGTACGTCTTAGATTTTATAGATTTTCCCCTTTTATAGATATTTTCATTTTAACGCCTAGAGGCCAGGCTAGTGCTGATCACTTGTGACAGGTACTGAGACTGATGGAGAGTACTAATATCTAGTGACATTTACTGGAAATATAGTGACCTCAAGTGAAATGTACTTTGACTCAGATGACAGTAACTGGAACTCTTGGCATGTACCACTTATGACAAGTACTGGTACTCCAGTCATAAATTTTCTGCTGTAGTGACAATAACTAGAACTCTATGCTGACATCTGGTCACAAGCGCCAGTACTCATACTGTTAGTACTGACTTTGGCTTGTAGTATGTGATTGTGACATTTCCTGGTCAAACTAACTTACTTTTTGAGCTGACACGTCAATCGCTAATGACAGATACTGGTACTCAGGATGTTAATACTCGCCACTTGTGACAGGTACTGAGATTCAGCTTTAAAAACATCTAGTGACAGATACTGAGGCTCTGAGTAGACCTTAAGTGACAACTACTGTGTACTGTAACTCAGAATGATATAAGTACTATCCTCTTGTGACAGGAACTGTGACTCAGGGTAGAATACTGACCTCTTATGAAAGACACTTGCACTACTAGATTTGTAACCACAATTCCATTACCTGCCACCAGATGTCACTACTACTGCTCAGAGCCCTAGTAATTGCCACCTGTGGGCAGTACTATAACACGGATCCCTGTAACTACCACTAGAGGTCGTAAGTACTGACCAGGGCCCAAGTCCTTGTCTTCATCATGAAAATGAGATATATAAATAAGAGTATAAGTGGTATTGCACGACCCTTGGGTCTGCTCTTTAATCACTATGTGAGTCTGTCTGTCCGTCCATCCGACCAACATTATCTAACCACTGGCATGTGTAACAGTCCTTTTTGATTGACGAGGTTTGCTGAGCATCATATCGGCCAGTTGTGGTCAGTTAGAAAAAATGCTCATGATTCCTGAACTGCATGGTATATTTGATTACTTATACATTTTTTGAAATTAGCAGGGAAAATGACAAAGAAAAGAAAATATATAAAGAAAAATATTGGTTATGCCAGGATTTGAACCACTGTGCGCCAGGCTGTTGGATTGCAAGAAGGCCTCCTAGACCACCACAGTTGAAATACACACTAGAGCAATTTACCTATATACCCTTTACCTGTACTCCTCAGATTAAAATTGCACGACCCTTAAGTCTGCACTATGTTGCATGAACCATGGTTAACTCGTCAGATTAAAAAAGCATGTCCCTTGCGTCTGCACTATGTTGCACGACCATTGAGTCTGCACTATAGTCTCTATGTGAGTCTTACAGGACCCTTAGTATGCACTATAATCTTGCACGACCCTTATGATATACACCTTAGAGCAATTTACCTATATACCCTTTACCTGTACTCGTCAGATTAAAATTGCACGACCATTGGTTTGCTCATCAGGTTGAAATTTCAGTGGAAGTCTAAATTAACTGTAAAAAATGCAATTGCAGATATAAACCAGTAAACTATGACTTTAATCATATATACTTTTTGCAGGCTTTAAACATTAATGAAAGAGAAGTTATTGTTTCTCTTATTGTGTGTTCTAAAGATGAAGGAACTAGTTGTGAGCATAAATAGCAAGAAGGTTTGACACAATGGAATAGAATGGCACTAAAATGCTGTTATTTTTCCATAGCATGAATTTAATATAAATAATTTGTATTGTTTTATGCCAAAATCAACATATTTGCAATAAAGCATATATATACATGTTAAATGACTACTAGTGTAGGCCGCTGTGTAATCCCGTGGGAATTTTTGGGTAAAAGTGTCTAACATACATTTTCTTGTAGAAAAATGTATTTTGTTTAAGAAAAAAGATGTTTCCAATTTTTTCTTGCCGTTTTAACGTCATGGTGACGTCACAAAGTAATGTACCCATTTTTGGCTTATTTAGGGCTTGAAAATTGAGCACTATGAATTCCACCTGGCGCAAACATGTACTGTTTGATCAGCTATAGTAATATTACTGGCGATATATTGCATTTGGAGTATAGACTCTGACTCAGAATTTTAAAGAGGTTACTTTCACTTCAAAATGATGTCAACAGAGGAACAAATGACGTCAGTATCAAAATGAAAAAGTATGTTATAGTTAAAGCTCAAATGAAATTAGATCACAATATGCTAATAGACCCTCCTCTCCCACTGCTGGAATATTGTACACTATGCTTTACTGTAACTACAAAATGACACAGGTTAGCTCTCTGACCTGTAACAGCTATGTTAACTACGTTACTCTTTTGTAATTTCAAATCATATTGTGCAAATATAAAGTTATATCTAATTCTTATTTATCGACATGCTGATTGCCTTTAAAGCATTTATCAAATGTCAGCAAACAGCAAGTATGCGTTTGAACAATACACCTCTATGAATTGACAGTTATATGTGTTACTTACTAAAAATGTATTACTACTTAATGTAGTACTATCAATAATCCATAGGCTGCCAAATACCCCTGAGGGAGAGTTTTGTACACTACATCTTTCTCAAACCAAAATATATAAGCCACAGAATAATGTATATTAACTATTACTTCATTACCCTGAAATAATAGGAATTCCTACCAAATTGTTCCTTATTCCTATGTGACAATATAAGCTTAGACTCTTAATTGTATTCAAATGACTAGCAGTATGATTCTATCAAATAAAAGACATGTTATTACTGTTATGTACTTTACTTTCTTTTAAATGCATTATGTTAAAGCAAAAACAGCAATTTATGAGTTTACACTGCTAGTGGTTTAATTACTGTCATTTAACTGCCAGTAATCGCCATTACCTGAAATATCAACAAAGCATTGATAATAAGGTAAGACATGTTAGCCTGAATCACATAAAGCGTCATTTCAATTCCGTGTATTTTTATCAAATTTATTAACAGCATTTTAGATGCTGCTTATTTTATGATCCATTAATGTTTCTTTAATGCAAAAATGATATCTTTAATCTCACTGACACTTATGTATTTGCTTCATTTTACGCATGAAATGATATAAAAAAGACGCTTTCTTCACTGACTAAACCTCATTTTAGATAACACAATGATATTAAGCATGAAGTAGCTTTAAGTTAGAAAGATCTATCACACATTTTGTAACCCTACTATTGATTACACCAACTGTATTGATAAAGACAAAACCTTACTCAGAATTTGAAAAAGTAAGTTATTTCAGACTTAGGTCTAAATCGTGACCTTTATCCTTGTCTTTTGAAACAATAAACTGAAGTGTTTTGGAAATATAACGACTTTTCCCAACATACGAGTATGACACACACCAAGCCTATTCCTATGGTTATAATCGCTTTTATATCTGAAGAAGGATGTCTAGTTTGGTGAAGTAAGAATACCAATTATGTTGGTCAAATGCATAACAAGAGAAGTTTAAGGAGCATATTACACTTATCTTCCATTCTGTCTGATTCTAAAATTTTGTAAATCATTGAACAGACAGCATTTGTTCTAATGGCTCATGATAGTCATACATTTGATAGAAATGGTTTATCACCTAGAAAAGCTCCCTGGCATTATAAGTATAGCATATATACTGTAGCCATGGCTATAATAATGGACCCAAATAAAGTATTGGTTGATTTGTTTTGCATAATTCTATCAATTAGATCTAGTCTTGAAGTTGAATTTTGTTTCAGATAACATCATTTTGATATTTAACCAATCAAATGTGAATATTACGATAAATACAAAAATACATGCAATTACTTCTTTGCATATTTCAAATCAAACAAAATAGATTAACAGTAGAAATGGAAAGAATAATTAAAAGGATTTAGCCCATTTGATTTTGGTACTTTGCAAGTTAGTCTATCATTGGCGACTCAGTAGAGTGTCCTCTTAACGCTGATATTAGCTAGATTAGTTAACATTTTTGCGTGCTTCTTTTGAATCTATATCCTGGTGAGTTTACAACTTATTCAAATGTTTAATACACATATAACTCTTTATTTTTCCATTTATCATGTTTACAATGTTCCTGTTATATTTTGTCAAAGTCACAGTCAGTTCAGGTATGTAAGCATGTATTGCTAAAACTAAGTGAGAGCTTATACTTGCACTTTCTTATTAAATATTTCACTTTTCTATCCAGCATTCTAAAAGAACATTGTAAATTCTATTTTACAATAATTTTAATGTCACCTGATCAAATTTGGCTGGACATAATTTGGGCTGATAAAATTTGCATTTAAATTGGTATTGAAGTAACAATTGACCTTTAACTAGTTTCCTTGAATATGGTCGTATCTAATGTTATCATTGCCTTAGAGTAAAACTCACCACTATTTTCGCATTATTGGTTGAGCAAGTGACCAGAAGTACTAAGTTGATGTGATTGACAGTTTCGTTAATTAAACAACGAAAGCTATGTTGAATATAAACTTGAATTAATTTAAAAGCTTCAGTAATGCCTCACCATCTGCATACGCAACTAGATGCCAGGATACAAATTGATTTGGTGACAGTCTCTTTAAACAATAACTGATTACAGGCAGTTATAATGCATACCTCCCTCGAAACATTTAGTAATTGGACGGGTTACTATTTTATGGTAATTGAACCTAAATAATCATGGATACATGGAATCTAGCCTGTATCATGCAACGTAACTGAATATGTGTAACGATAATTTGAACAACTGTAAACAGTTACATAGAGTGATTAATTTTACTGATTCTAATTATTTCAATTTAACTTAGATTTCTCCAGATAAATACTACAAAACAAATCTCTAAACTCTTCATGATATATTAGCTTTTCAGGCTCAATTATATATCGTCTTTGACAACATTTTTGATAAACATTGGGCCTTTGGATATACTTTATACAGCTTTATATGTTATTTTAACAAATTTGACAGAAAATGGGAACATATCCTTCTATAGTAGTGGTCTTGAGAGCTTTCATTTTATTTGCTTATGAGTTTTAGAATCTATAATTTTGGGCAAATCATTTTTTGAAGATATAAAAAGTTAAAAGATATAATTTTTTGCAAATGTTGCATGGGGAAATTGATACTTTTTTTCAGACAAACAGGAACCTGGATATCTATAACAAAAACAATTCATTTTTCCATGCGAACCAAACAATTGTTGTGCTTTAACAACAACATAATCTAGGACTAAGATTTCTTACCAGAAAAATGCATTTAAGCCCCCTCCCGCTGCAGTGGCTTAGGCTGCTGTCCGTTGTAAGGTAGTGGTTTTGTTGTTGTTGTTCCATTGCTTATTGTTGCTCCCATTGTTTGTGGGAGGGTTGTGTTTGGTCCTTGTTTTGTTATTCAGTACTTTGTGTCTTTCTAGTGTTGCAATCACCGTTATGGGGAAAAGAGAGTTGGTTGCCTTACTTTAATTGTGTTCCTGATGTATTGTGGCTGTTAGTGTTCTGTCGCTCTTCCTCACGGTACCATTTGTTGGTCTGCATTGTGTGATTGTGGTATTTCCTGCTGTTTTGAAATGATAACAAATACCATATAACGTATAATTTAAGGAACTAAGCAAGTCATATACAGTCTTGTAAGCTGTAATATACGTTACATATTGCCATACAATAACAAAAAGATAACTAACACCAGAAACGATGTTGGTTATAGCATTTTACTATTAAATTTCAATACAATGCTCACACATGGTGTTTAAAGGTTTTCATATAGCATTACATACAATTTTAGAATGAAAACATTCTTGCCTTATTTAACGTACTTTTCAGTGGTATCATATTAAACAGCATATAACTAAGTTTTTTTTATAAAAACAAGATGCTTGCAGTTATAAAATGGCCCATTAATTGTCTTTTGACACATATAGTTAAAACATGAATGTTAAATGAGAAGCTTATTAAATGAAACTATTTAACAACATTTCAATGGGTTTATAGGGGGAGGGGTAGTTTAAATGTAACATAAATGACATTATAATGGGCCCTAATAACTTAAACATAAATATTTGAAGGAAATGAAATGTTCTTGTACAATAAAAAGAATGTTTGGCCAATTCGATTATACCGGCGCTACCTTTACAACCTTATTTACATTATTTGTATTTTAAACAATTGAGGGGTAACGTAGTTTACATGCTGTAACAGCCAAACGCCCCAACCGTCAGAGAGCTGACATGTTTCAAAAAGCTTAGCTAGAAACATTAATTTATGCTAACATTTGATTTTAATCGCAAGGCACACATTCTTTCCAGAATTATATTTCTGTACACAATATTATTTTGCTGCATACTGACAACAAATCGACGTTAGTTTGACGTAAAATTGAAGTCCACGTAGAATCAATTTTCATTTTGGTCCTCCTATCGACGTTTTCAACCACTTCAACGCAATAAACAATATTACAATGCGATTTATTTAGGTGTATACAGCACTAGCAGATATATACTGTTTGATTCATGTGAAAATACGGTACGTCATTTTGTGACGTCACTGTGACGTTCATACTGCAAGTAAAAATTGGAAACATCGTTTTTGTTAAACTGCATACATTTTTTTAGTTGAAAATCGACATGAATCACTTTTACCCAAAAATTCCCACGGGAGCCCAAATTTCGACACAGCGGCCTACACTATACTTGGAAATAAACAAATCTAATCTTTATTGTAAAAACCCATTACAGATAAGGGCTTGTTTAGAATGGGCTACTATGCCTCTTGTCGATAAATGTTCAGTGTAATTGATAAGACTTTAACACTGTGCTCGTTTGGATGCAGAAAATCACTTAGTTAGTCAGGGTTTTTTTAATTTAAGCAAAATAATTGTATTACTTTGAAATAATAGTTTCAAATTGTTCAAATACCATGACAATTTTAAAAATCACCCTAAACAACAATCGTGTTTGTAAGTAAGCTGCATGACATTCTTTGGTGACATCAATTTATGCATTTGTAAAAACACAATAGAAATTAACAGCTGGAGAATGTATTTCCTAAAACAAGTCATAATCACTCATAAAGACAGGGACAGTTAATATATTGGCATAACCGTCGTATTTATCTACTAGGTTCGGATGATGAAATTTAAGCCTTGGACTTTGGTCAAACCCAAGAGAGGGTACGGTATCTAATCCGTTCACAAATCCTAATAAAGTCTGCAATCCATCTGATTCATCTGAAAGAAAAAAAAGGCAATTAGACTTAAATAGGGAAATTGATATAAGAGGGTCATCCAATAAATAGCGGGAATTTCCTTATAATGTAAGAGTTTGTACCATTTAAACATCACAAATATAACCAATAGGTGGCATAACTTGTTGTGCATGCAACGATATATCCAAAAGTTTGATGGCAAGTGATGTCGCGTGTTGCTTAGCAACGAAACATAGTATAAACGCTAACCTGGCCAGATTTCTTAAAATGATTGCCATGGTTACTGGCACGTGCAGATCAGTTCCATAAAGAATCAATTTTATAAACTATACCATAAAGTAACTATTCTGTAAAACTCATTGACTTTTATTGAAAAATGTCAAATTGGAAGGTACGTTTAACGTGAAAAACGACAAAAAAATACAAAATTGTGGCATCAGAAATGGGGGTAGGGGTCATGAATTGGCCCTTAAATTATCGTTCGTTGGTATAAAAATGTTGAATCACCCTTACATTATTAAATACATTCTATATTATCAAACAATATCTTTAAAAAAAGTACGTATCAAATGTGACCCTTGTTGCTTAGAGACAGAAGAATAAAGAATATACAAATAGTCCAATTTCGACAATTGCGTGGTTGCTAGGCAACCATGACTAACTGCTACATGTAAATGGTCATATTTTATATGTAACATTGAGAAAAATTAAACTAGAATGAATTAAATGACAAACTATGTACAGATACATGATACAAGCTAAATAGCAGACTGCGTTTCTTTACCATTAGATTTTTGTACGGGGAAAATCCGGCCAGGTTAGCTTTAATATCATTTTTTTTGCTAAGCAACAAGCGACCTCACTTTCCATCAACCATTTGGATATGTTGTTGCATGCGCAACACGTTATGCCATATAATGGTTACATTTGTGATGTTTAAATGGTAAGAACTCTTTCATTATAAGGAAATTCCCCGCTATTTATTAGATGATCCTCGTACGAGGGATGTTCCGAAAGTTATTATCTTGGTGTGATATCTCTGTTACCAGCAATGCAGCTTGGTTGAAAATTGTACCAAAAATAATATATTCTTTGTCTATCACCGCTTGACAAGTATTATGTAACTTGAAGGAGCGACCGGAAATCTACCCCAAAACAGTCATACCTTTAATGCACTGACCTATCAAGCAGACTATGCATATTAGAGACCTCATAATTCAGACAATAGCAGTCTCAGCAATTCGTTTTCATGGCTGCTCAATATTCATTCATAAGCCAACTTGTCCTGTATATATGGCGAACTTTCTATATGATCAGGGTTTCCTAGGCCCTTTAATGTATGGCTATGCAACTGTCAGCTATAATAAATTTTTGACCACATGAAGTTTTGACCGGCCCAAACTGCCATAACAACAGCTGTATTAAAGGTAAAAAAATTGAGGCAAACTCAGATGAACTTACTTTTGTCTGAAGTAATTATGAATAGTCAGTATTGCCGGAGACTGATTGTAACCTACATAAGAAGATTCAAACAAGACCACAAATTAGGTCAATATTGGGATGTACAAAAATTTGCAAGTGTATATCTAAAAATATAACCCATTCAATTGTCCAAAGGTGTACTGCATCGTAAAATGATGCAATATGGGATTTAATTGAGCACAAAAGCATCCATCTGAAACCAATAACAATTTTGAAAATTCTTATTTAAAATCAATCATTTTGGGTAAAAATGAAACTTTTTACAATAAGATATTTTGTAATCAATATTATATTGGTCTTGCCGATATTAGCTTCGGCGTGTTTAGTCCAACTTGATCGACAAAAATATAAAATTATCAGAAATAAAAATTCTGCAATGTATTAAAAATGACGTGGTTGTCAATTTCAATGACGTCATAAGAATTGCGCATTGTGCTATAGATATTGATTTGACATGACCTGTCGCCATTCTAACATTTGAGTTGACATTATAAGTAACTACAATGCAGGTTTATTTTGTGGTTTTAAAGATGCCGGGCTTGAAATATTCAGATTCAAATATTATTTTGATTCTATATCATGAACACGAGTGAGCGATATTAATATGCTGTAATTATATGACGAAACAGTACAGCGAGAAAATATTAGCATCATTATAAAGGTAAAAGGACAGTTCTTTTGAATGGTGCATAGTATGTCTCTCAAAAATGTCTCTGGACAAAGCTTCAAGGTAAAGATCGGAGCATTTGGAACGTCCCTCGTAAAGTATAATGTCATGAATACTCGTATTGGGTTCTGGCAGATAGCAGAAATCAATTTAAACTGATGCAAGGGGACTTAAATTTAGAGTTGACGCCTTATCTACTAATAATCACAAACATTTACTATGAAAACGAATATGTCATGTACAAAGAGCTAGGTACATTAAGGGGCTATTTTAGTCCCCCTATGAGGCTAAAATGGAAATAATTTTTCACCAATTTCTTCCCATTAGCCCAAGTGTAAAAGTCTGGTACTCATTCCACTTTTACCAAGTAACAAGAGGGCCCATGGGCCCAAGACTACTCACCTGAATCCTTGTCAGGAGAAGATGATGTTTACCACAAAATATAAATCCCATTCTCCAACACACAAGTACATCTTGGATATAGCTCAGATCATAACCAAATTATATCAAGTTCAATTGAATTATACTTATCTGCACAGTTTGTAATATCTTGCATTTTTACCCAACCCAAAAGGCCAGGGGTGTACATAATGTCAAACATTTTAATGCCATAATGTGATGTTCACCATAACCTTCTTCAGAAAAAAAATGTTTTTACATTTTATCCCCATACAGGAGCCTATGTTGTGTAAAAGGGCAGAACATTTGCATGCATGGTGTCATATGCTTCATTCTAATTGATTTGATTATGCAACATGACTACCTTCAGAAAAGAAAACAAATCAACCATTTGAGTGTAAGTGTAAGAGTAAAACATTTGCTAATATGTTATTGTAAGCTGTTTTAATTTGATATGCAACATGACCATATCCTGAAAAAACTTATTTTATTTTTATATGGGGGGATTTTTTGCCCCAGGGGCAGAATTTGAAAAAAAATCTTATCTGGAGCTCTGGTGGCTCTTTTGTTCAGCGGAGTGAAACCATTTGTGCAATTTTGATTAAGGGCATAATCAGAAACAATTCTGTGAAATTATTTTGAATTTGGACCAGTGGTTCAAGAGAAAATGTTATATATTTTATATATTGAAAGACATTATTTATCTAAAGCTCTGACAGCTCCATTGTTTGGTGGAGCAAAACCATTTGTGCAATTTTGGTAGAAGGCATCATGAGGAACAATTCAGTGAAATTATTTTGAATTTAAACCAGTGGTTCAGGAGGAGATGTTCTTTAAAGGTATTTCTTATTTGGAGCTCTGGTGGCCCTTTTGTTCAGCCGAGTTTAACCATTTGTGCAATTTTGATAGAAGGCATCATGAGGAACAAGTCTGTGAAATAATTTTGAATTTGGACCAGTGGTTCAGGAAGAGATGTCGTTTAAAGTTATTTCTTATCTGGCGCTCTGGTGGCCCCTATTACAGTGGAGTGGAACCATTTGTCCAATTTTAGTAGAGGGTATCATGCAAAAGGAACAATTCTGTGAAATATTTTAGATTTTGGACCAGTGGCTCAGGAGGAGATGTCACTTAAATATTTCTTATCTGGAGCTCTGGCGGCCCTTGTGTTCGTTGGAGCAGAGTTATTTATGCAATTTTGGTAGAGGGCATTATTGGAAACCTTCATGTGAAGTAATTTTAGATTTGGACTAATGGTTCAGGAAGAGATGGTCTATTCTTAACTTCTCACAAAGAAAACAAACCCAGTTTGCATGTTGGCGCACTTTAATGTGGGCAATTACCAGCGTGACTTGAAAGGACGTTGTAGACCTTGATGAGATCTATTTAAGAAATGCTTGTAAAAGCCCTGCCAGTAACACAGCTTACTTAACCCTTAGATCTTTTCATTGCCTGCCGTTCAGCCTACATAACACCAAACTTTATCTTTTTTGTTTGGCGAAAACTTGCTGTGATTTTATACAGTGCAGTATACCCCATAGCAATGACGACGTGCAAATCAACACGGCAAGATCTCTTGCTCGAATCTATACAAAATTTTATGTGTTGCTCACGTCTGTGAAGCCGCCTTAGAACTGATTTTACAAGTAAATACCTGCTTATTCTCAGTCCTTGCATGACGACTGAGTAATAATATACTGCACAACCTTTGTTAATGCTAGTACCGACTAGACAAATATTCTGCTCTATTCGATGAAACGAGCAGAATGTTAATTGTTTAAAGAAAAAGATTACCGACGAATGGATGCACGACGCACGAAGACCATTCAGAATAGCTCACCTTGAGCCTTCTGCTCAGGTGAGCTAGCCAAAATGGCCACCAAAATAGGCTAAAGATAGGAAAGTGACCATTTTTGAGCAAATTTTGAGACATTTGACAGAGAAATCAACATAGAGCACTGACAAGCAAATACCACTGATGATGAGTATTTCAGAAACACAAGCTATTAAAAGTTTTTTTAGGTATTTATCTGCTGATTTCCAATTCTTTATACATCCCTCTCCCAAAGCCTTAAATTTGAGCCCAAATGGCAATTTCTCTATTTTAAGCCTATTTCGTCAGCCATTTTGTTACCATAGCAACGGTAATAGTTAAATAAATGCCAGAATTGTACACTTGGGTTATTTGGCTGTTGTCAGGCACACCAGGGTGTTCCTGTTGGATTTCGTTTGCTCTGCTTTTCAGTTTTATTTACTGTTGAGTCCTTATCTTTGCTTTATCTGCTTTTTATACCTTGATTTATATGTTCTAGGAGATGATGCATCGATAAGTTAGGAGTCTTTCATGCAAACCAAACATCTAATTGTCTTGATCCACATCTGAATTAAAGGTGAGGTTGGAACGCCATGAAACTGGTTTAAGCAATGCAGTACAATATTTTTACTTACCATTCCAAGGCGGTGCCTCTTTTGTGGATCATTTATTTATGTTATCTGTCTAGTTTTTGTTATGTTTTGTGTGCGTCTGTTTATTGATGCCTTGTGGTCACCTGCTGGGAAAGGGCTGACCTCTTGGCTCTCGTTTGTGATGTCTAATTGTGAAGTTGTCACTTTGCCATTGGTATCCTGGGTCAGGTGTGGTGCTTGATTGTATCGATTCCTGATCTTTGCCTCCTTCTTACTTTTATTATTCTAATTAACCAATCAGAAGAAATTGGTGAAAAACAACCTTTTTTTTGCTCCAGAGGGGGCCAAATTAGCCCCTTAATGCACGTAGCTCTTTTGTAGGTTCTCTCTATTTCTAAAGTGTCCATTATTTCTAGATTATTCGTTGTGTCATTACGCGTTGGTAGAATTTAACTTCTTCTTGTATTAATGACATTCTTTCATATTATGGTCGTAAAATGTTGGGCTATGCATAAAGCAGAATAAGTCAGTGCTAAGTGATGTGGTGGTTGTGATATAGTTCACATTTAGAGGTCAGTGCCATGAGGGATTAACTTTAAAATAGTTTTAAAAAAGCCACATCAAAAATATCGCACATCTTAGATATGGATGCCGGGCCAGACTATTAAAGAAAATATTATGAACAGGATGTTGTTGTTTTCATTTTGACAGACAGACAGAGGAAAGAGCGAAAGCCTGATAATAAACATTCAGTACAATTGACCAAATTCAATTATCAGAAAATGTTATGAATATATGCATCTCTTCCGGTGATAAATTCGAAATTGAGGCCACAGGAGCTAACAAACCCTTAGAATAGAAAAAGTAGGCCCATATTTACTTTTATATTTTTACAGATACACGCCTACCTTTCTAAAAAAAAAGTTTGTGACTAGTTCCTGTTATTGAGGTTTATTCCAGCTTGGCGATGTAGTGTCTCTAATAAGACATCCACGAACCTGACCATGCAAACTTTGCACAATGTGTAGTCTAGATTGAGTTGAAATAACTAAGGACACCATTTAATTTCAGGCGCTAACTTGTTTTTCTTAAACTTTGGAAATGTTATCAGGATATTATGTCTTCCATGGCTTTGATATCTGTAATTATACATGTATTAGATTAGCAGGTTAATATGTTTAAATTTATATTGACGTCTTTTCGCCTGGCGTTATTTTCTCAAGTTTCGTTTAGCGTTATTTCATTTTTTTGCAAGTGTTATTTCGTCTTTTCAACTTGCGTCTTTTCACTTGGCCTCTTTTCGTTTTATCACCTGACATTATTTGGTATATATACATATACCGTAAAAATAAGTGTAACCACCATTGTTTGTGTCTGTGACCTTTCAATTGATTCAAAAACTATATTCTGTGCTATTGTATTGATCCTGATAATAACTCCCAACAAAAACGGGTAAAATATTTACCATTTATTACTGGAGAAATGTTGGTTTCAGGTTTTTTTTATTAAATGTATTAGTTATACCAAAAGGGATTGGAGTGTAGCTGTCATCTCTTTTGATATAAACTCTTACGTATCGTGCATGGTGTAAGTTAAGACAACACAAAATAAAGAGAACCTACAACATTTGGGTCAATTTGGAGGGGGTACCCGTCATTTTTCTCAATACAACTACACATGTTTGGAGAACATAAACTAAAAAGAACCTACAAAAGTTGGATCAATTTGGAAGGAACCACCAGTCTTATTTATCAATATAACTACACATGTTAAAATCATATTCTTGGAAAAGATAGCTAATGAGCCATCCCATGACATTTTGGTACTTATTGACGAGCCATCCTACCCTGTTCATATATACATACAACGTATGGAAGTAGATGAGTGAGACACAGACCAAAAGCTGAGCATCTAGCCTGTTTGGATAGCTAGGCATGCTGTGACTTAACACATCAGGTGTGATAAATAAGTTTTACTTTCTCATGTGCTGCTTAATAACATTTTTACAAAATACATAAAGAGGCAACCTAAATTAAGCAGGAACAACAACGCCAGGTAAAGACATAATTCTAAAAATGTCAAAAATAAAGTGAGGAAAAAAGCTAAGCCAAGCTATTCAATCTGAGGAATCGCCGTAAAAATATTGAGGGGATAACTGTATTCAAAAATTCTCATTTGGGGTGGTTATCGTTAGACATATGAAAGGAAAATTTAGTTTTTCGGTGACACATTAGCGGAGCCAGAAACGTGACCTCTGAACGCATATCCGACAATATACCTCCCCAAATGATATTTTTGAGTATGGTTATCCCCATTCTAATGCACAAGTAACACTTTCCTTCACAAAGACAGTGACAATGTAGTATGTTGCGCCTACAGTCTGTAGCTGCCAGCTGCATAAAACCACTTGCCAGCTGCATAAAACCACTTGTCAGGCATCGAAACGAGACGTTGCATAATGCCGTTGCATAATACCGTCGCAGAATATACTGTCGTAATAAGTAAATAAGTATGGTCAGGAAATAACACAATTACTCACAGTATACCAACCCACGGCATTGGGAAGAAGAACCACAGAATACCAACAGGAAGACAAATAAAGTAGAGCAACCAGCATTCTCTTCCTCAAGATTATTGCAAACTAGAAATGACACTTAAGTAATGCATAACAAAACAAGGACCAAACACAGAGCCCCCACAATCCAATGGGAGGAACATTAAACAATGAATCATGTACCTAAATAAACCCCCTCTCACAGACAGAATAGTAAATAAGTTGTAAACAAAAAGGTTGTAAACAAGTTAAGTGTTGATACTGTTTTCCTCGGTAAAGCTGGGAAAATGTTAAAAAGATTCAGAATGTAGCCAGCCTTTCGCCCCAAAATTGCGTTTTTTTATTTTCTTCAATAGAAATACAACGTTCAAAATTACATAATCTTTGATATCCGTTATGTATGCCGCTTTACATTTCTATACCAAAGCACAGTGGAAGCCCAGATGCACTTTAACAGTTTCAAAAATAAGCTGACACAACATGTTGAAACATAATATTATTCATTTGACGATATCTCTACTTTGCTGTTTCACTCTTTGGGATAGTACAAAATCTTTTTAAGTTTGCACGGATTTCAAATTTTGTACAAATGTGAAATCTGTGCAATATTGAACAGATTTTTTCTTAAAATTCCATTCGAGTGTACTCTGACCGATTGCATTACATGTAGCGGGTGTCCCAAAACACATGAAACGTTTTGGAAGTCTTTTAAGATTTGACTCCACAGAGATAATGATTCACGTACTATACATAGAAATTATATGATGCCATATTCCGACTAGATTTCATTTTATGACAATGCAAGGTTGAGCTTTTAAAAAATGGGTACTAATTTCACTAGTTTCACACAGTTTCTACTTCTTTGACCATATATCTATTAATTCTTGTTGCAGCATTTTATTGATATTCATTTCTTGTTGCTTACTCTTGTAAATGTATATTTTGTCTACACTTTTTTGTTATAGCTTTTGTCTTTCTTAGTGTTCCTCAAGTTTTATAATCAAGACTCAAATTATTAACCACCTTGTTCAGAATGAATATTTTTTAACACCTTTTAGTTTTACAAAATCAAGTCTGTTTCCATGGTAACCAACACGCTGTTATTTTAATGTCATGTTAAAGTACTGAAGAGACTGCTCTTGTATATGGCCCAAGTCATTTAGATGATACAGTTGCTTTAACTAAATGTATTGACAATATCATTAGGCGTGCACTTTATTGCTACCCAACCCACTTTTCTCTATAAATGCCGTAAAACTAGCTTAAGCCCTCCAGTGAATATTTCATTGACCGTTCCAAGGTGGTGTTTCTTTTGTGGATCGTTTTGTTAGTTATGCTTCATGTTGATGTGTGTTGTGCTGTCGCGTCTGTTCCGTGTAGTCTTGTGGTCACCTGCTGGGAAAGGGCTGACCTCTTGGCTGTTGTGTGTGTTGTGTTTTGTCACTTTCCCAAATGTGTCCTAGTCTACATGAGAATTTAGGGTGAGGTTGGCACCGTGAAACTGGTTTAAGCCCTCCAGTAAAATATTGTACTGACTGTTCCAAGGCGGTACTTCTTTTGTGGATCTTTTATGTTTTTCTGTCTTGTGTTTGTTATGCCTTTGTGTGCGTTTGTTTATTTGTGCCTTGTGGTCACCTGCTGGGAAAGGACTGTCCTCTTGGATCTCGTTTATGGTGTATAACTGTGAGTTTGTCACTTTCCTATTGGTATCCTAGGTCAGGTGTGGTACTTGATTGTATCGATTCCTGATCTTTGCACCCTTACTTACTGTAAATAGTGAGCGATTTCATAACAAGAAACGCATTTTGCCTAAAATATTACGTTTATGCCTATTTCAGTTCAAAAAATCCTTTAAATTGACTTATTTGGTTACACTATATTTGACGTTACCAGAAACATACTGTTTACAGAGGATAGTGCTAGTAATGCCTTGAAATAAATTTTGACATATATTATTTTATATTTAGGGTATTTAGGTATGCCAAGCTTAAAGGTTGGACTTTTATTCACGTTAAGAAACGTTTCATACCTTTTGGGACACCCTGTATATAGCCATGATTTAAAACCAATTTTTTTAAAAAATGCTACACAACAAAAATTACACAGGCACTCCAATAGTTGCATGGCTTGCTAAAATCTGCAATTTTGACAAAACATTCATTTAATTTTGCTTGTACAAGTATATGATGCCGTATATGACAGAACAAATACAATGAAATATGCGCTAAGCGAATATTCAGAACAACTTTTGCATGAACCCAGATAAATCTGAGTGTACACTGAATGGGTACAGGTAGTTACAATTGTAAGGAATTAGTGTTTTCCATGAACTCAGAAAAAGTATTCGCTGGTTGGACAGGTCATTTGTTGGTTTTGGCATGCACTGTCTGTTGCAGAAGGCAATGTGTACAGTCTAGTTTTAACCCCATTTCCCAGAATATTATGTCGTGGGAACGAGATATTATTTCGTGGGAACGAGATAATCATGTCGTGGGAACAAGATCTTATTTCGTGGGAACGAGATCTTATATTGTGGGAACGAGATAATTATGTTGTGGGAACGAGATCTTATGTCGTGGGAACGAGATAAATATTTTTTTTCACATGTCCCCTCAGTGCTGCCGTACTAATACAGTATAGTCCGTCCAGTTAAGAGAGACTGGGCGGTTCTTAGCAAAGACACACCCTTTGACATTTCCAAATAAAAATCGGTAAGACAGTGTATTTATTCACCTGTGAAAATACCTGTATACCCGTAGTAGTTTTGAGCCCATTTAGAGAAATAGGCATCTCGAATAAATTTGGATAACAAGGAAGCTGACTAGTTTAGATATATGTGCTCTGACAATGCTTCGAGAAATTTTAACTTTCAAATCATATACTGAATAAGAAAATAAAATAAATGGCCCGCAATGAAAAAAATAATACAAATAAATTGGTCTGCACACGAAATGATGGTTCTTATTACATCGGCGTGTGGCGAAGGCTCTGACGAGCCTGCATGTACGCATGACCTCGTCAGGGCTTTCGCTTCTCGCATAAACAATGTATGCAAGTTGAAGACGACTCCAAACAACTTCGCTCTGAACACGCCAGAATGAGCGATTATTAAAGGCTTTTTCGGATATGCGGTAAGACCAAATCTCGTGTTTGTATGCCCTTTTCTCATGATCCAGATACTTAACCCTTGTCCCGCTGAGTTCTAATTGGTGATTTATTATTGTATCAGGCTTAAAAATCAAACCAGTTATGCCATACAGATAAAATTTGAAGAAAGTACAAACCTACCCTCCCCGAAAACTTTCACAACATATCCATCCCGAAAAAATGAAATGCAGCAGGTCCCCAGCACCATACTAAAGATAAACGTTTATCAGGCATGCTAACGTATAAAGTTGGTCACCCTTGTCGTCTGCGCTTCAGTTGGTTGCACGAGTAAAGCGTACATAGGCTATTACACCCGATTTACTGTAGACTAGTCTTATTTGACAGTGTATGACAGCGCTCTGTCTGACACGCCCAGTCTCTGTTAGCTGGTCGCACTATAACATGGTAGCAAATATTTTGCCTGCTGACCCTCGCCCCCCCCCCCCCCCCAACCCTAGGGATGGGGTCAGTAGGTCAAAATTCAACTTTTTCAGAACATGGTCATGTTGCTTATCAAATTAAAGAGAATCAAGAATGCAGCAACATTGTTGCAAATATTTTGCCTGCAGATCCCCTCCCCACAGACCCTCCTCCCCACAGACCCTGGGGATGGGTTCAGTAGGTCAAAATTCAATTATTTAGAACATGGTCATGTTGCATATCAAATAAAGAGAATCAAGATTGCAGCAACATGGTAGCAAATAATTTGCCCGCAGACCACCACCCCCTTGACCCTGGGGATGGGGTAAGTAGGTCAGATTTCAACTTTTTCAGAACATGGTCATGTCGCATATAAAATTAAAGAGAATCACAAATGATTATGAAGCAACATGATTGCCAACAGACCCCACCCCACCCATCCCCACCCTGGGGATGGTGCAAGTAGGTCAAAATTCAACATTTTCAGAATCTGATCATGTTGCATATCGTATTAAAGAGAATCAATAATGCAGCAACATGGTAGCAAAAAATTTGTCCGCACCCCCCCCCCCCCTGGGGATGGGTTCAGTAGGTCAGTTTTCATCTTTTTCAGACCATGGCCATGTTGCATTTCAAATTAAAGAGAATCACAAATGTAGCAACATGGTTGTCCGCAGAACCCCACCCCACCCACCCCGACCCTAGGCCTGTGTCTCACCCCCTGGGTGGACTTAGGGAGAGGGGTCAAAAGGTCAAAATTCAACTTTTTCAGAACATGGTCATGTTGTATATCAAATTAAAGAGCATCACTAATACAGTAACATGGTAGCAAATATTTTGCCTGCTGACCCTCGCCCCCCCCCCCCCCCCCCCAGCCCTAGGGATGGGGTTAGTAGGTCAAAATTCAACTTTTTCAGAACATGGTCATGTTGCATATCCAATTAAAGAGAATCAAGAATGCAGCAACATGCTAGCAAATATTTTATCCGCAGACCAACACCCCCCACCCCCGCCACCCCTAGCGATGGGAGTCAATTGGTCTAAATGCAACTGTTTCATAACAAGGTCATGTTGCATATCAAATAAAAGAGAATCACGAATGCAACAACATGGTTGTCCACAGACGACCCCCCCCCCTGCCGATTCTTGGGATGGGGTCAGAAGGTCAAGAGGAAAGCATAGTTGCTAACCGTGATTGGGTTTTACACCAAGCATGCAGTCTGTTGCGATACATTAATGTTATAGCCATTTTTTTGTAATCGGAAATTATTTTAATGAACTGTGCTGAAAAATTATTAGAGCCAACAATCTTCCTCAATTCATACACCAAGTAACCGTAGAATCCAGGTTCTGAAAGTCCTTGGCGTAAGAGAGATTTAAGGCCAATTTGGAATTTAGATATCAAATCATAGTATCGTCTATAAAATTTAGAACTTTGATTCCGATAGCCTTGTTTAAGAAGTTTCTGAGTTAACAATTTATTGCGAGTGTTGAAGTCAGCAACATGGCTAGATGCTTTAGCAAAACGAATGAGTTGAGATATAGACTCCATAGGATGTAGAGCGAGGAACATCATTATCCAAAAATGGGAAATAAACAAAATAAACATTATTAATGTTTAAAATATCGTCCAAATATCTGTTCAGTGCCAGGCGTAACTAGAAAAGAATTCAGGAAACCAAAATTTTAATATTTGGAAAGTCAGCAAAAAGCACTTTTAAAACTTAACAAATTTTATTAAAAACAAAGTTATCATTTACAAAAAGCAATGGAAAAAGTTATTCAATCAAGGAAAGTTTAATTTACAGCACCTTCTGAGTCCAAACTGTCTTTCAGAATATCTATCAACACTAGTTCTGCAACAGTTTCTGATCCCCAGATTTTGAAGTTAAATCCAAATGAACACTAAGTCTGAATCCAAAACTGAATAATCCAGAATGAATCCAGAAAGAATAAATTAAACACAAAATATTCCAGTTTAGAATTCCAGCACAAAAGGTTTAGACTTTTAAATGGTGAAATTATTTCAAAGATGCCCTTATAAAAATTTACTCATATATACTGTTTAAGAACATTCCAGAACAATCAGGTAACAACTATTATATCATATGCTTAATATAAATCATTCTGAAAATTTCCACAAACTTCTACTTACTTCCAGAACTTGCTATTGGCATGGAAAAGAAAATTCTAGGGAAATTCCAGACTTTTCCAGAAACTTCCATGACAGTACATTTTTAATTTCTAGATGATTAGTCATCCTTCTAGAAAAATCTTATGATCAAATAAACACCTTGTTTACAACAACTTGTTTACCATCAATATCTCCAATATCTGGGTCAACTTTGCAAATAACATATTAAACAAACAAGCATCATACATGTAATATATCTGGATGTAGTGTTAAAAGCATCAATAGTATCAGCCTGCTTATCATCAGAAAAAGATTTTATAAAGTCCCTTTCATAACAAACAGAAATAAATCTGCAACCAAGGGAGCACAATTAGTGTCCATAGGAATCCAACTACTTGTCTATACAACTTCGTGCCAAATCGAATAAAAATGTTGTCCAACAAAAAGGTCAGCGCGCCACATTCATTTTGGCAAGACCATGCATGATATTATTCAGGTTTTTCTGAAGTAAAAAATGCGTTTCTGTCGTTACATGCAAGGTATGGAGAGCCTTCTCTATTGAAAGTTCTTCCAATGTGATTAATAAGTTTATCATTAATTAAATTTATAAGATAAAGTAGTGTAAAGAGCAGAAAGATCATAAGTAGACAAACTCTAGCTTTAAGTTATTTAAAATTTCACCTGAATTTTTAATAGACCAAAATAGATTTTTACTGGATCTCTCATATACCTTTTCACAGTATTTGATAACATGTCTTTAACAGCTATAAGAAATGAGGGTAACAATTTAGAAAATTCTGTGGTCGTAAAAGAACTAGAATAAGCAATAAATCTTGCCTTATAGGGTTTTTATGGAGTTTAGGTAACCAGTACAGCGTAGGAACTTTGTATTGGTTTTCTTTGGCTTTGACACCAAAATGTAGGGCTGTATGACAACCATGCCCATCGATAACCACCCTCTCACTCAAAGATGGCTGCAGTTTATAGGCATTGGTGTCAAGAAGCTCGCGCTTTTAAGAGTATTGATATACTACAATCGTCAAACAACTACAACATTGTTAGCAGCTCTGTCTGCTGGACCCAAAATATAGTTCATATGATAATTCTGGATATATATTTTTCATTCTTTCAAGGCATCAAGTTCACAATTTTCTAGTTTACACCAACGCTTACTGAACTCATTTAAAGAAGCAGCGATCTCTCTTCGACATTTAGGGAAATCAATATTAGAAGCAAATCTATATTTAGGACATTTGGAAATAATATACTAGAGGACTTTGAAAACGCATCACCATATTTTAGCACTTTTCATGCAAACCGTGTATGCGATTGAAAATTTACTCGCAGGTTTTTATGTGCAACCCAGAATTGGTATGAATCAGTCGTTAATTTGACTGCACTATCACGCGACGCCGCTGATGACGTCACATGGGTACATACAGCATCCAGCACCTTTCTGCACAAATAAATGAAGCTTTTTGATTATTTTGTGTTTAAACTGTGGCGTATATGATACCATGTCATCAAAAGAGTTTATAGACTTTTTCTAATTAAAAGTAATTGATAACTTTAAAATTTCGAAAATAAACGTCAAATTTGAACATCAATTTATAGCTCCTTTTTAGAAACATCTCCATTAGCTACCTTTATGCACGCTTTCATTACTGATACTGATTACACACACTGACAAGCATGTGGGGAAGACGTTTTGATGTTAATCGTTGCAGGAGATCTGCTGTCATGTGATCAAGAACGTCTTAAAAATTACGTTAACGTCACTTGCACAATACAAAAGACACGTGATACAAGTAGTCAGGAAAAAAATCAGAAAAAGACGCTTATTCAAGAAGGTACAGGCATTTTGTGAAGAAAAGGTTTTGAGATGCCTATTAGGGGTATTTTAGTATGCTGAATCCAAAAACCAATGTTGGCAAACTGAAAAATGGCGTCTTCACTATCTAATTTGCATATTTCCAAGATGGCCGCCAAATTGAAGAAAAATCCATAAAAATCTGTAGAGTAACATGTTAAGGATGCCAAAACTGGTACAAATCAATCCAAAAGCATCTTCTCATGATTGGGGATCTTCACTGACATCAATTTACGCATTTAGAATTAAAATTATGACCAAGAGGTAATCAGGGGAGACAACTTGAGCAAAAAATCTTGCTTCTGACTTAGTTAAGTTTTTTTCATGATAGTCCATGCATATTATGGCCAAAATGTGTCGGGAATGATTTCATTAAAATGAGAACTTTAAAAAAGTGCATCACAATGAGATTAAAAGTGCATCACAATGAGATTACTATTGTTTGCAGGAAAATATAGCGATTTAAGCAAAATTCTGTAAGGTTCAGCTAGGGGAGGGGGTTAATGCGATTTTAAAGAAAGTGGGCCTGTACTTACAAATTGACTCGTATCTTAGCAACAATTCACCCTACACTATTAAACTTGCTAGCAAATTATAGCTTAGATATAGTACTTTCATCTGATGGAATGGCTTGATATGCTGATTAGTTATCTAATATGCATATTCATCAATACTGATGAAAATTACAGAAAATAAGGGAAAATTATAAAAAAGCTAATATAAACTGAATTCTGCCCCCAAACTGCCCTTGTTGGATCAGAGATACAATTTGACAAGCCCTTTTATCCAATGGTCATATAATAAAATTATATCGTTTGCATATTCATGAGTATTTATGAAAGTAAAAATAGAGGTAAAATCATGGAATAACTATTCCCCCCCCCCCTTACACACATACCTCGGAAGGGGGTTTATTTGACTTACCTTGCGCCCAAGAACAATTATTCATGGCAAATTGTTCAAAGGGACCACTAAATACCAAAAATTCTTATGTCTCCGAAAATAAACCTATTTGGATTACATAAAGTTGCATGGTGTCCATGGCAACCCATCGGGCACTGTAGCTGGGTCATTTGCAAGCAGACCCAAGATTGACACTTGCGTGCTGCACATACTTTCATAGACCCTTTCTCTCTTCCACTAATTCAAGGAAACATGCTGTCAGTTACTGGCGAAACAAAATGGTCGCTAAATAGCAAAGAAAAATCTGGCTAGAACAATTTATCCTTCCCCCATCATGTAAAAATACACAATATGATTCTAAAGAAAGGGGGTGAACCTACAAAATCATTCGTACTAAGCAGCAACTCATCCTAGACTACCAACCCTGGTACCGAATTGAAGCCCAGACATAGTTTTCTTATTCAATTTGCTGATATGCAAACTTTCGCATTTGCATTTCGCGTTTGCATTTCATGAGTATTAAGGGGCTGTACCTATACAAATTACTCATATGGCATTTGCAAGTTTTCATAGACTATCAAACTTGGTACCAAATCAAAGCCTAGACAAAGTACTTTAATCCTATGGTACGAAATGCCAATAATCTAAGGACCTCGGACAGTTTCCTATTCAATCTGCCCAAATTTTGACAACCTCTGGCTAGGATAATGCATAACTGACGACTATAGTTTTGGGCTTAAATCAAACCTGTATATTAGGTGCACCTAGCACAATAAAAAATATTTTGAAAATATTGCATAATTATGCCAGGACTCTAGGGTTCAGGGGATGGGGGTATTTTTTGTGACCAAATTTTATTTCACAGAAAGTAAAAGTTTCGCCGAGTATTCACCTAAATACATGTAAATATTATGTTTGCGGCATAAAACTTGAGACGAAAGTGATGCGTTTGCATGAAATTCTGGTTGAGAAGATTCCATTGTTTCATCTAAATAAGTGTGCTGTCAATTACTTTTGACTATTACCTGTAATGTTTCAAGGTCAACCAGTGTGACTTGTGCACTGAGGTGTATTATAACTGCATACTGTATATATCACAGTCTAGATAAACACAATTTTTGAGCGTAAAATTGTTAATATGTTCTTAAACATTTGATTTAACCTATAATTTGGTGCTAAAAAGAACCGTCTCATTGAGACGGTTCTTTTGAGTACCCATAACATATGTTTTGGTTGTGTGAATTAAGGGATTGTACCTACAAAATTACTCAAATCGTAGCTGCTAATACTCCTATACTACCACACTTGGTACCGACTTAACGTAGTACGGGACTCATGGAAACGATAACCCAGAGTTTTTATAAAAGTAAGAGTTATCGTTATTTTTTGCCTTAAAATGTACAAGTATTGGCATTCACAAAAACGTGCGTATCGTTTATCAACACATCTGTATGACTAAGTATATATTTAGGTCCACGCCAACGAGTTGGCGGAGCTCTATTGTGTTTGGCTTGTCCATCCATCTGTCTTTCCATCTGTCTGTCCGTCAATCTGTCCGTCCTTCTGCTGGTGTGGTCACTCTAACTTAGTCATTTTCAATCGGATTTCTTCCAAATAACATATATGGATTGCTTGCATCAACTCTGATTCAAATTCAAATATGGATTTTTTCCGACAAATGATAATCAAGATGGTTGGCAAAATGGCCGTCTATCAGTTTGCATCCATCGTGTTCACTCTTACTTAGTCACATTTAATTGGATTTCTTCCAAATTTCATATATGGTTTGCTTCCATTAAGTGATACAGGACCCATGTCAAAAGATAACGGAGTGTTTTTAAAAAAGTAAGAGTTTATCTTTATTTATTGTCTTAAAACGTACAAGTATTGGCGTTCACAAAAAATATCATTTATCAACACATCTGTATGATCAAATATATTTTGACCGTCTGGTCCAGTTTCACCTCAATGCGTTCCCAGTTATACTGGTCAGGCAATTCTGGTCAGAAAAGTTAATATTCATGCTTATTCAATGTATGTACTATTAGCTGATAAAGTGTCTTGCCCCATGACACACACTTTGACTCTGGTGATTCACAAATTAATAATCCTTCGATCCCTAGTTTAACACTCTAAGAATTGCTGAGCCACTGTGCTTCTTAAGTCCATTATCTTTGTAAATATGACGTCGCAGGTGGGAGGGCTCGTTTTGTTTAGCTTGGGTGAAACCCAAGAGCAACGTATTGACACTGTGAGAGCGCTCGCCAAATGCTGGGGCGTGCCTTTTTCCTTTTTTAAGCTAGCCAGTGGGGAGTTTTTTGACTGAAGCTTATTTTGTATATATATATATATATATATATATATATATGCGAGCTGTGAATAATCTAATATGGCCGTCCACATATGCATGCTTGTCTTAGCATTAACTAATTGCCTTTATGAAAAGAACTAAACTCATGTATCATCTCTTCTTTACCCATTGCCGCATTGGTAGAATGTTCAACTTGAGACCAAGTAGTCCCTGGTTTGGGCCCTATTGCTTGTTTGTTTGTATACTTATCTATTTGTTCGTTTTTGTTTTTCATGGGAGTGATATAATGACATGTACCACTAGTGGTTTACAAATTTTGGTAACGCTATCATGTCGCTATGTAATGACGTCCGTAATGGTTTCTCATATAATTATATGGCAACATCAAAGCATAGTTCCACGCAATTTCTAAACGTGATTTAAAAGTAGTTTTAGGGTCATACAATAAATAGAACCTAACAGTCGTGCTCCTGTATTATTAAATTTATCAAGCTTGTCACGAAAAAGTGACAACATTCTTGACAAGCCTCGCATTTCATCTCTTTTTACAGCTCTTTAATAACTTCAATATTGGGATCAAACGTGATTTTCTATGCATTACCACCTGCTAGAACACCAGAGTGGTGTTGAAACCCAAACATGAAAGGCGAGGGTTATGACTACCCCTGAGGGGTCTAGCAGATGATAGTGTATCAGAAAACCATTATTGCATAAGGTCATTTTCTCACTTGAACACTTGCAACAACGTTTTCGAAATAGAACCTTTTTCCAGATCAAAGACTTGCGTCATCCTGACGACACTTCTATACCCGTTACTGCTGATGACGTCAATTTTGTAACGAATCCAGAATACTTATACTGTACGTAAAGTAAAGAAAAAAAAGAAAAGAATAAAAGCATCACAAAAATGCTATGAATCATCAGCACGTGAATTGCCCTCTCTCTCTCTCTCTCTCTCTCTCTCTCTCTCTCATACACTCACCCTCATTTTGGCACACACACAAGCGCGCGCACGCACGCACGCACTTATAAAGGTCTTAAGGTGTCCTAGAACGTGCCAAATGAGGAGTAGACAAATAATAGGCTTTTTTTGCACACGGACATCAACTCAAACAATACGCTGTCTACGCACACGGACCTAAATTAAACAATGAAGCAGGTATGGCACTCCATGCCTGTTTTTATTTCAGAGGTAAAAAAAGAAAATAGCACAAAAAAGAAAAACGAGCACGGTGACATATGCTTTTTAATTAATTATAAGTTTCTATGCAAAATTTCCTTCAAATTAATAAGTTTTTTGTTTCTGTAGTTACATTGTGTGACATTTTTTATTCTAGATTTAAACGATTTTTTGGCCTTAATGTTTTTTTACAAAATGGACTTTTGCTTAAAAAATAAGCGACGTGCATTTTTTTCGCTGTTTTTTGTATTCTTTTATTAGCCAATAGCATGTAGCGTATACCCAGGAAAAAATATGGCATTTCTCACTTTCAACTTTTTTAAAATATGAGAAATTGATATTTTGAAAAACTCATATTTTACGATTTTTAAAGTTTAATAACTTTTAAAAAAAGCACGGTAAGGTCCTGTTATTTTTGTCAAAATAGATGAGTTTTGAGCTATTTTTTAACATGTCAAAAGATGGTAACTTTTTGGACATATGCTGGTGAGTCCGGTACTACCTTAAAGTTAAGACATTTTACTTTACTCAAAAGCCATTATGTGAAATTACCCATTTTTTAAAATGTATTAATATTAATTCAATTATAAAAATGAGAGAAAAAAACGTAGAAAAATTAGTGGGGGTCTACTTCTAAAATTACTTCTATCTCATCTTTAAGTTGTTCTAGACAATTAATATTAGTATCAAATTAAGGCTGAGACAAAGTATTTTATTTCAATGGTCAGATATACAATCAATAAACAAACATATTCGTGAATATTGATGAAAACTATAGAAAATAAAGAAAAATTGAAAACGAATCAATAAGATTAAATCTTCAAAAAAATACTCATTAATAAACAAATTAAATAATTTGCATACCAAACAACAACTTTTTCTGGACTTTTATTTGGGAACAAGTTTAGAAAGTACTATAGTGCCAACGAAGAGTGACAGTCACGTGATATTTTGTTTACAACTGCTGAGTATATAGTACAATGCTACCCATTAAATGTTAAATTGTGTACTTCACGTTAGAAGATACTGTAGTGTAGTGGTTATGTCTACGGCGTTGGACGCAGGCGTACCAGGATCGTACCTTTTTAGAGGTTGTTTTTTTTTCATATTTTTACTAGGCCCAAAAGGAACAGGTGGCATTATTTCAGCTTACTGTAAATTCGGAAGTTTTCGCGAGGTTTTATTTTCGCGAAACTTCTCACATGCAAAATTTCGTGAAAATAAAATTATCGCGAAATGGCGAAATCACTCTGTTGTTTACTTGCCCTAGTCACAAATTTTGACGTCGCAAATATGTCTTTTAACGCTCACATTCGCGTGTATTTCCGAATTTACAGTAGCTTGTGTTGTTACAGAAGTTTTTATATATGTACCTTATACATATTAAAGGGATAAAAAAAAATAATAATAAAAAAATAAATAGAAAAAAAAAGACATGAACAGAATAATAAAATCAGACCTCCCCCCCCCCATCCCCCTCCAAAAAAAATTAAAAAAAAATGAATAAAAAAGAGCAGCCAGTGAGATTCGAACCTAAAAAAATGTTCTTTGTGGTTTAGTAATCCTCCTCGCTACCACTTGAGCTATCTCGATTTTATAGATCAATCGTGTATTTATCCTGTCATAAAAGGTAAGTCCCATAACTTTGTAAACAAAACATGACGTCACTTCTACTCTTGGCTGGCAGAATAATAAGTGAGTATGAAATCTAGGATAAATAGCTGCTGAGATATGAGTAATTTTGCATGTACGAACATTTTATTAATTGTTCTCTAATTCATTCTCATTTCTAATATTTAATTAATATTCACGAATACAATTTTATATAATTTGCATATTGGTCCATTAAGTAAACATGATATTTATTAGCATTAAATTGGTATAAAGGCGTATAGTATAGGATAGTAAGCAGCTGAGATGTGGATAAATTTGCATGTACATCCCCTTAATTTTCACGATTTTTCTCTTATTTCTAATATTTTCATTAATATTCATGAATATGCAAATTTGATAGTTTAAATATCTGATTATTGGATGAAAATCCTATGTCTTAACATTCAGTTGGTACCCAGTTAGTTTAAAATATTCGGATGAGTTGCTGCTGAAATATGAGTAGTTTTGTAGTGATATCCCCATTCTTAAGAAGCGCATTATGCGTTGCTATGGAAACCATGCGATTTCACATAGCTCAAATAGGTTTATTCTTTAGGGCAATATTTTCCCCCATTTAGGCGGTCTCCCAAAACAATTTGACACACATTAAAAGTTTTCCTGATCGTGCAAGGTTGGACTAATTAGACCATAGGGTACTAAGGAATGAGCATGCTGTTACTTTTTATAGATACAAATGTACCATATATTTAGGCATGGACATTATGAAATATTTGGTTTAGAACAAAACAACTTGTTGCTTATCAAAGTTTCTTTCTAATTTATTACTTGAAAAGCTGGTAAACAGTCCAAAATCTTGCTATAAATAAAACCAACATTTAAAAAGCAGGATACTGAATAAGGCAAGTTTATATAATGATTTTATAGACTAAATGGACATTTATTACCATGAATACGGTAATATCCTTGAATAATTATGTAAATTACCGCCAAAACCATGTACTCTAATGGTAAAACGATCTTAGGACATAAAACAAATGATTTTGGATACAAATTCATTGTCAAAAATACAATATTTCAGTCATATGTCAAATTCCATGATTTTTGGCGGCCATTTTAAAAATATGCAAATTAAGCCATTAAGACGTCATTTCTCAGCTTGCCAACATTGGTTTTCGGATTCAGCAAACCAAATTACCCCTAATCAAGGTGTCAAACCTTTTTCTTCACAAAATGCCTGTACTTGTTAACTTTTCTGTTGTTTTTTTTTTCTTGACTAAAGCGTAATTTATGCATAATCTGTCATTTGTGTATGCCCTTAGCCTCTCCCAATAAAACCGGACGTAAGAAATCGAAACTTTGAAAGGCACAAGACGTTGAATTTTATAACTAGAATATGGTAATCAGGGTGGGTGGGGTATGTCAGTAATTTTAAAGGGGTGCAATTTTGAGCATACCGAACTGTCCATTCATTTTTAATCGTTCAATGATGAATGTGCAATCGTGAAAGAAGCAAAGGACGCAAATTCGTTGAGTCAGGAATCAAAACTAACGCGTGTTAAATTGCAGCTGAATTTGTGTCCTTCAAAATCGACCACCCCTGTCTTAAAACGGATACTTTTTCAATACCTTAAAGTAAATTTAAAACCATGAAATTTCGAAGACACACTACAAGATGGTCAGACTATGATATGCAATAATAATCATTTCGCTGATATTCTCATGTTTTGTAACATAAAGGATTTAATCTGGGTGATGCGTTTTCAAAGTCCTTTAGTGTATAACGAACTCTAGAGTCAGGAATCACATTTAGATTACCTGTAATCACATGCACTGCGGAGGATATAAATAATTAGAATTTTGACAATCTCAGAAGTCAGGAGTATTGGAATCTATATTCATATCAGTTACAATTTTATAAATGATAAATATAGAAGACCTAATTGGTTTGTCATATTTGTAGCAAATGATAGGAGTTTCAGAATAATTAAAGTAATTTGGAATAGAAAAAATCACTAAATTATCCTTAAAGATACTATGTATATCAATAAACCATACCTTTGTTAATGAATGGAATTTTGATAAAATGTCGTTTATGGTTGACTTCAAAATCGATATTAGGAAATATTGGACTTAACACCTTGTAAGAAGTGCTGCTTTATATAATTTGTTTGCTCTATCAGCCTCTAACTCTAAAATACATAAAACTGAGATAGGCAAGGAACTAAAAAATGAAAGTAAGCCATGCGGACCATGATTATTTAAAGCTATAGAAAGATCTTACATTTTATCTATGTTACCCAACTCTTTTAATACATTCAATAACACATGAACACTTATGTAAGATCAACTATATAGACAAGTACCAATGGTCAGCCAAGGTCACTCATACTTGTTTCACAGTAATAAATATATGAACTATTTTCTCAGAAACTACAGGGTCAATGAAATATGTTCTTAAAAGGGTATCCTTTGGAAGCAAAGACTGCACCAAAGAACTGAAACTAGAGTGTGCATATTTCCGGGCCAGAATAATTAGTTTCTGCCATTTAGGCTTCATCAGTGACCCTCTAATAGTTTCAAAGTTCCCCAATGAAACCTATGATCCCAAAGGACAAGAAAATAAAATCTACACTATAGTGAAGTCAATTTAATACATGTTTGGGAGTCTAGGTCGTATGGCCAATAACTGTCATACCAATAGAAGGTAAGATTTCGTTAAATAAATCGGGAACCAATAAGCAAAACTTATTCTAGTAATCAATTCAAAAAGACTATCAAACTAAATATAAAGGCTGGATATAACTTGGATGTCATGCGACAGTCTGCATTCCTAATTTTAAAGCCAATCACAGTTTATAGCTATGGTTTCCACTTTAATTGCAAGTCAGTGGGTCAGTCCGCAGACTCTATGACTGCTCTATCGTAAAGCTTTAATCGGTTGGGTGGTGCCTGGTGCTTATCTGTAGCTGAGCCCACCGTGGCTCAACATGAGGTTCATGTCATCATACTCCTGACTCCTGAGATTGTCAAAATTCTAATTATGCATATCCATCTGCAGCGCATGTGATTACAGGTTATCTAAATGTCATTCCTGACGCTAGAGTTCGCAACATATTTTTTCTAAAGGTCCTAAATATAAATTTCCCTCTTATATTGATTTCCCTAAATGTCGTAGAGAGATCGCTGCTTCTTTAAATGTCTTTAGTTATCGTTGCTGGGAAATGTTGAACCTGATGCCTTGAAGGAATGGAAGATTAACATTTTTAAAATTATTTATACTCGTATTTCATTTTAATCTCGTAATGCACACCTTTTACCCTCCAACCTAAATCTACTTTTCGTCATCTTAAACGAGGTATCTAGGAGTTTCATATGACTTATGTTTTGGTTCCAGCAGATAAACTGCTAACAATGCTGTAGTTGTTTGACGATTGTATTATATTAATACTCTTAAGCGTGAGCTTGTTAACACTTATGCCTATAAGCTACAGCCATCTTTGAATGAGAGGGTGATTGTCGATTGGCATGGTTGTCATACAGCCCTACATTTCGGTGTCAAAGCTAAAGAAAATCAAGACAAAGTTCCTACGTTGTTCTGGTAACCTAAACTCCATAAAAAACTATAAAGCAAGATTTATTGCTAATTCTAGTTATTGTACGACCACAGAACTTTCTAAATTGTTAAGCTTGTGTCCTACAGCTGTTATAAAACATGTTATCAAGTACTGTGAAAAGATATATGAGAGATCTGGTAAAAACCTATGTTGGTTTATTTAAAATTCATGGGAAATTTTAGATAAACTTAAAGCTAGAGATTGTAATGCGACCAGTTTGTCTACTCATGATGTTTCTACTCTTTATTCTACTTAACCTCATAATTTAATTAAAGATAGACTTATAGATCTTATTGAAAGAACCTTCCAGAGAGAAGGCTCTCCTTACCTTGCATGTAATGACAGAAATGCATTTTTTTACTTCGGAAAAACCTAAAAAATAATATGCATGGTCATGTCAAAATGTATGTGATGCGCTGACCTTTTTATTGGAAAATATGTTTATTCGATTTGGCACCAAGCTGTAAAGACAAGTAGTTGGGATTCCTATTGGCACTATTTGTGCTTCCCTGATTGCAGATTTATTTCTGTTTTGTTATGAGAGAAACTTTATGATATCTCTTTTTTGATGATAAGCAGGCTGATGCTATTGATGCTTTTTACACTACATCCAGATATTTGAACGATATTTTAAATATTAATAATGTTTATTTTGACAATATGGTAAGTCAAATATACCATTCAGATTTTCAACTTAATAAAGCAAATACCTCTCATACCAAAGCTGCATTTTTAGACTTGCATTTGTCTATTTCTAATGATATAGTTTCTACCAAAATTTATGATAAACGTGACGACTTTGATTTTGATATTGTCAATTTCCCATTTTTAGATGGTGATGTTCCTCGCTATCCATCCTATGGAGTCTATATCTCTCAAATCATTCGTTTTGCTAGAGCATCTAGCTATATTACTGACTTCAACATTCGCAATAAATTTCCAACTCAGAAACTTCTTAAACAAGGCTATCGGTATCATAAACCTCGCAAAACCTTTTCTTAATTTTATAGACGATATTATGATTTGATATCTATATTCCAAGTTGGACTTAAATCTCTCTTGCGCCAAGGACTTTCTGAACCTGAATTCTATGGTGACTTGGTGTATAAACTGAAGAAGATTGTTGGCTTAAATAATTTTTCTGCGCAGTTCATTAAAATTATTTCCCATTATAAAAAGATTGACTATAACATTACTGTATTGCAACAGACTGCATACTTGGTGTAAAACCCAATCACGGTTGGCAACTTTGCTTTCCTATTTAATTGCACGCCGGTGGGTCGGACTTCAGACTCTATGACGGTCCCGACTTGTACACTTATCTATTGATGAGATGGTTGGGGCCTAATATTTTGGCTGTTTGTTGGCGACGCCTGTCTGCCAATACAAGGGAGATAACCCTTACAAGAATATTTCTTATGGTATACTGAGTTATCTATATAGTATATTATACCTCTGGCGAAATATATATTGCTCCTTGCTATTTATCTAGAAGATACTCTGAACACTTCACTCACGTGTATTGTATTAGTTAGCGAAAAGCATTGTAATATGTTTAATGCTAATAAATTTTGTATTGATTTGTATTTTGCTCCGGTATTCAGTTTGATTTACTGTAGAGTCCTTATCTTTGCTTTATCTCCTTTTTATATCTTGATTTATATGTTCTAGGAGATGATGCATTGATAAGTTAGGGTTCTTTCATGCAAACCAAACATCTATGTGTCTTGATCCATATCTGAACTAAGGGTGAGGTTGATGCACCGTTAAACCGGTTTAAGCCTTCCAGTAAAATATTTTACTGACCGTTCCAAGGTGGTACTTTTTTGTAGATCTTTTATGGGTTTTTCTGTCTTGTATTTGCTATGCCCTTGTGCGCGTCTGTTTATTTGTGCCTTGTGGTCACCTGCTGGTAAAGGGCTGACCTCTTGACTCTCGTTTGTGGTGTCTAATTGTGAGTGTGTCACTTTCCTATTGGTATCCTGGGTCAGGTGTGGTTTTTGATTGTATCGATTCCTGATCTTTGCACCCTTACTTACTTTCTTTAGCTCTGACTATCTGTGAGTCTTGAGCCCTACTCTTTGTTTCATCATAGTGTGTTAATTTGACTAGGGGGTTCCTCCATGATATACATTGCAATAGTTAGAAGGCTTTTATGCGAGCTAAATATGTTTTGTACTTCAACAACAGCAGAATCTAGGGCGTAGATTTGGTACCAGTAAAATGCATTTAAGTTCCCCGGCGGCTTGAGCTGCTGTCCCTTCTAAGTCGGTGGTTTCTGCTGTTGTTGATTTGTTGTTTATTGTAACTCCCATTGCGGGAATCTGTAACTGTAATATGTTTTGTTGTACGTTACTTTATGTCCTTTATAGGCTTTGCAATAATTTTGATGGGGAAGAGAGAGAGAGGGTTGTTTTGCTTAGTTAATCTTCCTGGTATCTGGTGATTGATAACAGGCTCTTCCTCGCGGTGCCGTGGGCTTGTCTGCAGTTTGTGATTGTGGTATTTTCCTGATCATACTCACTTACTATTTTTGTAGTATTTATTGTGTGTTTTCCCACAAATCTGTTCAAATGATGATCCGAAGTTTATCTCGATCTAGTTTCTGTCTAGTAACTTTAAGCTCAAGTTTGACGCTTAGGAAAATCTTGTTTGCAGAAACCAGAAGGGTCAGTTGGATGTATGTTTCATATGACGCAGCTTTTTAATCAGCGGCTCCCGGTGAGCTTATAAGATTCGACTCCAGCTGGCGTCAGTCCGTCCATGCGTCTGTCTATCCGTGCTAGCCTGGGTTCCAGTCTGATCATTTTTTTCTTTTTTATTTTTCCGAATCTTGGTCAAAAATGACAATATTAATCGAAATGAATAACGGACAACCGATACCATGATGTGGTATATTTTTATTCTCTTATTTTTTAGAAAATATTGGCAAAATATTGACGACTGGACCCAGGCTAATCCGTGCATTCACAGTTTCAAACATGAATATCTCTGAGACCAGACGGCCGATCAAAATCAAATTTCATCTGGAGCATTATTTGGGTAGGGGATAAGCTGCATTAGGTTTTGGGCCAGATCGGATCAGAATTCTGGTTTTCATGGCAACAGATAGCTTCCATGGGTTTATAATGGGGAAAACCTTGTGACCATTCTAGCTCCTTCTTTTTAGTTTGTTAATGCTTTTTATTGCAAGTAACAAGGGCAACTAAAAAATCTCGGATGGGTCCAAAATTCGGCCAGATCAGACCTTGGACTGTGGAGTTACCTACCCTTGAGCGTCAGGAAATTTCCCATAGACTTATAATGGGAGATCTGTTGTGACCACTCTAATACTTTCAATTTTAAATTGATATTCTTAATTCTTTCAGATAAGAAGGACACCTAAAAAGCTTGAATGCGTTTGATTTTTGTCAAGGTCCCATCACCTATTATGGAGTAAGCTGCCCTTGAGCATCTTAAAAATTGATGGATAGCGTTGCAACCATTCTAGTGCAGTCGGTAACGTGTCTGGCAACAGATGCGAGCCTGACTGCAGATCCAGGGGTCGCGAGTTCGATCCCGGCCGAGTCCCATACTTTCATTGAGATTGATCATGAAATTATTTCTACAGTCATTCTCCTCCCATCCGCTGAATCATTCAAGAAAGCTTTTTGTCAGTTACAAGCGAAAGTATGTGCACGAACTACTGGTTAACTGTTTGTTCAAGCTTGCCCAGGAAAAAGTGTGGCTAGGTGAATTGACCGTTCCGCCATGATCAAAGCTGTTGACTTGGGACGTAAAGCAAAAAATCAAACAAAACAAAATATTACATCACTGACTAAGGAGTTACCTGCCCTCGGGCATCTCAAAACTATACTTTAACCACGTTTCATTTGCATTTTTTATTCAGATCGTTTTAATACTTGCAGATAACTAGAACTGGCATAATATCTTATGTTTTTCGATTAATTCCTGGTCACTGTTTCAAGTTCAGAGTTATTTGCCTTCGAGCATCGTAAACTATGGGGTCTCCAAACATTAAACTGGATGCCATAGTGAGCGATCGTTGCCCATTGGGCTACTTGTTTATTGGATCTTCTTCATTTTTGCAGGTAAGCAGTACAACCATTTTGAATTGCCGTTAACTGCCCTTGAGCATCTGGAAATATCCAACGTATACTTATAATGAAAGATCTGTTGTGACCACTCTAGCGCCATTATTTTGGAATGGACGTTCCTCATTTTAGTAGGTAACAAGGACAATTATAAATGCTTGACTGAGTTTGAATTTCGGCCACAACCGACCACCAACTACAGAGTTAGCTGCCCTTGAGCATATAAATTTAGCTGTATAATGTTTTGACCACTCTAGCGGGTTCATTTTTTATTTGATCTTCTTCATTCTTGTAGGTAACCAGGGCATACATAAAAGCATGGATGAGTTTGAATTTCGGTCAGATCAAATCACTGACTAAATAGTAAGCTGCCCTTGAGCATCTAAAATATATTTTCACCTAGTTTCCTCTGCAATTTGTATTCAGATCTTTTTAATACTTGCAGATAACAAGAACTGGCCTTATATCTTGAGTGTTTTAATCTATTCCTTATCACTGTTTCATTTCAGAGTTACATGTACCTGCCTTTGAGCATCGTAAATTATGGTGTCTCCGAATTTTCTGCTGGCTCCCAGTTGAGCGATCGTTGCCCATTTGGGCTACTTGTTTAAAATGGCTTACACAAACCAGGTTGCATAACCAAAATGGCCGCCATGTCCATCTAAGACAAAAACTTCAGTACCTCATTGTTATATGGTATTGTTTGTTAAAGAAGCAATTATCTATGCTTCACATATGGGACATGCCATTAAATTAAATTGTTGATATTAAGAATTGTTTATTTTATTTTTTTCTTTCTTTACCTAAATGTTAATCTGGATAAACTAACTTGGACGCACGTAAATAGGTAGTGCCTATTTTGTTCATATTAGAATGGGATGCACAGGTATATGGTAGCATGTATTTTTCACTTTTTGGCAAAGTAATAGACTGGCTCCAGTCCTTAAAACAATTTTTCATCAATGTGTCATATCATATACGTGTAGCCAGTCTAACACTGATGGCTGTTTTAAGAGCCATCAGAGTTTGACTGGCTACACGTATATGCTATGACACATTGGTGAAAAGTTGTTTTAAGGAGTGGAGCCAGTCTAGCAAAGTAAGTAAAAAAGCAAAGATCACAAATCAATACAATGAAATACCTCACCCGACCCATGACATCATATGGGAAAGTAACAAAAATACAAGAAAACTGTACATACAAGAGAGCCAAGAGGTCAGCCCTTTCCCAGCAGGTGACACAAGGCTTCAAGAAACAGACAAGACAGTATGACACGAAACACAAGTAACAAAAGGATGCACAAAAGAAGTACCACCTTGGAATGGTCAGTAACAAAATTACTGGAGGGCTTAAAGATTTATGGTACCAGCCTCATCCTTTAAATATATCTGATGTAGGTCAAGGCAGATGTTTGGTTCGCATGAAAGATCAATAACTTATCAATGTATCAGCTCCTAGTACATACAAAACCTCTACCCCAACCCCATAATATGGGAGCACAGTGGCTCAGTGGTAGATTGTTTGACTTGAGACCGAGGGGCCGCGGGTTCGAGCATCACCTACGTCACTGCGTTGTGTCCTTGAGCAAGAACATAAATCCTAGCTTAGTATTGGTTCAATACAGGAAGACCCGTCCCTTTATAACTGAACGATTGTTGATGGGACGTAAAGAATCAAATCGAACAACAACAAAAAACAACCCTATAATCTCTTCATATCTTATACGAAACGTCAACATCAATAAATCAATACCCTGTTTTGTGTTAACCAATTAAACACTACAGACCTGAAAAGGTAATTGACAAACAGTGTAGATCCAGATGAGATGACTCATATGAGCCATCTCATCTGGATCTTCACTGTTTACCAACTACTTTACCTTTTTTTAGCAGGGATTTTAGGGGGGTTTTACACCCATTTTTAACACAATAGACTCTTCTACCATCTAAAGTGGAAGAATTTACCTCAGAAACATAGGGGTTAATGTAGACTGGCTCCAGTCCTTAAAACAATTTTACATCAATGTGTCATATTATATACTTGTAGCTAGTCTAACTCTGATGGCTCTGTTTTAGCTAGTCTAACTCTGCTGGTTCTATTTTAAGACAGAGCCATCAGAGTTAGACTAGCTACAAGTATATGATAAGACACATTGATGAAAATTTGTTTTAAAGACTGGAGCCAGTCTAGGGTGAATGAGATAACCATTTCTGTATTTATTTTTAGGTATTGGTGTCGGACGCTTGTTTGTCACTTCTGGGTGCAGTGAACGAAAGAATTGAATGCATTCTAGATCAATTAACAGCATTATGATGCGTTCTAATTACACGTATGTCCATGTATGCCTTGTTGCGAGCCTCATACTTACAGGCTACCTTTACATATACCCGTCAAATTTGGAATACCGACGTCAGCCTAAAGTGTTTATAAAGAACGTGTCATCACCAGGCTGTAAGGAAATGATTGGAGACCGCCCTTGTATAGACTATGCAAAACGTTTGCCAAATTGTTTGATAATTGGAATGATGAAATGCGGGACATTTGCACTACTGAAATTCGTAAGTGCACATCCTAAGGTGGTGAGAAATGAAAGCTACGTTGGATTGAATTTCTTTGGCCAAAACGGACACTTCAGGTATGGATATGCATGGTATATGGATCAAATGCCTTACAGCTGCCCTGGTCAATTTGTGATAGAAGGAACGCCAGATTATTTCATCACCGAGACGGCCCCGGAGCGCATTGCACAAATGAATCCAAACATCCATCTCTTGCTCATAGTTAAGTCTCCAGTGCGTAGGGTGATATCAAAGTACGTTATGGAAAAACGGATATACGAGCACAGCAATCAATCAGATTCCAGGCCATTTCCTTCTTTTGAGTCGTCTTGGCGGAACTTTACTTTTAAGGAACATTATGCCGATTACCTTCAGAAATGGCTGAAGGTTTTCAAGTTAGGTCAACATATACATATAATTGATGGCGATGCGATGGTCAAATACCCTGTACCTGAACTGAGCAAAGTTGAAAACTTTTTAAACATAGAACATTATTTGACCGACAATGCGTTCATTTATAATGAAAAACGTGAGTTTTATTGTCTTAGAACGTTAGAGGAATCTAGTATGGACTGTTTGCAACCAACTAAAGGACACTCCACGTTACCTCCATATGTCAGCGCGGCGCTTATCAAAGAGATGCACGACTATTTCAGACCACACAATCAGCGTTTTTATAATATGACTGGTAGACAATTTGATTGGGATACTATTGATGAATCGGGATACATGCATAATTAACCGTTTAAGACCAAAGGAATATTTTAATTGTACCATTAATGTCAGTGGCGTAGCCAGAGCGATCAACAAGTACGCATATCAAAGGGAGACTACTGGATCAGGCATTACTCACCTTTTCAAAATGGGAACTTCTCTTAAAGGAAAGAATTTGTTCCCAACGGGAGCGAATTCTTTCCTGTAAAAACAGTTCGTAATGCCTCGGTTACATTTGCCACGGTCGTCGTACGCTTTATTTGTCTACGATTTTCTCTACGATTTTTTCGGCATCGTAGGCGGCTATAAGCTACGACGTATGCGTTTACATTGCTTACGATCACCTTACGATTTCCTTCGGCGACAAACTAGGACAAAACCTAACAGAGACCTTGCGGATATCGTACGACAACCGCAAGGTTATCGTACAATCATCGTATTATCTTCACGGCCTCCCTATATAAATCGCACGATGCCCGTACGATGACCTTGTGGAAGTCGCAAGGAGTCGGTACGCTGACTGTGCAATTGTCGTGTAATTATGTGCATGGATTGAACGACTATCCATGTTCATTTTGGCATTTCATTTGAACTGTGTTTCAAAGTTATGTGATCACAAGTCGTGATATGAAGAGGCTTCTGTTTTTAGTTGAACATGGTACCAAGGTATGGAACAGCGTGATACGTTTGTGTATATTTTAATGTCAATTTCTAAGTTCTGCAATTTTTATAAAGTTTAAACCACAGAATATTACAACCCCTTTTTTGTAAACTTTTATAATTCGAAAAGTATCACTTTAATTGAAAGTTTAAAGATGCTTTAATTGTATCAGCGTAGACTTAAACGCCTTTTTATGGTTTTATTCAGTTTAATCATCCAAAGGCAGTCTACGGCCAGAAACACATAAAATCTTCGTCATAAGCAAATTGAAGTCGTTGCATGCGAACAACAAAGGTACTGGCCAGAATGCACTTTCTTCCACCTGGCATGGTCAGCACATTTGCAATTTGTTTTCAGTAAAATATATTTTGTAGAACATTCATTCATTCAAATTTCAATGTTCGAACTATAGTCACATGTTCTCACTACGAGACCCATATACATGTATTTTATTCCTTGAAGTAATACTCAAATTCAAATCCCAGAGTTATAAATCACAAAAAATATCTGGACTTTTTATATTATTAATCTTATCTTATTTATTAAACCCCTTATCCAACCAGCATTTTATATACTGAAAATGCATAAAATTATGCATTTCACGTTAGGTGCATATTTTGATTTGCACTTCAGACAATTTTAACATGGAAGCATACTCTATGGGCCCTGATTAGACTGTTTCCATCAGAATATTGAACTGGGTCAATATTGAGTCACACTGAGTGGTGGTATTAGAGACATCGCCTGAAGACAAATATTGAAATGAAACAAACAGCTAATGATAAGTCTGGAAATTGTTGACACGTCGCAAGGCGACCGCACGATCATCGTGCCATCGCCTTGGGATTACCGCAGGATGACCGTCCAATGTCCGTACGATTTTATTGGCCCTGCAAAGACATCGTGCGGCGACCTTGCGGGCTCCTTACGACTATCGCAAGAGTCTACGATCATTTTTGGGCCAAGATGACAATCTTAAACCCTGCGTTGTCCTCACGATGCCCGTGCGGTGCCTGTACGGGGATCGTACAATGTCACTGCGATGTGTCTACGGGCTACGGGCTTACGATTTTTTCGAATTTGTCATTGTGCGGAGTTAAACAAAATCGTAGGGGCCACGATGCCCGTAAATCCGTACGATGATCGCAAGGTCTCCCTGCGGAGGCCGCACGGAAACGGTGATTTGGACATCGTACGGGCATCGTATACTCGTCCTAAGGCAAATGTAACCGAGGCATTAGTGTATGATAACTCACTTTTGTCACATTGGGTGACCTCCCTTGATTTTTACTATTGTTATAACGCTTGTGCGTAACTGCGTAACGGTAGCTACGCCAACGAACGTACAAACAAAAAAGTAGAAGCTGCCGTGGTGTAGTGGATAAACCACTCACTGGTTTGATCCCGGCTTCCTCAGTTTGTCCGACGAGTCTTTAAGCCGTGGTAGCGTCCATATATGAATTTCGCTGTTCAGTCTAGGGACAAGATGCCCCTGTACTTTAAAACAATCACTGCTGAGTAAAATTACATATATCAACACTCTGTCAGATTTGCTTTCAAAATAAACAGCCTAGATAAAATTGTAAGCTTGTCGTATCTCCACACATGTAAAACTTGAGGACAGTGATTAGCTTTGGATACAAGTAAACTTTATTTAACAGTGAAGATACATCTGGCGACATTTGATCAGCGTCTGCACTGTTACCCATTGAAGGGCCAGCAAAACACATCTGAAAATATCGTCTGCTAAAGTTGTTTGCTGTAATATCTCATGTAGATGGAAGATTCAATTGCAACATGAAGGGTCATAAACTTACCTCTTTTGATGTTTGTGGCTGTTTGTCACATACTTTGCTGTTTTTATACAGTAGGAATTTATTAAAATTAAGTTAGTTTCTGGAACAGTCTAGTTTGGGTTTTGATAGATAAAATGGATTCAACAAAACCAAGGCAATGACAAATATATTATGTTTTGCTGTATGCATGGAGCTAACTTATGACAGAGTAATTTCTAAATTCAGATGCTGAACCCAGTTAAATAAACAATCAATCTCAGAGTGTTGATAACACAAATACAGGCGAAATTTATTAACTCCAATCCGAGTTCCTCAAAAGTGCTTGTCTCTAGACTGTGTTGGTGGGACGTTAAACACAAACAAACAAACAAATAAACAGACAAAAAGTCACAACAGTCCATTATAAACTCATCGTCAAAAGGTAAGCACCACTAACTTCGTAGCTATTTTTTTCAGATCACGGTTATGTGATGTAAATAAACTTTATTTATAAAGATAAATGTATCATATAGAGATAAGAAAGTGAAACAAACATGCTATTTTGCCAAAGTATGTGATCGTGAGTTCAAAAAGCAAATAGGGGTTAACTTACTATCATTGCAGCTTTGTGTACATGACTAAAGGTTGACAGTTTTGTGTAACAAGGTCACAAATTTTGTTTCCAGATATTTGAGATCACTTCTTGAAGTTTGCAGTGCGATAGCTGGAAGTTTTGATATAGTCACGAAAACTCATGATTTTATAACAAAATCCAAATATCACTTGTACTTTTTAAATTTTCATTTAACATCTATGCAGAGTTCTACTACAGATAAAGACTGTTCATGTTCAATAAAAAAAATTCTTCATGGTAGTTTGAATATAGTTTCAGCAAAAATATAGGTGGTGCTTAACTTTTGACGCTGTGTGTATATATTAAGGAGTCTCAGCTGATAATATATCAAGAAAAAAATGATTTGTCATAGCATTGAACAGTGTAGACTCTGATGAAATGCCGCATGTTAAATGGTTTTGGTCTGAAAAAAACTGAATGAGCTATAGTAAAATAATTAGTTTTAGCTGACATTTACGTCATACAGCACTTTAGATAAAAGTGGGTATTTAAACATTTTGTTTTCTTTTTTCTGAATCAAAACCTTTGTTATGGGTACACAAAACAACCCTCTCAACGAGAACCCCCCCCCCCCCCCCCTCAATGAGAGGGTTCTGTCGAGCACAAAAAGCAACTGTTTAAACTGTTAGATAAGAAATATCTGGATCCAATATTTTGTTTAGCAGGGCCTAATGAAAGGAGAAGCCAGGAATATAAATACGTATAGTAATTGCTTTAATGGTTTTGTATGTAGGAGCTCTACCTGTTTGAATTGAAGTAGGCGGTGCATAACTTTTGACGCCGTGTGTAAATATTAAGGAGTCACGGGTGATAATTTCAAGAACAAATTTGATTTGTCATAGCAAACAGTACATACCCTGATGAAATGCCGCATTTTGCGGCATTTCATCTAGGTCTTCACTGTTTGCCAACGTACCCGCTTAAGGGTTTTGGTCTGCAAAAGGGTTGAATGAGTTATATAGTGAAATAGTATCTGAATCAAAACGATTGTAATGGGTACTCAAAAGAACCCCCTCAATGAAAGGGTCCCCTCAATGAGAGCCCCCGCCCCCCTCAATGAGAGGGTTCTGTCGAGCACCAAAAGCAACTGATTAAACTGATAAGAAATATCTTGATCTACAATTTTACGTTCATGTTTTTGTTAACTAGGACCTAAGGAAAGGAAAAGCCAAGAATATAAATCTGGAAATTTATTGTTTTGTAGGAGCTCTACCTGTTTGAATTGAAGTATATTTGGGATACTCTGTTTTCAAGTCCAATGGTATATGCATCAGATATTTCCTTTTTTTTGGCAAATTCGTGAGATAATGATATCATGCAGGTAGTACTAAGACATGAGGTTTTATCTACCCGAAAGGGATATTGACTGAGGCCGCAATGCCGAGTTGAATATTATCTTTAAGGGTAGATATGGAGGATATTCAAATGTTTTTGTTAGATATGTCTTTTATTTCACAAGTGAAGTGGACAATATCAATATTTCATGAGTGGCAAAGCCACGAATGAAATATAATTATTGTCCACTTCACGAGTGAAATAAAAGACATATTTAACAAAAAACATTTGAATTTTCTTTTTATTATCTACAAATTTCCCATAATCTTTTAAGGTAAAGAGAAGTAAATCTTACTTTACATTAGCTTTTGTTTTGGCAGACGAATTTATAAAAGCTCTTTCTTTTATAAAGCTTCTAAGCGACTCTGCCTACATTTCTATAGAGGTAGGAAAAAACAATAGTTGTTTCCCTTAGAAAAGAAATAGATATGCCATAAAGAGTTGCTTCCCTTAGACCATATTGAGAAAATAGAAAAAATGTCGTTCCAATCTTATGGTTTCTCTCCCATGAAAATATCAAATCTTGTATTTTCACTGCTGTGAAAATACAAGTTTTTATATTTTCATGGCTGTGAAATATATGCATTATATTTAAACAATATTTTCATGTATTTCATTACATAGTAGATAATAAAAATCCTTATGTCTACCGAAATTGAAATCAATAACTATTTAGTTATGAGCTTTCTACTATCACTTTTGTAACTAGATTACTTAAGAAAAGTAATGTTGAAGTTAAGTTCAACCTAAGGATTAGCAACTGGTTTTAAAATATTTAAATGTAGTATTTTGAATTTTGAAATGTATATACATTTGTATTTTTTTTCTTTTTGCATTATCACTGAAAAAATGAACAAACAAAACAAAATGTGATATGATTCATTAAAAGCCTTTGTAATCATACATATTGATACAATGAATACGGGATCACTGGAATGGTAGAAGTTTCTAAATTCTGATGTTTTTCTGTCCATGAAGGTTGTTTTAATCTTAGCAAACAGTGAAGACCCTGATGAAATGTTGCATTATGCTGAATTCCATCTGGGACTTCACTGTTAGCCAAAGTACCCGTTAAGGGTTTCCAGTATACAAAGGATTATTTACCTGTTGGGAGGTGAAACAGCAAATCATGTCAATTCCAAGCAGTCTATGCTAATTTCATACTTATCATGCCAATTTTAGCTTCCTAGAGGGTAATATAAGAAAAATATCAAAAATATTAGCTCTGGAAACTAGTTTGAGCTCATTTTATCCGATATTAATCGCTAGACCAGTTTAAACCAGGCTCCGAGGTTATAAAGCTTTTTTCGTACTCAACTCAACTGAGCAGGAAATTTCAATTGCTCATAAAAACTAAAATACAGACAAAGAAAGAAGTGACTTGCTTTAAGTCTCTCAGATGCTTTATTTATCATGCTAATAAATGTTCAAATGCCAACAACTGTTGGCATTTTAACATTTATGAGCAGGATAAATTAAATGCTCAGTTGAGTTGAGCACGAAAAAAAGTTTTATAACCTCGAGGCCTGTTTTCGGGTAGACATAGAGATTGATGAAGGAGACATGATTTCCACGTCATAAAAAAATAAATAAGAAAATACCCTATATCCATAAGCATTAATTCATTCTTAACACGTGCATGCACTACTGCCCAGTATTTTTTTCTGAGTATTTATCGACATCCTCTCTTGGAGTTTGTGAGTAGCGAAATCTGTGCGCATGCATAGGCTCTGCTCACATATGCCATTAAACTCGATTTTTTTATGTTTTTCACATTGATTTCCGGCGATAACTTTTTTATTTTCAATTTTAGCAAACTGTGCTCGCGATGAAAGTTGTAGAGAAAAATTAGCGCCAATTTCTCCAAATGGTTCTAAAATCCAAGATGCTGCGGTTAGCCCTGCGCATAGATGCACTCTTTGAGCATTTTAAGCTAAGCGCAAATAAACTAGGATAAATATGTCAGTCAAAAAGCTATATTGCGCCGCCCTAATTCACTAACTAAAGCGATGGATGGCTTGTTTAAATATAATGGAAATCGCGCCTGGTTCGCTCGTGCGTTAAGCTGGTGGGATCATCTCGAAACCGTCCGTTTTGGAGCACGTGCATAAGTGAAAAATAGCACGACATGCGTTATCACAGCTTCTGTTCCTACAAATGATCACGCTCAAATACACAGTACATTCTGAGTATGCAAACAGTAGGATTATGCTATGCACAGCCGCTGAATAATGGTATATTCACCACTTGTGAATATTCTTTTGAGACGATCCCTTTCTGTCACGCCTCTACGAAATTTACCTGTCAATAAAAGACTTAGAAATTTTGGCTAAATTCCGTTTATTGCAAATTCTTCATCTATGTACACAAAAATCTGTTTGCGCCACAAACTTCGGACTTTTTTGGAGAAATTGGCGCTAATTTTTCTGTACAACTTTCATCGCAAACACAGTTTGCTACAATTGAAAATAAAGAAGTTATCGCCGAAAATCAATGTGAAAAACATAAAAAATCGAGTTTTTTTTTTTTTTTTTTTTTTTTTTTTTTTTTTTTTTTTTTTTTTTTTAGTACTAACCCGTTTAATAGACTGACTGGCTCAACGTTGTGAACACTTAAAACATTTCAGCCACATGGATTATCCTACCCTGAACAGTTGGACGAGCCCATTTCCAATTGTAGGGGTGTCGGTGGTATTTTTTCCCAAATTGTATGAACATTTGAAACAATTGTGTGAAAAAAGGAATTTGTATTTATTTAAACAAATATTATGATGTAACTATCTAACAATATGGTTGCTATGGTAACTATATTGTATTAAATAGAACATATTGCATTCAAACAGTGGAGGTACTGTTCAGACGCCGCTGAGCAGCGTCTGATCTGGGTCTGCAATGCCTTGCTAGGGCAGTTAAAAAATGGTAACATCATTTTCTGTGTTCATATTGTTAAAAGATCAACTCCGTATAACTCGATCTACAAACGCAAGAATGGTATTGTCCTGTCAGTCAAGAGTGACAGTGACGTCATGTTTTGTTTACAAAGTTATCAGGGACTTATGATCGATTGATCACTTGTGTATTAATCCTATCCACAGGAGAAGTGTATAAGTTAAATTTTACTTTACAATTGTAAACAAAATATTACGTCACTGTCACTCTTGGTTTGCAGGACAGTAGATTTAAAACTGCATAGTCTGTAACTGTTGATCTTTTAATTTTAGAAATAATGTTTCTATTTTTCAAGAACACAGAAAAAAAACTAAAATTCAGGTATATATTTGACCAATTTTGCAAATCTTAACAAATTATCAGCACCAAAACAACAGCATTTATGTTAATTATTAACTGTCTTTAATTACACTGAAGGACATTAAAAACGCAAAACTCGAAATTCATAAGATAACAACTTTTGAATGAGTCAATTTTTTTGGGATTTGGCAAAAATAAACATCAATATGTCAACAAAACATGATTAAAATTTCATATCAAAATAGTAGTTTTAGAGCATCAGTCTATCAAAAGACAATACCCTTATATTCTAAAACTGCAATTTGAAATTTGTGCTGAAATTGGGCATGATTTAAATTTATTGTAATAATTTTTTTATTAAAAAATCTGAAATAAATTACCCTTGGAGCCCTGCTATACGTCTGGCAGTGTTGGTAGCCAGCCGGAACGGATATCGTCGATGTAAATAACGTCGGTATAATCGACGTTAGTTGCCGTCTTAATGTCGGTCGCCATTCTTAGTTGGCCAGGCCTGCGTCTACCTTTAACTGTCCTAGTAGCCTGGTAACAGTCTCTGATGTGCTGTATAGCTGACGGATGGCAATTTTAATAACTGGCGACGCCAGAAACACGCACCCCAGCTTTTAACATTCCAATTGCGCCAGGTCGATCATGTTCAGACAAACGTGGCACGAATACCAAAGCTATAAAACTAAAGCTACTGTGTTTTTTATACATGTTTACCTACAAGCTATATGTGAAATGATAAAATATTTTGCTTCATTGATTCGTGGGGACGCCACGTGCAAAAATAGTAAATCATAGATGCGTAGCTGGTGGTGGCCATTGTCTATAAAAAAAAAAAACGCCGGTTTTAGGTATAGATAGAGGCAGAGTGTCGTTTCCAGCCTATTTTAACTTGTTAAAGAAGACTAAAAATGTTCTAGGTTCAAAAAATAATAGTTTTCATTTTTTGCGTTTTTAAAGTCCTTCAGTGTATTGGAGGGACGCAAATAATTACCAACAAGAGGAAAACACATGTCTTTTTAAGATAATTCACTTTTCCATGCAGTTTCCAGCTATGGTGAACAGATTTATTGTGAAAACATAACTTAATTCTACTTTTACAAATGATTTAAAAAGAAAATATATTTTTTCGAAAAATGTACATAGTTGCAGACTTAGCCTCTTTAATTTCTTTCATATATTTGTGAGTTGCGTTGACTAATCCATTCAGGGAGACACATGGCTGGCCGAGGATTATCACAGATGCCACGAGAGGATTAGTGTCTATTCTACCCAAACCAGCATGCATTTTATGTTGTTTTTAAGTATAGTTATTGTTCGATTTTATTAACCTGACATGGGTGCATAATTTCACGGTGCATAAGATAGTTTTACCTTCTTTCGATTTTCGATATTTACCGTAAGATTTACAGGAATTTTGCAAGTAGTAATGCAGATAATGAAACGTTTTTTACCGTCCTACTGACTAGTCAAGTGGTTTTGATACGGTGTTTACAACCAAAAGGTCGTGAGTTCGAGTCCACGTGTGTTCTTTTTTTACCTTTATTCGATTCGTTTAATTTCAGATATTATAGATGTACCACGCTTTTGAGGAATGAAAGTTTGGAACTTTCTATTACAAAAGGTTGATGCGTAACGAGTAAATGAGCCAGTCTGTCCGAAACATCTTCAGAGATTCACGTGAAAATATTTTTCCATATTAAAGCCAAAATATACGTTTGAAAATAATTCACTATACATGTTGTTTGAACTTAAATTCACTGCGATTACTTTAAAGAAAATAATTATGTCAAAAGCACAGAGATTCAATTTCACATATCGAGCGTACGGTAACGGTTCTCGGTGAAGATCCTACAAAAATAACAAATGCAAGTATAGATAAACAAATAACTTTGAAGCGTGTCTATATTTACAAAATTGAAAAAAAAACGGATCTAGAAATAGCGGTTTCAGGCGTTTTATTACGTATACGAGGGGCATTTGGAAAGTTCTTAGCCTGACAGTCACCATAACCCCACAATGCGTTGATAAAATGCCATCAACTAATACCTTTTTGGAAACTAGAATTCAATGGCTACTTGGTGGTTTAATTTTTGTCGAAAATGGACACGGCGTGCACGTGCAGCGCATGCTCAAAATGAATAGGGTTTATACACTGGCTGAAATCTTAAGCAAAATATTTGTAAAAAAGGAAGGAAAATTGGGGACCTTATTTACGATCATGTTTTGACAAATTAACGTTTTCGTGCCAACTTATTTTTATTAAAATATATTATGCGATAACTTCTTGCACGACTTACACCTTTACATTTATAAAATGTTGACTAATAGAGAAATGGTAAACTTTCGAAAAAGGGACATTTTTTTCGATTTTTTTAAAACTTTTACTATAAATTGTGTCACAACAGGAGCACGAAAAATGCTTCTTGAGTATATGCTTTGCTTTCTTTGTAGCGACCGATGCATAGAAATCATTTCATCGCGCAAAAATTGTAGCTTGTTTAGTTCTGTATTCAAGAAAATTATTCCTAATAACACTACCCCTATTTTTCAAGAAGTGGGTGGGGTAATTTAACCCCTCACATTTTGTCGATGGCATAAGAACTTCTTATAGTATCGCGTTCACCATCACAAAATTGATTGATATTTGCTCACAAGGTACTTTTACATTTTTGTTTTCCACCGTTTTCAATTGAATTGAGCAAGAACATCAACTCATAGCTAAACTTACTCTGTCCCATGGGGAGATTATAAGAGTTATCTTCCCTTTTTTCTGGTTTACAAAATGTATTTTGGTTTCGATACAAAGAGCATAAAGCATGCTTGACAAAAATACCAACGCACGTCATTTTTAAGCTACTGTCGGTTATATATTTTCAAAATATGAGCATTGCGAAATGCGATTTTTAGTCGAAAAATAGCGCATTGCTTTGTTTTTAGTCGGGTTTGGTATTGCTGTGCCGGTATTTAGACATTAAAAACATCCAACTCGGTCATCACATGTATAATAAGTGTACCAGATTGGGGCCTACCAAATGGTACAAAATTATCTAATTTCATGAACTGTTGTTAATGTTCTGCAAACTTTTCAAAAGGTAAAATGTTATATTTTCCACTGAAATTTTGCTTTTTCCAGTATACAAGCAATACATGTAATCACAATGATATTATTCGTGTCTGCATTATAATATCCTCATGAAATTTGTGCTATAACATAGCGGAAAGATAGTTCTTAAAAATGATATAAAACATGATAGGGTTTGTAAATTGGTTACTGAGATAAAAGACCATGCTAAGGACTTTCCAAATGCCCCTCGTACTATTCTTTTTTGAAGCACGTAAATGTTCCAGACAGACTGGCTCAGTGTATGCGTTACGCATCAACCTTTTGAATATAATGATCCAAAGGACATTACTCAGAGGTCGTGGTACATCTATAATAAATGAAGTTAAACGAATCGAATAAAGGTAAAATGCAAAAAAAAACCAAGAACATACGTGGACTCGAACTCACGACCTTTTGGTTGTAAACTCTCTGCCATAACCACTTTACTAGTCAGTAGGACAGTGCAAACCGTTTTATTATCCCTTCGGCCTCGTGCAACAGTGGCATTGGGTCATCCACAGCACCTCGGGGTGATAGTTTTGGCTGTTGCACAGAAAGGTATGAAATAGTTGTATATTACCTTGACCCCAAGGCCAACTTTGTTTATCTTGTAAATGCACCTCCTCCTACACCGTTGGACGTAGCAACTATAAACATTTGCTTCGGTTATATTAAAGCCGACAGTTGGCCGACTAGTTTTTTTTATGTTGATTGACAGATGAATATGACTTTATTCGACCGACTGGAGCAATTTCATTAGAACAACCCTCACTGATAAACTTTATTCATCACAAAGTTTTCTGGTCGGCCGACCGTCGCCGGATGATCGACCGATCGTCGACAAAGAGTATTTACCTCTCGAGCAGCCTACAATAAGTCGGGCGATTATCGACCGACTGTCGGCCGACTTATCTAATGATATGACATTTTGGCTTCAGTACCCTTGCGCATCTTGTATGAAACAGTGGAATAAGCGGCTTTCCGCCAAAAGAAGAAACCCTTCAGAGATAGAGAGATAGCAGAAAGTTCAAAATAAGTTATACATGAACACTTTAAAAATATGGGGCGTCGCTTATAAGGGCCAACAATCGGATTATCATCGGGCGATCGAAGGCCGACAATCGATACTTTCGGGCGACTGTTTGCCGACGATCGGTCGGAAAAAAAAGATCATCGGCTGATGATCGACCAAAAGTCGGCCGAGTTTGAGCTGCTTATTTTTTTATAAGAAGTCCGGCAACTGTACGTCGATTGTCGAACATTAGTCGGCCGACGATCGCCCAACGCCCAAACGATCACACACAAAAAACAGTCGACCGATCGAAAGAAAAAACAAAAAAAAACAGCTACAATGTAAATTCGCGCACAAATTCGGCCGACAGTCGGTAGGGTTAATGCAACCGCGGTTTTTGTAGGTGCATATGTCACTGGAAGGGTACTGGGCAACATTACGTATGGCCTTAATTTAAAGGGACAAATATTTGAGCAATAATACTGGTACCACTCATTATGACTCTCTCCAGGGGTCATACTGGGCAGATCAAAAGAGCAGCCATAATGAGGTGATTATGACTTCCATACTGGGGCAATAAAGTGGCCCCATAAAGGGATTAGGTATTTTATGATAAAATATTGATCTTTATCTTAGTGAATGAAATTGTGTTGCATACAGGTAAGTCCCCTCTTGAGGCCCCATTAATTTTGTGAGATACTGAAACTGTCCATTATCAGTTAATCCTTTAATGATCTCTATTAGACAGTAATCTTTGTCTTTAACCAAAGCTGAAAGGTCAGCTAATGTTTGTAGGTAAATTCTTGTAAATGCATCTCCTCCTAATCTGATAACAATTTAAAATGTGCAGGTGCATAGGTAACGTGATGTAGAAGGTCCTGTGCAGCGTTTTGTGACAAGGGAACAAAGGTCAGGGTCAAAGGAACAAAGCGGGCATTTGCGATGGTGCACCATCTACTGCAGTCTAGTTAGTATTTTGTTTCAACATATTGACGATCCAGAAAATCTGCGAAAGGCAGGGTATACCTATAAATACTGAACAAAAGTGAAAACGCTACACCTGAATTGTTTGCCATTTACATACAAAATGATGCAAGCCAGTAAATCAAAGGAAAGTGTATCTAAATGTTCAAAGACTGGGTTATGCATAACAGTAAAAGTTTTAACGGATATTGTCACGAGGTAACACATGAAAGCCATTTAAATTTGTCAGGGGTCCAATTTTATCAGGTTTCAAATTTGAACTGAAATCTCACACAGTTTAGGCCTTCAGAAATCCACAACCAACCAGATCCGATTGCACGAAATCGTAGTCTAGACATGTGACAACCAGAAATGTGAAGGTCGTATCGCAAGTGTGTTTTGATCGTTTAGAAAAGCAATCTTAAAAAGCGGGTTTTTCATCAAATTGGTCAAGCTTGAAATTTTATCACTGAATCACCGTAGGAAAATTATTGCATCTTAGTCTGAGGACATTATTAGTAGAAAAATGGTTCGAACAATGTGCTGATAGATCAGCCTGATTTGGAAAAAGAAAGCTATCCAAAATCGTGTTAAATCGAAGATTACCAAATCTTTGATATTCCTTATTTGTTTTTGTCAAAGGGAGACAGTTTACAATTTTTTACAAAGGGGAGGTCTCATATGCGCCCACGCATGGATTTTCATCTAGTTTCACATGGTGAATACCTATGACCTATCAACTATAAAAATGCATTTATTTATTTCAATAGTGCATTTTAGGTCTCAGGAGAGCACCTTGTTTTACTCCATTTTTTCAATGACACCTGTCTAATATTTTGTCAATTTTTAAACATTAATTTTATCTGATCTCACCCAGTTTAAGCTGGAATAGTGGAAGAACTCAATATGGATTGTTTTGATACTATTTTGGCCTATACAAGCATGCACACATTTTTTAAACAAAATCTTAAAGTAAAAATTTTCCAAAAAATATATTTTAAATTCATGTGTATGCCAAATTGCGTCTACACTTTCTATATGTTCCTGTCCTTGTCAACCTGTGATATTGCCTATAAAATTTGCCTCACATGTCTTCTGTACACTGAGAAAGTTTCGAGATTTTTTAAAACTGGTAACAGTGCAGGAAAACACATTATATACATGTAGGTCATTTTTTGACATTTATCATAATTTAATGTTTGAGGCTAGTTTTGTTCTGGAACCATGTAATTTCGCAATTTTATTATTAAAAAAATATAAACATCGACAATAAAAAGCTATGCGTGTACAAATGCATAATTAATTTGACATTGCAACAAATCTGAGACTTGTGTAGCTTTAACAATCAGTTAGAGTAACAATTAAAAAGTCTGCAACCTTTAAACTTCTCAAAATCAATTTGAAACACATCAATTAATGGATTCAGTGCTATGATCTCTTCACCGAATGTGTCTAAAATGTATTTTGATTTGTATTTGCATACCAATGTTTTAACTGACGGTTCAGTCTCAAGTAGTGCTAGACAAGGCAAGGCATTTGATCGCTGATTTCATTTATTTTGTTCCTTTGTAAACTTATATGGGATGTCATATATGTAACTGACATTCATTCTACCTACAATGGCATGTGTCTCTAACCTTTTTAATTATTCTTGTATTATCCTTGTTTAATATGTTATTAAGTTGTTATGCATGATTTTCCCCTAAAATGTGAATGTGTTTTGAATAGCCTAGGGTGTAGCTTTTTATTTTAATACCTGGTTTTTGTTGGGATTCTTTATGTACCATTGGCTGACTGTTGCACAGGAATTTAATATCTGGCAAATGTTATGACTGTTTTGAATTCATCATTTTGTCAATTCAATTGAATACCAAGATGCACATGCAAACTTATTAACTGAAAGCACTGACTTTATTTTAAACTCTGTTTGTAATTTTACTACTTTTTGGAAAGAGTTGCACATAGGTTCTACTTTCCTGGTGGTCCCCTAGTATTACATATATTTGTAGTTTTAGTCTCAGGTTGAATATTGGCTTCAAGTTTTGATTGATTGCCAATTCCGTTGCAAGGGCATTACTTTGGTCAGATTACCTCAGTTCCCTATCGTTGTAACTTATTCTTATACCGTCAGACCCTTTTTGCAATTTCACTTGTTTATATATTCAATAAGTTCTGTATTCATAGTTTTATGCTTAACACTATCTGGAGTTTCCATGATGTATTTTCAAAACTGGTTCCTCAGTCAAGTAAATGGCAATTTAATCAAGGAATCAGTCATCCTTTGAGCGATCATATTGTACTAGATGAAACTTTAAGAAGATAGTTTGGACATAAATTTTCTATCCCATTTGATTCTTTGACTTTCTACAGGATTTGGATTATGATTGTAGGCACCTATGATTGTAGAGTTTGGGACATGTATTCTTTAAATATTTCAGCATTTTGTGGTAGAAAATAATAAAGCAATAGATCCCGCAACTACATTAAATGGGTGAATACTGTATTTTGGCATTATATTAAAGTGAATAACAAAATAAAATCATATTGTGAAGATTAATGAAATTAACTACTTCAAGAGGAGTTCGACAGGGTGAAATTCTCTCTATGTGGTCAGTATTGGATTAAGGATGACAGCTTTGAAACGTTAAAGATTCTGTCTTGCTCACGCAGGAAAGTATGCATCATGTTTTAAAGTACGAAAAACTGCAGAATTTGGTATATGATTATATAAGGTTGTAATATTTATTAAATATTTATTTTATCATGTTAGTGATCAAGAAATGATGAAACAAACTATTCTCTGACACGAATGAAATGAATGAATTATGGATAATGTCTTTCTATTATAGTGAATCTTGTATTGAAACCGTATTATGAAGATTATCAAAGTTTACTGTTCTATGAAGAGTTGGACAAGGTGAAGTTCTCCCTAAGTGATCAGTATTTATGTTCTTATAATAATTTTAACAATATTGGATATTCCATCTTTCTTATAGAAGAAAGCAAACACAAAAAAACTTGCTTTTAAACTAACCGAACACTTAAATTCATTAACTACAATCAGTTTCTTTTTACATTTCTGAGAACTTGGATTTGTAACATTCAAAGTTCTAGGACAACATGTTACCGGTCTTCGATTTTCTTTAAAATTTTAGAATTACATCTATATATGTATAGCCTAATTTGAGAGTAAAATCATAGGTTGACAAGAACTGGAACATGCCTAAATTTTAAAACATAATTGTTAAAAAAATATTATGAAGCTGAAATTTGGGCACAATTCCAGACAAAATCATATTTTTCTGAATTTAACTTTACAGAAACTGATTTTTGTTTTATGCATATCTAATCAGTGATAATCTTAGATAGTTTTAAAAGTAATTAGAACACAATATATGAAACTTTAAGAGCTATGGGCGGCTTAAACTGAAGGTACCCCCATAAGCAGATGCCCGATTACATAACATGCCATTTTTTGAACATTTAAATAGGTAAGTGGGAAACTATATCACAAATAGAATAGTTATAAGTGAGGCAATCATTATGCATAATATTATAAAAATCCATGCGTGGGCAGAACCCTATGTAAATTTCCTATAGGGTGAGACCTCCCCTTTGAAATATTCGTAATTGATTTCTGAGCTTGTTTCAAGTGATAAGTCCGTTTTCTTGTGTTTTAATGCAACACAAGTATGACCCATTCTGATAAGCATAACAATCTTTTTTACGCATGCGCAATTACAGAATTCAGTGAAGAGTCACGGATCAGTCAGAACTAGAGAAATTAGTAAGGGTGCAAAGATCAGGAATCGATATAATCAAGTACCACCCCTGACCCGGGACCACTGGGAAAGTGACAAACTCACAGTTAGACACCAAAAACGGAAGCCAAGAGGACAGCCCTTTCCCGGCAGGTGACCACAAGGAACATATAAAACTTAAAACACAAAAACATAACTCAGACATTAAAAGAGACCAATTCCGACGAATCGTTTGCTGGATGTCTGGGACACATTATTAATCTTTAGTAAATACTTTTGTCCAATACTTACTCACAAAATATAAAATATTGTAATGTAGCGTTTTCACTGTTGTTCAGTATTATTATGCAATTTTTGACTTCAATGAGGTAGACATGAGGATTTATCTACCCGATAAAGTGATTCACCGAGGCCGCAAGGTAGATAAATCCTTCAGTCTACCGACATTGAAGTCAAAAGCTGTTTTGTCATGTGACCTTTTAACTATAATTAAAACCAAAAGTAACTTTACACTTTGAACTACCGAATATATCTTTACTTTATCATATGACGTCGCGCCTGGGAGTGAAATAACGCCATGCAATAAAATTGATAAACCACTAGTGGTTTATAGATTTACGGAAAACGTTATGACGTCCATAACAACGTTGCGTACATAATGACAAAAGTATAACGTTTTTCGCCAACAATGAGATTTCAAAGTATTTGATAAAGCATATGATAAATAGAATCTAACATTGGTGCTCTTGTATTATTGAATTTATTAAACTCGTTGCGAAAAAAGAGATAAAATGCTCGGCAAGCCTCGCATTTTGTCTTTTTTTCCCAACTCGTTTGATAAATTGAATAAAACATGAGCACTCATGTAAGATCCTCTATGTTTTCATTTTTTACCAAATAAAATATTGCAATGAGCTGCTAATGGACATTTTAAATTAAGCGCACATTGTACTTTACATTTTGATGCAGGGGTTTTCTCAGAAGTTTTCAAATAAGTGTTAATTAATTGGGTACAGGCTGACGTCTTGCAATCAACATCATTGTGACTTCCTCTTGGATCGGACAGCCACGAGATGCGCAGCCTGATATGTGTCTTTATAGCTCACATAGGTATAAAGTTGATTTTTTTACAAACCGTTCCAAATATATTTGGTGCTGGGTGGACCTCAACATCAAACCCAAACGAATCTTGCTAATTTACAAAACAGAGAATCGCCATGCCTTTGTTGCTATTTTAGTAGCTGATAATCATTTTTTTTAATTAATGCAATACAAACGAGCCTCGTACTAGCGGTACTTGAGACGACCCCTCTACATGTAACAATTAAAACGATAAACGCCCATGTAAACTGTCCTAGGAAATTTAACTTAAAAATGTCCAGTACCTACCCTTACATATTTCATGAAAAACAACTTCGGTTAAATAATCTTCTTTCGAGTTATTGGTACTTTCACTAAAAGCACATAATAAGCGTTTCCTAATAATATCCTAGATAGACCTAGGATTCGAACAAGCCACTTTAAAGACCAAAATACTGCTAGACATTTTGTCTCTTACGTATAGTTTGTTTTTGGCAGCATATTAAATTGGTTCACATTGAAATTAGCCCCTTTTGAATTAAAACAATGGTAAACTTTCGTCCTTGCTAAAAGCTTTATCTCAGATCACATTTGATTTTTTTAATCAGTGATTTGTTTGGACGTCTACCCAGAGTATGTGACAAGATAATCTGATAACAATTCCCATCGTTTTAGAAGAATTATGGGAAATTCCCTTGAAAACACAGTAAAGTTCACAAAAAGGGATATGGACGTAAAAACACTCTAATTTGTATTATTGGAAGAGTAACCCGGACTGATTTGAACTTTAAACTACAATTCGATACTGATTCTTCAAAGTTGAAAGTTTTCCAATCTCAAAGCTACAGCAACACATCAAAAGTGACGCGTTTTAGAAAATTTACTTTGCCCCCTTGCCTCTTTCATTTTTGTCTTGTGGTTGCATTTATGACAGCAAAAGCATGAACTTCAACTGTCATATGAATAATTGATTGGACTTTAATATGATTCAAACACATTTGATATATCACTCACTTAAATCCAGAAAAGGTATATATATATATATATATATATATATATATATATATATATATATATATATATATATATATATATATATATATATATATATATATATATATATATATATATATATATATATATATATATATATATATATATATATATATATTAACAGAGTAAAGTTACTTTTGGTTTTAAGTATATGAATGAAAATTTCTTGTTGAAGTCATGTCCAACCTAGGGACTTTCTAACAAGTTTTAGCAACTGTTATTAAAATATTTTAATGTAGTATTTTGCATTTTGAAATATACTTGTATATATAAGATTCTCTGAATGTGGAATGTAAACATAAAACACTTTTTTACATTTTGTTTATTCAAACAAAGAAGTGTGAACAAAGCAAAAACTGTTGTTAAAATTCATGGTCTAGGGGGCCAAAAAATTAGTGAGTATGATCAGGAAATACCTCAATCAAATAACGCAGACCAACCCATGGCACCATGAGGATTTAAAGTAACAAGACATCCGTAAGACAATAAAAGTAAAGCAACCATCTCTCTCTTTTTCTTTAAGATGATTGCAAAACTAGAAAGGACACAAAGTAATACACAACAAAACAAAGACAAACACAGAACCCCTACAACCGATGTAAAGCACGTCAAACAATAGATCGCCAATTAAACTTCCCAACAATTCTTAAAATTTGTTATTTATCGCCATAAAATACAGGTTTTGATATGCCTTGTTGCAGAAGTGTCTTTAAGCAAATATTGTATCTTACAATCAACTCTGAGTATTTGTATTAGATTTAGAAAAAAACTTTACGAAGTTTATGGGGTTAATCGATAACCTTGTTTAAGTAACTTATAAGTCAAAACTCTGTTTCTGTTGTTGAAGTCATCAACATTAGAACATACTCCAAATCTCAATTTTTGAGTTCTGTTACAGCCCCCACCACAGGAAGAAATATATGGTTACTGGTTTTAGTCAGTGACATGACATGGGGTCTTAGAAACCCACGTTTTACTAAGTTTTCTATAGTCAATTTTCTGTAAATGGCATGCAATCAACGTTACAATGCTAACATTGAAAATAGCAGTACACAAAATACAAGGCTAATAATATATACTGAACAAAAGTGAAATCGCTACACCTGAATTGTTTGCCATCTATATACAAACTTATGCAAACCAAGAATGCAATTGAAAGTGCATCTTAATGTTCAAATACTGTGTAATGAATAACAGTAAAAGTTTTACGGATGTTGTAACGAGGAAACACATAAAAGCCATTTAAATGTGACAGGGGTCCATTTTTTCAGGTTGCCAATTTGAACGGAAATCTAACACAATCTAGGCGTTCAGAATTCCACTACCTACGAGATCCGACTGCACGAATGGTAGTCTAGACATGTGACAACAAGAAATGAGAAAGACTTATCTCAAGTGTGTTTTGATCGTTTAGAAAAGCAATCTTAAAAAGCGGCTTTTCACTCTAATTGCCAAGCTAAACAATTTAACACTGAAATCTCCATAGGAAAATCAATGTGTTGTTGCATCTGAGAAATGTTAGAAACAATGTGCTGATAGGTCTACCTGATTTGGCAAAAGAAAATTATCGAAAATCGTGATAAATCAAAACTTACCAAACATTTAATATTCCCTATTTGTTTTTGTCAAAGGGAAATAATTTTCCATATTTTACAAATTCGCTAAATTCGAAATTGATTTCTGAGCTTGTTTCAAGTGATTAAGCAGTTTTCTTGTGTTTTTATGCAACACAATTAAGACCAATTTTGATAAGCATAACAATTTTAATTTGCGCATGCGCAATAGCGAATTTCAGTGAATAACGTTTTAAACACTTAAAGGAGCTTCTCATACATCAAACGAGACAAATTGGTGGAGTTTCCACGAATCGTTTGCTGGGTGTCTGGGCAATATTATTAAGCTTTTGTAAATACTTTTTGTCCGATACTTTCTCATAAAATATAGACAATTGGAGTGTAGCGTTTTCACTTTTGTTCAGTATATATATATATAAGTATCAATGGAAATATTTGAGCTTTAAATGTTTAATCCAGTCATAAACATCAATTTGCAGATATCAGTGAGATGTATTTCCGCGCTTCAGCGTTACATATGTTATATTTTATACGAATTGCAGATAATTACTTTATAGATTGCATATAAGAATGATCCATGATCCCCAACCACAGGAAGAAAAACTTGGTTACCATTTTCAGTCAGGGACAGGTCTTAGAGCCTTAGAATGCGACAGTTTTCAACATTTTCTTAAGTCAGTTGTCTGTGAATGGCTTGTATTAAGTTTACCCTACATACATTGAAAATAGCAATACACAAAATACAAGACTAATATGATATTTTCCAATAGTATTAATGGAATTCTTTGAGCTTTAAAGGCTATTTACATAAAATTAACCACAGAAAACTTAGTTAAACGTTAGTTTCTAAGGCCCCAAGACATGCCCTTGACTGAAAATAGTAACCAAGTTTTCTTCCTGGAGGTCCAACAAACTCCCCATATAGCCCATATATCTCAGGTTGGCCCCTAGACCCTCATTTAAAGTAAGAAAGACAGCAAGGATCAGGAATCGATACAATCAAGTATCACACCTGTCCCAGGATAGTAAATGGGAAAAAAAGAAAATCACACAATCTGATTAAAACCGGATCTAGCCACAGCGGACATAGTAAGCCTAGATCGGGTTTTAATCAGATTGCAAAACCACAATAAACATCACAAATAAGAGCCAAGAGGTCACCCCTTCAGGCGACCACAATGCAGCAATGAACAGACACAAAAGCATGGCAAATACAAGACATAAATAACACAAATGATCCACAAAAGAAGTACCGCCTTGGAATGGTCAGTAAAAATATTTTACTGGAGGGCTTAAACCGGTTTCACGGCGTGCAAACCTCACCCTTAGTTCAGATGTGGATCAAGAAAAATAAATGCTTAGTTTGCATGAATGACCCCTAACTTATTTATGCATCATCTCCAAGAACATATTAAGATATAAAAAGGAGACAAAGCAAAGATAAGGACTCAACAGTATATGAGCAAAAGAAATCCACCAGGTAAACCAGGAGGGCCCTGCAACAGCCAAAGCATCAGGCCCCTACCATTTCATCAATAGATAATTATTCAAGTCGGAACCGTCATAGAGTCTGAAGTCCAACCCACCGGCGTGCAATTAAAGAGGAAGGCAAAGTTGCCAATCGTGATTTGGTTGACCACCAAGCATGCAGTCTGTTGCAATACATTAATGTTATAGCCAATCTTTTTTAATGAAAAATTATTTTAATAAACTGCGCTGAAAAATTATGAGAGCCAACAATCTTCTTCAAGGAGCTCTAGCGATAAGGCGTATATTTTCCCTAGTTGACATGATTACAAAACCTTAATTTTCAAATTGCCCTAATGTTTTTAAAATTGGACTGTTTCGGTAGTAAAATATGCATAGAAAGCATCAAAATAGGTTTCCAAGCGATTTATCATTTACAAAGCCGTTAAAACTTGCGCCTTCTACTCCCACCCCTCATTTTACGTCTTAAGACTGGGTGCCGTTTAGACGAGAGTTTTAGAAAATCCTCTGCAGGTTTTCAAAAAGTAAAAAGTTCTAAAATATTAAGGATATATGTGCCCTTCATTTGCGGTATTCCCTCTGCGCATGCTCACAAAATATACTTAAAATTGTGACGTTTGTCATTGAAATGATGAAACTGGTGTCTTTCAGGTTATTTTTAGACGCTTCCCCCCCCCCCTAGACCCAAGATGCCCTTTGGACAATTAAATGTCGCTATACAAATGTATAACATATGTAAAGGGCGTCTTGGGTCTAGGGGGGGGGGAAGGGTTTGTATAAACGAAAGAAGACATCGAATATCTGACTAAAATAGACCACTTTGCAAGATGGTCTTTTTTATTGTACATCAACTGTATAAATAGTTTTACTGTACATAGCGTGGTTCATTGTTTAACGGTCTAGTTCCCATATATATTACTGAATAACAAGCACAGTTGATGATCGAAATAAATTCTCATTCAATAAGGAGTAGAGTTATTACATGCATAAAGGAAACCCCGTTTTAAATATACAAATTCGGGGGCAATGGTGCATCGACGGCTCTTCTATATATTTTCATTGAATGTGCCTAGTTTCTCCAGTCGTTATTTCAACAAAAAAAAATTGAAGTCTCGTTTAGGGAGATTGCTCGCCTTATCGCTAGAAATCCTTTATACATTTATACACCAAGTCACCAAAGAAGTACAGAAGTCCTTGACACAAGAGAATTTTAAGTCCAACTTTGAATTCAGATATCAAATCATAGTATCGTCTATAAAATTTAGAACATGTTCTGCGAAGTTTATGATACGGATAGCCTTGTTTAAAAATGTTCTGAGTTTACAATTTATTTTAAGTCTTTATTTTACCTGTGAAACAGCATATCATGTCAATTTTATGCAGCCCATGCTAGTTTCATACTCATCATGCTAATTTTAGCTCTCTAGAGGGTTATAAGAAAAGTGTCAAAATATTTTAAAATTCTGGAAATTAGTTTGAGCTGGTTTACATCCTATATATAGAGGATCTTACATGAGTGCTCATGTTTTATTGAATTTATTAAACGAGTTGAGGAAAAGTGATAAAATGCGAGGCTTGCCGAGCATTTTATCGCTTTTTCGCAACGAGTTTAATAAATTCAATAAGACAAGAGCACGAATGTTAGATTCTATTTATCATATGACAAATACTTTGAAATCTCATTTCTGGCGAAAAAACCCAATACTTTTGTTATTATGTACGCAACGTTGTTATGGACGTCATAACGTTTCCCGTAAATCTATAAACCACTAGTGGTTTATCGATTTTATTGCATGGCGTTATTTCACTCCAAGACGCGACGTCATATGATAAACACCTGTAGCTCAGTTTAGACCGGTTTTCAGGTAGATATAAAGATTTATGAAGACAAATTGGGCCAATCAGGTGACAGGATTCTCTCCAGTCCTATAACAAACCCGTATATGTTGTTCATTAAAACAAGTTGCTGGCGGTGAGGCAAGCATTTTTTGTGAGAGAAAACTTGTACAATGTAAGGGGTTTTATCGGCTCTGAGTAATTTATCTTGACCTGCACTTTGTACTCTTCTATATATGCATGCCGTATAGTATACTTTCTTTGTAATGTTATACGTTTCTAACTATTTGCCTACTGTTTTGTCGTCAGCTGATTTTGTCGAAATCGACTGTTTCAAATAATTCTATTAGGAACATCATCAGTGTCAAATAGTTTGGATCCATAATGGGCCCGACGTTCGCTTGGGCTGATTTGTGTCCAAACTGCTTGCAAGGTTATCAGCAGGCGACTTCAGTAGGCAAAGAGTAAAATGAAATAAGGCACTCGACGTAGTTTAACCATATCAAGAGAAAATCTTACTTAACATTACATGGTAACTGTACTCAGAAAAGACATGCATACCAACCCCTATGTTCCAATGAATATCAGGGCCCGGAATTACAATGCATCCTTAAAGTTAAGCAAGACTTAAGTTAAGTATTGATATTTCAACATGCTATATTAAATGCTAAATAAATTGCCTGTATCGACGTGGAATTTGTGGACAAAGATATCATTGTGATCTTCAGAAAAAATAAAACTATTTTGTTTTTAATCAGTTTTAAACGTTATTTTTCGCATCCTGAAAAATCAATACTTAGCTTAAGTCTTCCTTAACTCTAAGGAGGCATTGTAGTTCCGGGCCCAGAAGGGTACAAATGTACCAGCTGAGATGCCCGATACTTGTCTTGTCAACACATGTGTGACTACGCTGACACATCAAATAAGTGTGCTGGATGGTCTGGGTCTAGATTGCTTACTTATAATTAAGCCGTGACACGTGATTTCCAACAATGTGGCATTAGACAAGTGTAGACTCAGACGAGTATGTGCAACCTCCTGTTAAGCTTAGAAACTCAAAATGCTATTCGGTCAGTAGCCTAACAGTCATTGAATATTCAAGCGACTAGCAAAGGCTCTGACCAGACTGCGCGTATGCGCGGACTGGTCTGAACCTTTGCTGGTCGCACATACCACACTGTTGGAAATCTCTTGTCACGGCTCAATTATAGTATTTATACATTTGGACCCCTGATCGTATGACATAATAAATGATAATGCAAACATTTACAAAAAGGTACTGTCGTGCCAACCAAGAGTGAATGTGACGTAATAGTTTGTTTATATTTGTTAAGTAAAACATTATCTTGTGCACTCCACTTGAGCTAACGCGAATCGAAAGATGAACTGTGTATTAATCCTATCCTTCGGACAGGATTAATACACTGAGATCTATCGATTTTAAGTCCTTGAATACTTTGTAAACAAAACATGACGTCACTGTCACTCTTGACTGGTGGGACAGTAAATCTGTTTATTACTGGTTTCCCGCATTCTGGATAAGATATGTTTTGAAAGCTCATTGGTGACAGTTCTTTTACGATACCATTTTGGTATCTTTAATTTCTTTTCTTTTCTATTAAAAGGCGAAGAGTACTTTTGAAGAGTGAATTTATGTATATGCGATAAGTGAACATGATTAACTGTCTTTTTTTCAAGTACATGTATTATCTCAAGGTCAGCCAGACAGATAGCCTTTTTATGCATTGGATTAAATAACTCTTAAAGCGCCAATCACAACAAAAGTCGTCTGCTTTTCTCGTCTGCTGAAATCTTTTTCAAACAATTTGGCAAACAGTGTGGACCCAGACCAGACTGCTCCTATAGGAGCAGTCTGTTCAGGGTCCACGCTGTTTGCTTCTATACTTGATTCGCAAGTTATATTAGACAATTATTTGCAGCAGACGACTTCAGCAGACGACATTTTCAGAATGCATTTTTTCTTGGCGCTTTAAGGGATAATATTGCAAGACTTACACGTACGCTGTCATGAAGCTTCTGCAATTTGGGTTGATTCTCTGTTCTGCTGTGATAGTAACGGCTTCGCGTCCGGTTTGTCAAACGACATGTGGACCTGTGATGGGAATAGTTAATGATGGCGTGTATAGTTTTCGTGGCATTCCGTACGCAGAGCCACCTATTGGCGAAAAACGATGGGAACTGCCAAGGGCCTTAAGAAGGAAAGCAGGAACTTGCTGGAATGGTACTTATGCGGCTGATAAGTTCGGAAACATGTGTTATCAACGCAATCCCCTCAATCATTCTATTTACGACGGCAGTGAAGATTGTCTGTACCTGAACATCATAACACCTACTCTAGACCCTGAGGCTAAGAAGCCGGTGATGGCATGGATCCATGGCGGTGGTCTCCAAGAGCTCAGTGCCAACGCCCCGCTATATGCTCCAACAGAACAGCTAGCCAAGGACACAGATTTAGTATATGTCGGGTTTAACTACCGTCTGCAAGCGTTTGGTTTCATGGCTCTTCAGCTGCTGGCAGACGTGTCTCCAACGAAAACCTCTGGGAACTATGGCTTCATGGATATGATTTTAGCACTTCAGTGGATAAAGTCAAATATCGTGAACTTTGGAGGGGATCCTGAAAAGGTAAGATGTCATTTGGGTCATCACGGTTTGCTTAAGTAACCGTTAAGGCATCTCCATCTATTTATTTATGGGGTAAAACTTTGATAAAACTGAGCGGGGGAGCGCAGTGGCTCAGTTATAGAGTGCTTGACTCGAAACCTAAGGGCCGCGGGTTCGAGACTCACCGGCGTCACTGCGTTGTGTCCTTGAGCAAGACACTTTAATCCTTGCTTAGTACTTGTTCAACCCAGGAAGACTCGTCCCGACATAGCTGAAAAAATTGTTGACTGGGGCGTAAAGAATCGAACCAAAGAAACAAAGACTGAGCGGATTCCTATATATCATGTTGTTTCATCATGCATTGGCTTACCACATCTGTTTACATTACAGGTTACCGTTTTTGGCCAAAGTTCCGGTGGCACCGCCATCTTCGCTCTACTGGCATCACCATTGTGCCAGGGCTTATTTGATAAAGCGTGGATGCTCAGTGCCTCCCCTTTGCTTAACAAAACAGCCGAAGCAACGTACATAGACAATGAAGTGTTTTTAAAAAACGCCAACTGCACGGACCTAGCGTGTTTGTATTCTCTCACAGCTGAACAGGTGACGTCAGCGGTTCCATGGGACCTGTTTCCATTCTGGGACATGTCTGATCAAGGTGACCTTCCCATCCAAGGACAATTTGATGGCGCCATAGCAGTTGTAGATGGTACGTTCATAAATACTGCTAAAACAGAAATAGATAGAAGATATTCAAATGTTTTTGTTAAATATGTCTTTTATTTCACGGGTGAAATGGACAATATTTATATTTCATGAGTGGCGAAGCCACGAATGTATTATAATTATTGTCCACTTCACTCGTAAAACAAAGGACATATTTAACAAAAAACATTTGAATTTTCTTTTAATTATCTACAAATTTCCTACAATCTTTTAAGGTAAAGAGAAGCGAATCTTACTTTACATCAGCCTTTGTTTTGATTTTCTAGTTGTAGCAGACGAATTTGTAAAAGCTCTTTCTTTTATTATGCTTCTAAGCGACTCTGACTTTTTGTTTACATTTCCATAGTAATAGGAAAAACAAATAGTTGTTGCCCTTTGAAAAGAAACAGATATGCCATAAAGAGTTGCTTCCCTTAGACCATATTGAAAAAAAATAGAAAAAAGTAGTTCCAATCTTATGGTTTCTCTCCCATGAAAATATCAAATCTTGTATTTTCACTGCTGTGAAAATACAAGTTATGATATTTTCACGGCTGTGAAATATATGCATTATATTTTAATCAATATTTTCCTGTATTCCATTACATAGTAGATAAAAAACTGTTTTCCTTGAATATAAGATCGCATTTTTATATGTTTTACTGAGTACAGTAGAATACATAGAGGATATTAAAATGTTTTTGTTAAATATGTCTTTTATTTCACGAGTGAAGTGGACAATATTTATATTTCATAAGTGGCGAAGCCTTGAATGAAATATAATTATTGTCCGTTTCACGAGTGAAATAAAAGACATATTTTACAAAAAACTTTTGAGTTATCTTTTTATTATCTGCAAATTTCCCATAATCTTTTAAGATAAAGAGACGCGAATCTTACTTTACATTAGCGTTTGTTTTGATTTTCTAGTTGTAGCAGACGAATTTATAAAAGCTCTTTCTTTTATTAAGCTTCTAAGCGACTCTGACTTTCACCAATAGTTGTTTCCCTTAGAAAAGAAACAGATATACCATAAAGAGTTGCTTCCCTTAGACCATATTGAGAAAACAGAAAAAAGTAGTTCCAATGTTATAGTTTCTCTCTTGTGAAAATATCAAATCTTGTATTTTCACTGCTGTGAAGATACAAGTTTTTATATTTTCACGGCTGTGATATATATGCATTATATTTAATCAATATTTTCCTGTATTTCATTACATAGTAGATAATAAATAAATGTAGCTAGTGTTTGTTACATGCGCCGCCCCTATGTAATGGTGTTGCCAAACTAAATTTAGCGGCACTTGTATGAATACGTTGACAACTTTTCCAAAAAATGTCTGAGCAAATTCAATCCCGAGTTGGTAAGGACAGTTAAAGAATACATAACTGACTGTAATATGCACGATCCGTCAATGAACACTCAGAGCGCTAAGACAATCTCCAGACATTGAATTTAAGTTTGTATAGATTAAAATACTATTCACTTTTATTATTCAAATTGTGTCAATATTTGAAAGCCACTGGATATTTCTTGTTTCAGGATACGTTTTGCCGGAATCCCCGTTTGATGCCTGGAAGAACGGTAGAATGGTCGATGTTCCTGTAGTTGTAGGTAAGATTTGGCCAGGGAAACACACTGGTAAATGTATACGTCGATTTGGTGGTATTTACGCGTATTGCCGGTACTTCATAGACCGGAAGTGGTAGATATTGATGTTAATACTATGTAGCAAAACATGCCATATGCCTAAAGGACTATAGAATTAGATCATTTTTAAGTATTGAGTATGTGCATGGCGATTTATGTAAGCATTTAGGAATAGATTCGAGTACCGATCATCCAGATCGGTACTCGAATCTATTCCTAAATGCTTACATAAATCGCCATCTGCATGCCGAATACTTAAGAATGATCTGATTCTATAGGCATATGGCATGTTTTTCTACATGGTAATAACACCAATATCTACCACTTCCGGTCTATGAAGTACCGACAATACGCGCAAATACCACCAAATCGACGAATACATTTACCAGTGTGGGGAAAATGACGCAAAAAATGACCAGTCGAGAAAAGTTAGTCATATATATGAAGAGGGCCACAAATGGCAGAATAGCCGACGGGGTGAATATGGTTACCCTCTGAAGATATTGTTAATGTATGAAAAAGTGAATAAGAAAACTGTGTGCGTCCCCCACCTTCCAGGACTGAGTCTGGTTTTACGATGATATAAAAATGACCACACGGTTGATATGTTGGTTTGTTGCAATTCAATATAACACAGTTGAATTTCGACAACAACCTCTTGATAACTTCAAGTACACTGTAAACACTAAATGTTAACGGTTAACACTGAAAGAGGCTGCCCTCTTTTGGTGTAAACTTACACACACTTTCCCACTTAAACAACTTGAGACCAGCATTTCTCCAGTGATAATTGTTAAAACATGTCCACCTGTTGTTGCTCTCCGGAGCAAAACAATCTAACAAAATATAGCGTTTAAAGCAGTAGATTGATGACTCAAAAATCAGTGGCATTACTTTTGGTGTCAAGTAAAATTGGACCCCCCCCCTTGCAAAAATTGGACGCCCCCCCCCCTCCCACTCTTGAAAATGTTGGACCCCCTGGAGCCTTGGACAATTATGGTTTTCCTGAAATAAACCATTGGACCCCCTCTGTAAAATAAGTTCAGGTCTATAAAACAACATAATACATATAATATAATTTTATTTTATATTTATTTCTTACCAAGCTCGGCGCAGAACGTATGGTCAAATGTGCCATTATAATATACATAAATAAGAAGTATCGTATTCTAACAGATCAATACTTGCATGTAGTACTAAACTGTTATATTGAGTCCATAGCCAGGCTGATGAACATTGGCTACTGGTAGAGTTTGTGCTATAAGCATTTTTATATTAATAGCATTTGTTTTTGCAGGATCGTGTGCAAACGAAATTGACTACAATCCTCGAGACAAAAGCTTGAAGGACTGGACCTGGGACCATTATGTGGAACACGTGAATGCAACGATTGGAACATTCGGTAATCTAATGGTGGAAACCGCATTGAAACTGTATCCTAAACATCACATAACACCCGAATTTCAATTGACAAGCATGGCTAGTGATGCTCGAATGAACTGCCCAATGGAGGTTATGTCGATGTACGCTGCAGCCACTTTTAAAAGTCCAATTTACCGTTATGTCGTGACGTCATGGCCATCAAAACCAGTACATATTGTAGGGTTGCCATTTCCCGCATCATATGCCTTTCACTGTTGGGACCTTGTTGCTTTCTTTGGGTCTGTGAAGGACTATATTAAAGCACCTACAGAAGCAGATTTTCAGTGGCAAGAGAATGTCAGACGTGAAATATTAGCGTTCGTCCATACTGGTCACCCTTATAGTTATTCCTGGCACCCTTATCCTTACACAACAGCTAATCTGTCAAGCCAGACTAAACCCCTCAAAGCCTACAACCCTATTCAGTGTGAATTTTGGCTACATAATGGGTTTTACTCATATGCATGGTTGAACTGAAGAAGAAAGCGTCAATTAATGTATTATCTATTTTCGCATGGTTTTATTTCGCTTTCTTGTCCTTGCAGAATTTATTAGAGAACAAAAGTTTCGCGATTTATGATAATATTATGTTATTAATCAAGTGATTTCGTATAGGCTCAGTTACAGGTCCGAGGTCAGCTGTATAGGTCCAAGGCCGAAGGCCGAGGACCTATACAGCTGACCAAGGACCTGTAACTGAGCCTATACGAAATCACTTGATTAATGACATTTTTATTAATTAACTTTCATTGGCAGTCAATATGCGGCGAATTAATTCAGATTAAGGAAATTCTTATTAGTTATCATTGAAAGTGGCGAAACTCGAGAAAATGGCGTACCTCTGTTTACCGGCACAGTTTATGATGTGAGGCAAATTTCAGTCTGTAACGGTGTAGATTGTAGAAGAAAAATACCGAAGAGCTAAAATCATCTATAGACTACATGTATATGAAAGTAGAAATGTCACAAGTATGAAACTGACGCATTTCGCTGTAAAAGTGCTATATAAGGCTTTGTAAAGAAATAATTTAGAAGCAAACAGACCATAAAAACCCCTTCAAAATCAGTTGTGCCCAGTAGAGTGCAAGTTAGCCAGATCAAGCATTTTTGCTACATACCAAGATACATCCGTCCTAGTCAACTGTCCAGTTCAACTGTTGGAATGTCTTGTATTTTCCTCATCTCTACGTTCTGTCTTGCCCATACGTAGAACAAATTGACATCGCTGTTAGTTTTGTGTTAAGTGTTTTTGTTAACATTTGCTGACAAGAACTGATCGCAGTCCTCTGGAGAGACTGGTACGAATCGTTCATATTCGTGAACGCTCGAATTACTGGTGTCGTCCGAAACAGTTCCATCATGTCATCCATCCTCTAGTGGCAATTGAATCAGGAACATCGACTCTAGAACGGATTCTGTTTTCTCCGGTGTCAGTAGCTCATAGCGGCTAAAATTATCTGATAAAATTCGCATCATGCCCTCGCCATTTCTCACAGTTCTGTCCGATAATCTTCCCTACAACAAGGGCGAGTGTACAGTCGAAACGTCCCCAAGTCAAAATGTCCCCAACTCAAAAACGTTTGTGTTGTTGTTGTATTTCTATTTCGGCATTCCTTACCGAAAAAAAAACTGGTCCGCCATTTATAAACTCCCACGAAGAGCGCTCTCACGTGACTGAGCTTCTGACCAATCAGATGCATGGATTTCTGTATAGTCCAAGGTGAAATCCATATAGTCCATGGTGAAGTCCATATAGTCCAAGGTGAAGTCCATATAGTCCATGGTGACTATATGAAAGTAGAAACGTCACAAGTATGACACCGACTCATTTCGCTGTATAAGTGCTATATATTGAGTAGTTAATTAATAATATAATATATTATTTCCTTTGAATATGTTCAGCCAGAAAAAAAACTACGAGTATATCTGCATGTAGATTGAAGACACAGATTAGCCTATGAATCTACACGGGGATGATCGGAATATTTGTTGTGACTCAAAATGTAAGTGTGTATGATCAGGAAATACCACAATCACACACTGCAGACCAACCCATGGTACCATGAGGAAGAGTCACTGAAAAACCAACAGTCACAAGACAGCAGTAATCTCCTCTTGCAAAATTAGAAAGGACACTTAGCAATCCATATCAAAACAAGGACCAAAGACAGAGCCCCCACAATCCAAAGGGAGGAACATTAAACAATGACTCAACAACAACTAGGGAACCACCACCTAGTATGAGATAGATTTTACATTGAAACTGCAAAGACACTTTTACAAAGATCGTATTTAGTGGAACCACCATTTAACAATGAGCAATGAGCCAACTCATGAGATTTTGATACTTTTCACATATGAGTAAACACGCTCTTTAAACGTAAACAGTAAAACCTGTCCTAAGCGGTCACTCAAAAAGAACAACAAAATTGGTTTTCAATACAGATTATCGCTTAATGCAGGTCAAAAGTATTGCAGAATGCTCCATTCTGCAATACTTTCGACCTTCATTAAGCTACCATTTTTCATTAAGACCTCTGTTTTGTCTATTTTTAAGTGGCCGCTTAAGACAGGGTTTTACTGTAATGTCAGCTATCTGGAAGGGTAATTGTCTTCACCAATGTCCTTACTTTTGTATTTGAGAAACGCAGGCTCTAGTGAGGCTACGCAGGTGCGTAGCCTCACTAGAGCCTTCGTTTCTCGACATGTCATGGAAAAAGAGATAAAGTTGTATGGAGTTTTATCAGTTGTATACCGTTACCATAAATGAAACAGACACATCTGAATGCCTTACATTTATACAGTAAAACCTGTCTTAAGCGGCCACTTAAAATAGACAAAAACAAAGGTCCTAATGGAAAATGATAGCTAAATGAATGTCGAAAGTATTGTAGAATGCTACCATTGGAGCATTCTGCAAAATGGGAGCATTCTGCAATACTTTGACCTGCATTAAGCGATAATCGGTATTGAAAACCAATTTTTGAGTGACCGCTTAGGACAGGTTTTACTGTATACAGTTTGGCTTAATGCGCTCAGTGTATCAGATAGGCCGAGCCATAGGCTCAATGAAACATTACAGTAAACCCTGTCTTAAGCGGTCACTCAAAAATAGACAAAACAAAGGTCTTAAAGACAGATTATCGCTTAATGTAGGTCAAAAGTATTGCAGAGTGCTCCCCTTTGGAGCATTCTGCAATACTTTTGACCTGCATTAAGTTACCACATGTCTTCAAGACCTTTGTTTTGTCTATTTTTGAGTGTCCTTTTAAGACAGGTTTCACTGTATCTCCATATAATATGAAAGGAGTTATTATAAGGCGTTTCATTTTGTGGTTTAAGGGTAATTAGCTAGTCTTAAGTGTATTACAGTAGAACTTCAATGGCTGATGGCTCATTCACCTGTGCTGGCTAGAACTATCATCATGGTCCCTACAGGTCATTTAAGCCATAATTCACCTTGGATTGGTGGAACTACCCTTGGCTAGAACTAATTTTCATGGTCCTAAGCCTGTTCGAGCCATTAAAGTTCTATTGTATTAGGTATCAGCTGCTCATGCAGACTGAACATAATCATCTATGTTCGATCCTGTTTAATGAAATCTTTGATAGTGACTTTTTCGTCTGCTCCACTCCTCCGCTTATGTTTTTATGTAGCCTATATTGCAAACAGTGGACCCAGATCAGGGCTCGAGGTTATTAAACTTGAGTTCTTCCTCCTATTCAAAATAAAGCGCATTGATTGGCTGCTTGGGGACACGTGTCCGCAAGCAGCCAATCATTGCGCTTTATTTTGAGTTTGAGATTGTACTCAAGTTTTATAACCTCAGGGACAACTAGATAGGGTTCAACATTGGCGTAGCTCCCGTTACGCAGTATACGCACGTGTGTAATAAAAAAAGTAACACTCAAGGGAGCTCACCTAATGTTGCGAAAGTGAAGGAACTGCTCTTAAAGGAAAGAGTTCGCTCCCTCTGGGAGCGAATTCTTTCCTTATTTTAAAAAGGGACGTAATTGTAGAGAATCATTGCTTGATACAGTAGTCTCCCTTCGATGTGCGTAACTTTTTCAGCGTTTTGGCTACGCTATTGTTTAAAGTGGTTTGCTTTCATGATCAACTCGAGTCTGACGTGCACTTGAAAATATGCAGCAGGCGTAAAAAGCAGACGATATTTCTAGGGCATACATATTGGCTGGATAAGGGTTAACTTAATGTTGTTGATTTTAATATAAAGCCCTCTTGACTTTGACATGAAAAACAAACATATCGACGTACAAATACATAAAGGAATAGCTGAAGTATTTATATTAAGATACCCCATCATTATGTACATACTCATTAAGTGCCAAGTATGTGTGACCATCCAGAGATCAAACCTATACTGAAGGACAGAAACAATAAAATAGATCCTTTTTGAATATGAAATAGCAGTATTTGTTCTTTGGAAGGCTTATAAATATGTATTTTCTTCAAAACAATTTAATGTCGTTTTCTTTATTACGTTCAATTCCACGAAAAGTGACTAAAATAAGCTTCAAAGATTATTCAGTTCTATGATATATGGCTAAATACCAACCTTACAGAGCCGTGCAGCCCCATGAAACATGGCTATGTTGTACCGAGCATGGCTACCTTCGAATAGAGCTACTCGATTAGCCATATTTGTACGAATATAGCTACTGGGTTCGAGTAGCTACATTAGAAGAAGAACATACATTGCCTCGAATAAAGTTACTGCTACATATAATATATAACGTATGAGGGTAGAGTTACAGTTAGGGTTAGAGTTGGTAATCCAGGATTGCGAAGCAAGGATACATGTAGCCACTTTCCACCAAAAAACACGACATGCTTCGAATACAAGTTCTACTGTTCGAGCCATATTCATATGAATACAGCTAGCTACGCTGTATTCGTAGGCTTCCTCCGAACACAGCTATGGAGTAGCTCTACAACTTGGCTAAACACGAACCTTCCATGACTGTTCAGTTCCAAGAAATATGTCTAAACACGAACCTTAATTACAGTACAGTTTTATTGGCTTCAACATTCCAGATTAATGATCTACAAAAGGCTGGTTTGACCAAACTAGCGCAAAACTATTTTTTGACTTTTCGCTTTCTGTAAAGGCGGCGCCTCATGAATGCGTAATTAGGACTGGTCAACCTTAGACATAGGTGGTTCTGTACCATCTTGCGCCATTACCCCATTTTGACGCAAAACACACTATTCAGTCCTTAAAACGCCAGCAAAATAACTGCATCTGAAAATGTCTATTTAACATAAGCATAGAGGCAAACATTGTGGACCCAGATCAGACTGCTCCTACAGGAGCAGTCTGATCTGGGTCCACACTGTTTGTCTATGAGGCTTCAAATACTTTAGTGGACGACAAAAAACATACATTTGTGATTATGCGCTTTAAGGGTTGATAAATGGGAGTTCAGTGTGTATACGGTTAGGATTTTCATGAAATGAACGCACGTTTGCACGGCCCAAGCAACTTACTAATTCTTCACCAAATTATAAATAGAACCTGATTTCCCTTTTTGAGCAGATGAACTAGCCGAACAACGCCCAGATATGAATATTAAAGTTGCCGCCTTTACAGTAAGCGAAAAGTCTATTAAGTACAGCTCTTGCTCAGCACCATGCAAATGGCGATACATCCATGGTTACAGAAATTGTAAATTTGTGTCCTATCATGTAGTACTTGTCACCAAACACAGACCGGTACAATATTTCTTTGATTGGAAGCTCGTTGCCATGGCAACCAAAAATTTTCAATTTTACCTCATTTTCCAGTGTAAATGCTACAAAAAAGCTGATTTTTGGTTATTTTGATTTACCAAGAGTTTGTGCCGTGGTAGTAGAATAGTTAATTTGGTATATCAGTTCTGTAGATTGATCTTGGCTTTAATAAATGATATACTAACAATTGTAGTATGATAACTCGTACACGAAAATCAAACTAGTATTGGGAGGTGGGGTACTTATAATCTGGATTTTAGCAAAATTATGAAAAATCAGCAAATTTCAAGATAATTTTTCTCCCATGACCATCCTAATGTAAGACAATGATGTATTTAAATCAATAAAGTGATATATGTTCTTAAACAAAAATGGAAGAAACCCGTGTGTTTTTTCTTCTCTAACATGCAATTGTGTTAAGGTAGCAGCAACCCTTTTCAAAATCTTAGAAATCGACCAAAAAGGCACATTTAAACATAATTTTTCTCCCATGACCATCCTAATGTAAGACAATGATGTATTTAAACCAATAAAGTAACGTATGTTCTTAAGCAAAAATGCAAGAAACCCATGTGTTTTTTCTTCTTTTGCGTGCAATTGTGTTAAGGTAGCAGCAACCGTTTTCAAAATCTAAGAAATCTGCCAAAATGGCACATTTTAACATAATTTTTCTCCCATGACCATCCTAATGTAAGACAATGATGTATTTAAATCAATAAAGTGATATATGTTCTCAAACAAAAATGGAAGAAACCCATGTGTTTTTTCTTCTCTAACATGCAATTGTGTTAAGGTAGCAGCAACCCTTTTCAAAATCTTAGAAATCGACCAAAAAGGCACATTTAAACATAATTTTTCTCCCATGACCATCCTAATGTAAGACAATGATGTATCTAAACCAATAAAGTGATGTATGTTCGTTAGCAAAAATGCAAGAAACCCATGTGTTTTTTCTTCTCTTGCGTGCAATTGTGTTAAGGTAGCAGCAACCGTTTTCAAAATCTAAGAAATCTGCCAAAATGGCACATTTTAACATAATTTTTCTCCCATGACCATCCTAATGTAAGACTATGATGTATTTAAACCAATAAAGTAATGTATAACCTTAAGCAAAAATGCAAGAAACCCATGTGTTTTTCCTCTCTTGCGTGCAATTGTGTTAAGGTAGCAGTAACCGTTTTCAAAATCTAAGAAATTGGCAAAAATGGGCACATTTTGACATAATTTTTCTCCTATGACCACCCTAATGTAAGACAATGATGTTTTAGAACCAATAAAGTAATGTCTGTTCTTAAGCAAAAATGCAAGAAACCCATGTGTTTTTCTTCTCTTGCGTGCAATTGTGTTAAGGTAGCAGCAACCGTTTTCAAAATCTAAGAAATCTGCAAAAATGGGCACATTTTAACATAACTTTTCTCCCATGACCACCCTAATGTAAGACAGTGATGTTTTGGAACCAATAACTTAAAAAAGTAATGTCTGTTCTTAAGTAAAAATGCAAGAAACCCATGTGTTTTTCTTCTCTTGCGTGCAATTGTGTTAAGGTAGCAGCAACCATTTTCAAAATCTAAGAAATCTGCAAAAATGGGCATATATGTTGAATATGTGTAGCAAAAACAGAGTTTTTACCCGTATCTTTAAATTGTTATTTGTCCAATGAGAAAAACACTTTTGTGGAAAATTCGAGAGTTGAACCTACTATCTTTTTTATGGAAAAAAAATCATTTTCTTTGAAACTTTTATCCGGCCATTTTATGGGCAATCCTTCATTAAGACTGTCCGATGTCCTTTAAAAGCATGCATGCATTTTGTGTGCAATTGTATTAAATTTAAGGAATATGTATTAAACCACTTTCAAAATCTAAGAAATGGAGGAAAAGGCACATTTCAAGATATTTTTTCTCCCATAGTGGATAAACCACTCGGTTATAAACCAGGGGTTGTTGGTTTGATTCTTGGCTTCTCCAGTCTTTCCATGACCGTTATTGCTTAACTGTTGGTTGAACGTTGAACAGAATCACACTGTTTCATATTGGCGATCGATAACACTATAATTGCATTCTACTATACTACCGTTATGACAATCGAAAACCCTATTTTCGGCGATCGAAAATGTAGTTTTGAAAAATCCGTGTCTTGGAGGTCGCCCTAACCCGTTGTGGTAAGTCTTGACATAGCTGAAAAAAGCCATGAAGAACGGAATTTTTGTGTTTAATGAGTTGTGCATGTGTTTTTTTGGCAGGCCTGTTAGGGAGTATGTTAGGGGGGCTACATCTAGAATATTGAAGTTTGACGCAAAAGATAAATAAAATAAATAAATAATACTCAGTGTCTCTGGGTCTGATACCGGGCATTCTTTGAGTTCAGTATCGGACACCTAGACACAGAGTCTCAGAGTCAGATGCCAGACCCCGAGCCCCACCTATAAGGAGTGACCCAGGGTCTGGTAGTATGTGCATTGTCCAGCACATTGTTGAATAACTGGCTCAACCCACGGACTTGTCGTATTTTTTTTTGTCTTTGCCACATTGCACTTTCAATAGTTAGCAAAAAGCGATTGCAGGCACATTGTTTAATTGCTATCGTACCCGACAAAGATAATCCTAAAGCTGTGATACGATTTTCGCGAACAGTACAATTATACACAATTAACGACCAATCATCCTTGAAGCTGTGCAATTTTTCGAGTGAAACGCGCAGTCTTTGAAAGCTGCAAAGGGCAGTGTTTCTAACAAGATAAGCTCTACGATATCATGAAGCATCTTAACACTGTATTAGCGGCGGCATGAACATCAAATCAAGATGGATATGAAAGGAAAAACCAGGTATATTTGATCGTCCGTCTGTCTGCCACTCCGTCCATCCGTCTGCCAGGAACCTAGATCAGATTGCGTGATTGAAATATTTTTCTTTATTCCCAACCAATGAAATTGTTCTTTTGAGCACCCAAAAGCTGGATAAGAATTTATTCACAGCATACCGAACAGCATGATTACAGTAATGCTTCAGTTTGTTGCATATACCTAAATCATTGTACTTTTAATAATATGTTCCGCCCGTCAATGAGACAGTTCTTTCGAGCACCCAAAAGCTATGTCAAAGCTACATACATTATTCCGTTATTGTGGCGGTGTGCCGCGGTCCCTGCGCACGAGGCATAGGCTATATAGCACACACGGCACACCCAGTTTTATGCACCCACTTTGGCTTCAAAAAAGGAATTCGGGCTGTATCCTGCCCTTATCCTACGCCTATCTGCGTTAAGTAAAGGTGTGGGGCATTAATTAGTTTGAATTTTTGAAATGCTCTAAAACAGGTTTCAATCTTGTGGGGATTGACGTGACAATTTGTCTGCCCAGTGTCACCCCCACTGTTCCTGAAAGTGTAAGTTTTTTATTCCGCTTGGAAGGGCAAGGCGTTTTGTTATCGTTTGTTTAAGTTTGCCGCTCCCCTTAATGGTGAGCTATGTCAAGGCTAAGCATAAGACTCAAGAGTTGCTACTGTCGACCCGCCAGAGGAATGCCGTACTGGTGGGATGGGCCGATTTTTAGACAATACATAAACTTGTATTTGCCAAAATTAACTATTGACTTAGCAGACCCATATAACAGTATGCTAGCGATCGAGTCTTGCAACCATTATAGATCCAGTTTTAGTGTCTCTGTAGCACACACTGTGGATCCTTTTCAGAGCAGTTTGATCTTGGTCAAGACTGTTTGCATGTATGCAAAGTAAGTCATTTCTGTTTCCGCCTTATAATTTGTTAGTTACCTAAAAATTGGTAAAATATCTTAATAAACAGTGCAGACACTGATGAAATGCCACTGTTTGGGTCTTCACTGTTTGTCTAAGTACCTGTTTCCAGTACCCAGAATGAAAAGGTCAAGTATCCCTATAGTATATATGTGTGTTTATCACTGTTTTTTTGCACATGAATGATGATGTGGTCAATGATCAAACAGAGCTCATATTGTTCAGGCTTCCGTGTATTTTGGTTGGATCCATTTAATGGTCCAGTTTGAGAGATAGTCAATCTTTCCCATGTGTGGAACACCTCCATTCAGTATAAATCGGCTGAACGTGAGAAGGTAATTATTTTAGCCTACATCTATTTTTATAATGCATACATATGACACCAATTTAAACTATTATGGGTTTTTTACTTCTTATATTTTATTATTGTTTTTAGTGATTAAAGGCTTGCAGTCAATGGCATCTTTGGTAGAATATAAAATTATAAAATATTTAAAATAAAATTATTGTAATTTGGAATAAATATATATATTAAAACAAGCAAATAATCACCTTCGAATTACAAAACTTGCTAAATTAATTTCAACAAGGGAGCTAATTCAAAAACGGCAAGGGAGGGCAATTGCATAAATTTTTACCGATATTTTTCTTTAATACTTGAGTTCTTACTTGAAAGTATGTGCATGAATTACTGGTTAACCGCTTTTGCCTCATAATTATTTGTAATGGATGATTTGCAGTATTAGGGAAGAATTTTAAATCATTTTTATGTATTTGAAAAGAGGGAAGATCACCCTCTATAAAATAATAAAAATATATATATAGATATGATAGATCTAGTAAATGATTTCTAAATTGGGCATTTTCAGAACCAGCCTTCCAGAGTTCCTGGACATAGAACCACAAAAAACATAAACCCACCCGGCCAGTACTGGTACACCACAAAAATACTCTTTTAAAAAAGCTGCCATACTTGTTAGGGATCCCTCATTAAATAAATCAGGAGTAATATAAAATAATTTAATTTTTGGATAATTAAGGAGTTAAAACCTATATTACAGTGTTACAAATAATTAGAAAAATAAACTGTTGTTTTTAGCATAGATCAAAGAAATTATTTTAAAATAGTTATAGAAATTATAATGTTTTCGTTTCAAATTGACGATTTCTCCCGAATATTAAGGGAGGTATCTCCATGACAACTGCATTTTAGCCCTTTTACCATAGATAACCTAAAAAACACACGGGTTTGAATTTTGAAATAAGAAAACAAAGGCTGTTGCCATATAATAGACCCAGTTTCATAATAATAACAGGACCATCATGAGAGAAAATTTAACTTCAACTTTCATAATGGAACCCTATGGGAATTTCATCTCAAATGATGATTTTTAATCCATCGATAGCATTCTTCTACAAAATCGTTTACCAGTAGAAGGGGTCATTTGACTTATTTTAGGACATAATCAATTGGGAAAAACAAAAAATGTTCATTTTTGTAACATGCGATGTATCACCTTTTGCAGGTTTTGCATGGTTCTTAGCAAGAGCTGTACTTAATATCTCTAATTTGATGGTCTTGACGTTTACCTTCGACATATCATTCGTATTGTGCCTTGTGACATAGAATGATTCTAGAATCTCTGTTGAAGCTGGAAAATGACATTTTTCTCGATTACAAATTATTTTAAACTGTCAGCCAAAATATGTTTTTAAAAACGATATCAGTGTCGAAAAGTTTAATGAGTGTCTCGTCGAATTATATTGCCCGATGTCTAAATTGTGCTCTCAAAAACAGAAAACAGAAAGCTTAACTCAATTGGTATATGCGATGAAGGAAATGGATTGGTAGGCTTTTTCTCAGCTTATTCGTTTTGCTAGAGTGTGTTCTAATGTTGATGACTTCAACAACAGAAACTTATTTTTAACTGCTAAGTTATAAAAACAAGGTTATAGATATCATAAAATTCGAAAAGCATTTTCTAAATTCTACCACAGACACTCAGAGTTAATTGTTAAACATTGGGTTAAAACTCTTCTGCAACAATGCATATCAGAACCTATCTTTTATGGTGATTTAGTTTATAAATTCAAACGAATTGTTTGAAACCCTAATTTTAGTGATCCATTCAAAAAGAAAGTAAAACGTTATATAAGGGTTGTATATAACTTGGATATCATGCGACAGTCTGCATGCCTAGTTTTAAACCCAATCACGGTTTATAGCTATGGTTTCCTCTTTAATTGCACGACGGTGGGTCAGGCCTCAGACTCTATGACGGCTCTGACGTAAAGCTTTAATCGGTGGGTTGGTGCCTAACGCTTATCTGTAGCTGGATGCACCGTGGCTCAACTTGAGGTTTTCTTTAGCTCTGACTATCTGTGAGTCATGGGCCCTTTCTTTGTTTCATCATGGTGTGTTAATTTGATTAGAGTGTTTCTCCATGGTGATACATTGCATTAGTTGGATGACCTCCATGCGAGCTGAACATTTCTTGTGCTTCAACAACAGCAGAATCTAGGGCGAATATTTTGTACCAGTAAAATGCATTTAAGTCTCCGGTGGCTTAGGCTGCTGTCCGTTCTAAGGCGGTGGTTCTGTTGTTGTTGACTTTTTGTTTATTGTTACTCCCATTGTGGGAGTCTGTAATTGTTCTATGTTTTGTTGTACGTTACTTTATGTCCATTCTAGTATTGCAATCATCTTGATGGGGAAGAGAGAGCCGGTTGCTTTGCTTAATTTGTCTTCCTAGGTGTCTCGTGATGGTTGAGCGGCTCTTCCTCGTGGTGCCACGGGGCTGTCTGCGGTTTGTGATTGTGGTATTTTCTGATCATACTCGCTTACTATTTTTAACCCTTAAAGCGACAATCACAACAAAAGTCGTCGTCTTTTTTCGTCAGCTGATATGCTTAAAAAGCCCCTAAGTAGAACAGTGCAGACCCAGGTCAGACTGCTTCTGTAGGTGCAATCTGATCTGAGTCGAGCTGTTTTTCTCTACACTTATATTTGTCTATAATGTTAGTAAATATATGCAGCCGACGTCTCAAGAAGACGGCATTTCCAAATGCATCTTAAGGGTGAATGCTTTCTTGTATTTTGAATCTTTATCAGAAGGAGTCAGACCAGCGAAGACACAGCTATTTCTCTTTGTTGAACTATAAAGAACATTTTGAAGGTCACCATTCGTGATATTCAAGGTCATGTTAAAACCCACTTTTAGACAAATGGACATTTTTATAAAGTTTGATTAAGTAAGGTAAGGATGGCCCATTGTAAATATTGAGGTAGTCAATTGATATTATTTCAAAATAATATAATAGTTCTTTCTCTGAAGGTCGATTTGCCTTAGCTAACAGTGCAGACCATGTTGATGCTTATAAGATACCTCAGCCCCTGCTCAGAACTAGTCAATGAAGAGATGGCTAAAATGAGTATTGCGGCAATTGTTACAATGTCAGATGAAATTAAAAATCATCCATCCGCCCTGCATTGAACGGTTGCGAAGTACATGTCAAGGTAAAGATCAGGATTTACCATTTATAACACTGTAAATTTCAGGGAACACGTAACGCGTTTTGAGGGTGTTGCATACCAAAACACTGGCATTTTCAAACTAAAACCTTGGTGTTTTGCAGATGTTTTAATGTTTTAGTTTGCCGGTTTTGCACTAAAGATCCAGTGTTTTGTGCAAAACACCCAGCTGAAACACTAAAAAAATAGATATTTTACACCTCATATGCTCCCAGTCTATGGACATGATGCATAACTGAATTGTGTTAAATTGGCGGGATTTATAAACATTTCTTGAGAAGAAAGTAAAATGATTATAACGATTGTGGTTGATGGGCTTTGGTGCCCTTGTCAGTCTTGTAGCTCAACGTCCGGGTTTGGGCTTGCGAATCATTCTGATTCGAATCGCTGTGATTCGCATATTAAAATGCTCCGGGGCGGGTTTTGATGAGGACTCAAAGAATTGTCAGTCTTTTAGGAAGTGACAATTTAGTGACTATATATCTATTTTTTTTTCTAAGTTTTCAAAACGGTGCATGTTTTCATGGTATTGCACATGAAAACACGTTACGTCACAATGAAGTCACGAGGTTGGAGATATTTTTTTTTAATTTTAGTTTGTTTTTAACCCCCCAGAATTTCAGACTGTCACATTTCAACTGAGAGAAAATCTATTTATTTCTAAAATATCTAATAAAGTTTGTTTTAAAAAACCCTTTAATCATTTCAATCCAGACGTTTGATTTATATACATGTACATGTATTTCGAATACCATATCAAGCGTCTGAACTGTGAGCGCGTTCGTTCATTTTGTCTGCCATTTCGGCCAGCTTTAGGAGCCTTCACGAAGCGTTTGCATTTTAGTCGGCTGATACTTCCATTGTAGATTTGCATTGTACTGAAAGTATTTTCCTTTCAGTTTCGCTTTGTGCTTTCCTAAAGTACGAACTGTTCAGTGTAAATATTTAGCATTTTGTTATATTTTTATATGATATATAGGAGCCGGCGCACAGCATTAACGAGCACCAAGCATACATTGATCAGTCTTTGTTGGTTTCAGGAAGCCCAGGAACCTTGTCTATCCATTGAGCGCCCAGCAAAGACTGTTCAGAGGCTGATCCAAGTCTTTACTGGGCGTACGGTAAAGTGTAGAGGAAGCTGTGCCTTGGCGCTTTACGTGTTTGCTTATATGCAGCAAAACACGTTTGAAAAAAATAAATACGTGTTTTGAAATAAAACAAAAAAATGTGAAAACGTGTTTTTGTGTTTTCAATGTGTAACAGGGTCCAAAACACGTGTTAGCGTTTTCAAACAAAACACGTTACACGCGTGTTTTGTCCAACACAGGTGTTTAAGATTAAAACACCAGTGTTTTGTCACTAACACGTGTTTTCAAAGTGTAACAAGGAGGTGTTATCTAACGTGTTTGGATTCAAAAAACCCACATTTACAGCGTACAATAATAATGAGACCTCATTTATAAGCATACTGGGGATTTCAATGATTTGGTGGCCTATCATCGTTGAACTGATACAGAAAAAGAACAAACGCATTGGCACACCCGGCGGATAGGCGGCAATCGAAAACGCTCTTAACAATCGACGAACGCGGATAAAAAATCGCTAGGAACAGTGTTTTCGATTGCCATTTGTCGCCATTTCGTTGAAAGGTAAATACCAACGAAACTTTCGCTGGAGAAGATGGCAGGTAGACAGACAGACTTATAGATATTGCTGCTAGTGCTCACTGCTCTCGGAATACTTGCCAGGCGCTATAACCACCTGTGATACACATGTACCCGGGTGGTCCAAAATAACCTCCAACTTTCTTTGATTTTAACAATTCAGGGCGTTTCGACTTGGGTACGTCAATGTCTGAACGGATCCTGTTATAAACAAAGGGCAGCGTTGGCTTTTGACAGACATGCAGACAGACAGACAGACAGACAGACAGACAGACAGACAATCGAACCACCGGTGCTACACTGCCAACCACGGGCTACTCGGGAGGTCCAAAATCACTAACAACTAACTTTGTATTGACCATTTCGTGGCGATATAGCTGATGAGAGAAATCAGTTTGATTTTGTCAAAAAGGTTGATTTCGCTAAATCAAACTGTTTTCTCTAATAAGCTGTACCCATTATGGTCGCCGTCGGTGTCGCACTCTAAAAACCCCAGATCGTCTCGGCGTCGCGGTGCGTAGACAATGAAGTGACGTGCGTCTCATGCTGAAAGACTGGTCTTTCAGTGGTCTTTCAAGAAAGGATGAGTTCTGGATGGCTAATTAGAGACGAAATAAATCATTAATAAATCTATATTCTCAATCACAGTAATCGGAGGAACTATTGAACTTTTCAAATATTCATAAAGGTACTGTTCCCTTGGGATTTACCATGTGTGCATGTGAGTCAGCTATATCGTATAATAAAAATAATATTTGGACCGGTACATGAGAATTTGGTACGACCAGCAAAGGCTCACACGAGCCTGCGCGGACGCGCAGTCTCGCCATAGCATTCTCTTCTTGCACAAACAGTAGGGGCGTAGCTTAATGCACAGGAATAGAGAACTAACGGTCTCTGTCCCAACTAGATATCACATTGTTCCACGTCTCAAGATAAGAGCGGGTAATTTTGCTTCTCTATCCCAAGTAAATATCCAAGACTGAGATAAGAGTGCTTAGTTAAAAATTCATTGTCTTGTTTCTCAACTAAAACATATGTTGTGGCCGTACTCAAAAGAACGTCTCAATGAAACGGTATTATGGGCACCAAAACATGTACTCAACTAATAGACATCTTTATCCCCAAAAAATGTTTATTCGACCTATGGAAAATCTTTTATCACTAGTCTGAACCTTTGTCAACTTCTGTACTTAGCAACGAAGGCTGTGGCACATGCTCGCATCAGTCCTCGCAATTTTGATGTGCGATACGGGCTGGTTATCTACAATTTATATACATGTATATTTATTGAATCTTGCTTTATATTGAGCCAAAACATTGTCGTCCTATCCAGAGACAAGCAGTTAGCTAAGTCAAAAGACGCTTCCAAACCACCCCAAGAATATCACTCAAACGTCATCCGATAGTGAATAACTGACCAATGCCATGACAACTTATCACGTGACATAGCCACACATAAAAATCGCACGTGTTTAATCTCCCACATTTAATCTGAGGTTTACCTCACTAGTAATGGATGGATACATGCCTTGTTTTAGACTTTGTATGCTGGGCTAGTTTTTGTTTTGTTTTTTCGTCTGCTGATCTTTTTCAAAATCATATTTTCAGAAATAACACCAGCGTGTCAAACAGTTTGCTTCCAGACCAGGCCCAACATTTTGTCGGGCCTGTTCTGGGTCCAAAATTGTTTGCAAAGGTTATCAGCAGACGACACTAGAGGGCAAAGAGTTAAAGTAGGCGTGGTTTTTACTAAGATGAATGTGTGCATAAATACAGTCATGTCTTATGACAAGTTTTATAAATCCCTACAGTCAACTCATGCCTTTAATATGGCGAGTTTCGCGCTTTACATGTTCTTGATCGAGGTTCGATTTTCGCGCGTTTAATGTCATGTAATACTAGCAGGACCCAGACCTGTCAATGTTTTTTCCATAGACCTCCATTATAGGGTTTATGTAAGCCGTGGTCCTCACAACTCTTAAATCACAATGAGGTTTACATAAAATTACAGATTAGACCTAGTTCAATCAATAAACAAGAATGAGATACCCCGTTCACCGCCATGTCAAGTTTTACCATTTTTGGCCCCTGAAGGTGGGCACCCTACATAGGAGGAACATTTCATTGAAAACAAATATCAAAATGCAATGTCCTTTTTCTAAGCAAAGCCTGTAAACTTATATTAATGAGATGTTGTTTCAAAAAATGCAGCAAATATATTTCCGTCAATAAATATGATTTTGTTTTGCCATGCGTTTTTTATTGACCAATCATGAAACACTTTACAACTTATATATAGTGCTGAGCTTACATCCACCTTTTGGACCAATCACTGCCCTTTTTACAATTACAGGTCTGTGGCCAGCAGTAGGATCATATTTCAACTCGTCTCAGTTTTACAGCATAGGTAAACAAATGAAAAGGAGAATTCGAATCAATAAATACAAGAAAGCACATGCATGTAATACAGCATAATATACAGCATACAAATCTCTTTATTTCACTAGGGTAATACAAACATGACATATGAGGTATACAATATAATATTGCAAGACGGTATATAACTATTACACAGGCAAAAGAGAGAGAGGGAGGAAGAGGATGTCACGTATAGAGATATAACCAGAAAGATATGAAAATACAGCAACAGTATAATGTTTTCTATGTATCCACGCAAGATTGAGACACATAAGTTATTCGGTAAGCTTTCCGGTAAGCTTTCAGAACAACCCCTGTTTCGCACTCTTCCGTGTTTTGTTAGTCTGATAAAACGCATATTTGTAACACTCGCTCATCATGCTCATAGTAGTTACAAATATTGATAATTCGCGGTCTTTTAAGTGGGGGTGTGGTTGCATTTTTGGTGGGATTTTTGGGGGGCAAACGACCGGTCCTATATGCAAACAGCAGAGGTCCATGAAAGCCTGTATAAAGATTATGGTGAGCCGCTGCACTCTGGTCTTCGCTGATTATGAGATACCAAAAATTAAAGAATTGAATGGTTCCGTGGTTGAATGTTTACAAACCCGACAGTGAATATTCAGACCCCTAAGAGTATGTGAGCTTATTTCTCAGCCAACTCAATGAGACGGTTCTTTTGAGTACCTAAAGCATAATGTTAAAACTGATGGACAAGTAAATATTCAAAAATTGTTTATCTGGTCCAATGGAGCATCATTTTTTTATCGGTACCACTTTGCCCAGTACAATGTAACCCTTTGTGTACTAATGGATTCTTCCTTTTGGTTTGATATGATCGGAATGGTCCATTATATATATCGAGGGGTCACAGGTTATAATTTCCAATTTATTGTTGTATTTCTTTCCCTGAAGATCTTTTTTGCTAATGCAAACAGCGCAGACACTGATAAAATGCCGCATTATGCGGCATTTAATCTGTGTTTTCGCTGTTTCCCAAAGACGCACTTGGTAGTTACCTGAGTATACAAAGGATTAAATAATGAATTAAACAAATTGGCAATCACATCGGAAAACGGTATTTATCACATAATAGACGGCTAAAGTTATTCCTTTACCCTTTGTATAATGCTAACTCGTAAATGAGTACTTTGGCAAACAAAGAAAACCCAGATGAAATACCACATAACGTAGAAATTCACCAGGGTCTACAGTGTTTTCTAGGAAATGGATCTTTTGTGAAATAAATAAATTTTATTTGGAAATTATAAACTGTGATATGTCCATTACCTTCTTCTACTTCCAAACTTGATATGTGCGAACAGGGAAGGCTCTGACGAAACTGCGCGGGTGCGCATGCTCGCCGGCCACGTATGCTACAAGTACGAAATATTCATATAATGAACAAAAAGTCTTTGTCTAATACAAGTGTCGACTGCTGATGACCTATGCAACAGTTTCGACCCAGGTCAGGCCCGACGAAACGTCGGGTCTGATCTGGATCCAAGCTATTTGACACTCTGAATGTATTCCTGAAAGAATCTTAATGGAAAAGTTGATTTTGAAAAGGATCAGCTGACGACAAGAAACAAGAAGAGTTTAAACATGTTAAAAAAGGCCAATAATTTGTATGTGTCCCTATTCAATAGTTTCTTTCATTCTTCAATCGTTTTTTCTTATGAACCGATCATTCATTCACGAAACGGCAACTATTGAAACGGTAACCCTAGAAAACCATCAACAGTATATCTGATGAACAAATGGTATTCGATTAATTTTTCCAATATACATGAAATAAGACTAACTCAATTGATAGTACGCCATGAGGAACGATGCAAGTGCGAACATATACTGCCCAATAGTTTATGTTTCTTTTAATTCCCTATTCATGTTTGCAATGTCAATCGGGCAGCTTTCTTTGTTTGTCTAAAGTATGTTTGTGTCACAAATACCGAACTTTTAAACGATAGTAAAAGAAAGTTGGGATCTTCTTAGCGACATTAATCCGCCATGTGTCTGAATGATACTTGCAGACGACAACTCTTTTCGGAATTATTTTTTATTTTTATGAGAAATAAGGCTTAAGTGGTTTTCAGGTTCGCCTGTGTGAAGATGGGTGCGTGATAGACAAACGCGCATTTTTTCACACAAAAAATGATAAAACGCTACAATTTTCGTCTGTTAATTTTTGTCAAACACGTCTCAGAGTTAATCCGATCGGGATTCAGTGTAAAAAGGGATTAGATGTGCGAAAACGTATATTTATACATAATCAATCATATATTTGGAAAATGAAACAGTTCATTGAGTTTGTTGGCTATGTTCAGTGTTAAATTTCTTGAATTAGAACATGTTACGTGTAAAATAGTTGTTTAGAAACGTTTAATGGCGAAAGAGACAAAACATAATTTCCATATAGCAAATGGTGACGCACAATTTTTGGATAATATAGCTCAAAATCAAGGTGCTGGATACACGAATGAATCAGTTCAGGAAAATTACGGATTGTTTAATAATCAAGAAAAACAAGAAAATTACTCCAAAGACAGTTCTCTTGAAAGAGAAGCATTTGATATCATAAAGCAAAATGCAATTCCAAATGAAATCGGCGACGGACATCATAATCTTGACGAGACACACGAGAGAAAGGATGATTCAGAAAAGGTAATTGAGCCGCGACATGGGATTCCCAACAATGTGGTATATGCGACCAGCATAGGCTCAGACCAGCCTGCGCATACGCGCAGTCTGCTCAGAGTCTTTGCTAGTCGCTTGAATATTCTATGAGTGCTAAGCTACTGACTGAACATGATATTGAATTTCTAACCTTAAAATGAGGCTGCACAGGCGGTCTGTGACTACACTTGTCAAAATGCTACATTGTTGGAAATCACATGTCACGGCTCAAATTTATTATGGAAGGATAAGAAGAAAAAGAAGAAGAAGAAAAGGAGGAGGAATATAGTTGGTGATAATAGTGAAATAGAGAACGGAAAACATCCAATAGTTCAAGAAACAGACAACGTTCCTAGCCATGCTGAAAGTCACACAATTGTGAAGCATCAATACAGCAATGAAATGATATTCGGAGAGGTCAAAGCGCCAGAGGAATTTATAGAATTTGGCAAAGGTGCTACTGGCGTTCAGAATGGGACTGAAGCTCGCGTAAAAAGGAAAAAGAAGAAACGATTATTAGATTTAAAGAAGAGCTCTTCTAAAGTTGGATTTCAACAGACTGATATAATTCCGCCTATACATGCTATAGCTGATCATAGATTACAAGAAAACAAAGATGACGAAGACAGTTTGCGATCACAGGTCACCTCAACTGCAGTAAGATCGCAGGCAGCTAGAACTGATTCTAGATGTAGTCTTGTATCATCGTGTAAGGAAGATGGTTATCAAAAACCTTTACGGTTCTGTGTATGGATTACACGCTTTCCAGTCCTGTCATTTTGTAAGTATCTTGTTACTGTAAATCCGGAATTTTTCGCGAGGATTTTATTTTCGCGAAACTTCGCATATGCGAAGTTTCGTGAAACTAAAATTCTCGCGAAATGGAGAAATTATTCTGTCATAAATCATGTCCTAGTCACGAAGAAAGTTTGCGATCAGAGGTCAACTCAACTGCAGTAAGATCGCAGGCAGCTAGAACTGATTCTAGATGTAGTCTTGTATCATCTTGTAAGGAAGATGGTTATCGAAAACCTTTACGGTTCTGTGTATGGATTACACGCTTCCCAGTTCTGTCATTCTGTAAGTATCTTGTTACTGTAAATCCGGATTTTTTTTGCGAGGATTTTATTTTCGCGAAACTTCGCGTATGCGAACTAAAACTAAAATTCTCGCGAAACTGAGAAACCATTCTGTCGTTATTCATACCCTAATCGCGAAGAAAGTTAGCGATCAAAGGTCAACTCAACTGCAGTAAGATCGCAGGCAGCTAGATCTGATTCTAGATGTAGTCTTGTATCATCTTGTAAGGAAGATGGTTATCAAAAACCTTTACGGTTCTGTGTATGGATTTTACGCTTCCCAGTTCTGTCATTCTGTAAGTATCTTGGTAACCCTTAATGCTGAAAAATTGGAAATTTTCACGAGGGTTTATTTTCGCGAAACTTCGCATATAAAATCCTCACGAAATTGAGAAATCATTCCGTCGTTTACCGATATTGGTAAATCATGCCCTAGTCGCGAAATTTTACGTCGCAAATATGTCTTTTAACCCCATTCGCGAAATTAAAATTCTCGCGAAAATTTCCGGATTTACAGTAATCCTAAATGAGCTGCGACATTAGATGGCTATGCGTCACGAGAATTATCTGATCATCCTAGGCATCAGCTCAGTCTGATGAGAGTCTATGCTGTCCGAATTAAGAAAGCTTGGGCCCTTAGTTACCCACCGAGCGTACAGCGAAGGCTCTGGTCAGACATAGACATAAACATAGAAATTTTATTTTGCGTCGAATATACATGCTATAGTTGATTATAAATTACAAGAAAACAAAGGTGATGAAGAAAGTTTGCGATCACATGTCAGCTCAACTGCAGTAAGATCAGAGACAGCTAGATCTGATTCTAGATGTAGTCTTGTATCATCGTGTAAGGAAGATGACTATCAAAAGCCTCTACGGTTCTGTGTATGGATTACACGCTTTCCAGTCCTGTCATTTTGTAAGTATCTTGTTACTGTAAATCCGGAATTTTTCGCGAGAATTTTAATTTCGCGAAACTTCGCATATATGCGAAGTTTCGTGAAACAAAAATTCTCGCGAAATTGAGAAATCATTCTGTCGTTAATCATGCCCTAGTCGCGAAGACAGTTTGCGATCACAGGTCACCTCAACTGCAGTGAGATCGCAGGCAGCTAGAACTGATTCTAGATGTAGTCTTGTATCATCGTGTAAGGAAGATGATTATAAAAAGCCTCTGCGGTTCTGTGTATGGATTACACGCTTTCCAGTCCTGTCATTCTGTAAGTATCTTGTTACTGTAAATCCGGAATTTTTCGCGAGGATTTTATTTTCGCGAAACTTCGCATATGCGAAGTTTCGTGAAACTTAAATTCTCGCGAAATTGAGAAATCATTCTGTCGTAAACCATGCCCTAGTCGCGAAGAAAGTTTGCGATCACAGGTCAACTCAATTGCAGTAAGATCGCAGGCAGCTAGAACTGATTCTAGATGTAGCCTTGTATCATCGTGTAAGGAAGATGGTTATCAAACACCTCTACGGTTCTGTGTATGGATTACACGCTTTCCAGTCCTGTCATTTTGTAAGTATCTTGTTACTGTAAATCCGGAATTTTTCGCGAGGATTTTATTTTCGCGAAACTTTCGTGAAACTAAAATTCTCGCGAAATTGAGAAATCATTCTGTCGTAAATCATGCCCTAGTCACGAAGAAAGTTTGCGATTACCGGTCAACTCAACTGCAGTAAGATCGCAGGCAGCTAGAACTGATTCTAGATGTAGTCTTGTATCGTCTTGTAAGGAAGAGGATTATCAAAAACATTTACGGTTCTGTGTATGGATTACACGCTTTCCAGTCCTGTCATTTGGTAAGTATCGTGTAAACCCTAAATGAGCCGTGACGTGTAATTTCCAACAATGTGGCATTTTGACAGGTGTAGACTCAAACGAGCCTGTGCAGCTTCCTTTTAAGCTTAGAAGCTCTAAATGGTGTTCAGTCAGTAGCTTTACAGTCATAGACTATTCAAGCGACCAGCAAAGGCTCTGATCAGACTGCGCGTGTTCGCAGGCTGATCTGAGGCTTTGTTGGTCGCACATACCACATTGTTGGAAATCTCATGTAGCGGCTCAAATATTCGTGCTAACAGTAATTGTTCTCAACTTTCGAACTTTTTCTCTCCCTCAATTTTCTTATAAAATATTGGCTATCAAGCTGGATTTCACAAAATGTTTGTCAGAATAACAAACAGGGCAGACCCTGATCAGACTGCTTCTGTGGAAGCAGTCTGATCTGGGTCTGTGCTGTTTTGTCTAAGCCGTTTTGGCTGGCAACCAGTGTTCAAAATTTTAGAGCATCTACCATACCCTAAATATAAGGTATGATTGCTCTCACCGCAAATCGCGTAGTCGTTTGATATGAAATTTATTACACGAGCATTTTTAATTCGTTTCATAACTACCAGGATATAAAATGGCCACAAGTGTAAGAATATGTATGCCTTATGGCCATTTACATCAGGAGTTTAGACTTATACAAGAAGACAACTTATTCAGTAGAAAACAACGTTGTCACGGACGTCGCGGCGTTGCATTTACGGGGAACACTAGTATTAAACCTGTTAAACATGTGGTTCATTTTTAAATAAAATGTTTTTATTTTATCTCTTGAAAAACGGCAAAAACTGTAACAAGAGAAATATAAGCTGTTTCAACACTGTATGTTTCATTTGATCACATTGCCTGCCAACACCTAAAGCGTTATGTTGCAAATCTACTCAACGACTGCACCTTAACTCAAAGCACATCTCCTGGTGTCGTTTGCTACAATACCTCGCTTCAACGACGTATAACTTACCTACCATATGGCATACTGTTTGGACCCTGACAAAACTCAAGCCCCTAGAAAAGAGTGGGAATTAAAAAAAGGTTTTCTTTATTGCTCATTTAACACATATCTTGTGGGTACTTAAACGCTCGGAGACGGTTTTTAGCGATAATTGGCCTTGAACACCAATTTTTGGTCTTTTCGAGAGTGGCCGTTTTACACAGGGTTTACTATATTCGGTCGCTATGCCAATCTTAAATTCGGTCTGACTCGGTTGATGCCCAGCCTGGTTTGAGTCTACGTCGAACACAAAGGTAATTGATTGGTTTCACCATGCATTGGTTCAGATGAGAAAATCCAACTTAATGACTGAAAAGGGCAAGCGTCATAAATACGCCCTCCCCGTCCCCAACGCTGAAAAGCAGTGTCAATCGATTTAGGTGACCCTCTCAGGTGTGTGTACGTAAAGATAAAGGTGTGAATGGAGTGTAAGAATACCCAAAGTCACACAAAATTTTGACAAACCATAAATGAGATATTTTTATCGATCAATTTTAACACATAAGTTGGTCATAGTGACTAACCACAACGGACCATGTTTGGTTAAGAAATAAGAAAACGTACTTTTATCTGGGGGCATGAAAACCTTTAGATAAAGCAATAGACGATGTTTTGAAAAGAAATTGTTCAATTCAGAAGAACATTAGACGCTTCATGTGAAGTATCAAATCTTATTTAAAAAGGTCGTATAAACGTGTGGCATTCCGCAGTCAATACTTTCGAAACAACTAAATATTTATTTCTCCCCAGACAGTATCACTTTACCTCTTTCCCAGCTTGTGCTATCAGCTGCTACGTGAGTATAAATGGCAAACTTCTGTCCTTCTTGTATCAGCGGTAGTTCTGTTCTGTTCAGTTCTAGTATCATTGGACTGTACATGCATTGAATAGCAATGTGGATTTTTGGTTCGCATACACAACAACAAAAAGTGTGGTCATTGGGCTCATTTTCTGCACAAAGCGTTAGCGTTTACATAGGAGTGGGTTAGCCTAAATATCGAAATATATTTTCGCGAAAATATCACATACTGGTTAGTACCTGTGGACAGCCAATGTGAATCAACATGAACCCAATGTTGGTAGTGATGGAACCGTTTTATAAGCTGTCATTTCAAGTGTTATTTTTACGAAATTACTTTATTGAGGCTACTTCATCCACAGTGGTATTTGACGCTGCACCATAATAAAGTGTGTACTATCCTGCCAGCCAAGAGTGACAGTGACGTCATGTTTTGTTTACAAAGTTATCAAGCACTTAGAATCGATATACCACTTATGTATTAATCGATTAAAACACAACTGATCTATCGATTCGCGTAAACAAAAGTGAAGTGCACAAGGTCTATCTATCTATCTATCTATCTATCTATCTATCTATCTATCTATCTACCTACCTACCTACCTACCTACCTACCTACCTACCTACCTACCTACCTACCTACCTACCTACCTATCTATCTATCTATCTATCTATCTATCTATCTATCTATCTATCTATCTATCTATCTATCTATCTATCTATCTATCTATCTATCTTTCTTCTTTCTTTGGATATTCTAGTTCAAAGATGTTTGCTAAATGCCATGCACCGTAATTGACTTTATGATGATGAGTTTTCCTTCATAAATAACCAAGAAAAAACACAGAATTTCTTGATTTTTTTGGTACTGATGAAAGTATTTTGGTTAATTAGTGTACTTATTTTGATTATACTGGAATGAGACCAATTGTTTTACAAAAAGATGATTTTATTGGGCACGGATGATTTTTCTTCGATGTCACGTAAGGTACTATTTCGTGGTGTAAATTCATAATTATAATAGTATTCCGGACTAATGGCAAAATATCAATAGCAAACAAAGGCTACTTAATATGGCTTTGGTGCAATCAAATATCGCCAATGCTAAATACGATATTACTTACACATGCACTTTGGTACCAGGAAGGCTATTTGGACCCCACAGTGAGAAAATCTGACTTTATTGCATGCGAACAATAAAGGCGCAGACCAGCCTGCACGAATGCGCAGGCTGATCAGCGCCTATGTTTTCGCTATATATTGAGAGTATCGAAGTCAAACTTGCTCCATGCAAAATTGCAATATTATCACTAGTGTATGTAGCTGAACATTATTTGGGCGGAAACCCCAAAGACAGGTTTTCTAGCGCCACAACCCATGCAGGCATGGAATGATCAAGATCTTACTCTACCTCACAATTAAAATGGGCCCAGTCACGAAAAAAAATCTGTCTTTGGAAAATCTGACCACCTAAGGTTCAAACCAATCATGCTCAGCTACAGAGAGTAGCTACATTGCTGAAATTCTGACTGCATTAAGGAACAACAATGGCACAGTCCAGACTGCGCTGATGCACAGGCTGGTCTGCGCATTTGGTGTTCGCATGCCTCAAAATAAGGATTTCTCGCGCCGAATGCCATTTCATATCGAATACCAAAACCTCCACAACGACAGTTATGCTCAACAAAAGCGTTTTGGAAATCCTCGAAGTCTGTTCACAGTCTTTGCTGTGCACTTACAGAATTGCATTGCAACATCTGTCCTTCATGAGAACAAACGGAGATCTGAATCTGATCAGGCTGGTCGGCTACTTTTTTGTTCGCTCTGTTGGTTTGGGCATGTAGCGGCTCGTATATGATATATTTGCACATTCATCATGCCCATTCTATTGCGCAGCCTTTAGGCACTACCATTGTAACTAAATCCTTTTGAATACAATGCAACTACACGATCCAGTTGTACATTTATTGAACATGGGTTTACCTGATACAAGACTTCGGGAAAATGTCTTTACAACGATATATACTGAGGGAAAAAAGTTTAGCAATATATTTTGAGTATTCACAGTTTAGAAGAAATAGGACTTTTAATTTCATAGTGCCAAAAATATATGTTGACAAACATTCACGAGTACGATGACATTAACAGGTTGACATTTCAAATAATGTAAAGTCTGATTTTATGCCCCCTTGCTAAAACAACTTTTCTGGCAATAGTGCAAATAGTTTTCGACTTGAAGTTTCATTTTTCTGTCAAATGTTTAGATCCAAAAGCGAGAAAATGAAAAACGATTTAAAATTGAATGTTATGTTCACACTTTTCGTACAGTTTTTAGTTCAAATCGCATTTTTCCAAATTACCTCCCTTTCAATTGAATAACGTTTGAAATTAAAATGCTCAGCAGATCAAATCCTCATTATGAAGTTGGATTTTGTTTATTTTGATCACTTGCGGGTAACCATTAGGTCATTTTCAAACAACTGACATGTTTGCGAACCTGCCAATTAAAATTATCTAATGTTTCAAAGATCGCCTATGGGAAACCCCATCATAAATAATTGCTAAACTTTTTTCCCTCAGTATATAATATACAAACCCGGCATAACCTATCCCAGCCCACAATCATACCTTGATTTAAAAGTATACCATTTGAATCTAGATGTCTTGCTTGCGATGTCCTTGATCAACTATTCGCCCGGTGTGCAGTGCCAAAAGCCTGAAATGATCATTTTTTCGTGCTAAGGACTATAAAGATAAAATACATTTTAAAGGTCTCCCACCTATTTCAATAGTCAAGGATTGGTAATAATTGAAGGCCTATTGCTGACATGCTGTAATTTAATAATGATTTGAATTGCAAAATTAAAATGGGCCATCCCAGAGGCTGTTCTCTATAATTAAGCGAAACCTAAATCATTTAAATGCATATATAGAAATAGTTTTAATTATACCATAAGCGAGCAGCATAGAAAGGAAACCTTATGCCATGAAACAGCATTGGTGCTAATCAGCCTGTGCGGATGTACACAGTCACTGTCTGATCAGCATTATTGTTTATTTGATTACTGTCCGTACTGTAAATTCGGAATTTTTTCTTGAGAATTATATTTTCGCGAATAGGGTTAAAAGACAATAATTTAATATTCGCGAGGACATGATTTACCTATATATATACTCAGAAAAACAATTGAAGGATATTTCGATTCAGTTCCATCTCTAACATTTAAAACAATAAAAACTAAACTAACCATGCATGCATTTCAAAGTTCCAGATATCTGCAATCAAAATGAATGTTTGATTTAAGTCACGCTTCAATGATTAAAGTACTGTACATGTCCAAATGGAGTAACCCTCTATACTGAAAAGTCACAAGCATTCAAAAATGATTGAAACCCATTTTTATCGTTTGTATTCAATAATGGCTAGCTCAAAAATCATTGCTGGATCTCCCTTAAAAGTATGGCGCCTAATTTTGTAGTTGTTGTCAGTGTTTTACTGCCAATTTGTTGTCATATTGGCTGGGGTATGCCATATCTGTGCAATTTTGTTGAAGAAGTTGTCACGTTGTTATGTGCAATTACGGATAAATGGGTGTGAACACTTGTCTGTGGTCAGAATTAGAACATAAGTAATGACCAGGTAAAGGTTGCAGCAAAAATTATAAACGCTAAATTTTTTGCTTGTGAACTTTGGGTAAAGAGGGTTGGTACATTTGGTGTGGTACTGTATCGTAACCAATGCCCCCTAAATTTTATTTTGCATTCTGCTGGATTGCAGATTGGTAGTTGTATCAGATACGAAAAGGCCTTGTATGGAAATTATTTTCTTAACTGTTTAATAGTCAAAATAATTTTAATATCCTTCAATTGTTTTTCTGAGTATATATATATTGATCAGTGAACGACAGTCAGTGAGAGTTAAAATAGATAAATAGCACAGCGAACGAATTTTGTCAGTGATAACGTCATCAGTGACGAAATTCGTTCACTGTGCTATTTATCATCGTAAGATGGATGCGGCTGAATATCTATCTATCTATCTATCTATCTATCTATCTATCTATCTATCTATCTATCTATCTATCTATCTATCTGTCTATCTATCTATCTATCTATCTATCTATCTATCTATCTATCTATCTATCTATCTATCTGTCTGTCTGTCTGTCTGTCTGTCTGTCTGTCTGTCTGTCTGTCTGTCTGTCTGTCTGTCTGTCTGCCCGCCCGTCCGTCCGTCCGTCCGTCCGTCCGTCCGTCTGTCTGTCTGTCTGTCTGTCTGTCTGTCTAGCTAGCTATCTCAAACTATTTCAATAACAAATGGTTCTTATTGACAACACTGAATAAGAAACCAATTTGTGTGGCACACGTCACATGAAAGAAGTGTTTCAACATTTTCATGGTCGATATGTACGGTGACAATCAGGCGCACTTTCTTGCAAACGAACGATAGCAGATATCACGATATGGAGTATTCTGATTTTGAAGTTCAGAAAAGTTAAACCAAATTTTTAAAACATCCATTCCAGGACAAGACTTTTCATCAGCATACATGGTGCATGCCATGCAATCAAGTACATGTGCATTTGTACAATACTGAGGCCCAATATATCTCTTTTCATGTCTCCCGGCCGGCCAGTATTTTAACGGCCAGTTGTTAAACGCTCTGAATCACACCTGAATGATTAGCAATTTCACTTACAAATCAATAATTCCCATTATCTCAGACATTTCATACATGTACTGTCCTGCCAGCCAAAAGTGACAGTGATGTCATGTTTTATTTACAACGTTATCAGGACTTATGATCGATAGATCACTTGTGTATTAATCCTATCCGCAGGATAGGATTAATACACAAGTGATCTATCGATTCGCGTTAGCTCAAGTGGAGTGTACAAGTTATGTTTTACTTAACAATTGTAAACAAAACACTACGCCACTGTCACTCTTGGCTGGCAGGACAGTAGCTGTTCGATCTATATAAGCATTTACTAATAAGAAACTGCCATATAATTGAAAACACCACCGTGCTTTATGCGAAAGCCAATGCTTGCATTTTTGATATCAAGAATTATTTTAAACCGCACTCATACATGTACAGTTTATGGCATGAAGTATGGTACATTGTATAATCATACATATACCATTGGCGTAGCTCCAATAACGCAGTATACGCACGTGCGTAATAAAAATAGTAGCACTCAAGGGAGCTCACCATATGTGGAAAAAAGTGATTTTTCATACCTTAAGGAACTGCTCTTAAAGGGCAAGAATTCGCTCCCTCTGGGAGCAAATTATTTCTTTAAGAGAAGACCCCATTTCAAAAAGGGACGTAAATGTACAGAATCACTGCTTGATACAGTAGTCTCCCCTTGGTGTGCGTAACTTTTTCAAAGTTCTGGCTACGCCATTGTGTACTTTAATTATCCTGCATCGACTTCTATTCTACGATTGGTGTGAATGGTGGTGGATGGCTCTGGTGTGACCTTCACGTGACATATCTGTGCACTATGTCGCGCGCTGTACGTGTACACTGAAGCTTACTTTGTCGCGTTGATAAAGCGCACACTTGTCAATATGTTGTTGTTGTTTTTTTTTCGCATTTTTATCACAAATCCATCTGCAATGTGTCAACTCGATTATCGACAACCACTTTATCTTTGGGAAGTGCAGATAATTCTCAATTTAAAAGAAAATCATCATGTTCTCTCTCCAGAGCGAAAAATGATTTGCAGAAGGAATGCAAGTTTTATAATTAAATATAAACAAGTTTTGTTTGTTTGTTTGTTTGTTTTGTTGCTTTTGTCCCAAGTCAACAGCTATGGTCATGGCGGAACAGTCAGTTCACCTAACCGCACTTTTTTTCCTGGGCAAGCTTGAACAAGCAGTTAACCTGTACTTCGTGCACATACTTTCGCTTGTAACTGACAACCAGCCTTCTTGAATGATTCAGCGGAAGGGAGGAGAATGAAGGTGATAATTATTGCATAATCAATCTCCACGAAAGTATGGGGCCGGTCGGGATCGTACTCGCAACCCCAGGATCTGTAGTCAGACTTGTATATGTTGCCAGACGCGTTACCGACTGCGCTATGCGGCCCGATAACTATACACAAGTGATATAGCCCTTGCAAGAGATGGCCATTGATGACACACCCTGAGGAGCCATTCGGAATCTAACACAAGGAAATACAAATGGAAATGGAAAAAGAAGAAATTCACATTCGCTTTGTCGAGACTGGCGACAAAATTTGTATAGGACTGCCAGTGAGTGTACAGCGCACAACAACTGAGAAAATACTGCACGTTATAGTGTGTGCATTGGGGGGGGGGGGGGTACAGGCTCCTCTGGACCTTCCATGGTCGCTTATGCAATAAGTATCAAGTTCAAAAACATGTAATACAGTAAGCATGGTAAGCTAACAAAAGAAGAAGTTGGCCCAACGTGAAAAATTGATTAAAGATATGCAATTGATTTTGATTAATTAAGGAAGAAATTTTGGAATCGATATTTAGAAAATTACTGTATAATCGAGTCAGCACAAATTGTATAATGTCAAGACATTAAACAGCCTACAAAAGGCAAAACATTGATGTTAGTTTTCTCGTGTACATATTAAGGTGCAACATTGGGGCTACAGTTGTACGGATAAGTTTTCGTGATGAAAACGGTTCAAGTTCTCTTAAAATAGTCATTTGCCCATTATATTAACACGACATGAGACCATTTTCAACCTGTTTAAGAACGCCATCGCATGAATTCTCCTTTACCCAATGAAATATTCCAGTCAGTTTGCAGGGATTTTTTGGGGGTGTAATTCGGTCCCATACTCAATTGAATTTAGGTGACTTTTTCCCAATTTTGAGAACAAAAATCCCAATCTTCAAAAAATTTTTTTTTTTTTTTTGAAGATTTGGATTTTCATTCTGTCACCACACACACACAAGCTACATGGTGACTATCTACTACCATTGCATCTTATTTCTCCTTCACTTTCCAAAAAAATGGCATAATTGTACACTATGACAATTTCCCAATTTAGAGGTTTTCTGCGCTAAGGACCTCTGACACTTTGATAGGGTATCTGCCTATTTTTCAGATGCTGCCCAAATTTTCCCTATACATAAGATATTACTGGTATTCTTTTGAATAGGACGCTTGATGTATTAGGAACGAATTAAGGTTGTAATTAGACAGGCAGATCCCTACGACAAAACAGGAGACGCTACCAAAGGGGGTAGGGGTTGCAAAATTTGACTTCACCAAAACATTTAGAAATCAATTATTTTCACGTGTAAGGGTATTATATCATCAATCCTCGATTGCAAATCACAGTGAAAGTATTTTAAAGTCCAAAATCATGAGCATTTAAATGATTATTTTTGCTGTTGTTTTTTCTATCTGATTTGCTAAGAAATATTTTGAAGTGCAACTGTAGTCCATATTCAACCTTGATGACAATGTATTTACCTGGCGCAATATTATAGACTGGTTCTCTCCCTTTAATAGCTTGTCAGCATATTAAGACAGGTAACTACTAAACGCCATTGCGTCTATTTATAGCATATACACTGACGTAGTAATGGAAAAATACGTAGTATTGGAAAATACCTGGGACGTCTTGAGTCCATCTGCGGTATTGAATAAAAAGTGCATTTGCGATTTTTAAACAACTGCTTCCAGCTAGCATCCCATCACGAGCCACTATCGACCCGCCGACGAACCGTCACCTGCGGATGGCGGTTCGTTGGCGGGCCGAAAGTGGCCCAATTGTACGTGCGGATTGGATTTTTTTATAAAGTTTATTTTGTTCTATTATCAGGAATATGGCAACTGAAAAGTTACAAGTTCTATAGGTTCCTATAGAAATAAGCATCCCCAACCCAACACTGGATGCGTGGATCCAGAGGGGGTTAGGTGGTCCGCACCCTAACCCCCCCCCCCCCCCCCCCATCCCCCTAAAAAATCACATGTTCTATGGGTTTCTATAGAAATAAGCATTCCCCGCCACCCGAAAATAAACAAAAATACAGTTACCCCGCATCTAGTCAGACGCAACGCGGCCCGGTACAACTATTTTCTGGAATTTCAAATGTTCACAGGGGAAACACTTATGAGACTTTCGGTTTGCACCTACAAAACTCAATCCGTGACGGGGAAGTGGGCACTTACTTATTTCTAACCGATGTGCGGATCCAGAGGGGGATAGGTGGTCCGGACACCACCCCCCCCCCCAAAAAAAAAAAATAAAAAATAAATAAATAAAAATAAATAATAATCACAAGTTCTTTAAGTTTCGTTGGAAATAAGCATTTGCCCCCCCCCCCCCCCCATCCCCGAAAAAAAAACACATGTTACCGACTGCGCCGGCCGGTAAACCTTCTGAGACTTTCAGAAACCTCAATCCGTGACAGGGAAGTGGGCAATTACTTATTTCTTACCCATGCGCGAATCCAGAGAGGGATAGGTGGTCCGGACCCCCCCCCCCCCCGAAAAATCACAAGTTATATAGGTTTCTATAGAAATAAGGATTTGTACCCCCCCCCCCCCCGAACCCCCCCCCCCCCCAAAAAAAAAAAAAATAATAATAATAAAAAGTTGCACCCCCCCCCCCCCCCGATAAATGTTTCGACCCTTTTGAACCGTAAAAAAATATAATATAGTTGCAAAAAAACCAACAATAAACACCCTTATCAGAGTTTTTTTTCTGTTATTTGAGTCTGGACGCCCCCCGGCCCCTGTTTCTATCTGCGAGGAGAGGGTGGAGGGGGGGGGGGTACTAAAATATTTTCATTCATACGTAGGCTCGCACCATTTTGGGGTTCAAAATTTTGAATTTCAATACCTTTGAGGATTTTCAGAAAAATGAAAATTTTTTGGGGTATGAAGATTTTGTGGATATCTTTTGGGGTCATCACAAAATACCAAAAAGTTAACCCCAAAAATGGTCCGGGCCTACGTATGTTTGAAAATATCAGAATACCCCCCCCCCCTTTCTCACCCAGGTGCGAGTATGCTTGGAATTCGTGAACAATATCAGCGGACGTCATATTTTGTGTTTGGGGTCACTACACAGATAGCAAAGATACGTTGGGCCCACGTTGGTAGTTGGTGGAAATGTGGGCGTCGCCGCATACCAACCTTGTACCAACATCGAACCGACGCAACAATGTCGACCATTCTCTCATTATTAAACACCACTATATTATTACAAAATCCTCTGTGCCTGTATTCTGAATAATGTGTTTGGTGTTAAAAGAAGTTTGTTTCCGGAGCACATGACATTGGGCCAGCATTGCGAAGGAGATTTGTTTGATTTGATTCTTACGTCCCATCAACAATCTTTCAGTTATGTAGGGACGGGTCTTCCTGGGTTGAACCGGTACTAAGCTATGATTAATGTGTCTTGCTCAAGGACACAACGCAGTGACGCCTGCGAGGCTCGAACCCGCGGCCCCTCTGTCTCATGTTCATTAAATAAGCCAGGTTACGAGGAAAACTATCCATGCGCGGATCCAGAGGGGGCCGGGGCTCCGGGCCCAGCAAAATCACAAAGCTATAGGATTTATTTAGCAATACTCGTCTGGATCCACTTGAAAATCTCAAAGGCAAGCCAGAATTCAATGTTGGGCCATTAATTCGGCCGCTAGCGAAACGCCATTGAAATTGGCCGATGATGATACACCTTGAAAGGTATTTGGATTCTCACCATAAAAAAGTTGTTAAAGATAAATTGGACTCCCTCTAACAACACTTCCTGGGTCCGTGCATGCCTGTGTCAGGGATTTCCGATCGGATGGGGGTTACTCTGATATTTCGTAGCCTATGTGGACTGGGGCCTTTTTTAAGGAAGGGGTCTAACTTTTAATTTCAATAATTTTAGGGGGTTCAGATTGAATAAATATTTTATGGGATCTATGATAAAATTGTGGATATTTTAGGGGAGGGGGCGGGATGGTCATCATTCACAGTTAGGGAGCGTGGCGAAAAAGGAACGCATGTGCGCGACCCCCGTAATATGACTTTAAAGCATGTATAATATCATGCGCGGATCCAGGAATTTTTGACAGGGGGGGGGGTCCAGATTGAGACGTTTTTTAGTCCTCAGCTTATTTTACAGAGGGGGGGGGGGCAATGGTTTTATTGCAGAGAAAACTATACTTTCCCAAGGACCCAGAGGGGGTCCAACATTTTCAGGGGAGGTCCATCCAAGGGGGGATCCAAATGCTAATTGCTATCACAATAACTTGTGATTTTTAGGAAGGGGGGGGCTCCGGGGATCCATAGGTTTTAGTTACGCGGTGTGCATTCTTCTAAGATCATTTTAAAGCTGTTTAAAAAAGAAAAACGGGGGTCACTTAAAACCTGGAAACACATCCTACCAGTAACAAAATCCACTTTAAGGCCAATTTCCTCGGGTGTGGTACTTTCAGGGGTGGCACTCTCTTTAAACAATTGTGTTTTGCGTTGTGTTTTGCGTGTCTTTGTTGGTGTTTTTGAGAAGTTTGAAGTCTTTTGTGGTCTAGAGAGAGGAGAGGAGCGCATCATTCTTTTAGTATTAGCACGTATCACTATCCTTGCATTTCGTTGGCACCCCTCATAAAAAAGTCTACATCTTTGATCGAGGTTCTGTAATTTCGAGTAACAGTTTCTACACATAAGGCCTAAATGAAATATATGTGTGGTTCCTGTTTCATGCCAAGAAAATTCAGGGTAGGTAGGTAGGGAAATTATTAAATTTTGTTATAACATTTAACAAAGAAAATAGTGACAGAAATTGAAAAAGTGCCCATTTTTTCTCCAAAGACCATTTTATTGTTTAGGGTATATAGGGTTAAAAAAATTAGGGTAGGTAGGCAACAGGAACCACACATATATTTCATTTAAGCCTAACGCCACTCTCTACATTTATGCCCCCATATTTGGCGAGCAATGCTTTGGCGTTGATGTCTGATCTTTTTGTGGATTCGATCCTTCGGACCTCTTGTGCGCTCTTTCCACAGACCATGCAGACACGCTCTGCAGGGTGCAGATTTTTGTTTTACGGGAGTTCTATACATTTCTATCCCATGCTGTAGCCACGATGATCCACGGATGTATTAGTTTGTCTTCCTGGTGTCTCTTGATGGTTGTGTGTCTCTTCCTCGCAGTGCCATGGGGTTGTCTGCTGTTTGTGATTGTGGTATTTCCTGATCATGCTCACATACTATTTTTAGGTAGTGAATACCCTTTAACCCTTCTTTACATGAACCACAAGACTGGTGACCTTGAAACATGGTTTGCATCATTGGATAGTAAGTGAGTATGAGCTGGCCCACCCAGTCCACTTTCTGTGCCTTTTATATAGTAAAAAATTTAATTGAATTTGGGTCACACTGGATTCATATAATACCTGGCCTATTTATGAACTTTTTCAACACCGACGCTCTTTCTGGAGCACGCGCAGGTTCTCTACTTGAAAAAATACCATATGCGGAAGAAAAAAAATCAGGTGTGTGGTATTCGATCTCTAGACCCTTGCCTCGTTAAGCTAAAGCGCTACCACTTGCGCTATATGGACAGGTATCGTCACTCGATTACATCAAAATCTAAGTACATTGAAAAAATTATTAAAATCGAAATTATCAATAACAGCAATATTTGAAAGGCTTTGTATCGAAGAGAAAGTGCGGCAAATCTTCTCAGTTTTCAGTACATGTTCATTTCTCATTTTGATGTGCGAAATTGACCCAGGATGTAAACAGATGCTCTTTCTGGAGCATGCGCAGTCGGATGAGTGGGATTCTCTACTGGTAAAAAATTACTAGTTACCAAACGTAATATGCGTAGCGGAAGTGGAGCTTTATCAACGTGGGGAACCAATCTAGCAATATTATGCAGCAATGAACTATCATAACCATTCATCCATGCATAAAATACACCTAGTCAATGGCTATGTAGTTTATGTGTATTGGATAGATACAGTATATGTGCAAAATAATCTACCAACTGAATTATGTAAAAGGACAATTTTCATAGTCTAAAGAAAAATATGCTAAAACGTTGTATTATTTCATGACTAATGGGTTATGAAAAGGAAGCTTACTTGTACTTATTATTTCATTATACTGGAAAAAAAGATTTTCAAGAGAGCACACCAAAAATCCAATGCTAATGATCGGGCTCGCCCAGACGTCACATTTTGGGCTGTGGGACATCATCCCCCCCCCCCCCCGAGTCCCAGCTAGCTTTTCACATATAGTATGTAAAGTATGAGAACACACTAACGTGCAAAAGGATTAGTTGGGACTCGGGGGGGGGATGATGTTTTAAAAATATTTTTCTATTTCCTATATGTATAATACAAAAAGTGACCATTTGAGCCCCAAAATAAAGCCGTACATTTATGGAAATAGGAAATTGAATGCAAAATCATAAAATAGAGACCAGCAGCGAGCTTATATATGAAGATGGAAGCATTTGATCGACTTTAATTTTTATCAAAATAATAGGCAGCGATACACTGTGATTCCCATTACCACCGTCAGAGGTCCTTTTCCCAATCTGAAAGGCCTTAGGGCCCCTCCCCAAAATTGCAAAAGAAAACCAGACATTATCTTTGTAAACAGCTAATACATTGATTAGATGCTGTTTTCGGTACACTTCACCTGGGTCTGCACTGTTGCGATGTTCGACTTTCTGACACTTTTTGCGGGATCCCTGTCAAATCCTAGTAGTCACCTCATGGTAAACATTATTTTTGGCGTACTCAGTAATTTCTTTCGAACGTGTTGAAAGACTTTTCTTTTGTTTGGAGGGGAGAAAACAGATAGTAGGTGGAACAAACGTCTTCTGTAAATTAAAGCTGCAATCATGATCTGTCAATTAAAGCTGCAATCATGATCTGTCAATTAAAGCTGTAATCATGATCTGTGAATTAAAGCTGCAATTATGATCTGTCAATTAAAGCTGCAATCATGATCTGTCAATTAAAGCTGCAATCATGATCTGTCAATGAAAGCTGCAATCATGATCTGTCAATTAAAGCTGCAATCATCAAAATTCTATTAGTATTGAGAATGAAATTAAACAGTTTCTCCAAACATTGAAAGTACATATATAATTAATTCAACGTTAAGCTTCATTTCAGTAACATTGAACTTTCTTCAAATCAATAAAAATGTCACGCGACTAAAGTAAATTTGATTGAAAATCTGATAGAAATTAATCATGCGGGAAAGTAACTGAATATAGGTCTTAACCTTTATTCCTCACCACCGAGGCAGGGAAGTTACTTGAGAACTGGTTCAACAGGTTCCCGTACATTCTCGCGAGATCTGACGATATCTCATCTAGGATTCTCGCATTTCGCGCTTTGAATTCTGGGACCTAGCTAAATCTGGTGAATCCCGTTCAATTCTCGCGCTCATGTAGTGTCACAATTTATAGTTAAAGCATACAGAAAAATCGCGAAAATCCCAATTTTTGAAAGTTTACCATTTCTCTATTAGTAAATATTTTCCGAATGTAAAGCTCTAAGACATGCTAGCAGTGATCGCAAAATATTTTAATAACTAGAGTACCTGAAGGTTCTGAAGCGCTCACCTGATCTCCTTAATAATGTGAAACAGGTCAAGGTCAACTTTATTATTAAAACATATTTTGTTTTATACCATATATTTGAGTGGTGTCCATTTTGGTAAAGTGACAAAAAAGATTCTAATGAATACTCAATATGAAATTTGAGTTCAAACAGCCAAGTGGTCTCTAAGAAAAATACGTTTAGATACGTATATAGCAGTCCAAATAAGTGACCTTGGATGAAAGGTCACAGGTCAGCTTAATATTTATTACAGGTATAAAACCATGGCCTCATTAGGTTAAACCTTTCTCACAAGTATTATGATTTCAGCTTAACCAGTTCTAGTTAAATGAACCTTTCATGATTTTCCCTTTTAAATACGTAAGGAATCAAAGTTGACCTTGTCATAAAGAAGGTCATGGTCAACTTAGATTCATCATTTGTGCAAACCTGGTAGGGCCCACTTCCTCAATGCTACATACCAGGTACCAAAGCCATTGGCCTTTTGATTCAAGAGAAGAAGATATTTAAAAGTTGTTTATCTTATATGGACGTGGCGGTTATTTTTGGTCATGTGACCACAACAATATGTAAAGATTTGGCCAGTCTATCAAATGAAATTTGAGTTCAATTGGCCTAGTAGTTTCTGAGAAAACTGTTTAAGTATATTGATGGGACTCCAATATGAGCGATCGTGGCTGAAAGGTAAAATGTCAACGTTGACTTTTGGAACTTATTTATAGACATTGTCTCATTAGGTTAAACATAACACTTGAGAATAATGACTTTGGCTTCAACAGTATTCAAATAATCAACTTTTCAAAAAAAAACATTTGAATGCATTAGGAAGCAAATTCGACCTTGATGTTATGTAGGTCAAGGTAAATCTAGGATCATCATTTGAACAAACTTGATAGGACACACATCCCCATTGCTACATACCAAGTCTCAAGGTCATCAGCCTTCTGGTTCTGGAGAAGAAGATTTTTATAAGGTATTTATTATATATGGGCGTGGCGGCCATCTTTGTCATGTGACCAAACCGTTTGAACAAACTTTTGTTCATGCATACTAAAGAGTCTCCCTATGAAATTTGAGTTCAATCAGTCTTGTTATGTCCAATAATAATATGGGCCTCGACGCGAGAAAACCTGTCTTCGGGGGTTTGCGAACAACACAGGCGCAGATCAGCCTGCGCATCCGCGCAGTCTGATCACCGCCTTTGTTATTCGCTTTTAAATAAGGGTCATATCGAAGCTTGCTACAAGCGAAATTTTAGTTTTCTAGCTAGTCTCTGTAGCCGAGGAGACTGGTTTTAGTCCGGCTTTGTTGGAAACCCCGAAGACAGGTTTTGTCGCGACGAGGCCCATATGATGAACTGCATGGTGCGGATACGGTATTGGGCCAGCCGCCATGATTACACAATGCAATGATACTAATCGCATCTGTGTATAGTCGCTAGATCTGAATGCGCAACTTCAAATGGGGCTGGAGGCCACATACTTGTTCAGAGTCCTTATCCACGTCCATAGTTATTATGTGTACTATGCGATCAGTGAAAAACCCGACTCGCCAGAGCTTTTGCTGCACGCATCTGCGATAAGAAACTTATTCCAATGTGCTTTCTGAATTTTGAATATCATACCATCTTCTAGCATCTTGAAATTTTGGAGAAATGTGAATGTTACACGGCAATATGCAACACCAGGTTCAATTTTATCCGCGCAATTTAAATCGAGAATTCACTACTCGCACCGTGCCATTAACTATGTTCACATTAAGTTTACACTAGACACCTGACCCTGTTGTGTAGATGTTGTCCGACTACTTTCTGGTGATTTTGGGGGTAGTGCTGATATATTCATTCCCAAATTGTTTACTCCCAAAATGTCTACTTTCAACATGTCTACTCCCAAAATGTCTACTATGCCAAAATGTCTACTCCCATAATGTCTACTGTATCAAAATGTCTATCCCCATAATGTCTACTGTATTAAAATGTCTATCCCCATCATGTCTACTGTATCAAAATGTCTATCCCCATAATGTCTACTGTATCAAAATGTCTATCCCCATAATGTCTACTGTATCAAAATGTCTATCCCCATAATGTCTACTGTATCAAAATGTATATCTCCATAATGTCTACTGTATCAAAATGTCTATCCCCATAATGTCTACTGTATTAAAATGTCTATCCCCATCATGTCTACTGTATCAAAATGTCTATCCCCATAATGTCTACTGTATCAAAATGTATATCCCCATAATGTCTACTGTATCAAAATGTCTATCCCCATAATGTCTACTGTATCAAAATGTCTATCCCCATAATGTCTACTGTATCAAAATGTCTATCCCCATAATGTCTACTGTATCAAAATGTCTATCCCCATAATGTCTACTGTATCAAAATGTCTATCCCCATAATGTCTACTGTGGCAACTGTGCAGAAGGAGCAGACATTATGGGAGTAGACATTTTGGGAGTAGCCATAACAGCACCTACCGTATTATAAGGTGTCTCCTACCTTAGTATAGCTAAATTATGTATTTAATTATAATTTTTAAAGAGCTACGTGTACGTGCAATAAGGGGCTATTTCGGCCCACATATGAGGCCAAAAAATAAGAGTTGTTTCTCACCAATTCCTTCTTATTGATTTATAAGAACAACAGCCCAGGTGTAAAAGCCTGGCATTATTTGAATTCATGTATAACCGTTACTATGATAAAAAGAATGACCGCCAAATTAGGCTAAAAATAGGAGAGTGACGATTATAAATATGAGACTCTTGACAGAGAAATTAACATAAAACACATGCAAATACCAAAAAGGGAATTTTAAAGATGAAAAGAATTATCACGGCACACAACATATCAAAAAAGTTTTCTGGCATTTAGTTGTGCTCATACATGTACCTATTTTTATTTTTTTTTAAATGGTCTCCCATGGCCTCCCCCTTTGGTCCAAAATGACATTTTCTATATTTTCAGCATATTTCGACTGCCATGTTTTGTTACTTTAGCAACGGTCAAAGTAAAATAAATACCAGACTTTTTTAACTTGAGTTATTTTTCATAAACCAATCAAAAGAAATTGGTAAAGAGTGACTTCACATGGGGCAAAGTTATACCCTTAATGAGGTAGTTGTATACCGATTTGGTCAAATGCATAACACTCGATTTTCATACACATTTACTTTCTGGTCTGCCATTCCCTTTAACCCTTTGTGGAACGGAAACCCCTCAACGGTTACTTTGACAAACATGGCAAACAGTGAAGACCCAGCTGAAATGCCGCATGAAGTGGCATTTCATCAGGGTCTACTCTGTTTGCTTAGACAAAATCGATCTTCAGAGAAAGTAATACAATATAATATTTGGAAATTATAATATGTGATAAATAATACACATTGTCGCATGTCGCTTTATGGAAACTTCCGTTAGAAGAAAGGGTTCAATGACCCTAAAGGATATATTTTTGTTTATCTTTTTCAGTTGTTGTCTCCATCGGTCACCTCGCTACATTTGCCATAACAGTGGGTCTTGTTGCTAGTGGATTTGATGTTTTCCCAGTCGTATTCGACGAACTACCACTTATCATCATGAACGACGCCAGGCTGAAAGACTTAGCCTGGCGAGCCAAAGACTCATACGATGATTATGTCTACAGACCTGTCTATGGTAGGAGCGTACCCTATTGGTATAGAGGTACAGTTAAAGACATAGTAGAAGTGACATTTGAGAAACCTGGCGAAAACTTATTAACAAAGAAGAATTTAAGACTCCTACAACAAGCTGAAGAACGTCTTTTCAACATTCCGTCCTATCAGAATGATTTCTGTACGCTAGACTATAACGATAAATGCTTAAAACCAAAATCGATTCTACGATTTTTTGATGGAACCTACAGATATGTTGATTCTGTTTTTAGTGATGGAAATTTCACCAATATAAGTGATGTGATATTTCAGGCCTATCATTACAACGAAACTAGAGAAGACTTGTTGCTTTTCCTTGGAAAAGACAGTGTGATTGATTTAAACAGGAGTAGTACATCTATTACAAGGATATTCTTCCTTATGGGCTGGCCCCTGGGGTGGTTATCAGATGGTAGTTATGGCTCAAAGAGTGATTTAGAAAATTTTCTAGTCAATACCTTTAAGCCTGCAATAGAGTCCATTCGAGACAATCTCCTTGTGGACCACTTTGATATTTTCTATTTAAGTAAAATGTTATTAGAACATGACTTAATAGAACAAGCGTTAACTGATATCAAACTTGCAATTGGTAGTTTTCTATTCATATTTATATTCATGTGCTTTCAGACAGGTTCTGTGACAGTAACATTTTTAGGTATTTTAAGTATTTTATCTAGTTTTCTTCTTACAAATTTAATATACCGATTTGTCTTTCAATTTATATATTTCGGATTTTTCCATGTGATATCTATATTCCTGATACTTGGAATTGGTGCTGATGACTTGTTTGTGTTCTACGATACATGGAGATTGACCGGTAAAGCAAACTATCCAAGTGACGCTCACAGACTCTCGGACTGCTATAGAAGAGCTGCTAAAACAACATTGGTAACTTCATGTACAACAATGATGGCCTTCTTAGTCAGTGGATTTTCGCCATTGTTACCTGTCCAAACCTTCGGAATCTTCTCAGGACTTCTAGTCGCCATAAATTATCTCTGGGTCATTGTATATTTTCCTACAATCATCATTCTCCATCACGCCAAAGTCAAAGGAACCTGGCATAAATTTCATGCACTGCTACTCAAAATATGTGTCTCAGAACATATCGTCCACTCTTCTTCTAAAGTAAGCAGTTCCACTTCAAGTTTACTTTCTTCCTCTGTAAACGGATTAGAAAACGTTTATGACACAAACAGTGCAACTTTATTTCTTGTGACAGATAGTTATGAAAATTTAAAGCCATCTGTATCGCAAAGCAGAATCCAAGAAGGAAATGCGAGTAAAACGATACGTAAAGAAAAAGATAATGACGTTCTGAAGAAGAAACCAGATGATCCTCTTTCACCAACAATTGATCCATTTAGAAATATCTTTAAAGACCCTTATAGCGAGATTACACCAGATCATTCTTCTAGTAAACCTCAATCTTCAGACAGCTCTAGTGATATTTCAAACAAACAATCTAAATCAAAGAAAAACTTTGAAGACCGCAACCGCGTGGTTCTATGTTTCAGAAATGGATTCTTTGATTTAATATCGAAGCGACCAGTGAAAATACTTATTCTGCTTGTCTTACTGGGACTAACTCTATTCTTTATTCAAAGTGCCACACGTCTAGAGCCAGACACACACCAGGTAAATGAGCCACGACATGTGATTTCCAACAATAAGGCAGTTTGACAAGTGTCGATTCAGACGAGCATGTGAAGCCTCCTTTTAAGCGTAGAAACATCAAATGATGTTCAGTCAGAAGCTTAACAGTCCTAGAATATTGAAGCGACTAGCAAAGGCTCTGATCAGTCTGCGCGTATGCGCAGGCTGGTCTGAGCCTTTGCTAGTCGCACATACCACATTATTGGAAATCTCGTGCCACGGCTCAAACCATTGTAACTATTGTTGGTTAATTCGTTTATTCTGATGCTATTCTCCCAACCAATAACTTTCACTCATGTTGTGATGTTTACCTGCCTCCATGGGTTGAAATATTTCTAAGCTAATTTCTTGCTCAATGACACAACGCAGTGCGTCCTAACAGCCCTTCGATCCCCAGTCTAACACTCTACCAATGGAGCTACTGTGTTACTACTCTAGCTAGTAGCGGATATATTTATGCAATAATTTCTCCACACAATATAATACTCAGACCCTGAGGTATTAAAATTGTCGTGCTCTGATCAACTTAACATGAAAATTCAGGTGCTCATAAAAACTAATTTGCTTGGGGTAAGAGAATTTGTCTTATCTTAAAATTCTCAGCTTTTGTATCTGTCCTGCTTATAAATGTTAAAATGCCAACAATAGTTGGCGTTTTTTAAAACATTTAAGGGCAGGATGAATTTCATGCTCAGTTGGGTTATACATGAAAAAAGATTTTATAATTTTGAGACCAGATTGGCAGTATTCATATGAATTCTAGAAGACATCAAAGCCTGTACGAGACAAAACCAACATCTTCACTTTACGCTCAGCGATGACTCAGAGGAGCCTTGGTATCAATCTGTCTAGAGTCCTCGCTGAGCGCATTGTGAAAGCTTGGAGCCGTATCTACCCATTGAGCGCATAGCAGAGACGTAGATGCACATGCTGACCACAGTCATTGCTCGATGCAAAGGCAAATCATTGTTTGTTTAGTCATCCGAATGATCATAAGTATTTGCTTTGTATGACTCTATGTTTTAAAGCCTAAGTAATGTCAGTAATGTAAACATTTTATCTATGAAGGTTCATTGATATATTCATCCATTTTATTTTCCAAAATGTAACAAATTTGAAATTTCCTTAACATAAACGAAATACCATTCCTTATTTTGAAATGCTTTATAAAGGTTTATCAACTAGTCCGGAATCTAATTTAGCTTACTATGCATCCCCAATACAATTTTTCAAGGGATTTGAGGATGGGGATGTGCCTATAAAATTAAACATATCTTAGACTAATAATCTTAGTACCGAATTACAGCTTAGGCATAGGCCTTTATCCATTTGTCATATATACAAATTATCTAATTTGCATTTGCAAATTCATAAATATTCATGAAAACATTAAAATTGTGATTCAAGATGGAGGTATACCTACAAAGTTAAATAGAATGCGCAGTCGTTGGGGTGTCATCGCAAATCCCAACGCTAAAGTTTTTGACACCCAGCACCCCCAAGTCCCACCCCGGGGACATGCCCTGGCAACAGAATGAAAATTATGTTCAATTTGTTTGTGAAAATACACACAAAGTTTGGTATAAAAATCTTTGAAAATGACATGGTAAACAAAATTTAATGATATTTGACCTTTTGACCTCCCCCAAGGTCACCAGGTTGACCCTAGGATAAAAATTTAACTTGCATTCTGTTCTGTTTGTCATTCCCGTCGATTTAATGTGCCACATAACCATTTTTGAAACAAATACATTTTTGACCCCCTGGGCACCCCAGCGCCCAAAAGCCCCACCCCTGGTACATGACCCAGGCGACAGAATGTTATCCTGTCTGATAGGTTCTGTTTCTTTCATTTGTGAGAACACACACACTGTTTGGTATAAAAAAAAATGTTTGTAATTGACATGGTAACCGACATTTAATGATATTATACAATTATTGACTTCAATGAGGTAGACATAAGGATTTATCTACCCGAAAAAATGATAATTCACTGAGGCCGTTAGGCCGAGGTGAATATCACTTTTAAGGGTAGATAAATCCTTTTGTCTACCGAGATTGAAGTCAATAACTGTTTTGTTATATGACTTTTCAACTTAGAATGAAAATTTTCTATCTTAACTTAACTTTTGTTGTTGCAGTCAACCTTCAACGTAAGGACTTTCTAAAAAGTTTTATCAACTGTATTAGAATATTTTAATGTAGTATTTTGCAATTTGAAATGTAGATTAATTCTCTGAACTTGGAATGTAAAATTTAATCAAAAAACTTTTTTTTACATTTTGTTTATTCAAACAAAGATAAATGAACAAACAAACCATAACAAAACAGTTGTTAAAATTCATGAAAGTCTTTAGTTTACCTGTTGGGATGTGAAACAGCAAATCATGTCAATTTCATGCAGCACATGCTAGTTTTATACTCATCATTCTATTTTTAGCTCTCTAGAGGGTGATATTGCAGAAGTGTCAAAAATATTAACTTCTGGAAACTAGTTTGAGCTGGATTTCATCCTATATCACCTTCTGAGCCAGTTAAGACCAGTTTTCAGGTAGACATAGAGATTTATGAAAACAAATTGGGCCAATCAGGAGACAGGATTCTCTCCAGTCATATAACAATTGACCTTTTGACCTCACCTCATGGTCACCAGTTTAACCCTAAGATGAAAATTGTACTTGCGTTCTGTTTTGCTCGTTATCCCCGTTGATTTGATATGCCACATGACCATGTTCGATGAACATAAATCTTCTTTGACCCCCTGGGCACACCCAGCGCCCCTATGTCCCACCCCTAGGGCATGGCCCAGGCGACAGGATAAAAATTCCGTCTGATATTGTTTGTATCTTTCATTTATGAGAACACACAAAAAGGTTGGTATAAAAATCTTTGAAATTGACTTTGTAATTGAAATAAAATGACAATTGACCCTTTGGCACCTCCTCCATTAAAAATTGACAAAATATCATAAAAAGATAAATAAATTGATTTCACCCCCAAACCATCATTGTTGCATGTTGGTATATCATAGGTGAGACAATTTGACAAGTACTCTCATCCAGTGGTCCTTTATGGAAATTATCACATTTGCATATTAATGAATATTAATGAAAACTTAAAAACCATTGAAAAAATGATTACCCATGGGGTAGTTAGACCTACCTTGCACCACTAGAAAAATGTCTGATGGAGACCAGATTGTTTAAAGGGAACTCCTGAATGCAAAAAATTATGGGTGCACGGTAAGCTAAATTGAATCCTGGACTAAACTGCATATAGATTTATCTTACTTAAAACAATAATGTATAACAAAACTTTGATTAGTTTCACATGGTTATGAAAACTTCCTGCTATCTTCATTAAAAACCAAAGACAAAAGTCATGCCTTCACGGGTACTATATCTATATACGATTGGCGTCAATTTCAATATAACAAAACAGTACATTGTCACGATTCCAGCTATTTATATCAACAGAATAAAGATTAATTTCACGACACGATGGCACACCTCAGCCTTATATCCATATACTCATATATCAATATTAGTTAGATTATACTAGCTTGTCAAATTATAAAAAAAAATTGTGACATAACGCACACAAAAATGCTGGTAAGTATTGAACTCTAGACTGTTGATTTGCAATAGAATTTGCAGTCAAAGCAGTTTAGTCTAGCCTTTTTGAATTTATTCAGACCAAATAACCCATCTATTACTTCAGATAAAATACTTACTGAAAAGATGACACACATGGTCCTCGAATATTAATAATTTAGAAAAAGAATATTTGCATAAACTGAATAAATTAATATCTCATTCTGAGCAAAAAGAAACAGAAGTAGTCGATATTGATAATGCACGATGCACAAATGCAATGTATGTACCTGTTTGAATAGGGATCAATAGGTTCAGGAGACGGTGGCGTGTTGTCGATTGTCACCCTTCATGTAACTTAGATGTCACTTTGAAACTATTTTAAAGTTTATTTACATTTCTTAGGTGGGAATCAACAGATTTAATTTGCATCTCTCAAAGTGAACGTTTATATTAGTTTTGCCTTGAAAACACTTATTTCATTTCAAAATCACTTATTTTCAATACCAAAATAATTATATCGTTTTTCTTTCCTATACCATTGTTTTTGAGATTGGATCGAGGCTTCCCAAAGATTTAATTTGTTTGTTGGAAATTAGTTTAAACATCTAATGGTCTGATTAATCGTTGCTTTATCACTTATTTTCAGTTTCAAATTACTATTATAAATATGCTTTCTTCTATTTTATAATAGAAACTGTAATCAATTTCAGCTTCGGCTATTTCGGGATACCCACAACTATGCCCAAGCGTCGATGAAGCACTATTTTTCGTTTCGTCGTAATAATGAAGATGAATACACCAGACTATACCTGATCTGGGGGCTTCGCCCTGTAGATATTAGTCAGTGTAATCTCAAGTCAGCAGAGTACTGCCGGGGAACCCATGTGACGGCGGAAGACTTTGATATGAACACACCAGAGGCCCAGATTGCCTTTAAGGTAAAGAGACGATTTCAAATATGCAAGTTATGATAAATAGAGAATACTGGGTGAGTGTCTTTTGGTATCAAGTTTACCAGGCAATGCTTCGAGAAAGCTTGTCGAATCTCATGGCTTGCCTAGCGATTTGACATGCATTCTCAAAGCCGAGCCTGGTAAACTTGATATCTAAAGGCGCGAACCTGGTATTCAATTTATGAGTTTACAAGTTGGTTCACTCTTCAAATTAGCGATTATGACGTAGATATCGATTCTCGTGTCGATTCAGTTTACAATTGACGACGTCATTCAAGAAGTGCAACGTCATGATGACCTGATAAATGCACATGCTGTAAGATAGGCAACGTTTATTAGGTCAACGTGCAACAATGCAGTTAATATGAGAGGTAACTAATAAAAATTGAAACCAGACAAACTATAAAGGTTTTCTATTGAGACTCTATAGGCGGTCTGTCAGTTCTGTCTTGTAAGGAAGAGGGCGGCTCAGTATATATGATCATATATGTGTGGTAGCGACGTGCCAATTAAAGGGGTCTTATTTTAGGTCTGTCTGGAATGGGGGTGTATTTCATCACTAAAAGCTTGGGGGATTCAAACATACCTGTCTAGAAAAGGGTTCGTGCCTGTCTGGAAAGGGGATCATGCCTGTTTGGAAAATGGTGGTATTTATTTTAAAGTAACGAGAAAAGAAAATGAACTAAATGATAACACTATGACTGAAAAAAAGTCATGGGGATGGACTTAGAAAAAAAGATTATGAGCCTGATGAGACCAAAGGTCGAGCATATACTGTTTTTTCTACAATGGGGGTATATTTTCGTCTATGTTATATCTGTAAAAGGGACTCACTTGGGTCTGGAAAGGGGTCCTATTGGCACATCCTTATCCATGTTGATAGTGAGTCCCCCCACCCCATTTAGTTATTATACTATACTAAATTTTCTTTATTCTTAGCGCTATACATATTTCAAGTTTTCCTTTCTTTGTTGCTATTTGATTATCATTTTATTTCTTACCATTATGTATATTATACATCATTATTATATAATTGAAACCAAAAAATTTATTTGATTATTTGTATGGAGTGAAATATGCCCATAAGTGACAGCTTTTAGCATGCTTAAATTGGTGAGTAAGATAAGAATTACAATTTTACGTTAATAAAATTTCCTTATCTGTATGTAATTTTCATTTGAAAGATTGTGTCAAAAATAGTTTTATGGCAATTACAGCTTTCTAAAGAAAGTATAAACAGCAATAAAATCTAAACCCTAGCGAGCCTAATGGAGGTGGTAAAATGTTAAAATCAAAGTTCCTTATGTAATCCAGTCTTCGCATGCAAATGTTAAAGATAACAAAGGCCAGTTTAGTAATTTATTCCATGTTTGAAACACAACATAAGAAGGCATTGTTCGGTAGATTTTTGCATCATTTGATATACAAATGTAATGTAGAAATAGTGTTCAAAGTTTTGTTCTTTGCTTAGCTTTATTACTTAGACATTCATTGTATTGTAGAATCCAATTGGTGCCGCCTTGGCAGTATTCAAGATGGCGGACAAGATGGCAGCCAAATTATACAAAAAAATGAAATATGGCAAACAAAGTTAAATATGAGGATATACCGCTACCTTAATAAGTTAGCATATGAAATATATTTGCTTTTTGTACTGTTTTGTACATTACTAAAAGCTATTCAAATGTTAAATACTATTTTCAGGAGATTTGCAGCCGTTTGAAACATATGGATTCAACAACAGCAGATCAGTTGAGAATCCGGCGAGATGTCGCCACGGGCAAACTACAGATTTCCTGTTTTGTGGAGCCATTGGAAAAGTATTTCCAGGTACAAATATATTAACGCATGTATGCCTAATGGAATTTCCCATCCTTATCAATTGGAAGAGTGGGTTCCAAGTTTTAGAGGTATCATGTTTTGCTCATCAACCTTGTTCAAAAGTAAGCAAGTATGACCAGGTCATACCACAATCACACACTGCACACTAACCCACGACAACGTGAAGAAGAACCTTTTTTTTCAGGCCAAGGTACTATTTACTGATTATAACATTGTTCATTTTCAGTTCATTATTGATGACCTAAAATTTAACCTATTTAATTGCAAAAAAATGATCATTTTGAGCATCCGGATTCCATCCCTTTAGATGGATGATTAATGTGAATTCCTCTAAACAATTATGATTTTGCAATTTATCGCATACCAAAAATATAATGAGCTAAGGGGATGTGCCGATAAGCTGGTGTATCTATGTGTATCATGCATATGTATCTATAGGCCACACTATTTGGTCTGGGCCTCGATCCATGTCCCTACTTTCTGTGTGAGAGCAGGGGGTGCTCTGACAAAACTGCTCGTTTGTGATGGCTTGTTTGCTACGAACAAATATCTTATGGCCTGACTCAAACTCATTATTAGTTTCAAATTATACTCTTCTGGCATAATCATGCGTGGATCCAGAAAGTTTTGTCAGAGTGGGTCCAACTCTACTCTGGCAACGTTTTTTAAAGATGGTGAGGCCAGGGGAGAGAGGATCCAAATATCACTTAAAAGGGTCATTAATGGTTCGCCAGCGAAACGCCATTTAAATGGCGGTTCGATGGCGGGTCGATAATGACCCAACATTGAATGCTGACTTGGTAGTTAGTAATTTTTCCAGGGGTTCTGGACCAATTCTTCTAAGGAACCCTATTGCTTTGTGATTTTCCAGGGCCCTTGGAGTCTGGACCCCCTGCTGCACCAAGTGGACCGGCGCATGATAATTTTATCAGACTAAGACAAATGCTTAATAATCAATGAATTTGGAAATACAATTATCAGATATTTTCATTTCCACTCAATGTGTATTTGCATTGTAATCGAATGTCTTTCAAACTTTTACTGGTGTTTGTATTGAAGTAAATATGCAATGTTTTGTTAAGGAAAATATTGACATTGGAATAACCCAAACTTGGGGATAAATCCTTGACCGTCGTGAACTAATGGCCTTGTTATAGACATAACGTCTGATATGAATGTATAATGGCCGATCTGATATGAATACCAAAATAAATAAATTTACATTGTAATACTCAAGCAACATGTACCATCGTCTCTGTAAAGATCACATATATCTATTCCATATGAGTTATTTCTCCCAGAGGGTGTACTTTCATTTTTCTTCATACAGCATCTACCGTTCACCCCAAAATATCAGGAATTTTACCAGCCCCAAAACATATTCCCCATTCTGTGCCTTGACCTTAAGAAAAGACCATAAATGCATAGAAATGACCACTAAATATAGTCCAATTTGGTGATGACCCCGAAAAATTTTCCACAAAATCTTTATACCCCAAAAAATATTCATTTTTCTGAAAACCCCAAAAAATATTGAAATTCAAAATTTTGAACCACAAAAAAATGACCCGAGACTACGTATATATGAAAATATCAGAGTACCCCCTGGGTTATTTCTATGCATGAAAAAAAACAATGTTATCTGTGTACCCAGCAGAGACTCTGAGCAGCCTGTGCGTATGCTTTGGGCAGAACAGAGTACTACTATGCGCATGAAGAAATGATGGTTTCTGAAATGTTCCTGAGTGAGTCTCTGCTTTAACTGGGCTGCTTTACAGGCTGGCCTGTTTCCTGGAGGGTGGATGCACAGTTTATTTTGTTAACCTTGGTTTTCACTGGCTCAAAATAACCCGGAAAAACGGATCCTTCAGAAATAGAGAGAACCTACTTCATGGGAAAACAGCAGACTCGGTTTTATTGAGTCTGTCCATGAGAATTAATGGAAAGTGCAACAATTTTCACCCCCTTAGCACCGGCTTAAGCGGTATTCTGCTTTACGTCAGAACCCAATATTCCCGAAGGACCAGAATATGAAAAAAATATCTTGACTTTATTTTAAGTAGGGTTTTGAAAAATCCCATTGAGCTTAAAAGATTTAACGCGTAATAAGATCTAATAAGACCTAAACAAAACATATACCTTTAGCAAACAGTAACAAAAAAGTACATTTTCGCGGTCAGCGATGATTTTAAATCTGCTTTACGTTTAAATGCTTTCTAAACTGAGGTCAAGCTTGGTTGAAATGGACAAAAATCGAAGATAAAATTTTGCATCGATAACTATTTGGTAAATCTGTTTGGTTAATGATTTCATACTCTCAAGTTTTATTTTTATCAAAAGCGTCTTTTTCGAATTGAACTTATAACAGTCATTACGTGATCTTTGATCATACTCACGTCATATTAAGGAGTTATCCTAAAAGAAATTTGACATAAATTCCATCTTAACGCCGCACTGTATTGAGATTTGCCCCTAAAACTTAAGCCCAGACATCAGAAGAGGCATAGTACTGTAAATTCGGAAATTTTCGCGAGAATTTTATTTTCGCAAATAGTGTTAAAAGACATATTTGCGATATAAAAAAAATGCGACTTGGGCATAATCTACTTATATCATTAAACGACAGAGTGATTTCGCGAAGATTTCATTTTTCACGAAACAGTTTCGCGAAAATAAACCCTCGCGAAAATTTCCGAATTTACAGTAGTGTAATATCACATTGAGTTGTTCCACTAAATCCTAAACCTAGAGATAAAGAAGTGCATACATTGCTTGTTAGTGTCACATTAGCAGAAGTTATTGTATGGTTTATGCGTATGTACGGGAAGATAATCCAGGAGCTTTAGCGAGTTGGTTATCTCCCGTACAGACGCACACACCGTACAATAACTTTCTTATTGCACCAGCAAACATTCGCATTGTGTGCATTGGGAGATATTTGATGTAAAACGTTGGAATATGAATAAATTGTGCGATAATCACAGATAACAGGCGATTCAAAGACACCAAAAGGAAAAGAAATTAGACCACAAACAACGAAAAATAATATTTCAGATTATATACCTATATATTTCAGGAAAAGACGCAGAGCAGCGAGGGTGTCTTGACATATGGTCCCGACTTCTCTCTCTCACTACCGCTTTCGTCGAGCAACGTTACCCACTTCATGGAGCAGAACCCAACCATCTACAGAAACAGACTGCCTTCTGACTTTAATTACCATTTAGAGGTATTATCTTTATACCATCCTCTATAACAACTTTAGCACGAAATAGCTCGTAATGTGCAAGGTCTTCACTGATATAGGTGGTATAAAATATTTATACTATGGTTGCACACCTGTACGGGAGATAATCCACGAGCTAAAGCTCGTGGATTATCTCCACGTACAGGTGGACACAACACGGTACAACTAATATTACATAATCAGTGGTAGATCTAAAATTAGCTTAGCATGTGGTTCTTTGTCATCGGTAACATAGGCGTGGCCCATTCAGTTACTCTGCATATATCGCTGAATACAGAGTAACAAAATAGGTCACACTTGGATTATCGAGTGATGAATGCAGAGGAACGGAATAGGTTACGCATGGGTTACCGAGGACGGTGGTACTTCTAAAAATTACTTGATCAACGTCATTAGAGCCACAAAATGACTATAAAGCTCCAGATACTGACTAGAAACGTGCAAAAAATTGGAGCTGCAAGTAAAGTTGTTATACTATCCATACTAGTGTTGAACAACATCAATTGCGCCCCTCAAGATGTAGGGCTTGTATTAACTATTTTTAAACCAGAAACCCCTAAATGGGTACTTTTGCAAATAGTGAAGACACAAAGTCGAATTTTGGAGATAGAAAAATTATACAAAATTTTGTGAAATCATAACAAGTGACCCCTCAATGAAATTAATGGACCGTCATGACTAAACAGTATCAAACTTTATGAAATATTGCATCGGTCTTAAAAAGGTTAATGCGCAGCCTGTTTGACACCTTTGTTATTTTCCATATTGCCTATTTTGTTCGCAAATTGCCTTTGTTTTCATCGCATTGCATTGGTGTCTGCTATTTGATAGCACATTGTTCTCTTACACATGACAAGGCATAAGAACTACCACCTTAAACTTTACTGTTTTACTTTTTTGCACTTAACACATATTAGCCCAATGCTCTTTTATATCTTTCATATTATGGTGACATTATGATTTATATATCTGTTTTTTCTTGTGAATTAATAAGGACTTCCTTCTTCTCAGATTTGTATGTGTCTTTATTTTTCATTGTTTAAAATGGGCCTCAACGCGAGAAAACCTGTCTTCGGGGGTTTGCAAACAACAAAAGCGCAGACCAGCCTGTGCATCCCCGCAGTCTGATCAGCGCCTTTGTTATTCGCGTTTTGGAAAGTACAATATCTAAGGTAGCTACAAGCGAATTTTCAGTTTTCTAACTAGTCACTGTAGCTGAGGAGGCTGGTTTAAAACACGCGACGAGGCCCAAATAAGCCTTGACATGTAAAATAGTATATACAGTGCTCTAAATATTTAAAGGTACACTACGTGTTTGCCATTCGCATAGTCCAACTCATAGCGATAGTTAGATTTAAACGATAAGAACATGTTTGTCCTGTGATTAGTTTAGTGACCCATCAAGAATGACGAATTGTTGATAAGAATGTAGTAATCCCTTTCAAGAAATCTCTGTGAAAATGAAATTTTGTTAAAACTACATTTTTTTCGAAATTAAATTTTAAGACAAATATATTAATCAAACACCACAAGAACATTTTTAAAACTCATGTATCGTTTAATATTTGTACCAGCGTATAACATGCTATTTATTTTAATCATCTGCAAACCTTAATGCAGATCATTTAACGTCATACAACATATTAACTTTTTCAACCCAAATCATGTTTAATCTAATACCGTCTGACGCTAATGATTCACAAGTCTTATCAAACCAAATATCTAGTAAAATATTTTACTGACCGTTCCAAGGGGGTACTTCTTTTGTGTATCTTTTATGGGTTTTGTTCTGTATTATGTTTGTTATGCCTTTGTGCGCGTCAGTTTATTTGTGCCTTGTGGTCAACTGCTGGGAAAGGGCTGACCTCTATGCTCTCGTTTATGGTGTATAACTGTGAGTTTGTTTCTTTCCCATTTGTATCCTGGATCAGGTGTGTATTTGATTATATCGATTGCTGATCTTTGCACCCTTAATTACTTTGAAACATTGTTAAACGCCTAAACCAACAAACAAGAGTGTCGTTTCTATACATTCAATAACCTTTTAATGGAACAGAAATCATTAGGTTTCGCTATAAACAAATTCCTAAGGTTCTTCAAATTTCCAGAAAAAGTCATCATTTTCAAGAAAATTAAAAAAAATGAGCCATGTACTTGAGCAGCGATTGTTTTATCCAAACTTTTTTGATCCAATACTTTGGTTATTTTAACAAACATACAAAATAAACTGAGTCTCTGCCTTATTGTCTAGTGAAATGCATGACTTGTCTATTGGACAGGGGTTATCATTATTACCTATATCAGGTGTTCCTTTAAATATTTTACTATCCTGCCAGCCAAGAGTGACAGTGACTTAGAATCAATAGATCACTTGTGTATCGATCCTATCCGCAGGATAGGATTAATACACAAGTGATCCATCAATTCGCATTAGCTCAAGTGAAGTGTAAAAGTTAATGTTTTACTTAACAATTGTAAACAAAGTATTTCGTCACTGTCACTTTTGGTTGGCACGACAGTAGCAGTGTACAATGCTATTGTTGTTGTTTTCCAGATTCTACTGTCGTACTGGCTTACAAATGCTTACAAGCTGTCTCCAACTCCAGATTATTTCAAGTACAACGAATTAGTTGGTGAGAAGGTTGTGGATGGTGTCACTGACTATGCCTACTATTATTACTCACGTAAGGCAATTTCTGTATTTACTGTTATAAAGAGAACTCATTTACTCTATGTAAAGCCATCATCACATGTTTGAAATGTATCTATGTCCTTGACTCTCTGGTGTACACTACTGGTATATTGCATCTCAAATGGAACACAGTTTTTCGTTTTAAAAAATTTACATAAAAATTACTTCACACTGAAAGTTTGCATGCGCATAGAAATAGTAAAATCCTAACTAGATTTAAATTTTGGCGGAGGATTATATCTATTTTACGGCTCTGATATCTTGTAAAAATAAATAACTTAGTTTTTGTTAGTATGAAAATGCCCTTTCAGTACCTATTTTTTGTACTGTCGGTGCAATACACCTGGGGTAGATATACCAGTATTTGCTCATCTATAAAATGTCCATTAGAGATTACAGCAGACAATTATCTTGTTGAAGGCATCAATTTGAGCGGCTTACGATGCAATCCAAGCTGCTTTTATATGTCTACGAATAATGGCCTTTCTTTTGGGTCACCATTTTGTGACAAGGTTGGTAATAGTAACTGAAACATTATTGACTAGGCTGATAAACGGCAACGCAAGCCAATATGTAGCTACATTTAAAACCACCAAAGCATTGTTGTAAATTGTCTTATAATAGTATATACATGGTTTTATGTTCAACTGATAGTCATTGATTTGTTTGGCTCAAGGGGCTACAGGGGAATATTATTTGGCCTAAAACATTAAGAATGTTAAAATTCCATCCTATCACAGCATTTATGAAAATGCATACAAACTTCCAAAAGTATTTTTGATTAGGGTTTTTGGTTCAAATATATATTTCCAATTAAATATAAAATTCTCATTTTAGATTTAATGTTAATGCCAAAAAACAGTGTTCCATTTGAAGGGCTGTACTACAGCAGATGAGTGTCTTTTGATATCAAGTTTAACAGGCTTGGCTTCGAGAACGCTTGTCGAATCATGAGGCTTGCGTCACGATTTGGCATGCGCTCTCGAAGCCAAGCCTTGTAAACTTAATATCAAAAGACAAGAACCTGGTATTTTATTTATCAGTTTACTCATTGTCTCACTCTTCAAACTAGCCGTTATGACGTTATCATCGACTTTTGTGCCAATTAGCGTCATTGGCGACGTCATTAAAAAAATGTAACGTCATCATGACCTGATAAAGGCACGTGCTATGAGTAAGACAACGTTTATCAGGCACCATGCACCCATGCAGTTAATATGAGAGGTAGTTGATAAGTATAATTACAGGGTATAGTGACTTTCAATATATCTAATGTATAGTTCAGTGTTTAGGAAAACAATGAAACAACGTTCAAAGCAAAGGGAGCATGGCAAAATGGTTCAGAACAGAAATGTTTAAAGCTGCATAGTCTGTAACTTTTGATCTTTTAATTTTAGAACTTATGTATCTATTTTTCAAGAACACAGTAAAAAAACTAAAATTCGGGTATACAGTTTACCAATGTCGTAAATCTTAACAAATTATCAGTATCAAAACAATAGCATTTATGTTAAAATTACCTGTCTATAATTATTGGAGGGACGCAAGTAATTACCAACAAGAGAAAAACACACCTGTTTTATAAGTTAATTCACTTTTCCGTGCAGTTTTCAGCTATAGTGAACAGATTTATTGTGAAAACATTACCTAATTCTACTTTTACAAATGATTTAAAAAGAAAATAAAAATCTTAGGAATTTGTTTATAGCGTAACCTAAAGCTTTCTGTTACATTAAAAGGCTCATTTGATGGTAATTAGCACTCATTGTGAGGACTCAATAGGATAGCCGTACATGAAATTGCTGTAAAGGTGAATTTGACTTCTTACTTCAGGTTTATATTACGGTACCAAACTAGAGTACCTAGCTATTGAAATCAACACAACGATGAATTTGTATAGCCTTGGCTATGAAGAAGGATTACCAGTGTACTACCAATGGGAAACATTAGTTAACGATATGGTATGTATAATATAAAACATAAGCCTTGTTCTGGATAGTATGCTTTTACTCACCTAAGCGAACGTTGAGATTTCTGTCAAGTTTGTGACTAGGCACATTCTCAGCAGAGTCTACTATGTTCACATAAACTCTATGCCACTTAAGCACCTGTAATGAATGCCAATCAGATAAAACTTGATTAGATGTTTGATATTTAGAGTTAATGAGTTGCTTGTATGATCTTCTTAAGAAAATTTCTAAGACCTTTGCTTAAAAAAGTAAGTGAGTATGACTTACTTTTTTAAGCAAAGGTCTTAGAACTTTTCTTAAGAAGATCATACAAGCAAGTCATAATCACTATTTTTTTAAGCAAAGGTCTTGAAATTTTCTTAAGGAGATCACACAAGCAACTTATGAACTCTTAGTCAAAATCACACACTGCACCTGTGGCACCATGTGGAAGAGACACAGTCAAAACAGTTTAAGTCACATGACATAAAAAGCAAAATCGATAATCCCAACATCGTAAAAATGTTTGACCTTATATATTTAAAGCAAACTTGTTAAATTGTTAAATGTGGATAGTTATGATACTACAGAATCTTAGGTGTAAACTGTTTGGAATACTGTCAATACGTTCTACATACTTTATAAGGTAGTCATTTGTTCTCATCAAATTTTAAGATTAAATCTGGTTTTGTTTGATTGTGTTAAGATTTACGTCCTAGTCAATCATTTATGGTCATGTCAAATCATTTGGTACTAAATACGTTAATGATCAAGCATATGAATGAAATGCAAGCACTTAAGACTTAGTAGATTGAAAGCTGTATATCATTTTAAAAATCATTACAGAAAGTTTGGCTTCCACCAGGACTTCAGAGTGTCTTTCAGGCGACAAATAATCTTTGGCATTGGCTGCTAGTACAAGAGGTAAGAAATCTAAGCAGTTTCAATTGTTCTCTGCTTTGTGAAAGAACACCATAGGAATTAAATCTACCAGTTGCTGACTACCATGCACATCTCATGTTACGATCAACAATTCAAAATACAGTCCCTTAACGATGAAATACTGTGAATTCGTAAATTTTTACGAGGGTTTATTTTCGTGAAAATAGAACCCTCGCAAAATGGCGAAATCACCATGTCGTTTACTGTTATAGATAACTTATGCCCTATTCGCGAATTTTTAACGTGGCAAATGTGTCTTTTAACGTTATTCACGAAAATAGAATTCTCGCGAAAATTTCCGAATTTACAGTAGGTCATCTAAGACAGCATCATTGCTTTTAAACTTACTTACCTACATCTTAAACGCATGATAGGAAAACAATATACAGTAAAACCTGTGTAAAACGGTCACTCAATAATAGACAAAACAAAGTTCTTAATGACAAATGGTGGCTTAATGAAGGTCGAATGCATTGCAGAATGCTCCCCTTGGAGCATTCTGCAATACTTTTGACCTGCATTAAGCAATAATTGGTCTTGAAAACCAATTTTTTGGCCATTTTGAGAATAGCCGTTTTACACAGGTTTTACTGTATGTTATAGTCTCATCCCTCCAAACCAACCCTGGAACCGTAATCAGCCATACAACATATATAATATATTTTAAACAAATATTATCATCATTTTTTGTGGAATATTATTTACTGCATATCCAGGGTACTGATGAACAGTAGCTTTCATTGCCAAGCTGATAATTGATCCAATGAAACTATTAAAATGGAATATAGGCTTATTTGTTCGTGCTGATGCTTAGCTCCAGGTCAACATTTTTTAGTCACATTGGGATGATTTCCTTCCTATCTTCCTGGGTCAAACTAGTAATATGCAGATGATAAAGTATATTACTCAAGTACACTACACAGTCTCATATATGAGTCTTATAAGATTGTTTGCAAATTGAACAAAACTTTTAATGCCTATGTTTATAGTCAATGAATTACATCCACTCTTTATCAAATATTCGGCCATATGCCTTCTTCGGGATATTAGAAACTATCTATTCAACTAAGTAGCATCCATGATGACCATGTGGCTAATTTTGACTGCCTGTTTTCAGTGGTGACGTTACGTCATTTCCTGCCAGGTTACACTCAGGTTGGCGTAAAGTTAAATAACGTGACAAGGCCACCGTTCCAACATGGCAAAAGCACTTAAGAGCATATGGATAACTCGCACATAAACAAATACATATAATAATATAAAATTATTGTCTAATGAATTATGATGAAAATCCCATTTATACAACAATGTCGCACAATAAATAAATATTGCAACAAGGAGGGCATTCTTACGACATGATAGCCGTAACAAAGTAAAGCATAGCTGAAAAAAATCCCGTGCCATCGCTGGGAATCGAACCCGGGTCGCCCCGGTAAAAGACCAGTACTCTAACCACTGAGCCAAAGAGTCGACTCTCTGAAGCAGTTGTCAGAGATTGATTATATAATAGAAGCTATGCGAAATCTACCTTATGTAGATATATAGGTGAGAGTGCCTGGCCCATAACACTCCCCCTCTTCAAAGAAGTCATCATTTGTGATGACGGAAAGCCATTTTAGGCCAAACAAAGTTCCAATCCCGGAGGAGCCCCCATCTTACGACATGCTAGCCGTAACAAAGTAAAGCATAGCTGGGAATCAAACCCGGGTCGCCCCGGTAAAAGACCAATACTCTAACCACTGAGCCAAAGAGTTGACTCTCTGACGCAGTTGTCAGAGATTGATTATATACTAGAAGCTATGCGAAATCTACCTTATGTAGATATATAGGTGAGAGTGCCTGGCCCATAACAGCATTCAGCAACAACCATAGGACAAGATATGTCTTAAGCCAGCCATTACTATCATAGGTGCCGAATAAGAAGCCTCAAAAAGGTACCCATAAAGTAACCGCAAATAAAGAAAATATTAAAGATAACAAACTTTGTCATCTGCTTGTCACAAAATAGGCATCTAGAATTGTCCTTTGCACTCAATTTAACTTTACATTGCACCCCTGTGTTATTTTAGTTTTATTTTATTACCAGCTAACTGTCTGTATATGCTGTCTTTGGTAGAATTCCATATTTCATCTCGGTGCATAGAATTGCATACCTGGGAAGAGCATCAAAGATCGACAGCTATTGTCTCCGCCAGGAAGCATTTTTCAAATACTAACCTGTCTGATTTGAGCATTGTGGGTACATGTTTGCCAAATGCGTCACCAAATCATGTGATCCACCCGATTGGATGATTCAAACTTGTTATCAATCTGCGTCATCATGCGTCACTGAAACCACTTTTTTGATCCTAAAGGTTTTAGCAGAGAAAATTGTTTCGCTACATTTTGTAAATACTGTAATTACAAATCATTATTATTGTTTAGCTACCAAAGGTTAATTGGTGTCCTTCTAAATGGATTATTCATAGCCATTCAGTGCTTGTTACTTTTTAACGTAGTGTTTTGAGTAATGCAAACCACGTATTTACACAAACCCAACTTTTAAGTCGTGATGTGCCTTAGCAGACAGGTCGCTTATTTAGTATCGTGCCTGCGCAGACATTGGATCGACAGCAGATTGAAGCCTACATTGCATTCTGATTAGACTGTCACTGATCTGTCACTGGTCTGTCACTTATTATCCAATGACAGACTAAACATTAAAAAGAGAATCTTACATGAGTGCTCATCTTTTATTGAATTTATTAGAGGAGTTGAGGAAAAGCGACAAAATGCGAGGCTTGCTAAGCATTTTATTGCTTTTTCGCAACGAATTTAATAAATTCAATAAAACAGGAGTACATAGTTAGATTCTATTTATCATATGGCATTAAAATTACTATGCAATCATTAAAATCTCATTTTGTGCGTGAAAACCCTAGGGTTTTGCCAAACATACGTGACGTTGTTAAAAGTGTCATTTCATAACGTTTCCCGAAAATCTGTAAACCACTAATGGTTTATAGATAGTATTGCATTCCTTATTTCATTCCCAGACGCGACGTCATATGATAATGGTAATTCAAATTTTATTTAAGTGTACTTAGATTAACATTACAAGAAATATGATAAAACCACTTCTTTCTCAGAGAATTTAATTAACCCTTTTCAGACCAATAGACTGTACCATAAAGCTACATACAACGAAGTCAGGGGTGATCCATTGTATATATTAAGAGGTCATAGGTTCAAACTTCAAAAACATATTGTATTTCTTTCGCTGAAGATCGTCTTTGTCTTAGCAAACAGTGCAGATCCTGGTGTAATGCCGCATTAAGGTAACCATTTTGGGTTTGTGGTCTACAAAGAGTGAATAACAGGGTATAACCAGATTCTGCAAATTACATGAATTAGAGGTTCATATTTTGTAAATACTAGCGGTGGATTTACACCATTAACCCATTTATGCCTAATGGAATTTCCCGTCCTTATCATTTGGACGAATCCATGTCGAATTTAAGGGTTGTTGAGTGGTAAATTTCAATTTCATTCAAATTTAAAGTTCATTTTGTAAACAAATAGTGCAAAACATGATCGGACGCCGCCTTCTGTGGCGTCTGATCTGGTTTATCACTGTTTGCTGATGTCCCTGGGTTAAAATCATCTCATTCATATCATTGTGATTTTATATTCTAGACTCTAGCCAATTCAGCAGTAATAGGAATCCTAGTTGGTCTGTCATCTGCTTGGGCAATCCTGATTTTGACTACATTCAACTTCGTCATTGGAACTATAGCTGTCATTATCATAAGTCTCGTGTCAGCATGTGTCGTTGGGATAATACCGCTTGCAGGATGGAAGTTAGGGGTGAGTAGATTCATTTACTATAGCTGTCATCATCATAAGTCTGGTGTCAGCATGTGTCGTTGGGATAATACCACTAGCAGGGTGGAAACTAGGGGTGAGTAGAGTCATGATCCTTTCGTTTCATTTCAAAATAAACCAGTTTAAACCGTAAGGCAAATATGCTGCTCAAAATATGATATGGGTCAAAATATATCATGTATGTCGATTATACTAAGTATGGTTGCTTTGCTTAATTTGTCTTCCTGGTGTCTCTTGATGGTTGAGTGGCTCTTCCTCGCGGTGCCATGGGGTTGTCTGCAGTTTATGATTGTGGTATTTCCTGATCATACTCACTACTATTTTAGAATCATTTTCTTTTATTTTCACTATCTTAGCGCTAAAGAAAAACACTTCATTTACATGCATGTAATGACTATAGTAAAACTTTTATGATAAATGTCTGCAACCATTGAAACATGTAAGCTTATATCCTTGACCCTTACAATATTAGAGCAGTTTAATATGTTAAACCCAAATAAGTCAGAGATGTGTGATAAGTGTAAAGTTCCAGAATCTGTTGAACATTACCTTTTTGACTGTGATAAATATGAGGAAGAGAGAAAAGAGCTGGAAGAATCAGTGGAAGATGTTCTTTCAAGGGAAGGCATAAATTGCAGCATAATAGATTTAAGGGTTTTATCAGGCAACATAGAAGAAATCAGTAGGGAAGGGAGCTTTGAACTAGTAGGTGCACTTCTTAAATTTATTCAGTGCACCAAACGTTTTCAGTAAAATTTCAAGCCACGCATGCGCACCCCGGCAGAGCAAAATAGAGTATAAGCACTTTGAGTATTTCACAGAAGAGATGACAGCACAAAGGAGGCGATTGGCAGCGCATATAGTGCCTTTCAGAGACATTCAACAACAACAATTTAATATGAGACATCATAATAATAGTGATGACCTAGGAGTAAGTTTTGAACGAACACATTTCAAATGTATTTTCTTTTTCGGTGCTATGAAATATATTACATCTGAATCTTAAATTAAAAATCTATTTAGGGAAAATGTTTATTCTTTTTGGTGCTAAATTATGATTTGGTTTGTACTGTCAAAGTACTAAGTTATAATGAATGATCTTATTTATGTTTTCAAGCATTGTTTTAATAATTTGTACATTCATTCTACGTTAAATGGACAAAATATGAAAATACACTGTCCCACGCTCATAAAATATTCATATTGCATGATATGTTAAGGCGTTGGGTTTTGTATAACTCATCAAATACCTGTTTGAGGTTTCTTACATAAAAAAGTTTAGATTATGAATAGAAAATGTAATTTTTGAATAGACCATGCTTCTAAATCTACCAAATTCTCGCGTCCCTGGTTTACGTTCTTCAAAAGTAGATATTTTAAAGGCCCATTTACATGTATTTTATCCCAATACGATTAAATAGACTGCCGATACTCTTTATCTGTTTCAGATATAGATATTTTGATGAAAAATAATAATCACCTGTCCCAATTTTTAAAGTAAGATACGTTACGGTCTATTTCTGGGTCATAGCATTTCCAAATTATGTTTATTTTTAGTATGCAACTGATTATTTTAGATGCAAATATATCAGTATAAAAGATTTAAACCACAAAACTGTACTGTGATCTATCTTAATTAAAAGATTAACACAGGTTTCATCCAAAATACAAAAACACCAAAATATTTGGTAAGATACGTTACAGTGTGTTTTGAGTGCACTTCGGTCTTTTATAAAGCTTTACCCTAACCCTTGCCCGCACAATACTGCCAAATATTTAATTAAGGGAAAATAATATAGCTTTCGTGGAATACTAGTTAAACCTGGCAAAAACGGACTGTAACATTTTATTGGAATAAGATACCTTAAAATAAGATACGTGACGCTCGATTAGAAGGCTGCATCTCTATCCTGATAAATCAAGTGTACCCCTGTATGCACATGTGCTATGTTATTTATATTGTCAGCGGAAGCACTGGGCACTATTTTTACTCATAGCTTAAGGTTATGAAGCGAGACAATTTGGAACTTTTGAATTTTACAAAATCACAGATCTTTGAGAAACAAAGGTAAAATATCGTTGAAAATATTATATTGTACAATATGAGGCATTTGAAACTATTTGAAATATGAAATTTCAAAAACCAATTAGCCAAACAAATGATATTTTGGTCAATTTGACAAAAGAAAACATTGCCTACAACAGATCCTTTCAGTGTAACGTATTTTATGAAAAGTCACGTATCTTATATGAAAACAAAAAGGAAATACTTTGTGATAGCAAGAATTAATCAGTCATTTTTTGTTATAAAATTGAATTAACCGCAGTATACTGGGCTATTTGAGTTCAGATTATTTTGTATAACGTATCTTATGTTTTTGTAACTTATATTATGAAATCAGTGTTTCCTGTCATCTGAAGTCACAAATTAGGAAAATACTGACGCAAAAGATGTCATGGTTGGTTAAAGGTGATGTTGTCTTTTGTCGCAATATTTCCATGTCAGTGAAATGGAAATAACCCAAATTCTTCATATGAATCTTGTGTATTTCATGTTAGTTTTTAAGGAGTGTAAAATAGGCTTTTCAAATGTAATTGCAAATGTAACTCAACGTCTGATTAGATAATGTCGTTAATTTGCGACTATGGTTAAGTTCTGTGTAGCATAATCAATCATTTTGCGACTGGAAAGCGCCAGCGTCAGTTTATAGTATCAAAATCTGATATTGAAATGATCATAGCGACATTTGAGCTGAAAGCATAAGATACGTTACAATCCCTTTGTAGACACTAGATAGGAATGACCGTTGTAATGATTGATTTAATTGTTTGAATTTGGATAGTTTAATAACTGATTATGAATTAGTTTGTGTTTGTTCTGATTCACAAGCATAACTGATAATATTTTACATCATTTTCTATAAATACTGCTTTCACTCTGCAATTATGCACCCTATCTGTATTGTGTGCTCTGCTGGTTTGGAATTGATCATTTTAATATATATAGGATAAACATTTCTCATTAGTTATTGTACTAGACTCACTACTAGTCAATTTAATCAAACAGGATGATTCAGGGTATGTCATAAAGTGGATGAATATTATATAAACAGATGAGACTCCATATGTGTAAGATACGTTACAAAATAGTCTGTTTTTCAAAATGCTTATTATGGTTATATAGAATACATAGTGTGTGCGAAACCAAATTGATATAATCACATAACATTTTAACTTAAAAATTATACGAAAATGGCATGTGTTAAAAGGGACATTTGATTTTTTTCGATTAAAATAGAGATAATGATAATAAAAAATAATTTCTTTCAATTTGACCTTGAATCTTCTTGCCCATTACCACATGATGAAGACCACTATTGTTAAACGCGTATTAAATAGCTATGCATTATTCCTAAGGGTATTTAAAACACATAGTTTGCATTCTCTAATATTTAACTACATTGGGTATTTTATCCTTATATATATTGTAACGTATCTTACGTTGTGTAAATAGCACACCTGTTAACGTCAATAATTTTCTTTCAAAAAAGCTTTATTTGGGTACACTGAAGTTTGTTTCAGTATATTAAAACGTTATTCTATCAGATACAAACTTCATATATAAAATCTAAAGTATTCGATTTTTAACTTTTCTGATTTCACAATTGGCCAATTTAACGTAGAATGAATGTGTAACTGATTATCATAATTTAAGAAAGACTAAAAAAAGTTATACCACCCTTACCAAATCTAGCAGAAAATGTCAAGTAATATCCACGATCTACACAGCTGTAGATGGTATTAAATGCACTGCTCAAAATATTTAAAGGAACACCTGATAATTTTCCATAGGTGATAATGATAACCCCTGCCCAAAAGACAAGTTATGGATTTCACTAGACAATAACGCAGAAACCCAGTTTCCTTTGCCATTTTTGCTACGATAGTTAAAGTTTTGGATCAATAAAAGTTTTTGATAAAAGAATCGAAGCTTAAGTTCCTGGCCTAAATTTTGTAATTTTTAATTTTCTGGAAAATGACGACTGTTTCTGAAACTCTGTTGAACCTTCCGAATTTGTTAATAGCGTAACAAAATGATTTCTGCAACATTAAAAGGCTATTGACTGTACAGAAGTGATGCTGCTGTGGTGCTTGATTGGAAAAATTCATCTTAAAATTTAGGTATGAAAAAGGTATATTTTAACAAAATTCCATTTTTACATAAAGCGTTCCATGGAGATTTCCGGAAAGGGATTACTTTATTTTTATCAACAAGGATCGTCCTTGATAAGTAACCAAACTAATCACAGGACAAACATGTGTTTGCCTTATTAATCCAACTCTCGCTATAAGTCAGACTATGAGTTCATTTGTATTGTGATCAATGGCAAAAAAAACACAGTGTTCCTTTAATAATTTTGAGCAGTGTGGTTAAACCATGGTGTGTCCACATGTAAGGGAGATAATCCACTCATTTAAACTCGTGGCGTATCTCCACGTCCATGTGGACAAACCATGGTATAACTATTACATGTAAAATCATTTTGTATTTACCTTTAGGTACTGGAATCTATCAACCTATGCATGGTAGTTGGCCTATCGGTTGACTACGTAGTTCATCTTGCTGAAGCTTATAGGATGTCCTCATCGAACAGACGCCAGGACCGGGTCAAAGACATGCTCCAGTCTATGGGCCTTTCTGTTGTCTCAGGGGCTATTACAACTCTTGGTGCTGCTATTTTCATGCTGTTTGCTCAAATCCAGTTCTTCTTTCAGTTTGGTATATTTATTATAAGTACTGTAGGAATGTCTCTTGTATTCTCTTTGCTCGGGTTTACTGCATTTATGTCACTGTGTGGACCACAAGGTGATACCGGATCTCTTGCAAAATACCTCAGGAAAGTTTTGATATGTTGTTTTGGAGACAGGTGCTATAAAGACAAAAAATCGGAAACTGGTGATATTGGAGATGGTGCACAGACAAAAATTGGTTTATGTGAAAAAATTACTCCCTGTTATTTAATACAGAGACTGTTTGATAGAATAAGTTATGGAAAATGATTTACTTATCTTTGCAGAAATTTTACAAAATTGACTCCCACCATTTTGAAACAGAAAGGGGGATCTAGAATTGGCATTTATAGAACATGATTGCAGCTTATGGATCAATTCAATAAGATTTGTACTATATGCTCAGTCGAAGAGTTTTCATTGGGCAACTAAACAAAGTTAATCTTGGAGAAATCAGAAAAGTTTTATCATAATTTATTTAATGGATATTACCAACTTTATGCGGATAATCACATATCATATTAGTGACAATATGTTGAAGTGTTTGGCGCATTGAACCCACAATAAAGATGAGTATATCTGAATGAAAACTGGCTATGGACGCGGATAGTTATAAAGGTATCATAGTATTATGATGTCATATTTTCTTCAAGAACTTATTTGACATGAATCAATAGCTATTGCATGTGTTATTACTCTTACTGTTGGTGCTATGAGATCTGTGCATAACAAAGGACTTCGCTCAGCTACCAAATTTTTTTTATATCTCAGGACCGTACATACCAGATATTCTTTATATTTCAGTATCGTTAGTATTCATTACTGCAAATGACTTGTTACTCTGACCAAAAAAACTTGCACACACTACACTTTCAGGGCCTGGAATTACAATGCCTCCTTAAAGTTAAGCAAGACTTAAGTTGAGTATTCGTATTTCAACAGGCTATATTAAATGCTAAATAAATTGCCTGGAATGATGTGGTACTTGTGGTCAAAGATATCATTGTGATCTTCAGAAAAATTTAAACTATTTTGATTTTAATCAGTTTTAAACGTTATTTTTCGCATCCTGAAAAATCAATACTTAAATTAAAATTCCGGGCCCAGGTCTTTGGTGTATCCTTTGCTCCAAAGGATAACCTAGTTTTAAGAACATAGTTGCAGCAAAATTAAATAGTTAAGTAATTGTCTGTAAAATGGCTAATGTAGTAAAATGACTGCCTACGCCACGGTAATGTCTGAATTATATGTTTTAACCTGGGCATGCTGAATAAGTAATGTCTAATTCTTCTTTAATGAAAGGCAAGATGCATGGTTATGTTTACAGGCTGTTAGACGTTAGATAAGATCATGATAAGCTTGGCATTTGATCTTGATCTACGAATTTTCGATAGGTGAATATATCTCAATTAAGTATGACAAATGTTAAATGGTGACCTATTTGTCCCGGACAAGATTAAGAGTTTTGAACAAATAAATCCAGAAGAGAGAAAAGGGTTAAGTCGCTCAGTAATACTGTTTCGGTTTCCTACCCAACCCTCCCCCCCCCCCCCCCCCCCCAAAAAAAAAAAAAGAAGAAGAAGAGATCATCAGGTACATAAGAAACACCTCACTGTAACCAAGGATAAGATCCAAGCTAAAATGGATCAGTCTTAAGAGCTATATTACTTGACAATACACTAATCCATGAACAGTTTATCAAGCACTGTATATAGATTTCCTTACAAATACTGGTACGGATCCCCTCAAGAAGCACTTGGACCCCTACAGCCGCCTGTTAAACAAGTTGTTGACTAAAATAACACTGTCAGCATACATTGAATGTAGTGGTGGCTCTGTATCCCATGTATCTATAACAACCATGTAATGGATATCTGCAAACAATGGACATCCAGTTGAGAAGTCTTAAAGATTAGCATCTCATCGTGTACTAAAAATGTTAAGCAAAAAATTAATTTCAATAATTAGACCCAGCAACATCTTTTTAAAACGTGTACTGCCACAAGTTAAAAAGATCAAACGGAAAGAAATGTTATATTCATAAATGGGTTGAATTAGCCGTATCACTGTCCGGCGCATAGCATGATGTGATATATATTTTAGAACATTCCTATTAAAGTATATGTTATATAATATAGTTGAAATAAACGTTTATTGTTTTGTATCCTTTGTTTTCTTCTTACTTTGCTATCTTTGTAATAAGAACTCCAGCAAAAGAGAGAGAGGGAGAGAGAGAGACATAGAGAGCATTGGGTTTCTGGAGCGGTTCATTTATTTCTTCGCTAAGTAAATGAAGAGTTGGTGAGTTGCAAGCAACACACATTTAGTCCCGGAAAGTAGTCCTCTGCTTATAAACAGCTTACAAAGACTATGTTACGATCCCAGTATTTTCAAAGCCATGATTTTTTTATCTCACATGACCCTCTTAAGCCGAATGGACTGATCTACCCGTATCAGTAGGACTAACCCATTTTTAGGGGTGCTTAATAGTTATTTTCATTTTTCCCCAATTTTTATAGAACTTTCTGTAAGCAAACAGTGAAGATCCTGATCAGACATTATGCAATGTCTGATCTGGATCTGGATCTGCTCTGTTTGATTATGTCTCTAAAAAGGACACCTAAGGCTTATATGTGTTAATGCATTTTTGTCTGACAGACAAAAGCATGGTAACAGCATTACATATTATACAGATGCTTCAATATGAGCCCGCACATGGGATCATTGACGAGCAAAGAAAGCTCAGGAGAGGCTTTTCAAATGCATAGGCTTTTTTGTGCTTTCACCGCTCGTATTAACATAATCAGCTTAGATATAGATAAGGAACCTGACCAAAATTGAGACGTCTTGTCCCTGCTTGATAAGTCAGCATAGAAGGCCTTTTGGGATGTGTCATAAGAATTATATGACTTTTTGGGTACTGTAAAGGCGGCACCTAATGAATGCGTAATTAGGACTGGTCAACCTTAGACAAAGGTAGAAGCTGAAAAAGAGGCGTGGTTTTATTCAAAATAGCTGTATCGTCTTGCGTCATTACCTCAGTATAGAGGCAAACATTGTGGACCCAGATCAGACTGCTCCTATGGGTCCAGACTGTTTGTCTGTTTGTCTATGAGGCTTCAAATATTTTAGTGGACGACAAAAACATGCATTTTGTGATTATGCGCTTTAGATGCGAGTTCAGTGTGTATACGGTTAGGATTTTCATGAAATGCACGCACGTTTGCGAAGCCCAAACAATTTATTTATTCTTTACCTAATTATAAATAGAACCTGATTTCCCTTGTTTAGCAGATGAAATGGCCGGCCCACGCCCAGATATGAATATTAAAGTTGCCGCCTTTACAGTAAGTGTAAAGTCTTTTAATACAAAACTCTCATAATGACACTCTCCTGATTGTTATTTATGTACTACACTCCTCCCCATGCTTCGACTTTGTTCTAATGTGTCTTCCTCGTGGGTCGGTCTGTGATTGTGGCATTTCCTGGGCATGCTCACTCGTTTCTTTATGCAGAAACTCAATGTCCTGATCTGCTTATTCTCTAAAGCATTCTAGTAGAGGACTTCCAGTGTGCAGTATGGAACATTATCCTTTTCATTCTGGATACCTGCAAACAATTCCTTTGGCAAAAAGTAAAGACCGAGCTGATAAGGCAGCATTTCATCAGGTTCTGCACTGTTTGCTAAGATGAAATAAATTATCTTAAATACCTTTATTTGTAATAATATGTGGCTACATGTATTAAGATCAAGTACATCAGTGACAGGGGCCCCATACTGAGAATTTAGCTATCCTTTATATACAGGTCTAGCACATAGGTACATGTATAGGTAATCTGCTCAAAACAGCAACTCCTTTCTAGAATAATAAATAAAGTCGTTATTTACCTTCTTACTTACTTACTTACTTACTTACTTACTTACTTACTTACTTACTTACTTACTTACTTAGAACCTCTTTATGACCACATGCTGACAGCTCATTTCTCTCATGACTTTCCAAGTATATATATGAAGCTAGGTCATAAAGTAATCAGCAGTAAACCACTTTTAGGTTTAAAATATATAGCTTTTTATGGGACAGAAATACATCATTTCATTGAAATTTTGATGGACAGGCCCTTAAAATGGACAATTTCATGCGTATTTTATCAATCCATCATTATAATGAAAAAAAGGTTTAATCAAAGTAGGGCGCTCGCTCGATTATGTTAATGACTCTCTATATGACTGTTAGGCTTTTTGAATAAGATCTACCCCCTACTTTTCAAACCAAAAGATTTTATAGAATACTTGTTGCCAAAACCTACTCTGGCTGTCAAGGTTAGGTATTTCAAGTTTATAAATGTGCTTAACTTTTCGATAACAACAGTTATGGGATGCACAAACTGAATGCATAAATGGATTATAATATTTATGTATGTGGTGAAGTCAAAGTTAAAACCAATAAAAATAAACGTGAAAAGAATATTGAATTATTGAATTTGTCAAATTGATTTTGATAGCTTCTTAATCAATATGCACATGCGATCATGCATACATTATCGGTGCACTTGGACTAACTGCTGAACTTTTGATGCACCAGACTGGCTTGACGCGGAAAAGCCTAACTTAGTTATATGCGAATAGCATAGGAGCAGATCAGCCTGCGCATCCGCGCAGTCTGATCAGCGCCTCTGTTTTTCGCTCTCTGCAAAATATTAAAGCCGCACTTGCTAATTTCAACATTCTATGTAGTCTCTGTAGCTCAGCTGGCTGCTTTGAACCTAACCTTGACACCCCGAAGTCAGGGTTTCTCGCGTCGAAGTCCAAAAAAATTAAAACAGATCTCATCAGCTATCGACCAGTATGCGACAATCTATACAGCCTCAGACTCAATGACGCTCCTGGCGTTAAGCTGTCATCCGTGAGTTGGTGCCTGGTGCTTGTCTTTGGCTGGGCCCACCGTGGCTCAATTTGAGGTTTTCTTTAGCTCTGATTATCCGTGAGTCGTGAGCCTTTTCCTTCGTTTCATCATAGTGATTTAATTAAATTAGATTGTTTCTATGTGATGAAACATTGCATAAGTAAGGAAGACTCCATGCGAGCTAAACAATTTTTGTGGAATCTATGGTGAAGTTTTGGTACCAGTAAAATGCATTTAAGCCCCCACACACCCCAGTAACTTAGAATGCTGTCCGTTCTAAGGCGGTGGCTCTGTTGTTGTTTATTCATTGTTGCTCCCATTGGTGCTCTCATTGTGTGTGTGTGTGTTCTGTGTCTGTTGCATGTTTTGTTTTGTAGTACGTATAGTGTTCTATCTAGTTTTGCAAGGTCTTGATGGGGAAGTTTCCTGGTGTCTTATGACTGTTATTGTTATGTGTCTCTTCCTAACAATGCCATGGGTTGGTCTGCGGTATATTATTGTGGTATTCCCTGCTCATACTCACTTACTTTTTTTCGTTAGTGCCTATCGGAACCAGTTCAGTATCAACAGACCATTTGAGCGAGTCAGCGTATGAGATACTTGTACTTATCACACTGACTAGCAACTGCGGTCCAGGCAAGCCTGTGCATATGCGCAAACTCGCCAGAATCTTTGATGCTCATATACACAAAGTTTGGATGGGGATAGCACTTTTGTGTATCAGCCGATTTTTTCAAGAGTTTGTTTTTGAATTCAGCAAACTTTTCTACATAAGAAGACACCTTCAAACCTTTTGGCCTCAACCACTTGATTAAACCTATTACGGGCTCTCGGACTAACATGATGTGATGTCGAACTGATAGTACCAATATTGACCAAGGCTCCATGTGATGTCGACCTGAGAATACCAATATTGACCTCGGCTTCGCCTTGGTCAATATTGGTACTCTCAGGTCGACATCACACCATGTCCAATGCCTCAATAGTCAATAATTGTATAATATTGACCCGATCCTTCATCTACACCCAATCTGTGTGTATGCATGCGGGCATTGAAGGCTCTGGTGAGTCTGTACAGATGTGTAGACTCAATTTAGCATTGTGTTGCTCATAACTGTGATAAGTATAACAATCTCAGGTGCTGGCCCAACTCACTGAGCCTGCATGTTTCACAGCTCTGAGCCTGCTTGTTACATAGCTCTTATCAGGGTCGTGCTTGATCCATCATCTTCTGGAAGGTACGAATGTTGATAATCAAGTGATTGCGGAGAGTATGAAGGAAACTCCATGGCAACAAAATGGTGGACAAAAGTGTAAAAAAAAGTTAGCGCTGTAAGACTCTGTAAGCTCAGTTTGTGATTTGATGCTTTTCGGCTTGTGATAATGACCTCGGACACTTTTATACTGACAGACTTTAAAAACCCAACACTTGGATAGCAGCTTTAATTTTTTTTTCTCGAAAAAGAAGACAAAACAATTATTTTGATTGTATGTTAAAGAGTGTTCAATTGTAAGTAACACATGGAAAACTTGTCCATTTAAAATGAAATAAAAGCATTAAAATGTAAACTTTTTGAGATAGGGGTCAACTTATTGATGTGGCAAAATGTTATCAGTGAAAGATTCCCTATTTCTTTAAATCAGGAAACATGAGAAGCATCAAATTTGTGTCGTGGCCTTTGTAAATCATCGAAGCATCACTCTCATGTTGACTGGCAGGTCTGCGATACAGCTTATTTGCGTATTTGACGTTTATCTGTCTGTTCCCTTTCATGCAATTACTTAAAATCTCCTCTACTTACGAAATGGTTCAGTGACTAAATTGATATGGAGCAAATAACGTCGTCGAGTTTAGTTGTACAATTTAAAAAAACTAAAGTGTCTGCTGAAGAAGCAACTCATGACGACATTATCGAAGCAGAAGAAAGGAAGAGCATCATTGGTGATCAACTGCAGTTGATCACCAATGATGCTTGTCCTTTCTTTAGTCTCGGCACAGTCAGAGCAGTAGAAACGGATTTAGCTTTAAAAATAGTGTTTCTAAGATAAACGTTCACCACAGGTCGTGCACATTAACGGTCAGCTAATTAGTATTTAGCTGATTAGTATTTTTATAGCTATGTTTGTCTGTGGGTTATAGGTCATTTTCTTTGTTTAATCATAATAAGTAATATTGATTATATTTTCTCACTGTGGTGATACAATGAATAAGTAAGAAATTATCTATGTTAGCTTCACAACTTATGAGTGAGTAACAACAGAAACTATGGTAATAATTTGTCCAGTAAAATTTATTTAATCCAATCCCATTTCGAAGACTACAGCTGCTGTTCATTGTAAGGCACATGGGTGAAAGTTCAACATTTTCCCAAAGCCTGAACTTTCGAAACTCAGACCTTAAAACTTCCAGTATGCCCACTAAATGTTCACAATCTCGAAGTTTAAAGAGTCATTTGTCTTAAGACAGACCGAATATAGATCTGAAAATTTATTATAATCGCACTAATTCAGCATTTTGAGAAGCTGGCATTCTATGGAAAGTCAGCCTCAAAATCCTGAATTCAGTAATAATCCTGCAAATTTCTACCTATGAAGGCAGTGTGATTATTTTGTCATAATGTTCCTTGCTTATTGCTCTCATTGGTCATGGAGGTCATGTTAAGTCCTGTTATTATTTTGTATTTCATTTTGTACCCTCTAGTTTACCAATGGTCTTGATGAGGAAGACAGAGAGAGAGAGAGAACTTACAAGCGTATTGAAGTCTTGCAATTATGTGGAAAAACTTTGAGTTGTCTTGTTTCCCTTTGGTGCCATTGATTGGCCTGTGATATGTAATTGTGTCAGTTCCTGCTCATACTCACTAATTTAATTGCTCGGAAATGCGTAGGCCAATTCTGTGGAATCAGACCTCAGATGTACATCGAGGATCTACTTTGATAACGTGATGCTGACGTCACAAAAACCATGCCAACACAATAACAGGTTTGATTGCAGCGAAACAAACGGTTACAACATCCACAAAGGAAGATGCTATCAATGATTGTAAGGTTTGATTCAATAAAATATCACTTTTGGGTAATCAGAATAATCGATTTTAATATGGCTACAGAACTAAATTTCCTTACACCATTTCCGGCTAAAAAAGCAGCTCTTTCATACATAGTACTACGCCTTACATACATCCTAGTTCGATTCTCGAATTGGGTCGATATTTTTCGAATGTTATTTCATGTATATTTCTTGCACATATTGCCTGCTGCACTTGGGATTTGCATGTTACAAGTGTAAGCTTGTTAATTTGCATAGGAGATGTGTTTTCAAATTAACAGTGCTCTTGTTTTTTGTTTGTTTGGTTTGATTCTTTACATCCCAGTAAACAATTTTCAGCCATCTTGGGACAAGTCTTCCGGGGTTGAACCAGTAGATTTACTAAGCAGCAAATAAAATGTCTTGCTAAAGGCAAACAACACTGATTCCTGGGTGTTGATGCCTGTGTTCTTGTGGGTTGTCTATATGGTCTTTAATCTGTGATTGTGACATTTTCTACTCATATTAACCCTTGCCATACTCCATATATATTTATGTACTACACTCCTCGCCAATTTCTTTTCTATGAACCTGCAGCATTCTAGTTGTAAGCATTATATTCAGTCAAGTCAGAAAACAGTGTGGATCCTGATCAGATGACTGTCAGAAGCCAGCTGATCTGGGTCTACACATTAAAAAAAAAGATAATTCCAGGCTCAGCATTACAAGGGTTAATTTACATTTTAGTCTACTCTCTCTTGTAATGTAAAACAAGCAGATGACCCCACAATTTCATATAACTTTATTTTGCAAGAACATTTACAAATGATTGCACAAAAGTATGAAAAGCAAATTAAGTAAAAAGTCTTAACCCTTAAAGCCCCACCTATAATTTGCAGCAGACGAAAATTTCAAAATTTTGCCGCTTTATCAATATAACAAATAAGGCATGATATATCATACCTTATTTCTTCTGAAAATTAGGAAAGATGTTGCAAAATTTGTCGTCAGCTGCAGTCGTGATTGGCGCTTTAAGGGTTAATATCAGCTGTGACATGAGAAAGCTACAAGAGATGGAAGCTCCCAAACTAAATGCTTGTTCAAAAAGAGCTGCAAGTTGATATTTCTAATAGAGTAAATGTTATGCTCTGGACAAAATTTAAGTATAATAAAAGGGCAATAACTTCTTAATTATTCAAAAGATAATTATGGTTCTTGTACACTGCACCTCTCCTCATCCAGATTTATCTACCAATGAAGTTTTAATTTGATACCTCTTATAGTTTTTGTGTTATGCGCTGGACAAAATTTAAGTATGAAAAATAACAAAGGGCAATAACTCCTAAATTATGCTAACGAGAATTCAAATTTTCAAATGATTTTTACATAAAAGTCCTAAATGTCATTAAAGCAGGTTTTCCCAGATCACAGCTCATATGGTTCAGCACAGCAAGGGCTAAGTTCTTTGTGCATTACTGGTTCTTTGGGACAAGCCATTTACTTGTCCCTGAGCAAGTATCGAAGTTTGCTATTTCCACACTCTTGTCCATACATGCTAAAAACTGTAACATTTCCCTTTTTTCTGTACACATTTCAGCAAACTAATGTGCAGAGATGCTGTGGGTAAAAATCCTTGAAAACTCATCAAAGATTTTCCCAAACAATAACCTTCAACTCACACATATCATATTAAGAATGTAAGATATTTTCCTTTGTGTTGATGTTTTCCATCATCGTCAAAATCCAGAATTCAGGATTAATCCTGAAAACTTTCAGCCATGTTTTTAAAAGAATTTATACAGGTATATTGGTTAGCACAGTGAGGATTTAGTTAAGTTCTCTGTGCATTATCTGTTCTTTGAAGCAAGTAAAACGATGAAAAGCATCTTATGGCGATTTACTTGTCCCTGGGCAAGTATAAACTTTTGCTATTTCCTCACCCTTGCAAATAAAAATATCACAGGGTTTTAGTCTGTATAGAAGAGTTAAAAATGTAAGTGTATCTTGGTTTTGTTTTGTTTGATTTGATTCTTTACGTCCCATCAACAATCTTTCAGTTATATAGGGATGGGTCTTCCTGGGTTGAACCAGTACTAAGCTAGGATAAATGTGTCTTGCTCGAGGACCACAACCCAGTGACGCCGGTGAGGCTCGAACCCGTGGCTCTTTGGTCTCGAGTCAAGCACTCAACCACTGAGCCACTGCACTCCCTGAAGTGTATCTTGGGGAAAATAAGTTATTCACCATGAAGATTCTACTATCTATTGTAAACTCTCTTTAACCCATATAAGCCTAGCGTCCTTTTTGTGGGACAAAACGCGGCAACTGATCAGGTTCTCCACTGTTTGCATACAGAAGTTTCTTTTCAGATTTGAATAAAATGAAAAATACCACCCAACAACCCTAAAATTCGAAATGGACTAGTCCAATTGATAAGCATGGGATGGGAAAATACATTCGGCATGAATGGGTTAAGAAAGCAGATAACACAAGCTAGCACTTGATATTTTGGTACTTATCACATCTTCTGGCAACCTAGGCTCATGCAAGTCTACGCAATTGTGCAGACATGCCAGAGCATCCCCTGCTCGCTTACATAAAATATGCATGTAGATATAGACTCAAACCAAGATTAATACCCCATGCCCCACTGTGTTTGTCAACATGGGCTTCTAAAGAAATATGCAAGCCCATATCAAGAATTATAAACGGCTTAGTGTCCTGGCCCCGAGGTTATAAAACTTTTTTCATGCTCAACTCAGCAGAGCTCCAAATTTATCCTGCTCATAAATTTTTAAATGCCAACAATTGTTGCCATTTTAACATTTATTAGCATGATAAATACAACATCTGAGAGACTTAAAGTAAGAAACTATTTTATTTGTTGGTATTTTAGTTTTTATGAGCAGCTGCAATTTCGTGCTCAGTTGATTCGAGTAGAAGCAGTTTTATAACCTCGGGGCCAGGCCACTAGTTTATAATACTTTGGTCATGCTCAACTGAACTGAGCATGAAATTTAAACAATTGTTGGCATTCTAACATCATTTAGCATGATAAACGCAACATAAATGTTAAAAAACCTTCAATTCTTGGCATTTTAACATTTAAATGCAACATCTGAAAGATTAAAAGCAAGAAATATCCCTATTTATTACCATTTTGATTTCTTATGAGCACGTAAAATTCCATACCCAGTTGTGTTGAGCATGAAAGCAGTTTTATAACCTGGAGGTCTGGTCTGTACAGCAAAGATGATATTATTGCCATTCCTCCAGAAATATAAACATTGTTTGAGTTCATCATCTAAGTAGTTTCCTCTCTTAGTAACTTTTTTCACAGAACTATTAAAAAGTGTTTTTATTTCACAGCAAGCCCATCTAGGCATACTGTGAAATCAAAAGCACTTTTCCACAATAAACCTTATTTCACAAAGTAAGGCCAAATAAAAGATAAGTGTGTTTTGGGTAACAGGTCTGAAAATTTTAGGCAGGGTAGGCACACATATTTTTTTTCTGGAAAAAATATAATTTTAAGCATTTTGAAAGGTACTTCGCCTTTCAAAATGCATAAAATAATATTTTTTCCAGAAAACCTGAAAAAATTTTAGGTATCACCAGTAAATTTACCTAGGGTCAGGTTACCCTAAACACAGGTATTTTTTTATTTGGCCTAAGTAAATGATATCAAGAACATAAGATATCATAGTGTCCAGGTCTGTATGGCAAAGATATTATTGAATCTGATTTCTCAGTAAATATACTCATTGCTGGAAATAATCGTCAAAATGTTTTTCCTCTTCATAACTCTTTTTTCATAGAAATACCTTAAATGGTTTTATTTCACAAAAACACCTTTCAAATCAAAAGCACTTTCCATAATAAGCATCACATCACATATAAGTAAATGATATCAAGAATATAAGATATCATAGTGTCCAGGTCTGTAAAGAAGAGTTATTATGGGGTGTGAATCTTCGGGAAAGTTATGAGTTATACACCTGGAAGTTTCCCCTCTGTCCATGTATTCTACTGAAACTGCTACACCCAGAGCTGATGTCAGAGCTATTATATGTATGTGATCACTTTCTTTGCCCATTGGTTCGACCTCCTGAAATTATCAACAAAGTAAGTAGCATAATATAACTATTGTTTGTTTGATTTGATTCTTTACATCCCAGTCAACAATTTTCCAGCTATGTGTTGGGGTCTAACGGTTTTCCTGTGTTTAACCAGTACTAAGCTAGGATTAATGTGTCTTGCTCAAAGACACAATGCAGTGACGCCGGTAAGGCTCGAACCGGCAGCCCCTCTGTCTCAAGTCAAGCACTCTATCACCGAGCCACTGCGCTCCCATATTACTGTTGTCATGCATGATCAGGATCCAATCTGTTTAATACTCAGATGCTATTCCTGAAAGAATTTTTCGAAAAAGTTGATTTCGAAAAACATCAGCATACGTCAAAACAGCATGAAAATTTTCCCAGGGGGCAAAGAGTTAACAATTGCACCATCTGAATAGAATGTGCAAATAGTGCCATATATAATGTATTCAATATCATTATAAAACATTTTCTCTAACAAATTTTCTTAAAAGACTTGGATATTTTATGGCAAAAAGTTGCAATAATAAATGCTATAAATTATCACACAACAACGATGTTAGGGTAACTCAATGGTTAAGACTTTAAAGCAGGGGAACTATTCATGTGTCCTCAACTACATACCTAGGGAGTGCAGTGGCTCAGTGGTAAAGTGCTTGACTCGAGACCGAGGGGCTGCGGGTTCAAGCCTCACCGGTGTCACTGTGTTGTGACCTTGAGCGAGATACATTAATCCTAGCTTAGTACTGGTTCAACCAAGAAAGACCCGTCCCTACATAACTGAAAGATTGTTGATGGGACGTAATGAATCAAATCAAACAAACAAAATCAACTACGTACCTGGTTACAAAATTCTTTCATAGTTCTCTCCCCTTCAATAAAACAAGAGAAGAAATCTGCTTCTTTCTGTAGGTAGCCAGATACCATTAACCTGAGAATGATAAGAAATTTAAAAGGAATGTAGTCATACACCAGAGCCGAGGCACAAGATTTCCAACAATTTGACATTTTGACAAGTGTAGACTCAGACGAGCCTCTGCAGCCTCCTTTAAGCCTAGAAACTCTAAATGGTATTCAGTCAGTAGCTTAACAATCATAGAATACTCAAGCGACTAGCTAAGGCTCTGATCAGACTGCGCATATGCACAGGCTGGTCTGAGGCTTTGCTGGTCACACCACTTTGTTGGAAATCTCATGCACTGGCTCACCAAATATTATTTGCCAATGATTTATTTAACTGTAGACTCATTTAAATTATTTTCCCAATTTTATCAAATAAGAGAGTAATGGTTTTAATGCAAGGTCCATTATCTGGGAGGTGGAGCTCAGTTGTTTGTCATTAGGTAAAGTCAAAAGTCTCATTTTCTAACAAAAATTCTCACTTAGCTTAATATAACATTAATACAGAAAATATAGGGTAAAGTCGGGTAAAATCTGACAATCGGCTAAATTTGGACAGCGACCTTGTTTCTTTTATTTTTGAACTATTGGAATAAAAATTAAATTCACTAAGCAAACAGTGAAAATCCTGGTGAGACGGCTCTTAATCTCATCTGGATTTTCACTGTTCGCAAACATATGTCTGAATTTACCCGATGTCCGAAGTTACCTGCTTTACCCTAATGACTTAGCCTTCAATTAAGAAAAAATACATTTAAAGATCTGCTCATGATTACAAATGATTAATAGGGTTTCAAATCTGACTTCTCCCTAAACAAGATCTTCAGTCAGACACATGGGTAATGGCCTCTCAGTTCCAGATTAGAATATTTAATGCTGGTTTGAGACTTGATCACAGAAGACACTGCATTGTGTCCTTGAGCAAAACACTTTATCCTCTGTAGAGGTTGATCTGTGCCTTAACCCTTTACTCAACACAAGCGCCTTTGGACGCCTTTGAAATGTAAGATTTTTTTAAATATGTTGAAAACTGGAACATTTGCTCTTGAGGAGCAAAATGTTCCATTTTCCATGATATTTTCAAAACTATTGAAATGTAAAAAATATTTTTGGGAAAATATTTGAAAATTTGAGCTATATATAGAAAATGATGCAATGTTCTGAATATAGCATATGGGGTAAAGGGTTAACCCTTTTCATTATGGATACCTGTAAAAAGGTACTTTGGCAAACAATGAAGATGCAGATGAAATGCCGCATATTGTGGCATTTCATCAGGGTCTGCACTGTTTGTTATTAGATAAAAATAATATTCAATGACAGAAATATATCAAAATTTAGAAATTTTGACCTGTGACCCCTTAACCCTTTTGCTCATGAATATTCATGCTAAACTCCATCCACTATGAATAATTTGTTCAATAAACTTTCACGTCAGTACATAGAACAAAGAAATTAACTGTCAGGTCCACTAGTGCAGCATCATATCTAATCATATTTCCATAATCAAACAGAGTCGACCCTGATCAGGCAGCTCTTATAAGAGCTGCCTGATCTGGGTCTGCTCTGTTGCGTCAAAAGGCACCTCTATGAGGTAAAGAATTAAAATACAAAAAAGGACAAATCCATGTTTGTTGTATCAATATGTAAGGGAAAATTCATCAGAATGAAAAGGGCTAATTGGTTGTAGAACTGTGAAGGGACCCATTCTGATATAATAAATGAAGTTCAAATTACCTTAAATACACCACAATGTAGTCTGAAAGTCCTTGGTCATTGAAAATTTCTAGTAGTTCACTCAGTGCACACTGGTTATCAACCTTATTGACTACCTCCATAAACTAAAATAAAAGAAAAATATAATATTTTATCAGATGATGTCACATCGCAGGCGACACAAAAAAAAATTCAAGTCTAAAAACCAAGGTGATGGACAGATGAAGGAGCACAGGAATGAGAAACAGTATAATCTATTACCCCATTGATCATATGTGGTAGGGTATAAAAAGGACAATTTTAAACTGCATTTAAAGAGAATGGGTCGATGACTTTCTCACACACAAGATTGAGATTTCCGCTGATTTTACCCAAGAAAATTCTATCACACATACCCCATCTCAGCCTGTGGAAAAGATAAAAAAAAAAAACTAGATGCACGCTGGCCACACAACGATCTGTGACGTTGTTGTAATGTTAAAATGACATCACCATGTCACATGTTTGTCTCATCTCAGCCTATTAAGGATTTTCTGGAAGCCTTTTTTCATGTTTTTTTTTTAATATAAAATGAGGCAAGAAAAAGAATCCATTTTTCTTGTGAGGATGGGATAGAAAAATCTGTCCCTTGCAATCACCGTTTGTTAGGTGATTCTCGGGACAGATTTTTCAACGCACCCTATCACTCATGCTGGATTCTTATATAATCAGAATTGGCTCATAATATTTGTTCTTATGAAGAGAAAACTTTATGTGTCTGAAGAATATCCAACAACGCTTTATTCATGTTTTGAAAAACCAAAATGTCACAGATGGATCGATAGACAGATGAACAGAAAGACTGATCTTTGTATAAATTGAAAACATTATACCCGGCCATAAACAAGCTATACAAGATTTAAAATGAAAGCAGTGTTTACAGATGAAAACTATGTTCGCCCTCCCAACTGCAAATTGAGTTGGTAAGCATGCTTAGTGCTCTTTACTGTGTCAAAATGATACAGGCTGAAATCCATCAATTATTTCAAGGGAGAGCATGCACAAACACAATTTTGGTCAAACTTTGAAATTACTAAGTACTGTGGTTACCTTTATTATAAAACAGAGCTCATAAAATTCTGATTTGCCTGTTTTTATAGGATGGAGATCTTGAAAATAAGGTCAAGGTCACCAAAATCTAATCAACTCTTTATCGTGCCACAAGAAAACAATATCTAAAGATTAGCCAGAATACATTGTTCGCTTCAAAAGATAACCTGCAAAACCCCTATTTTGGTTGAAATTAAACATTCCAAAGTACTGGTGTGACCTTGAAAATAAGGTCAAGGTCACCAAAATCTAATCAACTCTTCATCCTCTCCTAATAATATATCTATGCAAGTTTGGTTAAAATCGAACTACTGGTTCAGAAGATAGTGTGTGGAAATGCCAAGGTCACAATAATCTAATGAGCTCTTCCCTCCCTCCCAACAATGTATCTATGCAAGTTAGTTTAAAATCCATCTACTTGTTCAGAATATAGGGCTCAGAAACCCTAGTATAGACATTTCAAACTGCCCTGAAAATTAGGTTAAGGTCACCAAAATCTTATCAACTCTTCCCCTCCTCCCAATAATGTATCTATGCATGTTTGGTTGAAATCCATCAACTGGTTCAGAAGACAGAAGATAACTCACGGAAACCCTATTTTGGACATTTCAAAGTGCCGGTATGACCATGAAAACTAGGTGAAGGTCACCAAATCTAATCAACTCTTCCCATTCTCTCAACAATGTATCTATGCAAGTTTGGACAAAATTCCCCCTCTGGTTCAGAAGATAACGCATGGTAACCACATTTAAGACATTTCAAAGTGCTGCTGTGACCTTGAAAATACGGCCAAGGTCACCAAAATCTAATCAAATCGTTCTCCTCTCCCAACAATGTATCTAAGCAAGTTTGGTCAAAATCGATCCACTGGTTCAAACTATAATGCATGGAAAAGAAGCTATGGGGATGCGGACACCGAAGGTATCCACACCAAAAACAATATGTCCCCCCTCCCTTCGCTTGTAGGGACAAAATCAGCTTCAAAGTCACAGGGTTGATTCAGGTAAAAAATGTATAAACTTTCTTACTGTTTCATGGAAATCCTCTATAGTAAACTCAGGAAACCCAAGAGTGACTAGATCATCTTTACTTTTGCTGGCAACTTCTTTAAATCTGAAAAAATATAAGTAGGCTGATGTCAGACTGTTTTACTATTATAAACTACTTTATAGTATATTCCACAAACCCAAGAGTCACTAGATCATCTTTACTTTTACTGGCAACTTCTTTAAATCTGAAAGAATAGAGGACAGCTGATGTCAGACTGTTTTACTATTATAAACTACTTTATAGTAAATTCCACAAACCCAAGAGTCACTAGATCATCCTTACTTTTGCTGGCAACTTCTTTAAATCTGAAAGAATAGAGGACAGCTGATGTCAGACTGTTTTACTATTATAAACTACTCTATAGTAAATTCCACAAACCCAAGAGTCACTAGATCATCTTTACTTTTACTGGCAACTTCTTTAAATCTGAAAGAATAGAAGTAGGCTGATGTCGGACTGTTTTACTATTATAAACTACTCTATAGTAAATTCCACAAACCCAAGAGTCACTAGATCATCTTTACTTTTACTGGCAACTTCTTTAAATCTGAAAGAATAGAAGTAGGCTGATGTCGGACTGTTTTACTATTATAAACTACTCTATAGTAAATTCCACAAACCCAAGAGTCATTAGATCATCTTTACTTTTGCTGGCAACTTCTTTAAATCTGAAAGAATAGAAGTCGGCTGATGTCAGACTGTTATACTATTATAAACTACTCTATAGTAAATTCCACAAACCCTAGAGTCACTAGATCATCTTTACTTTTACTGGCAACTTCTTTAAATCTGAAAGAATAGAAGTAGGCTGATGTCGGACTGTTTTACTATTATAAACTACTCTATAGTAAATTCCACAAACCCAAGAGTCACTAGATCATCTTTACTTTTGCTGGCAACTTCTTTAAATCTGAAAGAATAGAAGTAGGCTGATGTCGGACTGTTATACTATTATAAACTACTCTATAGTAAATTCCACAAACCCTAGAGTCACTAGATCATCTTTACTTTTACTGGCAACTTCTTTAAATCTGAAAGAATAGAAGTAGGCTGATGTCGGACTGTTTTACTATTATAAACTACTCTATAGTAAATTCCACAAACCCAAGAGTCACTAGATCATCTTTACTTTTGCTGGCAACTTCTTTAAATCTGAAAGAATAGAAGTAGGCTGATGTCGGACTGTTTTACTATTATAAACTACTCTATAGAAAATTCCACAAACCCAAGAGTCATTAGATCATCTTTACTTTTGCTGGCAACTTCTTTAAATCTGAAAGAATAGAAGTAGGCTGATGTCGGACTGTTTTACTATTATAAACTACTCTATAGAAAATTCCACAAACCCAAGAGTCACTAGATCATCTTTACTTTTGCTGGCAACTTCTTTAAATCTGAAAGAATAGAAGTCAGTTGATGTCAGACTGTTATACTATTATAAACTACTCTATAGTAAATTCCACAAACCCTAGAGTCACTAGATCATCTTTACTTTTACTGGCAACTTCTTCAAATCTGAAAGAATAGAAGTCAGTTGATGTCAGACTGTTATACTATTATAAACTACTCTATAGTAAATTCCACAAACCCTAGAGTCACTAGATCATCTTTACTTTTGCCGGCAACTTCTTTAAATCTGAAAGAATAGAAGTCGGCTGATGTCGGACTGTTATACTATTATAAACTACTCTATAGAAAATTCCACAAACCCAAGAGTCACTAGATCATCCTTACTTTTGCTGGCAACTTCTTTAAATCTGAAAGAATAGAAGTAGGCTGATGTCAGACTGTTATACTATCATAAACTACTCTATAGTAAATTCCACAAACCCAAGAGTCATTAGATCATCTTTACTTTTGCTGGCAACTTCTTTAAATCTGAAAGAATAGAAGTCGGCTGATGTCAGACTGTTATACTATTATAAACTACTCTATAGTAAATTCCACAAACCCAAGAGTCATTAGATCATCTTTACTTTTGCTGGCAACTTCTTTAAATCTGAAAGAATAGAAGAAGGCTGATGTCGGACTGTTTTACTATTATAAACTACTCTATAATAAATTCCACAAACCCAAGAGTCACTAGATCATCTTTACTTTTACTGGCAACTTCTTTAAATCTTAAAGAATAGAGGACAGCTGATGTCAGACTGTTTTACTATTATAAACTACTCTATAATAAATTCCACAAACCCAAGAGTCACTAGATCATCTTTACTTTTGCTGGCAACTTCTTTAAATCTGAATGAATAGAAGTCGGTTGATGTCGGACTGTTTTACTATTATAAACTACTCTATAGTAAATTCCACAAACCCAAGAGTCACTAGATCATCTTTACTTTTGCTGGCAACTTCTTTAAATCTGAAAGAATAGAAGTCACCTGATGTTAGACTGTTATACGATTATAAACTACATGTACTCTATGGTAAATTCCACAAATCCAAGAGTGACTAGATCACCTTTACTTTTACTAGCAACTTCTTTAAATCTGAAAGAATAGAAGTCAGCTGATGTCAGACTGTTATACTAAATATTATAAACAACATGAACTCTATAATAGTAAATTCCACAAACCAAAGAGTGACTAGATAATCTTTATTTTTACTGGCAACTTCTTTAACTCTGAAGGAATATAAGTCACTTGACAAAGGCCTTTTTATACTTTTATTGCTAAGACTGACTATAAGTAAACTGGTCAAAATACATGTGTAAGTTAAGCTATCACTATTCATAAATGTGATAAGCACTAAATTCTCATGAACTGGTTCCGACTCTTAGCAAAAATTATTTCTCACACTGCCGAGCTATATCTCCATTATTGGTGCTTTTTAAATTAATGCAAAAATCCTTCTAGTTTGATAAAAAATAATTTAATCACATGTTGTCATGTCTGAGAATTGTCCCGCGGCAGTGCTTTTCATACAGTTAAAAGGCCAAGTTCTAAAGATATTGAGCAGGAAAATCTAAAGACATTGAGCAGGAACAAAATTCTGAAATCAAGCAAGGGTCATAACTCTGTTACAAATAAGCAAAAATTAACAGGTAACAATCCCAACCTAGATATTGTCAATATCTATGCATATAAAAAAAAATGTCGAAAAAGGTCTAGTCAATATCAATGCACATATAAAATATGGCGAAATTCTGTCAATTTTTTCTCAAGATATTGAGTAGAACCAAATTCTGACCCCAATCAAGGGCCATAGCTCTGTTACAAAGTTCAAAAAAAATGACAGGGATTAATCAGCTTTTAGGTCACTGTCTTGCCACAACCATAACTGGTTCCTATCTCCATAGCTTTACTAGAGACTGGGACATTGCATACCATGCGACTATCAGTGACCGAATGGCTGTATAATAACAATCCCAATCTAGATCTTGTCAATAAAAATGATTATATAAAGCTAGGTCAAATTCTGTCAATTTGTTCTCAAGATATTGAAAGGAACAAAAATTCGGACGTAAATCAAGGGCCATAACTCTGGTAGGAATGTGTGAAAACTGATGTGTAACAATACCAAGCTAGATCTTGTCAATATGAATGCATAAATAAAATTAAGTGAAATTCTGTCAATCTGTTCTCAAATCATTGAGCGGAAATGAAATTCTGATGTAAATCATGGGCCACCATAACTCTGGTAGAGTTCGAAAAATGACTTGTAACAATCCCAAGCTAGATCTTGTCAATATGAATGCATATATAAAATTTGGTGAAAATCTGATAATTTGCTCTCAAGATATGGAGCAGAAACGAAATTATGGCATAAATCAAGGGCCATTACTCTGATGCAAATGTGAGAAAAATGACAGGTAAAAATCCCAACTTGAGCGTTGCCATAAAACTAAATCTCTGACCGTATATCCGACGATATACCTCCCAAAATAAAATTTTTTAATGCATGTACAGTTATCCCCCAAATGTATGTGAGCCGTCGCTACTTTCCTATGTGAAAACTACCAAAGACTCATATGCTGATTCAATTTCTTTCATAGCTGAAGTCTAAAATTTTGAACACTAGTTGGCAACAAAAAAAGGTCTAGGCAAACAGTGCAGTGGCGGGTCCAGACGGGGTTAGCTCGAGCCCCCCTCCCAAACCCCCCACCCCCCTTTTAAATACCCTATGAAAATGAAATAATTTGGTCTCAATGAGACCAAATTATTTCATTTTCCAGGGATATTTAGGAAAAACGAAATAAAAACAGCAAAAAATAACCACCATCCCTTTATACATGTACATATGAATCCCCTTTCTTGAAATCCTGGGATAGCCCCTGCAGTGCAGACATAGATCAGACAGCAGTGTGATCAGGATCTTCTCTATTTGCCATTCTGAAATACATTTTGTGAATTCCAGCCCTGATAACCTGCATTTTATTTAAGACCAGAAAGAGAAGGGTGTTCATAATTTTAGAACATTTACTGTACACTACCTTGCCATATCTGTTCTCTCTGTTAATAACTTTTCTAAATAAGCATAACCAAAGGCCCTAAAGAAACAGTTGCCATCCCCTCTTGTCTTTCTAACACACTGGAATCTCTGCTTTAGGTCCTGAAAAATTAAATCATACATTTACATTATCCTAAATTACGTATCTGAATTCTGAATACACGTCAATTTCAGTCATTTTTAGCCTTTTTTCACTCTAAATTTTCTTTCTCCATTTTTATTATTTAGTTTACATCCCATGATATAAGGTTAACACCCCTATCAAGATAATGGACTTCAAATCTTCAGATGAATAAATAAAAATTAATTAATTGGTAAACATATCTCTAATGATCCAAAATGTGTAAAATTAAGATGGAGCAATTCTAGGAGAAACTATCCCATCAAAAAATAATTTTCTTTTTTACCAAACAAAATGTATGTTGTGGGTACTCAAAAAAACTGTCTCACTGAAACAGTTCTTCTTTTGAGCACCCAAAACATGTGTTTATATTTTGGGATAAGTAAATATTAACAATTTTACACCATTTTTTTTTTGTCTGGGGCCCTGAAGTAATCGAGATCCTTCTTAAGACTAAGAGACAGATCTAGATTGTTGGTCTTGTCTCATAATTGCTAAACTAATGTTCATAGGTCCAGATAAAGAAATTTTATGAGCTGAAAAAATTGTAATTAATTTCTTAGCCATCAATTTAAACATGTGTTTTGGGTGCTCAAAAGAACCATCTCAACGAGAAGGTTCTTTTGAGTACCCACAACATATGTTTTGGATGAGAAATAAAGAAAGTAATTTTACAATAAGTACTCTTGTATAATTAAATTATCTATACCTATCGCTGTTTGAAGCTATTATCAAATGAACAAAAACCCATGTTCAAATCATGAGATTCATGTGCAGTTTGAACATGGGTTTTAACTCGAAAATACTTAAGATGAGCTGCGAGTAGTTTGCATAATGTTAAATGGAAAGCATTGCAGCCTAGACTGATCATTTCAATGATACTTCTGTTTGCAAACACGTTGTGTGCAACTATGACGTTGTGACCACGTCACAACATCAAAGTTTCAGCTAATGCCATTTTGTTTAAAGAAAAGTGAGGAAAAAGTGTCAATAAGTAATGCACGGGTGAAAGTTCAAAATTTCCAAAATATTGAACTTTCGAAACTCCAATCTTAAAACTTGCTATATGCCCACTTAATATTCACAATTTCAAGTTTAAATGGTCAACTGTCTTTAGACAGATGGAAAATAAATCAGAAAAGCTATTATCATCTTCCTAATTCAGCATTTTGAGGCTGACTTATTTTTTAAAAGGTTTCAGTAGAACCTGTGTAATTAATCTTTAAGTTGGTAAGCTGTAACATTTGGTAAGATAAACTGTACGGTGTAATATTTGGTAAGAAAAAAAGTCACAGAAAATATCACACAGGAAAGTTCTTTGAATACATCAAAGCCTGTATCAGAATTTTTTCTTCAAAGTTATCATATATAGCTGTCATTTTGTCCCCACCACCCCCCCCCCAAAAAAAATTCACCAAACTGCATCATGCGTATGTTCAATATGTCTACATTGTTTAGGAAAAGTATTGGATTAATTCGTCAAAAGCTGTGGTAGGAGTTGATTGGCCCATGAAGGCGCTATCTATGCAGAAAAGCCATATTAGGGAAAATTGACTAAGATCTCATAGCTGTCAATTTGTCAAAAAAAAATAAACCAAACTCCAGGCTTAATGCATATATGTTCAATGTGTCTACGTTGTGAAGGCTAAGTAACAAATTGCTCCATTAAAAGCTGTTGATCAGCCTGTGCATGCACTATTTTAACATAAGCATAACCCCGAAATAAAAAGTCATAAATATAGAATTACAATGGAAAATAACTTTAATAGAATTGGCCCCTAGCCTTTACTTTTTTATTAGAAGTATTTGTCTTGTAGATATGAATATGATTTCACCCGTATGATTTCACCCGTTTGATTAAATTCCAGCAATGACTTTTAAAGATATTAAGGAAACAAAACATTATGGATGGATGGACGATGTTTGCCTCGATGCATATGTTAAATAGACATTTTCAGATCCAGTTATTTTGCTGGTGTTTTAAAGACTAAATAATGTGCTTTGCCTCTATACTGAGGTAAAGGCGCAAGATGATAGTTACGTTTGAATAAAACCACGACTCATTTTCAGCTTTTACCTATGTCTAAGGTTGACATTATGCTTTCAAAAGGTGCCACCTTTATCGTAACCAAAAAATCATATAAAAACTGAACCTGTTGTATCTTAGTTCTGTAGATTTCATCCTCCTTAGCGTACTCTTCACTAAGACTATCAAAGCTGATTCTCTCACTGATCAATAGCTGGTTCTCTACTATCTGTGAAATACAAATAACAATCATCAGTAGATTATTAATATGTCGGGTACCAGAACAACTTACTCTTCACTAAGACTATCAAAGCTGATTCTCTCACTGATCAATAGCTGGTTCTCTACTATCTGTGAAATACAAATAACAATCATCACTAGATTATTAACTTGTTGGGTACCAGAACCTCTCACTGATCAACTGCTGGTTATCTACTATCTGTGAAATACAAATAACAATCATCAGTAGATTATTAACTTGTTGGGTACCAGAACCTCTCACTGACCAAAAGCTGGTTCTCTGCTATCTGTGAAATACAAATAACAATCATCAGTAGATTATTAACTTGTTGGGTACCAGAGCCTCTCACTGATCAACAGCTGGTTCTCTACTATCTGGAAAATACAAACAACAATCATCAGTTGATTATTAACTTGCTGGGTACCAGAACCAACATACTCTTCACACAGACTATCAAAGCTGATTCTCTCACTGATCAATAGCTGGTTCTCTACTATCTGGAAAATACAAATTACATTCATCAGTTGATTATTAATTTGTTGGGTACCAGAACCTCTCACTGATCAACAGCTGGTTCTCTACTATCTGGAAAATACAAATAACAATAATCAGTAGATTATTAACTTGTTGGGTACCAGAACCTCTCACTGATCAATTGCTGGTTCTCTATTATCTGGAAAATACAAATAACAATCATCAGTTGATTATTAACTTGTTGGGTACCAGAACCTCTCACTGATCAACTGTTGGTTCTCAACTATCTGGAAAATACAAATAACAATCATCAGTAGATTATTAACTTGTTGGGTACCAGAACCTCTCACTGATCAACTGCTGGTTCTCTACTATCTGTGAAATACAAATAACAATCATCAGTAGATTATTAACTTGTTGGGTACCAGAACCTCTCACTGACCAAAAGCTGGTTCTCTACTATCTGTGAAATACAAATTACAATCATCAGTAGATTATTAACTTGTTGGGTACCAGAGCCTCTCACTGATCAACAGCTGGTTCTCTACTATCTGGAAAATACAAATAACAATCATCAGTGGATTATTAACTTGCTGGGTTCCAGAACCAACTGACTCTTCACTAAGACTATCAAAGCCGATTCTCTCACTGATCAATAGCTGGTTCTCTACTATCTGGAAAATACAAATAACATTCATCAGTTGATTATTAACTTGTTAGGTACCAGAACCTACTTATATGTTCTCAGACAGGAAAAGTATGTGTTGACAAAATAGTCCCAGATCAGAATGCTAGAAAAGCTGTCTGATCAGGGAATATTCATTTGCTTAAAATTTTTCAGAAAATTATTATTGATAAATGAGCCATGACATATTATTTCCAATGATGTGGTACATGTGACCAGCAAAGGTTCAAATCAGCCTGCGGGTATGTGCAGTCTTATCAAAGCATTTGCTTGTCGCTTGCATATTCTATGAATGTTAAGCTACTGACAGAACATCATTTGGAATTTCTAAGCTTAAATGTCTTGTGAACCTTCAAAAAAAATTTTTAACTTCTATTGAATGAAAGCCAGTAATGAGAGAAACAGAATGTCGAAAGCCCCATCAAAAAATTCAAACTAGTTACCAAGTTATGAAGGTTTCAAAATTTAATAAGATGAAAATATGCGAGAGGCTCATATGACATCATTTGAGCATTTTTAAATATTAAATTTAATATATTCCATTTAATTCAACATTATTTAATATTTTATTTGCTGAAAATGATTCAATATGATAAAATGCACTATTTGCATATAAAAATTTAATTGTATTGTTTTTAATTGCTTTGAAATGGCACTACATAAAATATGACATTTTGAAAAAATCATTTCAAAACAATAATATGGGCGGGGCTTATATGCTAATTTGCATAATTTTAAAACTTGCATAACTTTTGACTGGGTTGGAATTTTAAGATGGGGTTTTCGGCATTTTGGTTTTCTCATGACTGTCATTTAAATCATGAAGAGTTTAAACTTTTTTTTGAAGCCTCACAAGATGCAACATTGTTGAAAATCACATGACACGGCTCAAATAAAAAGTGTTGACTGGATTAATCCAGATCATATGCCATCATCAGCTGGATACTAGGCCCCAAACTGGTAAACAGGCCCCCAGGTTATGAAACTATTTTAATCCTCAACTCAACTGAGTAAGAAAGGATCATTGACACTTGCTATGGGTAAATGCCTATGATTTTCAGTAAAAATAAAAGCTTGTCAATCATCCCTTTCTTCACCTTGAAGCTACAATGGCATGAGTACTTTATGGCAGTGAAATCCATTTTCGATATTAAATGCTTCTAAGATGTAAACTTTGGGGTAGAACAATCAGTTTTACATTAAAATATATAGAAATCAGAAAACATTTTTTAAAATATCATTCCCCCCCGTGTGCCAGCTAAAGCTTTTGCCTGTATATGTGTTACCATATTTTACACATTGTCTGGAAGTAGCTTGCTGGCACAAGGGGGGGAAAGATGTTCAGCAGCCCAAAAACCCAGGGCCTAAGCCCATAAAATGCATTTTCTACCGAAAAATAAAAATAATGACAGTAATGAAGCTCTCTAGAACCAACCTCCTAAATTGCTTGTATTCTGTGCTAGTTTAATATAAAGTACATAAAGAATAAAAGTAGAATTAGCAAGGTTTATGCATGTTTTCATAAGAAAAAAATCTCACTGTTCTGTAATGACACATTCTTTTGCAAAAGTCCTGTACTTATCTATTTGCATGCTAGGGAATTGTTCGTGTTTTTATTTTCGTCTGCTGACTTTCTTCAAAATTAAGTTTTTACAAATAAACCACTCAGGACCACCATCGGAGTGTCTAACAGTTTGGATCCAGATCAAGACCGACATTCTGTTGGTCTTCATCTGGGTTCAATTTGTTTGCAAACGGCTATTGGCAGACGACGAAATTATCCTCTGGCATGCAAAGAGTTATAACAGGTATATACTTTAGTGTTCAATATATTGTCTCATATAGGTAGCTTTCTACATGTATATGTATATCATAAATATACGGGCACTTTAAAAACATTTGACATGCTATGCTCTTTAAACAAAGCAAAAGTAATTTTCAAGGGATCCAGTTAGAATTAGTTTTACTTTCCAATGCTAAATGGGACACTTTCATTCCTTCAAAAGTATTTATTTCTTTTGTTGAGCTTTCAGTTTTGTAGTATTTACGGTACATATAGTCAAAAATGTACAGGTAACTTCAAAATTATCTCCCCAAAATCATTTTATTACAAAACATATTTTGTTTTTTAAACAATTTCATCAATAATCGTGATTTATTGATACTCTGCATATGATATATTCAATAGATATCACCATGCCTACCAAATAAATCTAGAAAACGTGCATAAATCACTGTTTAAAGCTATTTTTATTGTCATAAAATTTCAGACCCCCTCCCCTTTCTACCCGCCATAACTCTCACATGCTTAGGAATTTTGAAAATATTTTGCTAGCTGGCTCTTGCCATAAGATTCACCTATTGCACTGATACTACAGGTACATGCACCACACCAGAAGCTCAAAAGCAGCGTTTTGCGAATCAGAAATATAGGCGTATAAGGCCCAAACCGTCAATGATCCTTTCAACTGCTCAAAATAAACTAAAATATCGACAAATAGAGAAGTGTCTTGCCTTAAGTCTATCAGATGTTGAATTTATCATGCTAATAAATGTTAAACTGCCAACAACTGTTTGCATTTTTAACATTTTTGAGCAGGACAAATTTCGTGCTCTGCTGAGTTGAGTATGAAAAAAGTTTTATAACCTTGGCTCAGGTACTTTGGCAAACAATAATTACAACTGCCATAACATTTATTGAGATCTGTTAATCTGATCTGTCGAGAACAGACATCTGATCCTATTGACTTGCATTTCATTTTTCATTGAACTTCTGTTCATATTCATGAGGGGCGGGGACATTCACTGCAGAGCTTCTTTTGTGATACTGTACAATGCTTCTATGAAGAGAAATGGACAGACGGCAACTTCTTGCACTTAATTTTACATTTACACAGATATTTTCAGGCGGAAAAGCAAAGATTAACTTTAATTAACAGTATTCATGCCGATCAGCTGTCTAATGTGATCTCGCCGCCATCTCGTTTTTTTGAAGTGACGTCTACATTTGCACATCATAGTCTAAATGTGTGAAACAATATCAACTGGAAACGTAATTTTAAGGAAAACATAATCAAAAAATACTTAGAAGAAAGAATAACATAAGAAGTTGTAATTTCTTGAGCGAAGACCTGGCTGACTTGCCGCATAAAGCAGCATTTCATCAGCATCTGCACTATTTGCTACGCTAAAAACAATCTTCTGTGAGGGACAGATGATTTTATCGAAATTTTGACAGACAACCCCTTAAAGTAGAAAATTGGCTATTCCATACTTATTGCACCAATATAATGTATGGGATAATCGACATGTATCAGAAAAAGGTTTTTCTAACAATTTATAAATCACCCCGTTTTAAATTTTCTATTAATCACTTTTGAAAGCACTGTACATAGATCCAGATCAGCTGGCTTCTGATGGAGCCGTCTGATCCGTATCTACACTGTTTTCACTCTGATTGAAAATACATGCTTACCACTGGAATGCTACAGGATAAGGCCAGAATTTTTTTTATTAGTTGATTTACGAACCCTCCTCCTGTAATTTTCAGGAAAGTAGGAAAAAAATAAAATTTAATTTCTAAAAAAAAAATTATTTTATCCGCCGACTCTATTATTTGTTTCGTTGAAAAAAAAAAATATATTTTTTTAGGTTCTGTCTGTGTATTTTTTAAAGTGACACTGTAAAAAGTGATTGTCCTGTCCAGATTTTTAGGAAAATGATAAAATATTAAAAAATCTAATACAGACTGTTTGTTGGTTTGCCTTACTAGTTTTACTGTTTTTTCTGGAGAAATTTAAAAAAAAAAAAAAAAAAACTCTGAAAATGACCAGTTAACTGGTCATTTTCAGAGCTTTTTTATTTACTTTTTTTCGTCTCCCAGACCCTAAATCTGAAAAAAATTCCCGTAAATCAAATAATAAAAAAAATCTGGCCTAACTGGATGAAAATTGAAGAGTAGAGTAGTTTGTTTTTTTGGCTGTTTCTTAGGGTCCATTTTATTACAGCGGGTCCCAGACAGTGATTTCAGAGTCTGGACAGTAGGTGGGACCCAATAACCTATGTCAGGGAAAACAGTAAGGTAAATAGTTGTGCTCAGTTATGAGCTTGATAATAATCTTACATCTTTCTCCATTTCACGCATCTGTGCCATTGTAGCTTCATCATAATTCTTATCTGAAAAAAAAAAAGAGACTCAATACAATCAGGCCCCTAGTGCATAAATGAAAATTATTTTTCTTATTTTTCAACCAAAACATATATTGTGCAGGCTTTCAAGTGCCCATCAACAGAAAAGTAGGGAAAAAGTAGGGATAAAAATTTGGAAAAAGTAGTGAAAAAGTAGGGATTACCTGTGTAAAAAAGTAGGGATAGTAGGGCTTTTCCAAATATAAAGATCATTACAATGAGCTGTTTGAAATAAGAAAGGACGTGTAACGGTTTGGCCGTTTTTTGGCCCACGATGGATTTGGCTGAAATTTTAATATATGGTGGTTTGATCTTTGCCCTTTCACATGAGCATGTTTTTGAATTAACGACGGCATATGCAGTCACATGAATTAAAGTTTCTCACTAGTATGTATAAACAGAGGTTTGTTCATGAATGTGGATATTTTTAAAGATGCAACAAGCAAACTGACCTCAAACATAATACCAAACATGCGTACGTTTATACTCGTCATGTCTTTGTCGTAATTTGAGCTAACACTACCATCATTAATTAAAAATTATGCTAAAACTTGGCTAAATACTGTGTTTACGATTACCTTGATGATATGTTGTTTTTAGGTGTAATATATATTGAACATTTAGTGTTTTATCGCCTTTTCCAGTTAATCAATAGCCCAAACAAGCCTATTCCGGTTTATTCATATCAATATAATCAGTACGACATGTACACAAGCATGCATGTAACATGTTAAACGCGGCATTACATGCGCAACCTTTTTTTGCTGGATTAGTATGAAACATGAATTTAAATAGTTATAAAGCAACATAAATGATAATGGAAGCTTTGACCACCTTTTTTGCTCACAGCCACAATTATTAAATAGATACATGTGAGTGTTGTATAGCTGTCTGTTCATCTGTCAGTTCGTCTGTATGTCACACATTTGTGTCTGTGACGTATCTTCCAAACACATGATTCGATTATAAGATTAATTCACAAAACTGTGCACCTTTGTGGATGAACATGCAGAATAAATGAATACTTTAAGGCCATGTCAAAGCAGGCGGTCATAAGTTACATGTACAGACTGCATATCTGCTCCATATTTTACGCATGTCCCAGCTCAGATATCCAACAGTCGTTATAGCGCTGTGGTCTATATTACTTACCTATTATCTTACGTGTAACTAAGGGTTCGCAGTTCACAATCCCGAAGAAACCTATGTTTTGTGTCATTGTGCAAGACCCTTCATCTTTATTGCGTAATACATGTTCGACCGAGGAAACGTCATGACTGAAATATGGTTCACTGTAACGTAGAGCAGTGACGTACAGCATTAAAACACTTAGTCATGTTTCAAGCATTTGTGGTGCAGACATCTATTTCAAGGGTGACAACTTCCGTCAATGCAGGGATTTGGGAACCGTTTGAACAAAATACATTGTGTTTTGATAAAGGTGAATAAACATCTAAAATAGAGTATTTCGATCCTTGAATATTAAATGTATGTGTTTGTTGGTACCAGTGACTATTTACCATCTGCAGATAAGTGGTTGTTGTATATATACTGCATTATTTTAGCAAACACTTTACGAGAGCGATATTCGTTGAGGAAACAAACAGTTTACCACAAATATTGTGCACATGTAAGCATGAAAAGCGCATTACACTCATTATGAATAAAATGCTTGTGACGTTCGCATTCAGGCCATTGGGTGTTTTTATAATGCTTTCTTGCATAAATAACAATGAATTGAAAAGAACAAAACTAAATCAAAGAATAACAATGGTTTATTTGCGACAAAATCTGCGCCACCTATATACATCATATATGTACATGAGAAGTTACGAACTTCAAAAAATATAGATAGGTGTTAGTTTTGAGGGTCAGTTACAATATATGTTGAGAGTGTGCATTTGTATACATCACACCAGCTCCTTTTTGTTCAAATAACCTCACTTAAATAATATTACCATTATACTGACACAGTTCTATCAAAATTTTGGAATCATATCAAATGATTCCGATATCTGTGTTGTGAAGTAGCTTTTTGCTCTACCTTATGAACCGCTAGATGAATTTCATCGAAACTTGCACAGATACTTATCTTGGACAGCCAAAAACGAATTATAAGATTTTGGTGACCTCAACCTTATTTACAAGGTCACCAGGGACATATATAAAAAAGGCTTGTATGTACTCTATCTTCCTAACCAATGACCAGATTTTTACCAAACTGACACAGATAACTCATTAGAAAGACCTTAATAAATGACTAGAATTTGGTGAAATTGACCTTAATTCCAAGATCACCAGCGTCACATAACTCCTTTAAATGGGGGGACAACTCTATCTAATGTTGTATACTTTCAATTCCTAACAACTCTAGTATGGCCATATTAAACAGTGTCTGCCCTGTAGTTTGAGAATACCAATAACTGATTATTTTTCCCTCATGCTCCAAAGAATGATCACATAATTTGTCATTTTTGACAATCTTAATTCAAAGTAATGGGCCATGCCAAAACAGAAGTGGCGGTGAGCTGTCTTTTTAAAAGCATATTGTACCAAAGAACTGTCTCCAGAAAACTATGTATCAGTATAACTATGTATCAGTATCCTTGCACCTTCTCTCTCCATTGGTCTCTCTCTCTCTCTCTCTCTCTCTCTCTCTCTCTCTCTCAAATAAGACTCGCAATCACTGAAATGTTGTTGAATTTGCTTTTCAAACGCAATATATCCGAGGACTGTTTGTAAGAAATAATATTGATACGAGCTTGCTAATATGTACATTGTATTCCATTTTTGTACGGGAATCTTACGTCTCTCCAGTGATTTTAGTACTCTCAGTGCTTTGATAAGTATGAATTGAATAGTACATTTCAGGATAAAATTTGCAGAAAAAGTCTTTTTACAGTATTTGCCACATGCGGAACCGGTTCAGAGTTACCATTTTATGGTGTAATATTATATGCACAATAAAATGAGAAATAGTTTTATCCGGTTCCGCATGTGGACATGTATGTAATTGAGTCACGAAGTACACGAGGGTGTTTGGTTTTACCATAGACTTAGTGTTAAGTGTGGTTGATAGGGCATGCATTTAACCCCAAAATTTATCATTAAAATACATTTTAATGAAGAAAATAAATTATGGACATTAAACTAGAGACTCTTAGGTATCATTTGGTAATATTTTGGAGGGATTTCTTTACAATCGATTTTTTACTGTAAAAGTGGGCCATTTGTAATACAAAACCGTTACACGTCCTTTCAGATTGAATGGGCTGGATAATACCTGTGACAATAGTACTAGCCAAACAGAGAGACTTTTAGGTTAAATATCAAATTTTAGCGGCGCACTCCTTGAATGAACATAGAAGTTAATTTATAAAATCTGAGCGAGCGAAGCAAGCAAGGAAAAATTTCTGGATTTTTACGCGTAAATGACATTTTAGAGTGAAAAAGTAGGGATAGTAGGGCATTTTCATGAAAAAGTAGGGAAAAGTAGAAGCAGATCAAAAAAGTAGGGAAAAGTAGGAAAAGTAGGGCCCGCTTGAAAGCCTGATTGTGGGTACTTTTCATGATCAATGACATCAATGAAATGGTTCTTTTGAGCACCCAAAACATTTATAAGTTAAAAATGATTGGTTAGAAAATATTCTAGTTTTACACTGAACATTTTTTCTACCATGTATTACTCTGTAAGTGACCTAGATAAGACAATAAAAATGATGTTTGGATCAGCCCACAGGCCTCCTGAGAACAGGGGCTGATCCAGGATTCCTTGATGGGGGGTTCATATTTACAAAGGGGGGTTCAATTTGTTAATATTACCTGATTATTTATTATTTTTCCTGATTTTCTGAAAACTCTCCATAAAAATGAAATAATTGTGTCTCAAAGGAGGGTTCGAGTGAACCACTTCAACCCCTCTGGATTCGCCACTGTGAGAAGAAGGCATAACTAAGAACTAACTTTTTTTTTTATTTCCGAACCAAAACATATATATTGTGGGTTTTTGGGGGGGTTTGGGTTCTTAACGTCCCAGTCAACAGCTATGGTCATGTCGGGATGGCCAGTCCACCTAACCACACTTTTTTTTCCTGAGCAAGCAACCAGTACTTCCTGCACATATTTTCGCTTGTAACTGAGAATGACCGTAGAAATTATTTCATGACCAATCTCCCCGAAAGTATGGGACTGGGCCAGGATCAAACTCTTGACCCCTGGATCTGCAGTCAGACACATTAGCGACTGCTCTACACTACCCGGTGTATATGTTGTGGGCATTCAAAGAACCATCTCATTGATATGGTTCTTTAAAGCATCCAAAACATATATATTCAGGGCCTTTTCTACCCATCTCCAGGGGCCGAATTTTCGGCCCCATTCCCTATCAAAAATAGTCACCTTTTTTCCCAATACCATGTCTGATTTTCCCAATTAAGAAAAGTAAAAAAAAAAAATTATTTTTTTTTTACTTTTTTTTAGAGACCACTTCTACTTGGGAAACACTTACCCATATCAGAATGATACTTAAACACTTGTGCTTAAGTGGTATGCTTTGCATAATACAATCTAAAATAACTTGATTTTGATGATATATTTTGCTACCCTTGTAATGCTCTATGTCGTTAATTTCTCCCAATTTTGATGTTAAGTCAATCATTTTTTCCCAATTTTGGCCAGGGGCCTTTTCCCAAAATTGCTGGAAAAGGCCCTGATATTTAGACTGATGGATAAGAAGATTGTCATGTGTTTACTATCAAAAAGTATGCTTATCTGGACATTCATGGAGGCCATATGCCCATGGGCTATTGTATGGGTAAAGCAATTCTTTAAGTCATAGTTATACCATGGGTACCTTGAGATAATCCACGAGCTGTAGCAAGTGGATTATCTTACGCACAGGTGGACAAACATGGTATAACTATATTATACCACCTACATCAGTGTAGACCATGCACAGCACGAGATATTTTGTGCCAAAGTTGGTAAGGGTGGTATAAATGTGGATGACCATTTTTGTGTCAATAAATTTATTTCAGATTCAACAATTCAGGTTTACTTATTATGTAAATAATACACTGGCTTCAGACTCTCAGATTTTTAACTTAAAGGTTGAAATATCAAGCCAGAATCATTTATTTTTAGTTTTTTGCTCTCTCGATACAAACACATGAAATTAGAATTTTTCAATAATCAAGTGTTGCACCAGAAAATATATCTTTGGTACAAAATTCCATGTTCATACTTTGAATGTTCCAGCAATGAACGCTCTGTAGAGGACTAGAGGCTTCACAGGAGCAATTGCGTCAGTTGCCCATGGCAAATTTGTGATATCAACCCTTCTTCACAGGTTTAGATACAAAAAAAAATGAGTGTAAAATTGTATTTTTATCTTACACATTAGATGAAATATATGGTTTATAGAGACGGTTCTTTTGAGTACCCACAACATTATGTTTTGGTTGAGAAATAAGAAAATTAAGATAAGACTTTTTATTTGCCACCTATTTATGATGAATTTCCACAGAGAATGAAGTTGAATAGATAAAATCTGAAGATCAGCAAACTGCGGCTGGGTTGTGCTGTGGGGCTTTAAGACCCAACCCATCCGAGCCTTCTCTGATGTTTAAGTGGCTTTTCCATATTTTGATATTTGCCACTAACATCAGAGTAACTCCTATTGGGAAAATCCAGAATTTTCTTCACCTATCAAAAATTGGGTATTTTTACCAGCAATATTGACAGATGAATGATGTATTCATTTGGTAACTGTTTAAATGATAAAACTAATGAACATACGACTGAAAAATAAAAGTAGTTTCGCTAATAAGTGATTAATGGGAAATGAAGGGTAATGAATGTAGCTTAATCACCAACTATATGTGTACAGAGGGTAGGCTACAAAAGGTGTGGATAATTTCCATCTTTGTAAGATTTAAATAAAAAAAATATCATTTTATTTTAGAGATAAATCATAACTCGACCCTATTTTAGCTTTTAGTGTCACCGATCTTTCATTTAATTACCATAATTTTCATTGAAAGTGCCCAGCCACGACTGGCTGGGAGAATTCTGGATTTTAGATAGCCAAGTTGCTCTGACGGTAGTGGCAAATATCAAAATAAAGAAAAGCCACTAAAACGTCAGAGAAAACTCGGACTATGTACTCCCAAGCCGGGATCGAACCTCAGACACTAGAACCAGAGCCAAGTGCGCTAACCAGTGAGCTACCACACTTATATAATGCAGTAGCACGCCATATATGATCTGGCAAATTCACCACCGCTTTATTCCGTATTTCCATGAACTTTTCGTTTCGTAATCAGAATCGAAAAAAAAACTCCCCACCCACTTCTTCTCCAATCGAAACGGTGAAAAAAACATCTCGAAACCTCCATTATTTTATCTTATTTCGGACATGCACTTTGGCCTATAAACCATATAATACCGATTGAATAAAACAGAGAAAACTGCTAGTATTTTACTTGGATCGAACATAAAATTTTCTTCCGCCATTGTTTACAAAATGCGTACTGGTTCTTGGCGCTCGAGTGGTTTTAATACGGAGAGCGGGGAATTAGTAGCCAGGGAATAGAATAGAATTATTTTATTAAATCCCTCTATGACGTCAGAGTAGAGGTCTGCTCTGTCTCCAGGCTGCGGAGCAGGAAAAGAACAGCCAGAAAAATGACTTCTATCCCATCAATTGAAGGTAATATTTGTTTTTCATCTGTCTTTTTGACATGAAAACTATTTTTAAAAACTAAAAACGTAATTTCTGTAAACAAATCTGAACTATCTGGGAAATTATAACCTGTTCACAGGGGGAACGAGGAAATGTCCTCCCTTTTATGTGTGTTTTTGCTTTGTTTTTGTATTTTTTTTCCTTTTTTTTTGGGGGGGGGGGAGACAATGGATTTTCAGGGAAAAAGGAAGCAAATGCAAAATAGAAGAAGAGGGGGCAGGTGAACAATTCAGCATTGTCATCGGGATTTCCGGTTCTGAGGTTCTGGATGGGGTGGGGGGGGGGGGGGTCTGGTACTCACTATTAATTAAAAATTAGCCCATTATTCAATTCATTAAAATAAGGCCAATTATTCATTAAAAGTCAGAAAGGTGGCATTGAAATCTGATTATACACTATTCATATTTTTTTCTTCAATATATTAAAGAAAAGAGGATTATTCATTAATTTTTTTCTGAAACACTATGTTTACTCTGTTTCAGCATTAATTTTTAGACCATCATTATTCACTAATTTTTTTGTGGCTAATTATTCACTATTCATTATAAAAAGGGCCATTATTCACTAATCATTATACCCCATCCAGACCCTCAGACTTAAACCAACCTGCTTAGTCACAGAGATTAGCTAGAAAGCCGAAATTTAGCGCGTAGCAAGTTTATCAATTATACCTTCAAGAGGGCATGATCTCAAGAGCATGAGGTACAAGTTGGCATCCACATGCCAACTTGTACCTCATGCTCTTGAGATCATGCCCTCTTGAAAGTATAATTGATTAACTTGCTACGCGCTAAATTTTGGCTTTCTAGCGAAGATTAAAATCAGTCTGTGCATCCGCACAGTCTGGTCACTCTTTGTTTTCCACCTTACCCTTGATTACCCATATCTAGTGCCCGTCAAAGATTCTGATCAGACTGTGCGGATGGGCACACATCCCAACTTGTACCTTTGGTTGGACACCGGCTCAAGCGAAGTTTTATTAGAAGATATCTTTGATGGCAAGTCAAATTATATCTTGCCGCCATCCACTAAAGGTTTAAGGGTGCATGTATATGGGAATATGAATCTTATTACAGTTTGTTCCACGAATCAAATATTTTGAACTCACAAGTAGCATTGCAAATATTATGGATCCTAATAAGCTGGGATAGAACCTGGATTTATACCGTTTTCAAACATACTATACATTTTGTATATGACTTCGGTATTATGTGGGTTAAGATGAGTTCTGTTTACATAAGCTTTTGTTTTTCGGTGGGTCGGGGAAGGTGGAGATGGGGTGAGGGTGGGTGAGTTAAAAATTCGTAAGTGCACATTGACCATTTTTTTTGCCAATGCTTAAGTTTCACCTTATGCAATTTTCATACGCATACATGGCTAGGCTACTTAGGCATGTTAGGTGCATTTTCTTCAGCAACGTTTCATTGTCAGTGACAAAATGATTCTTATATCAACTCTTTTTTTTCAGTCGTCAGAAGCTCGACAGTCGACGAGGACGACTCAGAAGTGAATTCAAAAGTGAAGAAGATGAAGCCCCATGTTCCCGGAATCGTGACATTTGCCGATCATAACCGACCTCTTCCTTGGACCGTCACCTATCACTCCGTTGTTATGTTTGCTGACATATCCGGTAATCAGGACTGTGGAAATACCATGCCCGACTTGCCCGACCTGGTCCCAATTCATTCAGGACAAGTTGAAAATTTCTATTTACTTGTCCTTGGACAAGTACAAATTTATTTTTTAAAGTTAATACAATTCTGTATTTCATATTTCGATTAATTATTACGAGTTCATATCTTGCAATGAAAACAGTGTGGATCCTGTTCAGAAGCCAGCTGATCTGGATCTACACTGTTTACAAGAGAGTTCACATAGGGTTTCATATTTCGAAAGAGTAAAGGTACAGAAAGGTACATCTAAAAGCTAATCTGTTCTTTCGGAAAAGTGAAAATTTTCTTTGGACAAGTATGGCCATTTACTTGTCCCTTGACAAGTAGAAAATTTTACTATTTCTACACCCCTGCGGTAATAATGCTTTTATTATTCACAATTTGAAGAAAAAACGATATATGTGAGTGGTGATTTGAATTCTTTAATGTCTGATATGTGGCTACTTTTACTTCTTATACGTATAACGGATATTTGGACCACAATAATTCTAAAGATACGACTTATCTGATACTGGACATAGTTTTTTTTGTTTGATTTGATTCTTTACGTCCACTCAACAATCTTTCAGTTATGCGGGACGGTCTTCCTGGGTTGAACCAGTACTAAGCTAGGATAAATGTGTCTTGCTCAAGGACCACAACGCAGTGACGCCGGTGAGGCTCGAACCCGCGGCCCTTCGGTCTCGAGTCAAGCACTCTACCACTGAGCCACTGCGCTCCCATACTGGACATAGGGCCAGCAAAACTTTTGAGCTTAAAATTGTAATTATTTTCTTACTCATCAATTAAAACATTTGTTTGGGTGCTCAAAAGAACCGTCTCATTGTGACGGTTTTATTGAGTCCCACAGTATACGTTTTGATTGAGGAATAAGAAATATGTTTTTCAATTATGCACTCTTATCTGGAAACCTGCTGAGTGGACCCTCGGGTCGTTTTGGCGTTCTATATACTGATACGATGTAACCGATAATTCAGCTAAAGTGTACTGTGCATTGGTCCCACGTGACGCATCGTCGCTGTACAGACTCCCAAGCAACATTCAATCTAAAATGTGTGTAAATGTCCGCCTTGTTTTGGACGAGTTTGTCTGCGTTGTCACGATTGATTACAAACGTGCTGCGTTTTTTTTTGTAGCCCAATCCTAGTTATCAGAGTGGATGGGGTATGTCGGTATCTTAAAAGGGGTGTTAATTTGAGCATACCAAACTGTCAATTCATTTGGAATCGTTCAATGATGAATCTGCAATCGTGAAAGAAGCACAGGAATCAAAACTTACGCGGGTTAACTTACAGCTGAATTGGTGTCCTTCAAAATCGACAACCCCTGTCTTAAAACGGATACTTTTTCAATATATTAAACTTATTTTACAACCATGAATTTTCTAGGGCACACTAAAATCTGGAAGACTATGATATGTAATAACAATTACCCCGCTGACATTCTCAGGATTTGTGGAATAAAGAATTTAATCTGGGTGATGCATTTTCAAAGTCCTTAAGTATATTACTAATATCGATATTCATCTATAAATTTATGTTACTTTCGACATACAATGTCTAATTACTGCTAAAGGTTAAAACCCGCTATCAAAAAGTCTGTCCATAACTGAACATGCTGAAGTAATAAGTCTATGAATTATTATAATTAAAGGATTTACCGCGCTATGTGAAAAGTACAGTGGAATGGGACAATCGGGAGTGGATAATTTGACTAGAACGTTGAATGAGTATCTCAGTGCCCTTGTGGAAGGAATCCTGGGATCAGATGGAGATATACTTAAATTCGCAGGTAACGAATATTTTGCTTGACCATAAAAAATAGTACTACGTATAGTCGTTTAATATGCATTAGCGCGTTATTTAAATGTGTATGCATAGCAGTCCAGCGTACCTAAGACATTTTATAGAGTACGCAGTCTTGAGGGGGTCTATGATTACTACACCTATATGGTTGTGAAGCCCTGTGGCGGAAAATGGTTTTAGAGCATTTCACAGGGCTAAAAATGAGCTATCAAGACACGCAGCTACACACCACAGGGGCCTGTATTGTATTTTTTTAAGTTTTAGGGACCAAGGTAGGGGCATGTATCATTTTTAAAGTTTTTGGGACCTGTATCATTTTTTTAAGTTTTAGGGAAAAATGATACAGGTCCCTTTGCTACACACTGTTAGTTACATTTTTATTCCAAAAATCAAATTAATTAGCTGGGAACCCTATACTTTAAGCACCGATTTGTACGCACATGCGTATTTGCGTACACGTAGGTATGCCCCTGAATTTTGATGCATATGAATAGTTCTTATTTGCTACAAGGACTGCGCCGTCGAACTTTCGCTACTTACCCATGACAATGTGTACCAGCATCTCTTGAACCAATTCATAAGTAAAACTTCCTGATAGGTTTGCCATATTTTGTTCGTTTCATGTTTTATCTATGCCTTCATTTATTTCCAAAATTGTCTTTATGCGAGCAGGGATGTCTCAGGCGAGACTGTGCGTTAGTACAGTCTCCCCTGAGCCTTTGATGTTCGCATATATGTGATAAGAACCAAAAGCTCTTGATTTCCCACATGTAGGTTTGGAATTTTTCAGATAGTAAGGATCAGCTTTGAACAGTGGCGAGCATGTAGTAAAGTCAAACCTCTCCACTCTATTATAATATTTAAAGCTATAACAATCGTCTTCACACTCCATTCACGGACTGCTTCAAATTCAGCTATTCACAAAGACGATACCGTTATGGAACATATTTCCATCTGACGCAGCTGAGGCTCCCTCTTTGGCATCCTTTAATAGGTAGTTGTCTGAAATGACATTCTATTAGGGATCCTTCTGCTGGCTACGAATGTGTACACCCAAATGAGGAGTGTGGAGCTGTGCCGTCAGCCTAGTGTTACATGAGATTTCCAACGATGTGGTATGTGCGACCTGCAAAGCCTCAGATCAGCCTGCGCTTATGCGCAGTTGATCAGAGCCTTTGCTAGTCGCTTGAATATTCTATGAGTTTTAAGCTACTGACTGAACACCGTTAAGTGTTTCTGAGCTTCAAAAGAGGCTTCACAGGCTCGTCTGAGTCTACACTTGCCAAAATGCCACATTGTTGGAAATCACATGCCACGGATAAAATAAGGACAGAAAGGTTTCTAAGTTTGATATGGAATCTTATTGTTATAGGTGATGCTATTCTTGCTATATGGAGGGTAGGTCGTGTTGAAGAGCTCCAGGCTGAATTGGCTAAAGTGGTGGCCTGCTGTTTAGGAATACAAGAAGAATGTGGGGAGTGGAGTACTGATATTGGTGTAAAACTTACTGTCAAAATTGGTAAGATGAGGACAAACACACTTTTTTTACACCAGAGACAAATGGTTCCTCTTATTTTTTAATGAAAAATGAAAGTCATGCTAGATGATTATGGGATGAAAAATAGCTGATATCAATGAGATGGATGTAGTTTAATTCATTTCAGCGTTTTAAAAATCTGACGTCTTTGGTCCTTATTAAACAGTTGAACTTGATTGAACTTTCTGTTTGTTTGTTTTTTGTCATAATGATATTATTAACCGAAGTTCTATAATTTCATTGTTGGCCAAAAGTTGACTTGATCTCTGTATAGAAGAAAGTACATGCCATGCTATGGCTAGTTATCTATCGCAGAGATTTAGTAGTATGCTATGGGTTTTTTCGTACTTTTTCATCAGTTTAAATATGATTCTAATGCACTTGCAAATGCAACGCGACGTCTGATTGGATAACGTCATAAATTTGCGACAGTATATCCTGCGATATACTGTCGGAAACCCGACGTCATTACGTAACGTCGCTTTTTATTGGTTGACAAGTGAATATATGCAGCTGGCAAGCGGTTTTATGCAGCTAGCGTCGCTGGACGTATAGGCGCAAAAAGTACATTTTTACTGTCTTTTTGAAGAGAAAATGTTAGTAGTGCATTAGAATGGGGATAACCATATTCAAAATTTTCATTTGGGGAGGTATATCGTCGGATATACGTTCGGAAATCACGTTTTCCGACCGTATATCCGACGATATATACTGACGTCAACTAAAAACGCCTCACTCATTATCACTGATTTCTTAGCGATGATTAAAGAAAATGAACCGTGACGTACTGCTTCTTTAAGTAGAGGTTGGGCGATGTTGGAAAATGACTTTAATTTGATATGCAGGTGACGCGTTATTCCGATGACGCCATACAGGCTCAACGTACACATGACGTCATTGTGCATCGATCACTTATGATTTCAATTTGAATTTGCACCCAGTTTGTGCCGTAAATGTTTTGCTAATCAAAGAACAAATTTCGATTATTTTTTCAAACAGTTGTGCTTGCGAGTAATAACTTTGTGAAATTATGACGTCATATTAAAGACAAAATGTAAGGTCCGTTTACGAAACTTGCCAACATTCTCGTTTTCCTTTAAGTAATGGAAACATGATAAGGGGGTACAATAAGTTATGTACACAGAACATGCCTACATAAAATTACGTTATTTAAGATAAGCTATAACGCTCAATGGCCAGTCGTTGGTCTACGTTGACGTCATCCAAAACGGCCGTCTGGAACATGTGCCAGATTGCGTTTCCTCCGCAATCGTCACTGGTTAAAGCCTTAAGACTTTTGCAAAGGTTTCGTAACAATCTTTTCACCCACTTTGCAGAGTCATGACATTTAAATTTTACTGAAATGCATGGCGAAAAGGTGGGTGGGGTAAGTTGTTTCTTTCAGCAGACGCATACAATTTTTTTTTCTGAACATTATAAACGCATTTTTGGTAAAATAGAGACTGTTTTACAATGGTAAAACACGTTTTTCCTGTCAACGGATTGTGTCTGGAAACAAAGCAAATGTGGCTAAAATCTTGTGTCGCAGGGAATGGTGACCCCTGTCTCAAACCGAGGTCGTTTTCTCAGCCTCAAATATTCTTTCAGCAATCTTGTTTTCATGAGATACGCTTGACTGGTAAGATGTTATAATGCACTAAAATTCATAACTTTAGTCTGATCAGTCTAAGAGATATTTACGTTTATTTTTAGATGAGGCGTTTTTTCTTGACGTCAGTATACCTCCCCAAATGAAAATTTTGAATACAGTTATCCCCTAATTTTCACCTTGACGCTGAAAGAAGGATAGTAAAAAACGCGAGGTATGTAAAGAAATATCTGCTTCGTTGGTTTTAAAAAATAATGTATGGCACGATGGCGGCTAGTAGTTACCTGTCTCAGTATGCTGACAAGCTATTAAAGGGAGAGAACCAGTCTAAGTATCCTGCGATATACTGTCGAAAATAGTTTGACGTCATTAATTACGTCAAATATCGTTGGATGACAAGCGGCTTTATGCGGCTTGCAACGCCCAAATTTGAGACAAAACTCCAGAGGTGAATTAGATATTCAAAATTTTCTTTGGGGAGGTATATTGTCGGATATACGGTCGGAAATCACATTTTACGGCTCCGCAAACATGCACTGCAAAACTAAATTTTCGACCATTTATCCGAAGTTATACTTCCCCAAATAAAAATTTTGACTGCAGTTATCCCTAAATATATAAACTTTAGTATCAGCAAATCTAGAAAGAGAAGAAGGGAGAGTAAGATTAATTGAGCCGTAACATGAGATTTCCAACAATGTGGTATAAGTGACCAGCAAAGGCTCAGACCAGCCTGCGCATACGCGCAGTCTGATCAGAGCCTTTGCTAGTCGCTTGAATATTCTATGACTCTTAGGCTACTAACCGAACATCATTTGGAGTTTCTAAGTTTAAAATGAGGATGCACATGCTTGTGTGAGTCCACACATGTCAAAATGCCATATCGCTGGAAATCACATGTCGCGGCTCAATTACTCTCGATTAGTGGCGTTGATATATTTTACTAAAACAGGAGTGTCAGCTGGTGAAATGTCAGTCACATATCTTGGTAATCAAGAATATCGTCACTATGTCGAAGTTGGCCCTGCCGTTACTGCTGTCAATGCTGCTGAAGCATTCTGTAAGTCTGGATACGTCGTGATGTCACCAGGGGCGTGGTCTATTGCTAGTCAAGACAGATATAACACAGAAATGATGGAAGACGCAAAGCATGTTAGGGTAAGCAAGTCTATTTAATTTCATTTCCACATTCTTCTTCACAGAAATTTAAACGTAGAAGCTAATGGGGCAGTGAAAACTAATATGTAACAAAAATTAAGGATGCCTTTTTATTGCAAAGTCGACCAGCAAAGCGTCATACCCTTTCCCAACAGATATCATCAAGAAAAATTGATCTTTTAAAAATAGGGAGCCCACATATTTAAAAGAAATAGCAAACTAGCTTACTCTGATCATGAGAATCAACGGAAAGTTCAACACATCTCATGCTCCCTGGCATTGGTTTAAGTTGTATTCTCAATTTCTGCCAGATTACAATATTCTTGAAGGATCAGCTAATGAGAACACATCGACACTATATCAAACAATGGGGAGAAGTTACACCAACCTCATGCCGCACGAGGCATCTGTTGCAACCGCTATAATAATCCATATAGCTTGCCAGCTTGCACACACAACATATGGGAGTAGTTGATCGTTCAGTCAAAACATCGTATATTCAAGTTTAAATGCTAATAACTGGTAGGTATATTAAGCCTTAAAGAGGAAATACGCTGTTCAGAATACAAGAATGCTATTTAGTAGCTTCAAAATTGCTTTAATCATGTGCAACGTATTTGTCTATGCATTGTGTCATGATTTAAATGCTCATTCCCTAATTTTATCTCTTAAATCATTCAAGTTTTGGCTAAGAAGTGTGACAGCCACATTTGCAGCTTATTTTTCAAGTATAGTGAAGTAATTTTTAATTTAATGAGGATACCTATTGGAAAATTATTGAGTGCATTCCCTATATGTGTTCCAGTGATCCATACTAAAGAATCTGAACTATATTTTTCACCTCTAGAAGAGTTATTTTGGCAACCATCTCATCCACACTCTTATATCTCTCCTAAGTCTTCTTGATCAGTCAGATTTTATCTCAATCCCTTGTGGGTGGTAATGACATGCATACCAATTAGTTTTTTGCATTGATATTGAGAACTACTTATCAAGGTAAACATTCTTAGATTGAAATATTCTACATGCACTTTTCAAATTTTATGTAGTATTTTCATACATGAAATGTATTGCAAAACCTTGGATGGATTTTATGGAACTTTGTGATTTTTTATACCTAACTGTTTAATAACACAGCATCAATATATTTTTGAAAATTGTCTTCTTTTGTTTGGTTCATTGATAATATCTAAATAAAAACAGCATATTTAATTTATCTAATAACACTGCTTCGATACATGATTCAAAGACGAGCCTTACTTTACGATTTTTAAACCATCAACACTAATCATAATCACTGGATTCTTATTTCTTCATGTAGATAAACAAACAAAGAAACATATAGTCAGGGGCGATCGGGACTCCCGTGCGAATTTGATGCCGATTTATGGTGACCTATACCAAATCAAACTTTAGGGGAAAACTAATGAAAATCACCTGGTCACCCATCTGGGTTTAACGTCTGGACGTCATTATGACGTCATCAAAATAACGTATATTGTATCAGTGCAATTTAAACGGTTTGTCCATTGTTGTCTATGACGATCAGGACTTTCTTGCATTTTGTTTGCCAATTTCAGTCGAAATGCACCAAATTTAATCTTAGGGGGTAAATAATTAAAATTAACATGTCGCCCATATTGTTTTCGCATCAGAACAAAAAGATGACGTCATTGAAATGACGCCTTTTAAGTAAATACCACATATATATGCGTTTTGTCCATTTCTAACGCATGAACATATTCCTTTAATGAACTGGTAGCCTTATCATGACTGAATACAAACTCTTGTAAATATAATATCTTATGCTTATATATATATATATAGATATACCACGACCTCTGACCAGTGACCTTTGGGTCTTTCTATTTCAAACGATTGATGCAGAATACGTAAAATGAGCCAGTCCGGCTAGAACAATATGTGTATGGCAAAGCTTTTATAGTAAATGTATATAAATGCCCGAAACCTTTTTTTCTAGAACATCATATCAATATTGTTAATAGAGTCACACTTCAAAGCTTTTGGTTTATCTGTAGCTGCTTATCCTACACCCAAAGAGAATATAGTAGTAATAATCATTGGCACACAATATCAAACAAACTCATTATAGTCCGATTTTGATCCCTGGTGGATCAAAAGTTAGAAGAGTCTACTTAGTAGTTCATGATATGGAAATAAGGATAGAACCCTCTACAAGTTATCCAAGGTACTTCGACTGCACGGGCAAGAGAAACTGTTACAATCTGATTTATCTTTCGCATGCTTATAGGTAGAATCGTCTTCAAAGGTCAAAATCCGACAATAAGGCATTCTTGTTGATACGGCTAAAGAAATATATGAATCCACATGAAAATAGTTGTTCAAAAGTCATAAGCATATTGATCACTGGCAATATTTTACATGAGTCCTCTTCTGCTCCACAGCAACACAAATCAGCACAATATAAATGGTTTGCTAATTGTACTTACACCGCAGCCATGCTGCAACCACATTTTATCAGCTGCAGTCCTCACCTTATTTTACAGTTTACAGAGGGTGGGGGGGTCTAATGGTTTTATTGCTGAAAAAACTATACCTTTACTTTACAAAAGATCCAGAGGGGGTCCATTATTTTCCAGGGGTGGAGTTTTTCCAATTTTTCTAGGGGGGGGTCCAAATGCTTATTTCTAAATAAACCCATATACGTACTTGTTGTTTTCCAGGGGGTGTCCGGACCCCCTATCCCCCTCTGGATCCACACATGGGCAATGTCATCATAACGGGACAATATTTATCACAGTCCCGCTTCTAACCATAATTGTCAGGCATTGATTTGTCAGGATTAATGACAGACGAGGCTTTCAAATGATGCACTGGTACTGCGCACGTTTGACACCTTTGAGAAACACAGCTCTTGGAAGTGGTAGTTTTTGCAATGCGGCTTTTTTTTCTCTCAAAAATATAAAGTACCTCAACGCAGTGAGTCGAACAATATCGGTGACTGGTTAATAAAAAAGTAAGAAAGGCGGCAAAGATCAGGAATTGATACAATCAAGTACCACACCTGACCCAGGATACCAATGGGAAAGTAACTCACTCACAGTTACATGTAGACATCACAAACGAGAGCTATGAGGTCAGGACAATTTACAAATATATTACTCTAGTGCATCCGCCATAGTGCTTTCTAAGGGCATTGAGCCGAGGTGAAAGAATGCTTCGTAGATTGAGTCTCCAGCATAGCTTAATGCCTGCCAATATGATTTCTTGCTCTTTCTTGACATTGAACTAGTTAATAGCAGCACCTGAAAGTGCATGTAATTCGATCAGAGCCCTGGTTGTGACATCACCAATGGCACATTGACATCTTTAATAAGTGTCCTGATATTAGAAACTTGATGATATATGAGCAAGACTGTTTAAGAAAATGCAAAATATCAACACTCTGCAATTGTTTTATATGTGTTTTATTTGAGCGGCGAAAACAAAATTTGCTCCACTGCAAAAATAGTGAGTGAGTATGATCAGGAAATACCACAATCATAAACCGCAGACACCCCCGTGGCACCACGAGGAAGAGCCGCTCAACCATCACGAGACACCGAGAAGACTAATTAAGCAAAGCAACCAGCTCTCTCTTCCTCATCAAGATGATTGCAATACTAGAATGGACATAAAGTAACGTACAACAAAACATAGAACAATTACAGACTCCCACAATGGGAGTAACAATAAACAAAAAGTCAACAACAACAGAACCACCGCCTTAGAACTGACAGCAGCCTAAGCCACCGGGGGGGGCTTAAATGCATTTTACTGGTACCAAATATTCGCCCTAGATTCTGCTGTTGTTGAAGTACAAGAAATGTTCAGCTCGCATGGAGGCCATCTAACTAATGCAATGTTTCATCATGGAGAAACACTCTAATCAAATTAACACACCATGATGAAACAAAGAAAAGGGCTCATGACTCACAGATAGTCAGAGCTAAAGGAAACCTCAAGTTGAGCCACGGTGGGTCCAGCTACAAATAAGCATCAGGCACCAACCCACCGATTAAAGCTTTACGTCAGAGCCGTCATTGAGTCTGAGGCCTGACCCACAGGGTTGTGCATTAGCTCATATAAGACAAAATATTTAAGATGGAAAAGCAAACTTTGGTTTTTGTATTCGTCTGTATATGTTTGTTAAACCTTATCTAAAACGGTTTGAAACCAACTCTAACAGTCGTTAAACTAAATGACGATAGGCAAAATTACCACTTTTAAATTATAATTAAGTTCATGTAACGCACATAATACAACATGTAGCCGTAAACAGCTGTCATATGTAGTAAATACATCCAGTAATTTGCAGACTATTAGAATGTTCATTGATTAGCTAGTTTTAATGTCTTCTTTCTGTAGCTCAAACTTTCAATTTTCTCATTCTCAAATTGATAAAGTAACATATGTAACAAGCTGTTACAGGATAACACCCATGCTTACAGTGTGCAAACATCTCCTATTCGATGCACCTCGAATTGGTACATACGATAGTGTATGTCTAAAAGGGTTTTGGATGGAGCAGGTCATTACTCAGCTTGCAGTCAAAATCTTGTTTGATGATTATTCTGTTTTTTATAAGATGAGGAGGACAATTATTTACCAGAGAAGCAGAAATAATAATAGATATTGTATATGACTTGGATAAGGATTGGTTTAGAATATTTACATCAGAAAGGGACATTTACTAAATTAAACTGTTAAAATGTGAACCGATTATTTTCTATGTTCCTCTATGATGTATTTTTATTTTAGAATTATTCATTTTAGAAAATATTGAAAACACATATTTTTTACATCTGTAACAAAGGTACAGGGGCTTAATAATCATCAATACCTAAGATTTAGGCACCAGAGGCTAGAGACTTTAGCTAGGAAAACATGCGAAATATATTCATTTTTTTTCCTGAAATATCATCTCTTACATCAAGTCAATGTCCTTGCTCATTTATTATGCCATGTAACATATGTTACAGTCTTTAACACGTGCTTCATTCTTGTTGTTAAACCTGCAAAATCTATATTCTTTATAATATGAGCATGATAATCCCAAATATGCAAGATATCTAACAGCAGCAAATGTTTAAATATATATTTACTTAAATGATGTTTACCAAATTCGGCTCCTTAAAATTGGGTGTAGCCTTTGGCTTGTTTAATTGCACGTTTAAGACACTATATTTAAAGTAACAAAGCAAACTTTGGATTTTCTCTAACCCAAATGAGTTTGTTAGTACAAAATGATCAATTTAAAAACATTTTGGAAAATGCACATATCAGCTAAAAAGTAAATGATATTGGTCACAATTTTCATGTTTAAATGGTAATCTAATAAAAGTAACGCACATAACACCACTTGAAGCTGCAAATTTGCTCCAAAAGAATTTATTTGTAGCTAAAGTAGCAATATGCAGACCATATGAGTAATTTAAATAATTAGCCTTCTTTCTGTAGCTCATACTTTTAATTTTCTTTTTTTCTAAATTTAATATGGTAACATATGTAACAGGCTGTCAGAGACTAACGCCCCGGCGAACATAGTGCAAACAATTATTAAAAGAAGCAGCTTGAAATCCTCTTTTAGATAGGATAAGCTTGCGAAATTCTCGAGGGGGGGCAATTACATTCTCAGCCATCAGTCTAAAGGTGGCCCGATTAACTGGGTATTTATAGGAAATCTACGGTATTTTGCGTGCAAAATATAGTTATCGATAAATAATTCATTGCCAAAGTCAGGTAAAGCATTGATGTAACCATCATATGACTAAAATAATTGATATTATGTTAAAATAAGCGTTCGTGCTGGATAAATATGACCATACCAACACAAACTGTAACTTTTATTAACGGGCAGTTTTTTATTATGGTCGCCATATTTATGACGTCATAACTATCCTCAGACGCGGATTTGAGATGGGTGACCACCTTTCAATTAAAGGTAAGACTCCATTGAAGGTTTTGATATAGGTCACCATAAATCGGCACACAATTCGCACGGGACCTATTTTTTGTCCCTAAGGGCCATGACTAATAGCATGCTTTTTGAGAGGAAACACTGTCTAAATTTATAGTTTATTGATAGGTTCTCTCTATTGAGCCAGTAAAAAGGAATAGAAGTGCCAGTCTACCAACACCAGCTATGATTGAAGAAATATTGCAAGGTATGTTTTTCATTTGTGCTCACATTATTGTTATCTGAGCCTGGAAATAAACAGTTTGTTTGTTTTTGTTGGTAAACTTTCATTTACACTTTCATATTTAGCTGACCTGAGTATATACAATATAATTTGAGGTTGTCATTCAATTATTTGCCTGTTATTAAATTTTTGCTTTAAAAATCTGATATTGGATCAATCAGAAAAAAAATCACCTACAAAATTGGAAACAGAAAAGGACTCCTTACCTGTCTAAAGCCAGTGGCTAGAATAACAAAATAGTATTACACGAATTATCACAGGTTACATGTACCCATCCTCTACTAACCAGCTAAATCATTTTGTACATTGTATAAATGTCATTTAAAAATATATTCACCATGAGGTAGTGCTTGTTTCACAAACATCCTTACAGATTTATAAATTCATGCCTCTTTTCCTATCAGTCCTTAAAGCCCTTGTCAATTGAGATATATGTTTGAAAAGATCAATGATAGGAATAAAATACATGTACATGAATCTCAGTATTGGGTTCTGGTCTAATTGAATATGTTCCTGTCATATGTATGTCCTGTAATAGCCTTTTGGGTGAGCACTAAAACTTTAACTATCAAGTTTTATTAATTTATTTAACATACAGGTTAATTTCGAATTCAGTTCCAGTTGTTTAAATTCTTATGAAGTTATGTTCTATAATAATTGATAAAATTGATAAAATTAGGCCACTTATGACCAAACATGTATATTATAGTGGCTTTGATAGCATTAATTGAATTATTTTTATCTAGGACATACAACCTGAAACCAAATCACAGTTAGGATAAACATAAACTATATGGTATAATACATATGCTTAAAGCAATGGTTTAGAAAGCTTTGTTTTACTGGCACCTCTTCAAGCTACAGTATATTATTATACCCGCTTTTTTCTTTAGAAAAAAGGGTATATTAAATTCGTACCAAAGTCAGTCCGTCGTCCGTCTGTCTGTCCGTCCGTCTGTGCGTCCGTCCGTCACGTTTCTTGTAAATGCATCTCCTCCTAAACCGTTAGACATAGCAACTTTAAACTTTGTACTTAGATAGGTCACATGATATAGAGGGTACTGGGCAAAATTACGTGTGACCTTGACCCCTAAAGCCTAGGTCAAGGTCAAAGGTCAAATAATTTTATTTCTTGTAAATGCATCTCCTCCTTAACCATTAGACGCAGCAACTTCAAACTTTGTACCAAGATAGGTCACATAATGTAAAGGGTACTGAGCAACATTTTGTGTGACCTAGGTCAAGGTCAAAGGTCAAATAATGTAATTTCTTGTAAATGCATCTCCTGCTTAACCATTAGACGCAGCAACTTCAAACTTGGTTCTTAGTTAGGTCACATGATGTAGAGGGTACTGGGCAACATTTTGTGCGACCTTCAAAAGTCAAATAATTTAATTTCTTGTAAATGCATCTCCTCCTTAACTGTTAGACTTAGCAACTTCAAACTTTGTACCTAGATAGGTCACATGATGTTGAGGGTAATGGGCATCATTTTGTGCGACCAGTCATAATTCAAATAATGTAATTTCTTGTAAATGCATCTCCTCCTTAACCGTTAGACGTAGCAACATCAAACCTTCAGGTGAATAGGCCACATGATGTAGAGGATACTGAGCAACATTTGTGTGGCCTTGACCCCAAGGTCAAAAGTCAAATAATGTACTTTCTTGTTCATGCATCTTCTCCTAAACTGTTGGACGTAGCAATTTCAAATTTTGCAGGTGCAAAGGTCATGTGATTTGGAGGGCATTTGACAACATTTTGTGTATTTTTTTGTAAATGCTTCATCTCCTTAACCATTGGACATATTAACTTCAAACTTTACAGGTGCATAGGTCATATTATGTAGAAGGTACTGAGCTACATTTTGTCTGACCTTGACCCCAAGGTAAAGGTTATAGGTCAAAAAGCGGGCATTCACGATGGTGTACCATCAACTTCTGCTTTAGTAAATTATATTGTAAATAAACCGTGACATCTGATTGGATAATGTCATAAATTTACAACATCATATCCTACAATATACTAACGGTGACTCAGTGTCATTACGTATCGCTGCTTTTCGTTGACTGGGTGCATTTAAGGAGGTTTTTGCACATATGCCATAAGTAACAAAATCTCACATGCAGGCCAATTTAACACTTTGCATGCTGCAAACTCCTTACAGGCACAGAAATACATAATAATCTGGAAATTCTGACCTGATACCCATTAAATATATAATGGACTATCCCATCCTTATTGCATTTACCTGTATGGGAAAATCCATCAGAACACAAATGGTTAAACATGCTCGTGAATCATTTAACAAAATTGAATATTACCAGTCATGGGGCGAATTATTCGTTAATTAATGCTAATGCATTAATAATGCATTCTTTTTTTCCCAGTAATTCAGGGTAATGGTAAATTCACCATGCTAATTCAATGTAGGACTTTTGTCAAAATTCACTGCATTACTTTGAATTACTGTCTAACAGAAGTTTTGCCATAAGGATACAGACGATACAGTAGAGAGCTTGATCCATAACCAAAGGAATAATTCTATATGAATATTTACAGTTACTCATTCCCAAATTCCTTTTTTTCAGTTTGCTCCTTAAGTAAGGTTATGAACATGCAAAATGAGTTGTAAAACTTACGAGCAAGGGTTTTGATTACCGTATATATCAATACAGTGTAACAGCTTATAGTTACTATCAAATATTAGAAGTGCAATAGCGACAATGACCTGGAAAGTGTTGAACATTAGATATTTTACTCCATTTTACTAATGCAAATGCTTTTATTTATACCTCATTTTAAAGTCAATTAAATGAGTTTTTTAAGATGGTGTAAATTTTGTAACAATTAATCTATAAAGAATTTTTTTGACCAGAATAAGGGTGATTATTACTCAATTGTACTGTTTACACATTTTGACACATTGCCACTGACAGCGTGTGTCTTTGACCAGTTTTGCTACAAGGTAAATTTATTGGAGTCAGAAATCAATTTACATGTATAAGAGAATTGGGATTAAGATATAGTCTGTGCTTTTTAATAGCTTGGGCTGCTACAGTTACAAATGAGCCGAGACATGTGATTTCCAACAATGTGGCATTTTGACAAGTGTAGACTCAGACGAGCCTGTGCAGCCTCCCTTTAAGCTTATAAACTTTTAATGATGCCCAGTCAGTAACTTAACAATTATGAAATACTCAAGCGATAAGCAAAGACTCTGATCAGACTGCATGTATGCACAGGCTGATCTGAGGCCTTGCTGGTCGTACCACATTTTTGGAAATCTCATGTCACGGCTCAAATCATTTCTGAGTGTTATTTCTTCCAATTTTCAAAAATTATGAAATTCAAAAAAGTGTTACTGATTAGAATACGAAATTCAAAGCAAAATGTGTACATTGTTACCCATGGTTTATTAAAATATTTATTTTTTTATGAAATTTACAATTTTATGCACACATTTTGTTCAATGTATTAAACATATTCAGTCTACAGTTTAGCATGATTATGTTCCACTTGAATGAAAGTAATGCTTAATTCAATGCATTACTTATTCAAAATCCAGCAATAATAATGCTAATTCAATGCACATTTTTGACAAGTAATACTTATGTAAATGCATTACTTTCCATAATAATTTGCCCCATGTCTGTAAATTGCAGATCGAAAACTGTCGCTTGATTCACATCCCTCGCCAACAGTTTCCATAGTACGGAGCAGTGAAATGAAGTCTCCAATACCACCACTAGAAACCATTAAGTCAAGTGTTGTCTTTGGACCGGGGGCACCTCCCACTCTCGGTGACCCTGGAGCTGGGGCTCCCAAGCAGATGAAGGGATTACTATCAAAGAAAATGAACATTGGACAGAAATTTGGCAAACGTAAGATTCCAACCTAGGCCAAAGGTTAAAAAATTGTTTTGTGTTCAACTCAACTGAACATAAAATTTATCATGCTCATAAATGTTAAAATGCCAACAATTGTTGGCATTTTAACTTTTATTACCATGATAAATGCTATATGGGAGAGCTTGAAGGCAAGAAAAATCTTTATTTTTTTTTCAGCTTTTTAGTTTTTGAGCAGTTGAGATTTCATACTCAGTTGAGTGAAGCATGAAACTTTTTATACTAGTGGCCTCTGGGCCGGATTTACTGTTTTTATTCAGAATATTTGGGCATGTAAACGTTAATGGTACTACATTACTGATCACATTACCGTTCAGCAAAAGATCATAATTACTTATACTTCAAGCAATCTCGCCTGTACCTTTGATTTTAGCACTCGCAAAAACTGAAAGCAGTTGAAGTGTCTGATGTTTGTCTTTGACTGGGCCCACCGTGGCTCAACTAGGGGGTTTTCATTAGCTCTGATTGTGTGTGAGTTGAGAGCCATTTTCTTTGTTTCATCACAGTAAGTAAGAATGCTTGTGCCACACAGTGGGGCTTTTATGTTAGATTTCTTGTTTGATTTGATGCCTAACCAGTCAACAGCTATGGTCATGCCGAGACGGTCAGTTCACCTAACCACACTTTTCCCTGGGCAAGCTTGACTAAGTGGTTAACTAGTACTTCATGCACATACTTAAATCAGCTAAGGGAAAAGAATGGCCATAGAAATTATTTCATAATCAATCTCCACGAAGAGATGGGACTGGGCAGGGATCAAACTCGGGACCCCTGGATCTGCAGTCAGACACGTATCTGCAGTCAGACAAGTCACCAACTGTGATACGCGGTTCAGCATTTTGGTTCATGTCTATGAGTCAGAGAGAGAGAGAGAGAGAGAGAGAGAGAGAGAGAGAGAGTGAGTGAGTGAGTGAGTGAGTGAGCTGGTTGCTTTATTTAATTTTCTTTATGTCACGTGGCTGTTAGTGTTCTGTGTCCCTTTCTCACGGGTCCCTGGGTTCTGCTGTTGTTTGTTCATTGTTTATTGTTACCCTCATTATTTGTGGGGTTATTGTGTTAGGTTCTTGTTTTATTTTTTGCAGTACTTTGTGTCCTTTCTAGTTTTGCAATCATCCTGCTGGGGAAGAGAGAGCTTTGTTGTGTTCTGAATGTCATGTCACTGTTATCGTTTTGTCACTTACTTCGTTGTCTGAAGTGTTTGATTGTACAGTAAAACCTGTGTAAAACGGACACTCAAATGTAGACAAAATATCTTAACGACAAATGTTAGCTTAAAGAAGGGCAAAAGTATAGCAGAATGCTTTTGACCTGCATTAAGCATCTTGTGGTCACCTGTTAGGAAAGGACTGACCTCTTGGCTCTCGTTTTAGGTGTATAACTGTGAGTTTGTCACTTTCCTATTGGTATCCTGGGTCAGGTGTGGTACTTGATTGTATCGATTCCTGATCTTTGCACCCTTACTTACTTTGAAAACCTATGTTCAGTCTTTTTGAGAGTGACCATTTTAGACAGGTTTTACTGTTAAATTATAACTTTCTGGTCGTATTCACTGTCTTTTAGATCAATAACTAGTCATCAATCAACTTTGTACAGTACAATGGGCAATCAGTTCCATTAACTCATTCCACAGCTTACGTTTATGTTGTGTTGGGTTTGGGTTTTTTTCAGTACGAAAAGTTGTTGAAACGGTGACTGAAATGAGACTTGATCTTGCTCTACGTCTCTACATACTTTCTCCTGTGCTAAAAAAGGTACGTATAATGTTTCCCCAGAAACACTTACTTAGTGTTGTCCTTCTGTTGAGACACCCTTCAGTATAGAAGTCAGGGGAACTACTGTTAGATAACTAGCACTGCTTGATTTTCAATGAACTTTATAGAATTGAAAAGTGGTAGGTCTAGTTTAGCATGTTAGCTTGACTTTTTGCTTATTAGCTCGACTTTTTGCTTATTAGCCGGATATTTTGCTCATTCGCTTGACTTTCTGCTTATTAGCTTGGCTTTTTGCTATTTGGCTTGACTTTTTGCAACACTAATTTTTTGTTGTGGTGTACTTTCAATAATAGTACCCTTGCCATGGTAATTACACGAACGTGCTACACTCCTCCACAATTTCATCCTGTTAACATGCAGCATATTATTATCATACACTCACCAAACAAAGTATACATGTTGAAAACTGCTCAGATCAAGACATAGAGCTCATCCGATTTTAGTACTTATCCCATATGCAAGAGAACACATTTTAAATCACACACAGATATGTAAACCTCAACCTTCCAGAAGCTTCCATACTTTGTGTGTGAGCAGCGGAAGCTCTGGTTAGACTGTATGATGGGAAAGTACCAAACGTTAGTATTACCAGGAAATGCCACAATCATACACTGTAGATCAACTCGCAGCACATGCTAAAATATAATTGTATGAAAAGTTAGTCAGAAGTCTTCAGCTATTTACAAGGTTTTAGTACTTTTAATCACATCAGATTTTGTCTTGCTGCTTATTTTCAACTTCTTCTAATTTCTTACTAGCTTTGTTATTTGAATTAAGTTAACCCATTAAAATAAAATCATGTTTTCATATTTATTCATCCACTTTTCCTTCACTCATTTTGCTATTAAAGTTAGATGATGATCAACCTCTAAGTTACCTATCAGAAATGAGACAGACATCAATAGTCTTCATGAACCTTGTGTTAGATGAAAGCCAAGATGCAGAAGCTCTCCTGCAGAACATATTTGAGCTTGTTTATAGCCTAACAAAATCAATGCAGGGTCAGTATAAACTGTATTTATACATAGAGTATCTTACTTAAGTGCTCCTGTACTATTAAATTTATCAAATAAATTAGGAAAAATGATAAAATGCTAGGCTTTCTAAGCAATTATCACATTTTTGCAACAAGTTTAATCAATTCAATAAAGCATAAATGTTAGATTCTTTAAATCATAAAAGTACTTTGGAATTGCATTTTTTTGGTGTGCAAAGCTCATGAATTAACCATACAAAGACGACGTTGTTTTGACCGTCAAGACATAACATTACCAAATATGTAAACCAATGGTGGTTATTCAATTTTGATACATGGCGTTATATTTTTCCCAGACGCAACACCTTGATATAAAAATCAAACAATAAACACATTCTGTCGCTTTTCCATTGGTATCCTGGGTCAGGTGTGGTGCTTGATTATATCTATTCCTTATCTTTGCCCTCTTTCCTACATTGTGATCTCTGGCTGACAAAATTATCTGTCTATTGCAGAGGTGGCCTGAATATTAGTTCTTTACATAATTGCTTCAGAAATTGAAAGTTTTAAAGCACTTTGTACAGCATACAGCAAACAAGCGTTTGCTAATAACTGTCACAAACAGCTCACTGTTTTGAAAAATGGACAACTGCGGGTGACTAGTAAATGGCACAACCGCAGACCAACATAATATGATTGTAAAGTGCAAATCCAGTGTGTAGTAATAAAATAAAGATTTCAGGGTTCGCACACGCTTGAAAAATACTTGAATTTAGAGGGCTTTCTTGAAAAGTCCTTGAAAATTAAATCTGCTTTGAAAAGTACTGGAAAATCACCCAAACATTCTTGAAAAGTCCTTGAGTTCTACTATTTTCTGTAGGACCTAGCACTGTTGATAGAGGGCTAAATCAGTATAAAATTGCTATGCCTATATTTGGTGCAGCATATGCTGCACCAAATATAGGCACAACTATTTTATGCTAATTTTCGAATACGAGGGTCATCCAATAAAGAATGAGACTTTCTTCATAGGTAGAAAATCTGTGTGTGTATTTAGTTAAAATTCACCATACTTTTAGTATAACATCTTAGCAATTCAGGAATATAAACAATATGCTTGTGATTGATCAGTTGCCATAGTAACGGAATGTTTTGTGGAAGGACTTGAAGATGCATGGCCACGTTTACACTATTTTTTGCATACCCACGGTAAACCAACGTCATTTATTTTCGCTCATAGGTAGCATTTAACCTATTGATATCATTTTTTCTACTGAACAATCTTGGTGTTACATAAAATGCAATGAAAGAAGAAGTAATTATGCATGTCCTTTATTTTGGTTGCCTAGCAACCGATTTACTCGATTTTTTATAAACTCTCTACTTTGCGTTGCTATGGTAACTATGTTAGTTAAGGATATCACACAAAATGTATCGCTTCGTGCAGCTGATTATGCTTAGGTATAGATGAACAGAACCCCGTTCACTTGAATTGCCTTCGATTATTTGATATTAACGTTATAAGTCATGAGGTCAGTGGAAAATACCAGTTTTTTCTTAAAAACCTGATTTTTTAAGCTTTGTTTCCATGGTAACAGCTCAAGACTCTGAAACATTACTTTCTGCTATTGGTTATAGAAAGATTGCATGAGCATATATAAGTATTCATAGAAAAATAAACTATACATTTTAACCTGTTGCCATGGTGACCACCTATACTGAGCCGGCCACGGATGTTTGACTAGTCTTCTAATGTTGCCTAGCAACAAAAGTTGGAACTGTGTAACTCGACGAATATGGTTCATGTGAATAGCCAAAAAGACATGCTAGTGTTGAACAAGATTTCATAAGTCTAGCATGTAAATTCACTGTACTATAGAAAAAGTCTCATTCTTTATTGGATGACCCACGTACTAATTAATGTCTCCATTTAACACTTAGATCAGTATTTTTCAATAACTTAAAGCCCTTAAAAACTGTTGGAGAGGCTTTTAGAAGTCCTTGAAAAGACCTTGAATTTGACTCATACTTGCCTGTATGAACCCTGGATTTAATTGCAAGTACAGGGAAACGACAACCATGGAACACTAACACAAGGGTTGTGACATCAAAAACAAATGAGCATGCTTCAACCACAGACCACAGACAAATATTGATATTTTCAATTCGACATTACATAAAAGTCATGCTTTGATGAAACACTATCAATTTATTTATTGACTATTGAGACAATAGTCAATATCTGAATTCATAGTGGTTCATCAAAACACTCTACACCAAAATATTAAGATGTAATCCTGCTACAACCCAGTAAAAGAACTGAATTATTTCAGATCGCATGATAATACTGATAATACCTTCAGAACATTCAAAGGTTTACTCTCTGTACTGTTATTGTATGTTGTAGAGTTGGAGGTTGCATATTTCTGTGTTTAAGTTCCAAATAAAAGTATTTGTACATACAATGACCAATATTAAGCGTATAAATAATGTAAATATTAGGAATATCTTTGTAAGTTGATAAGAATCTGTTTGAGCTCACCTACTGTGCACATAATTTTAACATTCAAAAAATGAAGACCATTCTTTAATTCATTATGCTATATCTTGCAAATAGTAATATTACCTACATACAGGGATTGCCATTCAGCCCTTTTTAACTTGAAACTTACAAATGGAAACATTACAGATACACATTAAGTTGACTATGGGTTGCGTAAGATAGTGCTAAATCTGACTTATTTTATCTTTGATTAAAGTGGTTAAGAATCAAAGTGGCAGCTTCATTTATGTAGGTGCTGTGTTTTGTCTTTTTACAGGTTGTCTCAACAAAGTGTTTTTGTTTGATAAGGTACGTATTTCAAAAGAACATAAAAGGTGATTCAAATTATCAAATTAAGTAATAACACCAGCTGAGAACAAAAACAATATTGGTTTAAAACACTGACGTAGTTTCTCTATTTTTGTTAATCCAAAAGCTGACCATAAGATGTTAATACTTACGTGTTCCATCTCAATAGCTCATACCAGAATCTGATATTAAGATTAACAGAAAATTGTTGATATACGAATATTAAGCTGAAATCTGTTCTACATTTTCTCATTTATATTGAAAGGAAATGTTTTGAATCAGCAGGGCACCCAGGTATAAAGCATTTATCTTATTAATGATGATTAAAAGCTGACGATCACAATGTACCTATTGGATTGAAATATGGTTTATAGTTTTAAAGCCACCTGTATTCGGTGAGAATTCACCGTATCCCACTTCTTTAAATAATTTAGTTATCAGGTGTTATTTTGAGTAATCCTAGTTAACTCCCCATTAAAGTATGCCCAGCATGTTTACTCTACTGACTTAACTTACAACTTATCTATGTTATATAAAAGCTAAACTATGTTATTTACATGAGTTCTCTAATTACCTAACTGATACCATGTGGCTTTACAAAACTGTAAATGTTTATGCATATAAAACGATGAAATTTTCATTTCAGGGATGTACTTTTCTTGTCATTTTTGGACTCCCTGGCTACAAGCATGAACAAGATTGTGCACATGCTCTTCTTTCCGCTGGCAGGATGAAAATGAAATTGGACAAAATGTCTGGTGTGAAGTGAGTTTCTGGCAACTTTTAAAGTTTAAACTGTTTTAATGCTACGCATCAAATTGAACTCTTCCAATTTATAATGTTGACCAATTGTATCTTATAAGAACTCTTATTCATTTGACTTGCCCTTGAGATTGTAAGATACGTGTAAGTTGACAGGATTTATTTAGATCATAATAACTCAGAAAGAATGTACTGTTTAAATTAATTTATTACATCTTTTATCTTTAATCATTTGCAACAAAGTATTGTCAAATACATGTTTACCTAGAAAACAGGAGATTGCAGTATTGTGTCTTTCTACATTGAAGCAATGCAAATACCAATTACATTCAAAATTTACAGAAAGGTTAAGCATTATTTAATATCGGTCAAGTTCGAATTTGGAGATCATCCGCAATATTTTGACTGTGTTATGGCCCTTTTGGACTTAGGTTTTGGCTAATGCAAAGGCTATATTAGGTTTTTGTGTAATGAACTTTGCTATAGCTATTATGTCTGGCAATTTCTCAATATATGCCTTGAATGCTCATTGCCTGTAGATAAGCATGATAGTGATAAAGAAATAACTCCACCCCCGCCACCTGACCACTTAAACAGGGTCACATTAAAATATTTAAACTTCATAATAACCATATCACCTGTAAATTTTTTTACCAAAATTTCGCATACAGACAGAGGTAAAATAGATATGAAATATATCTAATGGAATTTTAGTTGGAACACCTGGATCCGAACCTCTGGGTGGATAAGGGGTAGGCAGGGGCCAATATTCAACTTTTTCAGAATATGACCATATCAAATTATGGAAAATGATGCAACATTGTAGCAAATATTTTGCCTGTGGACACACCCTCGACCCAGGGTGGGGGTCTAAATGTCAAAACATTTTTTCTGAAATTAGTCATGTGAATATCAAATTAAAAGGAATGGAGAAAAAATTACCATGCAAGCACATATTTTGTCATTGCACAATCCCCCGACCCCTGGGGCTGTGTCAAAAGGTCAAAACATTTGGCTCTCTTGTGTGTGATGTTTTTCTTGCGTTATTTGTCACTTTCCAATATAGTGTCCTGGGTCAGGTGTGGTACTTGATTGTATCGATTTCTGACTTTTGCTTTCTCTATTACTTTGGTGATTTGGTTATGTTTATCACTGCTGTAGTTCGAATATATTCTGTGAACATGTGCTTTCAAATTATTTTCCAAGTCATACTCACTTGTTGTTTGGTTTAGTATTATATTTTCAAGTAAGGGAGTTGTTTCTTACTTCCAAAAATATGCTATGCTTTGCTTTACATTTTTACAAAAGTACTGATATGCCTTATAAAAGTAAGTAAGGGTGCAAAGATAAGAATCGATACAATCAAGTACCACACCTGACCCAGGATACCAATGGAAAAGTAACAAACTCACAGTAGACACCACAAACGAGAGCCAAGAGGTCAGCCCTTTCCCAGCAGGTGACCACAAAGCACATATATACAGCCGCGCACAAAGACATAGCAAACACAAGACAGAACAAAAACATAAAAGATCCACAAAAGAAGTACCGCCTTGGAACAGTCAGTAAAATATTTTACTGGAGGGCTTAAACCTGTTTAATAGCCCCAACCTCACCCTTAATTCAGATGTGGATCAAGACACATAGATATTTGGTTTGCATGAAAGACCCCTAACTTATCAATGCATCATCTCCTAAAACATATAAAGTCCTGCCCAGGAGAAGTGTAGTTTGCTTTATTGACACTCTGAACATGACCATTATTGAGAAGGGACATAGGATGCATCAAAACATTAAAGGACTCGATTGTTAGTAGCTTTGTTTAATCGTTTAGTTTTTCAAAAAATGGCACTTTGTTTTTCAGTCGCGTTTCCATTGGTGTAACAACAGGTACTACTTTTTGTGGCGTAGTTGGTCACCCAAGTCGCCATGAATACTCAGGTAGGTACTGTAAAAATAGAAAATGATGTCATGATCTAAAAATAGTCTATGGAGTAAAAGGTTAAATCGAGTTGTTACCTTTTGAAACTTACAGATAATCTGGTTAGGCATTTTGGACACCTTCGAGTTTGGAGCTGATCAAACTACTGACTTGGGAGTTACCTACCTTTGGGCTTCTACAATTACATAGACATATAATCGAGAAACTGTTGAGTAGTTTTGTCTTATACCTTGAAAATTATTTTCAATAATAACATGTAGTTTAGATAATTGTTTTGCATAATCAGATGTTTGACTTCAATGTTTAAGTAGATCGTTCTGACCTCTATATTATGGTTTAGTGATTTAGCCTAATATGCTGAAGATAAGTTAATTTTTAAAAACAATATTGTATGATACTATTACATTATGAACAAATGCCTGAGCTCCACATACAAGTAAGTCACTGTGACTTATATTTCTTGTTGGGTGAGTTTTTTCTATTTCTCATAGACTATCTGATGTATGAACTTGAGTTAGTTTAATGATATTCATACAACCAGATCTTTGACCTCAAAAAAGGGTATAATACTGTGACCTATATTTCATGATTGAATGAATTTAAATTATATTTCAAGGATGTTTATGTATATGTAAAACATCAATATATGAGATTAAGCATAAGTATGACTTAAAGGTTGACCTCAAAATCAATGTAGGTCACTCTGATTCACTGTTCAGTTACCATGCTTATATCTGAAAGATTCTCTGATGAATAGACATTTATTTAGATAATGAGACAATGTGACCTATCTTGTAGACTGTATGATTTATATTTCATGATCTGATAATTTGGCTTTATATTTTAGGTTGTTAGATAGCTGAACAGATAATAGCTAAAATGTATTAATCTGACTTGAAGAGCAACATTGGAAAATATATAGATCTTCTAGTACATTGAATTCAGGATAGCAATTGGTGTTGACTGGGACTGTTACAAACTTATACCTTCTTTATTCAAATTTTTGATGAATTTTGATTAAAGAAACTCTGGCTCTAAATTGAAAGCAATATAGAGATAACCCATGGTTAGAGCTTATTATTACACTGGCAAATCAACAAAATGCTTATTTTGCAGTTATAGGTCGTAAAGTCAATATGGCAGCCAGACTAATGATGCATTACCCAGACACCATAACATGTGATGCCAATACCTTTGACCTGTGTAGGCTCCCACGTGTACATTTTGAAGTCCTTGAAACAAAACAGATGAAAGGTTTGAAGAATGTTGGTGTCATCAGGGAGTTTCTAGAACAAAGTAAAGAGGACACAACGATTGCAAAGCCCATCAAACACTCAGACTACCCATTACTTGGTAAATTCAGAATAAAAAATAAGAACATGTGAGCCGCGGCATCAGATTTCTAACAATGTGTTATGTGCGACCAGCAAAGCCTCAGATCAGCCTGCACATACGGGCAGTCTGATCAGAGCTTTTGCTAGTTGCTTGAATATTCTATGACTGTTAAGCTACTGACCGAAAATCATTTGGACTTTCTAAGCTCATGAGGAGGCTGCACAGGCTCCTCTAAATCTATTCATGTCAAAATGCCACGTTGTTGGAAATCTCATGTTGCAGCTCAATTATTTAGTAAAAACCAAACCAACCAAATGACTCGTTTACAAAATGAAGTCCAAGATCAGCGTAGATAACAACCCAATAAGTTCAGAAACTTTAATATACATTTAGCAGGTAGATGAAGACACATGGGTACTACACACAGAGAGTAAAGAATCTGATCAGACTGGTCATTTGCCCAGTCTGATATGAGTTTTTGCTGATGGGATAGGTATTTTATGTTGATATTGTTACTCACTGGCGTAGTTCATTTCCTTCAATTGAATGGAAGACTGCCAATAAGTAGTTATTTGTTGCTACAGGTGACCTTGAATGTCAAAGCATTTAGCTATAAACTGTTTATTGCCTATATTTATTTACAAAGCCTTCAATTGAGCAAGTGCAGATGTTTGCCTGCAACTTAAATATCATTTTTGTGTGTAAAGTGTAATATGCAGCAAACGGCTGGAGCAGACAAAGATTGGTGTCCCTTTTATGGCCAGAAGTGCCATGCAGTGGTTATGGACCTAGAATGTAATATTCAAGTTTGAGATTGTTAGGTTACATTGTATGACTTGTTCTTTATAATGATTCTCAGCCCAATTGTATACCTACATATATATATAGAAATAAAAAGTATCCTTGTGCCGGTATAGATAGATATGTATACCACCAACTTGAAGGTATAATTAATGATTATGTATACAGGTAGACAAGTTGAAGAATTCACATTTCGAGAACAGCTTACGCTTATGAATAGATCGACGAACAGAAGACATCTTGTGTTTAGTGGAGCTGCAGGAATAGGAAAAACAAAGCTGTTAGACCACTTTACAGGAATAGCTGAGCTACAAATGTTTAAGTAAGAAATAATTAAGGAATATATTAATAGACTTTTTGCTTACTGTAGATGCGGCAACTTTAATATTCATATCTGGGTGTGGTTGGGCTATTTCATCTGCTGAGGAAAGGAAATCAGATTTTATTTATAATTTGGTTAAGAGTTAATAAGCTTTTTGGGCCGCATAAACGGGCGTGCATATCATGAAAATCCTAACCGTATACACACTGAACTCACATTTATTAACCCTTAAAGTGCATAATCACAAAATGTATGTTTTTTGTCGTCCACTAAAATATTTGAAGCTTCATAGATAAACAGTGTGGACCCAGATCAGACTGCTCCAATAGGAGCAGTCTGATCTGGGTCCACAATGTTTGCCTCTATGCTTATGTTAAATAGACATTTTCAAATACAGTTATTTAGCTGGCGTTTTGAGGACTAAATATTGTGTTTTGCGTCTATACTGAGATAATGGCTTAAGATGGTACAGTTACTTTGAATAAAACCACGCTTCTTTTCAGCTTTTACCTATGTCTTAGGTTGACCAGTCCTAATTACGCATTCATGAGGTGCTGCCTTTACAGTAAGCGAAAAGTCAAATAATACTCACCCTAAATGTTAAGCAACCTAAACTGCTTACTTCACTTTCCTGAGATAATTTTAAATCATTATATTTGATCACATCCATCATGAGGTATGTTAAATGTAGTGTTAAAATTGCAAATAGTATAAAATAAAATTAGAATGCTCATCCATTCTATGATACTTCATCATTGACATGGTTGTTGGTAGACATTACTGTTTAAACAGTACTACAGCAATGTGATACATACCATATGTACGCCTATTAAAAAGTATACCTAGGACATTTTTGTCACCATTTTTTAAAATAATATTAGCTTCTCAAATATTAAGCCCAAAATAAAAAAAAGTGATACTAATTTCTACAAAGTATCAATAAATTAACAATGTGGCGCAGCTAACAACTGCATTGATGGCAATTAAATGCAACATCTTTGTCAAATGTTTGTATAAGAGTTCTGCATAAAATGATTCTTATTATTTTTCAAAGCTCTATTTGAATAAGTCATTTATCAAATTGCCAGTAAAATGTACAGAAATCGTTTGCTTTGTTCCAATATTTTCACTGTTGGCATCTATCTGTGTATGATAAGTTACTTCTACAAGTATGCTTTATGTTTTATATGTTAAATAAATAATAATTGAGCATCATTGCAACACAATCTGACTTTGTTGCATGTGAACAACAAATGCACAGACCAGCTTGTGCATCAGTGCAGTCTTAGCAGCGCCATCGACGTTTAATTATTGAAGAGTATAATATCTAAATAATCTAAATAATCATAAATAATCATATATAGATAATCTAAATAATAATAAACTTGCTGCATGCAAAAATTAATATTCTAGCTAGTTTTTGGATCTGAGCAAATTAGTTTGATTCTTACTCAGAAAAAACACCTAAGACAGATTTTTGTCACAATGAGGCTCAATTATTTACAATCTAAACTGTTTGTGTTTACTTTTGTGCCTTGTTCTGAACTTCAATTCAACTTGTTAAATACTTAAAAATGTTGAAATATGAAACAAGTAGATTTTCTAACTTAGCTGATTGCTCATTTTCTCAAATGAACTATGTTGATTTAGCATTGTTTTGATTCTATGTTTATCAAGAAGTGTTGACTTGAGCCACGATTGATTTGAGCCATGACCTGACAAAACCAATAAAATGTTTGTGAGCAAAGCAAAGACTCAGATCAGCCTGGGCTTCTGTCCTGACTGATCAGAATCTTTGCTGTGCAATCATTGGGTAACAAAGCTCTAAAGCTTTCTTCATGCAGCCAGCAAAGACTATGACTAGACTGAGCTGATCCCTAGGCTAATCAGAGATTTCTCTTGATGCTAACCACATAGTTGTTTTTACATGTTGTTGCTCACTTGTCATTGTTACCCTGCCATGTACCTGTGGACATTGAAAGCCCCTATGGGATCATTACTTACTCACTGATCCAAAGTCTGCTAAAATTTTCAGGGTTGTATCATGTGCAGTTGAACTTCACGACAGTTGTGTTCCATATTTCCTCACGGGACATATTATCCGAACTCTTCTGACGAACTGCGGCTACACTTTGGAGGTAGAACAGGAACAACTTCTCAAAGAAATGCTGAGCGAAGATTTTGTACCATACCTTTATCTGCTCAATGATGTCATAGGATTTGAAGTAATATTGGCTTTTCCAAACAGTTACCACCATGGTTAATGGGACCTCGTTGCTAGAAAAGCGAGTTTCAACCAGTCTCATCAGCTACAGAGACTACCTAGAAAATTGAAAATTCACTTGAAGCAAGTTTACAAATGGTACTTTGCAAAAAATGAATAACAAAGGCGCTGATCAGACTGCGCGGATGCGCAGGCTGGTCTGCACCTTTGTTGTTCACAAACCCCTGAAGACAGGTTTTCTCGCGTCGAGGCCCAATTAAAATTGCCTTACATTTACTTGAATTTTCTGTGGTCTTATTCAATTTTTTACTGACTTCACATCCAATATCTTGCAGCACATTAAATATTGATATTCTCAATTTTATTGCACTAAAAAAGACAAACTGTGAAGTGTGTTGTGTTAGAAGGCTATAGGGTTGAAATAAATTCACTGGTGTTATAAGACATTTACACTTAATATTGATTAATTAGCAATGACATTATATAGAACATTAAATTAGGCTATTTGCTTCACGTATATAAGTCCTAACCTGATATTGGTAACAGAACTACACTAATTTTGTATGATCTTATGGCAAGCAGAGTATGAACTAACTTGACAATAAATTATCAGATAAATAGACCAGTGCATAACTATCATATAAATTTCACTTCCTAATTATCAATATTTTCCAATTTCTCAGCGATGGTTATACTTTTGATATAGTGCAAAACATGCATCAACTAGGTTTTACATGACCTATGATGTTCGAAACCATACTGATAGTCAACAAGTATGTTAGCTTAGGTTAGGTGTTTGTTGAGATTGTCCCAATCCTATATAAAATTTATGTTTCTAACTTCGTTGACACTTTTTCAAATGATTCTGCTTCAGATAAACAGACAAAGTATAATTCTCTACTATTTTGCATAAAATAGATCAAACGAAAGGAACTTATGATAATTTACTTTTTCTTACTGGTGGTTTTGTAAATTGTCAATCGCACTAGGAATCTATGTCACTATTAATTTAATGAATAATCTTTTCTTTCAGTATGAGAAACCTGCAAATATATTCAAGAAATCATTTAGTGAAAAGGTGAAAAGACGTGAGCTACTGAAGGAGATATCACATATGGTAAGTCTACACTTACTTTGCAGAGTAAACTATTCTAACAACAAAAACTATTTGTAAATATGAATGGTACAACCCTTTTATTAAATAGCTATAATTATAGGCTTCAAAATTTTGAAAAAAACATCAAACTATTAGAATGGAAAAGGTTTTTTCCTCACATCAATGAAAGTTTGAACACTACTACATAGACAATTACATCATCTTACACAAGCTCATTTAGCGTTAGTATTCAAAATAATCTGAAAAAACGGATTCTTCAGAAATGAAGAGAATCAACAATATAAGAAAACAGTAGACTCGGGTTTATTGAGTTTGTTCATGAGAACAAATGGAAAGTGCATCAATTATCACGCCCCCTAGCACTAGCTTAAGCGGTTTCTGCTTTCCGTCAGAACCCAATATTCCTGAAGGACCAGAATATGAAAAAATATCAACACTATATCAATGTACGGGGAGAAGGTTTACCAACTCCATGCTGCACAATAATAACGGTTAGGACTTCTAAATAATCTGGAAAAACAGATCCTTCAGAAATAGAAAGAACTAACAATATTAGAAAACAGCAGACTCGGTTTTAATGCGTCTGTTTATCAGAAGTAATGGAAAGTGCAACAGTTCTCACACCCCCTAGCACCGGCTTAAGCGGTATTCTGCTTTCCCTCAAAGCCATCTGAAATTTACTCTCTGATATTAAGTTAGCATTGAGTGACATAAACACAAGAAATCCTCCCCTTTTATCTGCTATGTATAACCATTTGAGCTGGGACAGAAACTTCTGGTACTTATCAAATATGCAACCAACAGAAGCTCATCCATGCAAAAACATTCATTGCTGGTACACAAACTGTATTGCTGAAAGAGATTCAAACCTAAATCTTAGATTTATCAGTTACCTCTCATATTGACTGCATTGTTGCACGCTGACCTTATAAACGTGCCTTTATCAGGACATCATGATGTTGCACTTTTCGAAAGACGTCGTCAATGACGTTGAATTGACACAGAAATTGATAATTACATCATAATCGCTAGTTTGAAGAGTGAACCAACCTATTAACTGAAAAATGGAATACCAGATTTGCATCTTTTGATATCAAGTGTACCAGGCACAGCTTCGAGGACGCATGTTGAATTGCTTGGAAAGCCTCCAGATTCAACAAGCATTCTCGAAGCCTTGCCTGGTAAACTTGATATAATAAGACACTCACCTAGTATTCTCTATATCTAACCCAAGTGAATGGGTCGGTATTTACGTTAAAAGAATGACTTTGTGCCTATTCGATGAGTGGCATTATCTCATGTACTGGGCTGTATATATTTGAGCCAGTGCATGAGATTTCCAACAATGTGGTATGTGCGACCAGCAATACCTCAGATCAGCCTGCGCATACGCGCAGTCTGATCAGAGCCTTTGCTAGTCGATTGAGTATTCTATGAGTGTTAAGCTACTGACTGAACACAATTTGGAGTGTCTAAGCTTAAAAGGAGGCTGCAGAGGCTCGTCTGGGTCTACACATGTCAAAATACCACATTGTTGGAAATCACATGCACTGGCTCAATTAGCAAAATAACATCTTTGTCAATTTCAGTGCATGAGTGATATGAAAACGGTGATAATAATAGATGATGCTCACAACATTGACACTGCGTCCTGGGACTACATGTGTGAACTCTGCTCTATAGATCAAGCACTGATCATTCTTGGCCTCAGGCCATCAATCATTGAACAGCCAACTTGCAAGAAATCATTTCAGTTTATGGAGGAGAGTGATGTGAGAATTATAGATCTTGGTAGCTTAGATCTAAAGTTTATGGCCCCTCTTGCTTGCCAAATGATGGATGTAGTGTCCTTGCCCAAGGACCTAGATAAGTGAGTTATTTTTCCTTTTCTTGTTACATCACTTAAATTTTATTGAATTTAACTGCTTCTCTGTGATAAAACATGCATCAGCAAGCAACTTCTATACGAGTATAATAGTTTAAGAGATGGCAAACTTTAAAACACTAAATTTTTGAGGGAATGAATTTGGCAATTTAAAAAGGCCTAAATAAATTTTACTGGTACCAAATCGTCACCCTAGATACTTTTATAACTATAGCACAAAAATTGTGTAGCTAGAACGGAGGCCTCTTAACTCTTTGAATGTATCTTCACAGAGACACAATCTAACCAAATCACACAAAAGTTTGCTTTAATATAACAACTTTCAAAATAAATTTATGCTTATGTTTGTTGTATTATTCCCCTAAAAGTCAGTTGTTTTAAGCTTAAATAACCAAGTTTAAACTTAAAAATGGTTCTTAGTTAGAAATACCTGGCCATCCTAAACTGGTTTGAAGGGTGGAGAACATCTGTTTGCTCTTAAAGCACAGCAATACATTTTTAGCAGTTTGCCATCTGTTAAACATCAGCGCTTTTGCAATTGCCTTATTTTATTTTAGTTTACCAAACAAGCTTGTCACCCTTTTTAATCTTTGTTTCTTGTTAATCTCGTATTTATTGTTTGTAAATAAAAGATTGTAGGCCCATTCTAGCATGTGTCCATCAAGCATGATGCATTGACTAAGAAAGAAGTCAGAAAACTAAAATGAATTTCTTTGTTTTGTCAAGTTGCTGCAGCACTACTTAATCAAGATCAAGGCTGCTTTGATTCAGATCGTTTTGTCGTTTTGATCATATATATATGTCATATGAAAATTTAATAATTTGTGAAAATTGTAACTTCATTTGTATCATATCAGTTGTGTCTTTAACTTTATTGCATATTAACCCATTATCTATTTTAGAATTCTTAGAGAAAGGAGTCATGGCGTGCCTTCTTGGTGCTTGGAGATACTCAAAGATGTGCTTGACAAGAAGCAGTTGATTGTTGTACTAGATGATGGTCGGCCAGAATTTAGACAGTCTGCTGTTGTTCCAAATGCATTACTTGTGAAGAGAGTTAAAAGCAAAAGTTTGAAACCTCCAAGTCAGTTGTCACTGGAGCCTGTTCTAAAGATATCTGTCACAGAAGTAAGTAGTACTGCTAATACATATGAGCCACGACATGTGATTTCCAACAATGTGGCATTTTGACAAGTGTATAATAAGACAAGTCTGTGCAGCCTCCTTTTAAACTCCAAATGATATTCAGTCAACAACTTAATGTTCATAGAATATTCAAGCAACTAGCAAAGGCTCTGATCAGATTGCGCGAATGTGCAGGCTGATCTGAGGCTTTGCTTGTCGCACAGACCACATTGTTGGAAATCTCATGCACTGGCTCAATTATCTGAAATAATCTATTAAACATTCTATAACAACTGGCATTTAGGTTTGTCATTTGAGATTTGGATATATGATTGAAGTGGAACCACTGCCAAGAAAATAAAATTTAAGATAAAGTTTGTGAAAGCAAGATTTCTCATGTTTAGTTAGCTAACTTCACAATTTATGTGATTTAATAAAATTAGCAAAATGCAGTGAATAATGGAAGAACATTTTATGGGGCTGCTGCTATTCTGAATTTGCCTTTTATTTTTACTCCCATCTTAATATTGGGACAAGCTTTAAATGGCTTGTTTGGTGAGATGCGCAAAAAGCAAGTGATTATGACCAGGAAATACCACAATCACACACTGTAGACCAACCCATGATATTGTGCAAAAGAGCCATAGAGCACCAACAGTCACAAGGCATCAGGATGACAATTAAAGAAAAGCAACCAACTTTCTCTTCCTCAGCAAGATGACTGTAAAACATGTAAGGACATTATGTTCTGCATAACAAGACAAGGACCAAACACAAAACCCCACAAAAAATGAAGCTACCTCAAACAACGATGCAAGAACAACAGAACCACCGTCTTAGAATGAACAGCAGGCCAAGTCACTGAAGTCTTAAATGCATTTTACCAGCACTAAACCTTCACCCTAGATTACGTTGTTATTAACCCTGAAAGCGCTAAACAAGGATGCATCTGAAAATGTCGTCTGCTGAAGTTGTCTGCTGCAAATAATTGCCTAACATAACTAACAAATTAAGTATAGATGCGAACAGCGTGGACCCAGAACAGACTGCTCCTATAGGAGCAATTTGTTCTGGGTTCACACTTTTGTCAAAGAGGCTTCTTAAACATTTTAGCAGAGGAGAAAAGCAGACGACTTTTGTTGCAATTGGCTCATTAAGGGTTAAATCAGGACACACGTTACATGCCCACTGATCAGACTTACTCACTATTTTAACTGTATCTCTGATTGTAGGTCTCCTCCTCACATACATCAGTAGGAGAGGAGAGAACTATCCTCGAAAGTCTTGGTTACGTACATGAAGCACCACCACAATCTGCTGTTGACTTTCGAAGAGCTAGTATTGCAGCAGCCCCTGGCAAAGGCTTACATGTCCCTATTGGGCTAGAAAAACCACAGCCGAAAATAGATTTGCCAGAGCTGGAAAGGATTGCAATATTTGCAGAGGGAATTTCAGCCAGAGATATACCAGTTCCTAACTCTATGAAAGGTACATTTTTCCTAAATGATTAGAACTTTTATACTTTTGGGATATTTTTTCTTAACATTAACATATCTTCTTGCCACCTTAATAATAAAATGAGCGTGTACAAGAGGTGTTTCATGTTTATTTGAACAAATTTGAAAATGCCGTTACTCATTTATTTAGCGTTATATTGGGTAATAATTGATTTCCATGGGTTAGTCTGATCTCCAGAAATACACAGTCGTCAAGAAAATAGTTCTTAATCTTTATTTCCTGGTTTGAAACAGTCTCCGAAGATGAGTAGTCAAATTTTAAGCTTTTAAAAATGCTGTCTGAAACGAAATGTACTAAATCTTTCTCAAACAATTTTTCTAAAAGATATGACGTTTTTCTCTTGGAACCTTTTATATATTGTACATAGATAATTAAAGTATGTTCTGTTAGAAAATAAAGCATTCCAGTTGGATATTTACTTTTTGGAAGCGACTTTTACATCAAATTTTAGGGTTTACAGTTTCCATAGCAACACTAAATTGTATGCAAAATACTCTAATGCAATATTTGGTGATCGGTTTTATCGGTAATAGATACTTAAAATATCTAAGAAATTAAGTTGGCTGTGAGTTTTGAGAATTTGCTTTTCAAACTTCTTCCAAGACACATTTTATACATGAGGTACCCATTTGGGCACGTTTATGGAAGAACTAATTAAGCCCAGCTTCCAAGCGAAAACAGGCACACATAGGCTGTTTCTCATCTTATTAATAGACTGAGTGTGCCTCTAAACTTAATAGAAAATTTCACACTTAAATACGTATTTTCCTAGAAGATACACTCGTTTTAGCTCTTAAAATCAGTAAAAAGGGGGTGGGGATGTATTTTGGGCCGCCGTGTTATGGCTATGCTATGAATTGCCATCTGGTCTGTTTGTCAATACCAGGGACACGTCTCTTATGCATGAAAAAGCAAAATTTGTTTGTTTTAATTTTCTGCAACCGCAAAAAGTGAAATTCAAATCTGTTCAAATAAACATGAAACATGTCTCGTATGACCAGGCCATAATCACAGATAGGAATCGTAAAAGAAGAATTTCTAACAAAGTACGAACAGCAGCTTCAACTACAGGTGGATGTTTTAAATATATTTTACGGGCTAAGTCACAGCTTTTTCGTCTGCTGTAGTTTGAACACATTAGCTGTATGCAATGTTAATAAAGATCTGGCCAATAATGAAGTTCAGTCAATAGGAAGACTTATCAGAACACAGAAAAAGACAGACACAAAAGCTTGAACAGAACATACATTTGAAGAATTTCCATAACGTACAGTAAAACCCGTGTAAAACAGACACTCTCAAAACGACCACAAATTGGTTTTCAATACCAATTAAAGTCGCATAGTCTGTAACTTTTGATCTTCAAATTTAGAAATAAAGTTTCTATTTTGCAAGAATACAATAAAAATACTCAAATTAAGGTAAACATTCTACCATTTTCGTAAGTCTTAACAACTTACTACTATCAAAACAACAGCATTTATGTTAAAAATCAACTGTCTAGAATTATTTGAGGGGCGTAAATAATTACCAATAAGAGAAAACCACCGATTGTTATAAGATTATTCGCTTTTTTGCAGTTTTGAGCTGTACTGAACATATTTGTTGCGAAAACATAACATAATTCTACTTTGACAAATGATTTAAAAAGAAAATATTTTTTTCGTAAAATTTTCATAGTTGCAGACCTAGTCTCTTTAATGCAGATCAAAAATATTGCAGAATGCTCCATGGGGAGCATTCTGCAATACTTTCAACCTTCATTAAGCTACCTTTGTCATTAAGATATTTGTATTGTCTATTTTTGAGATGCCGTTTTAGGTTGGTTTTACTGTATGTCCTGCCAGTGTGTGTACCTTAAAGCAATGATAAGAGTACATGATAAGTACTTCAAATGCTGTAAAATACTCTCTCTTGTTGTTTATTTGGTTGTTACAAGACACATTCAAATAACTAATGATATACAATATATAATAACTTTTTAAGTCTTTGAGATAGAAAATATTCCAAAAGTGAAGGCACGCATGACCCTGTGCTAAGAAGGTGTATTGATCAGTTTGGTGTAGAATGTATCTGGAAACTAAATGTAGATGAAGCATGCAAAAAGGCATATGCATATGATAAAGGAAACATTTAATGAATTTTACTCAGTCAGATGTGCATTTTCACCAAAGAATAAATTCCCAAATTATCACAATACACATTAATGTGAAAGCCATTTTTACAGTATATATTCAGCTAACTTTTCGAAAATATTTTTCAGAGCTTATAATTGCCAGGATTGACTCCATGAGAGCATCTGACCAGCTGCTAGTGAAGTGTGCTGCTATTTTAGGAATGAGCATCCGGAAAGACATCCTCGAAATGCTTCTACCTAAGGCTCATCGTCCAAAAATGAGCAGAAATATACGTCGTTTAATGGAAAGTGGTATCTTTCAATGTAGTAAAACACCAACTTCCCACCTTGCTCAGCTTGCAGGTGGAAGAGACGAAGGTGCTAGCATTAAATATAGATGTTATTGTCGAAAAGAAGATGTGGTGCCTCGTTCTGGTGAAATACAGGTCTGTTTTTCACCACAATTTATGAATAGTCTCCTACAACAAACAGCTTACCACTGCCTGCTTGAGACCCAACGATTGGAGCTACATGCCAAAGCTGCCCACTATCTTGAGATGTCAGCAGATGAGTTCAGGAGCTATATTCCATACTATGTTCTTGCAAGGCCGCCACCAGATTATTTACAAGAAGCTCTGGAAAAGACAGGCACATTTGGTAAATTAAAACTTCATATTCTAATGGATTCTGCCATGGTTAAATATAATAAGTTTGGGATAGTCCATTGCATATATCAAGGGGTCACAGGCTCTAATTCCCAAATAAAATTGTATTTTTTTAGCAGAAGATTGTTCTCTATCTTAGCAAACAATGTCCAGGATGATGAAATGATGCATTATGTGGTATTTCATCTGGGTCTTCACTGTTTGCCAAATTACACATTTAGGAGTCACTAGTAAAATAGAGAATACTAGGTGAGTGTCTTTTGATATCGAGTTTACCAGGCAAAGCTTTGAGAACATTTAATGACATCGCAAGACTTGCCAAGCAATTCAACATGCGTTCTCAAAGCCAAGTCTGTTAAACTTGATATCAAAAGACGCGCCCATGTATTCTATTTATCAGCTTACCAAGTTGATTTACTCTTCAAACTAGCGATTATGACGTCATTTTCGAGTTTCCCATGGATTCAATGTCATTGACGACGTCATTCAAAAGTGCAACGTTATAATGACCTGATGAAGGCACAAGTCTTGAGATATGCCACTTTTATCAGGTCAACGTGCAACTATGCAGTTAGTATGAGAGGTGACTGATAAAACTGAACCTACGGCGGTTTATTACACACTGGTTGGAATTTTCAAATTCAGATGTACTTCATTCCCTGAATATGTTTTGTCAAAATAAACTACGCAGACACTGCTGAAATGTCATATTCTGTGGCATTTATCTGGGTCTTCACGTTTTGTCAATGTACCAGTTTAGGGGTTTCCTGTTGCAATGGGTAGACCTTTACTGTTGAATAGGAAATAATTTTATTTTCCCATTATATCTTAACATGAGCTCTATTTACATATTTGATGAAAGATGTTGATGTTTAGTTATGTGACTATTGATGGTTGATGACAACAAAGAGGGATCGCCAATACGACCTTTGAGTCAAGGATTAAGGTCAAATATATTTAAAATTGGTTCTGTGGCTTGTGATGCTAATTTCTCTAACATGATCTGATAATTGGTCCTTTTGTTATATAGTGAGTACTTAGTGTTTTTTCTAGTTTTGTAAACCTCTTGATGGGGAAGCGGGGGCTGGTTGCTTTACTTTAATTGTCTTCCTGATGTCTTGTGACTTTACGTGTGTCCCTGTGACTCTTCTTTACAGCGCATGGGTTTGTCTACTGTGTGTTATTGTGGTATTTCCTGATCATACTCACAAACTTTTTTGATGAGAATAGTCATTTTTAGCAATACCATTGCAAATTGTGTGTAGATGACAATAAAAAGTTTTGATTGCAAATATGACAGTGGAGTCAAAAAACAAGGTCAAATATACATAAAATCTTTCATACAGTTTGTAATACAAACTCCTCTTTTATCTTTTGATGGAGGGTAGTCATATTGACACAATTATTGCTTATGGTCTGTAGATGACAATGAAGGAATCAGATTGCAAATACCTTGGAGTCAAAGGTCAAGGTTAAATATTCTCAAAATTTCTTTTATGGTTCATGACAAAAACACCTCTTATAGTTTAGCTTACCTGATTGGGATGTTCAAGTGAGGTATTCGTATGGCAATTGTACTTCATCTGACATCCCTGGCACAACTCTAATATCAGTTGGTAAATTTTGATCAAATTTTATGTAAAGCATTATAAGGTATTGGAAAAGCAGCATGCAGTTTTGGGCTGATTTGATTGGAACACTGATTTATAGGCAACATAATTAGCTTCCATAAAAATATAATGGGAAAACTTTTTTAAAAAACAAAATCATCATTCCATACAGCTTATATATGGGCTGGGATGTGTGAAAACCTGTCTTTGGGGTTTCCGACAAAGTGAGATTCAAACTAGCCTACACAGCTACAGAGACTAGCTAGAAAATTGAAATTTCGCTCGTAGTAAGTCTAGATATGATACTTTTCAATAAGCGAATAAGAAAGGTGCTGATTAGACTGGACGGATGCGCAGACTGGTCTGCGCCTTTGTTGTTCGCATTGGATCTAAACTGGCCATGCCACTGGGGAGCAATAGCTAATTTTGAATTTTTTGATTTTTTAAATCTTCTCTGAAACCTTGAGGATTGGGATAGTCCATTGTGTATATCAAGGGGTCACAGTTTCTAATTTCCAAATAAAATTTATTTCTTTCGCAGAAGATGTTTTTTTATCTTTGCAGATAGTGCAGACCCTGATGAAAAGATGCATTATGTGGCATTTCATCTGGGTCTTCACTGTTTGCCAAATTACGCATTTAGGAATCAATATCACTAGTATATAAAGTATACTTATGCATTCATCAATCTGGTTTGGATAAAAGTGAGCCCATGATGGTTTATTTACACATGTACAAATGAAGGAGTCACTAGTACGAGTTTTCAATAAATCTTGCCAATCAAGCCCCTTGGATCTAAACTGGCTATGTACCTGGGGAACAATAGCTAATTTTGACTTATAATGTTTTTCTTCTGTTTTTTTTTTTAAATCTTCTCTGAAACCATGAGGCACACATCTCATAGACATAGTAACAATTTCTAGTTATCCCATACAAAAGTCCTATCAACCATGCCCCTAGGGTCCAAACTGGCCATGCTCGGAGGGTCATAATATAATGGGTGAAACCTCCTAAAAATCTACAGCTTGTAACGTTAATATCTCTTACATGTTTCAATGACGGTGGGTCATATTTTGCATAGTAATTGCCTAAGGTGTGTAAATGTCAATAATCAATTCGCATTGCTGATATGACTTTTGATTCAACATTCAAGGTCAAAAATACTTTAAAAAATTACTATATGGCTCCTAATGCCATCATTTTTATATTTAAGTGGTTCATATTTTGGGCATTGATTGTCTATTATGTGTAAATCACAACTAAGGTTTTTGATAGCTGGCGTGATCTTGGAGACAAAGGTCAAGTAAAAAATGATACTATGAGGTATTTTATGTAAGTGTGAATCTTTGCTATGCTCCAACTTATCTGTTGCTCCCATTCGCGTTATAATTGGGTACTTAAATCACATAGACGTCAGCAAATTCAAAAAGAGGATCCACATCTACCCAGTCTCATCAGAGCATTGACTGTTAATACATACAACTACGGAAGAAGATAAAAAGTCAACACAGCAGACATCTTTCCCTGCTTACTTTAAAGAATTACTTTACAAATATGTCATAAGATATGGTATTGAGTATAAATACTTATAAAGTGTAATGCTTTTTTTACATATGGTTGTCGTATATGTTCTACTCTTTGGTGTAAATCTACATCTTCTACCATATTTTGTTTACCTAATAAGTGAATGCTCTGGCAAAATTGCACAGATGTGCATTCACCAATCGCTTATGGGACAATGAAGTACCCAGCTCAAATGTGATTGCTTTATGCATTTCCTTTTTTGTTTGCAGATGCCTTTTTCACTCAAAAGAAAAACAAACGTAACCAGGTAGTAGATGAGACATTCCATTATAAAGCTGAAATGACAACAGTGAAACGTGGACGTAGACAGGCTGTATCCGTTGCTGCTGAGTACGTTAATTTATTTATTTTATGTTATTTTTATCTCTAACTGGGCCAGTCAATTTTCAAATTCATATCTTAAATTTTCGTGATAAGCTTTCGAGTCGGCTCTGTGCATACCTTTTGTAAGAACTTTCATCTGTGTGTAAGCATTGGTCGCCTATGCTATTAGTACAATTATACAATGGATCATTGTTCTATAAATGGTTCAACTCCCAAAAATTTGGGACTTATCTCATTTTCATATAGTCATGCTTTCAACATATAAGGGCAGCTGTTAAGTGAGGATATATGCCTAAATGTTGGCCTTAGCATTCATTTACGACCCCTTTTTGTGTGTACGAGCTGCGAGGGTTTGTGAAAGGCAGCACATTTGCGCTTGCTTTTCTGAGCATTCCCTGCTTGCAGATTTTATAAGTACTCAAAATTTATATGCTTGTCCATATGGGCCTCGACATGAGAAACCCTGTCTTCAGGGTATATTTTTAAAAAATACTGACCAGCCTGCGCATCCACGCAGGCTGATCTGCGCTTTTGTTATTCACTGTTTGATAAGTATCATATCTAAACTAGCTACAGGTGAAATTTCAATTTGCCAGCTAGTCTCTGTAGTTAAGGAGACTGGTTTGAGTATCCCTTTGTCTGAAACCCTCGACACTTGGAGGCCCATATAATAATAAAGAAATCCTACATGAAAAATTTAATTGAAAATTTGAGAATAACATAACTTACTATAATTATAATATTCTCCAGAAAGTCCCAATCAGATGTGTTGGTTGGTTTAATATTTTTTATGTTTGCATTCAGCAAAACAGATTATTTCTTATCGTGGCTCAAATATAAAATAATCTATTTAAAGCCTCATATATGCGTAATTAGCTTCATCATAGTTCATATAAAACATCCATTATCATATGACGTTTCGTCTGGGAGTGAAATAATGCCATGCAATAAAATTCATAAAACACAAGTGGTTTATAGATTGTCAGGATTTTTATGACATCCATAGCAACGTTGCATACATAATGACAAAATTGTAAGTTTTTACGGCAGAAATGAGATTTCAAAGTCATCTTTATGTCATATGATAAATAGAACCTAACATTCGTGCTCTTGTCTTATTGAATTAATTCAACTTATTGCAAAAAAAGAGATAAAATGCTCGGCAAACCTCGCATTTTATCTCTTTTCCTCAACTTGTTTAATAAAATCAATAAAACATGAGCACTCATGTAAGACCCTCTAGTTACTGTGTAAATTATGTATTTCAGGGATGCTGTTCCCCTTGTAAACAGAATTGTTGAAGGTGCACAGCCTCTAGAGAAAATGTCACACCATGTTGAGAGTTTGCTAGCTATTTACGACACTCTTTATTATCACTGGAAATGTGCAGGACAATCTTGGAATGCTATATCAACTCTTCTTGAAGGGACTGCAGCCGCTGTTGCTGTGAAAAGAAATGCTAAGGTAAAATCGAGAATTTGTCTTGAGCACCAATATTGAAAATTGGTCTAGAATCACTGCACCAATATTGAGAATTGGTTTAGTTTGGTAATGACACCAGTATTGAGAACTGGTCTAGAATTTAGGTTGCAGTCGTAAGCTAGGTGTTGTGCCAGGTTCTTTCCTTTATTGTATAACATTGCTTGACCTATTTGTATAATTTCTACACTATTATATCTTGTTTCTAAGGCATGCCATTATAACACACCTAAACGTAATGTCATAAGATAAAGCCTTCCAACTTTTACAATAATAATTTCTAACAGTAATTAGGTTTCTTTTATCAATGGACATGAATGAATTATGTTTTTTCTTTCATTTACTAGGCTTTTGAGTTATTACGAGAGGCTAATATATTAATGGAAGAACAAGAAGCAAATGTAGAAAAAGAGGCAGAAATTAAGGTGGTCAGAGCAAAGCTTCTACGGCTAAACGGAAAGGTAAAATCACAATAATTTGTATATTATACAATTATAGGATTCATTTGTAAGTTATTTAGTTATTTATAATGTGAGAACACAGTGTGTTCATTTTTATATCCATAAGACGCCAACATAATCCAGTTTACAAAAGTGTTACAATATTTAAAGCACAACTACATCATATACTGATAGTATAACATTTACATCATATCTAATGCTCCATGGAGACATGAATATTGTCAACATGAACACAGACTCTAAAAGTGTAATTTATATCTTGAATTGATTAAAGCTAAAGCAATACATGCTCAGTTTGGAAATTATTTACTTTCCTTCAAACCTATATAAAGACGCTTGCAGTAAAATCACTGTTTATGCATATATGAAGAGCCAGTTGGGACAGTTGGGGGCATGAGGATTTTTAGGTAAACTATAAACAATCTGAATTAAGAGTCTTGTATTTCAATTTTTATTTAAAATATCTTTTAGGTGATTTGCTTTTAACAATAGTTTGACTAATTTGACTAATTTGATGGCCTGCAGATATTGAGACTAATGCTGTTTGAAGTTCAGGCAGGTGGTCATATACCTGGTTCATCTGGTTATTTTGATAATAAATTGCATTTTAAATGGGCAATAAGTTTACCATCATATCACCAGCCCATGTCTATATCATCAACTATAGATGCAACTGCATGTACTCAGTAGGTAATCGGGTACTCTTTAACTGCCAGCCAGAGACTCAGCAACATCAGCTGACCATCAGTGGACTGTCTGCCAACTGGTGGCACATTAGTACAAATCAACTGTTGACTTGACCCTGATCCAATGTCTGGTAGAGGGCTACCTCATTTGTATATTATTGAATTACAATTGATTACTATACTGTATACTGATAAATGCATTTAAAGTAGAGCATAAGGCAAATATCTAGAATGAATGCACCTGACCCCAACATCAGTTCGGAAAGTAACAAAAACGCAAATAAACACACCACACAAGGGAGCCAAGAGGTCAGCCTTTCCCAGCAGATGTCTACAAGGCTGTCAGGAACGGACAATACAGCATTACCAAGATAAAAATGAAACATGAATATTAAAAAGTACCCACAAAGAAGCATAGCCTTGGAGGGTTAGCAAAAATTACTGAAAGGCTTTAACACATTTAACGGTACCAACCTCACCCTTAGTTCTGATATGAATCAAGACACTAGATGTTTGGTTCGCATGAAAGATCCCCAACTAGTCTATTCATCATCCAACTACATACAAATCAGGATATAACAAAGACGAGGACTCAACTGTACATACAATTGAATACGGGAGCAAAAGGAATACAACAATTAACCAGATAAAGTTAGAAACATCATAGTCTGAAGTCCGACCTGTCTTTGTCCTACTGAGCTATACCCTAGTATAAAAGCAGTTCAGATTGTGATGAACTGGTTTCTGTCGAATCAAACTGAGCAGATTTTAGTCTGTTTTAAATCTCTGACTCAATACCTGGAACTGAACTTGCTTAAGATTAAAAGTAGAACAAGCAAATAGTAATATTTGCTAAGTTAAGGTTCATTAATTATTTTATCATTTATTATAGGTATTGTACCAGGCGGGGCAAGAATCCGAGGCTTATCAGTACCTGTCAAGAGCTGCAATTCTGTTAGACCTTAAACAACCAACTCATATGAAAGCAAATATATACACTACCAAGCTTCTTATAATGTTTATCCTATACTGGAAGTTTAATGCCCTACAAAGGTACACTTTTAATATTCTGTTTGTATGATGGCCCATTAGTGCCACCATGATAGCTAGGTAATATCATTGAGAATTTACTTATTACAGCAGTTGTTAACAATAGTAGAATATTTAACAAAACTTGGCAGGTTAAATTTATTTTACAGTGGCTGTGGTTGTTCTCCATTCTTAAGTGGCGAGTTTGTTGATGTAAGTTCTTTGTTTTTTGTTGCTCCCTTTGTTTGTAATGGTAAAGTGTTTAACTCTTTACCCCCTATTGTCGTCTGCTGTTAACCTTTGCAAATAGTTTAGGGCCTGATCTGAATCCAAACTGTTTGACACTCTGACGATATTCCTGAAAAGAATTTTTCAAAAAATATGATTTTGAAAAAATTCAGCAGACGACAAAAAATCATGCCAAATTACCACCAGGCAAAGTGGTGTAGTTTTTTTGTGTCCTTTCTATGTCCTTCTCGATCATCTTGTTGAGGAAGAGAGGTTTGGCTGCTTTACTTTAATTAATGTCTTGCTATTTTGTCTGTCTTGTGACAGTATGGGTTATATTGTCTTTTTCCGAATAAGGAAGTTATTCGAACTGTGCAATGGGTTGGTCTGGCATCTGTGATTAGCATTTTCTTTTCACACTCTTCTGTTTTAACATATCTGACAAAGTTCTTGGCAATGGCAATAGTAACTGTTTGGCATTCTATACAATATATTTGTTTGTCAATTAAGAGAACAGTGTGCTTTTAAATTTCAATCTAATCACAATATTTCTCTCTTTTATTCAAACAGAGTAGTATACAGAATTCAGAATATATAGACCATATGTTGGCCATTGTGAACCACACAGAGTTCAAACAATATTTTACCTGTTTTTAGTTTGAGCAATTAGGGCATGTGTGACAATAAAGGATACTATGAACAGGTACATTTTGGGTTTGACAACCTATTTTTATAAGTATTTCTGACAGCTATATAAAATCTACTTGAATGCAGCTATTACCGTTAGTATTTGCCTAGTATGAGCCAGCACATGATATTTTGGTCCTTACCATCTGCAATGGAATGCATACACTAGCCTGCGCTCACTCACAGTCATGCCATAGTCTTCGCTGCTTTCAGACATAAAAGTTGGATGCAGATAAAAGCTAACATCAACATCAAGGTACTAGTATCCAACCTCACTAGATAGCTGCTCATGAATGTTAAATAACTACTTTAGGCATATATACTATCAATTCTAAAATCTCTTGATCTGGCCCATTTATTTGTTCGTCTATTTTCTCCTAGTCGCCAAGCAAGTCTGAGAACAGCAGAACGAGGATACTGTTTAGCAGACCTATATATAATGGACAGAGAACGAGGGGATTCAAAGCTGAAGTTTATTCATGCTCTTCAACAGTTTATCAGCATAGCTGGAAAGACTATTCATTTACACCAGGTAGAATTCTGAAACTCCTAAAATTACAATTATTTTTCATACTGAATAGTTCATGTACTTTTCTCCTCATCAGTTTTTATCCTATTAACCTTTTACTCCACAATAGCGCCTATTGACGCCTTCGAAATACTATTTATTTGTAAAAATCATGGAAAATTTAGCATTTGCTCCATTGGAGCAAATGTACCATTTTCCATAATATTTTCAAAAACATTCAAAACTTGACTCTAACTTTTCTAGATTATTTTCAATGTTGTCTAAAAATAGAAAATGATGTCATTATCTAGAATAGCCTATGGAGTAAAGAATTAACATGTGGTATTGCAGTTGTATGCATGCATTTTTATGTCAGAGTAGAAAACAGTGTACAGCCATCTGATCTGGATTAACATTGTTTTCAAAAAAGGATAAATCTTTGGTTCATCAGTATAAGGGTTAAATGTGTTTAACGTTCATTTTGAAATTATACCAGTTTGATAATTATTTATAATTTACCCATATTTGAGCCATCTTATGAGGTTTGGTTTATTTGGTTTCTTATCATATAAGAGAGTAGCAGCAAGGGCTCAAATGAGACTGCACGAGTATCCAGTCTCACCAGTGGTTTGCTGCTCTCATAAACCAAGTACAGTAGCTCTAATAAACAACGTACAGCAACTCTCATATACCAAGTAAAGTAAAAAATGTCTTAAGCGACCACTCAAAAATAGACAAAACAAAGATCATAATGACAAATGGTAGCTTAATGAAGGTCGAAAGTAATGCAGAATGCTCCTCTTGGCCTAGACCATATGATGTAATGCTCCCTATTATGTTGTTTTATTTTATGCCCTCAGCGTTTCTGTTTTGTGTATTGTCAAAATTTAGTAGTACACCTTCGAAAATTATATCACGAGGATTCACCAAAGAATGTAACAAATGGACAATGCTTGTCGCAAACAAGAATGACCACTCCTTCTTACTCATTTCAAATATCTGTCCCCCGCCCCCCCCCCCCCCCCCCCCCAAATAGTTTATGCATCATACTAAATTGTCAATAAAGTTACCAGGAGGTTTTGTCATAAGGAAACAAATGACCTAATTTTTTACTTCTTTTTTATATATCTGCGTTGTGTTTTTATCTCTTACACCATTTGGGATTATGTCTATCTTCACTGATGGAGGCAGAAAAAGGGATCGATTTAGCGTCACATATAAAAATGCTGCTTTTATTTACTTAGCTTTTGCATCTCCTCTGATAGTTTTTTTCGACTAGTCATGTCCCCACTCACTTCGTTTGAAATTTTGTGAAAAAACTGTCTAAAATATTGAAAAAATAAATCAACACTTAACCTTTTAAATGAAGTGTCATTTTGTTTGTTTGTTTGATTTGATTCTTTACATCCCATCAACAATCTTTCAGTTATAAAGGGACGGGTCTTCCTGGGTTGAACTAGTACTAAGCTAGAATTAATGTTCTCTTGCTCAAGGACACAATGCAGTGACGCTGGTGAAGCTCGAACCCGCGGCCCTTCGGTCTTGAGTCAAGCACTCTACCACTGAGCCACTGCGCTCCGATGTCATTTTGTGCAAATTAAACCGCTTTGTCACATGTTAGGTAAAACAGGCAGACAGTCTAATACCAATTTCATATAGACATTGGAGCCAGAAACCTGTCATTTGATTTTCAACCTGGCCCTGCGGTTATTAAGCTTTTTCATGTTCTACTCAACTGAGCATAAAATGTTTGCTCATAAAAGGTAAATGGTAATAAAAGTAATGGTTTGACACTCTCAGAGGTTGTATTTATCTTTCTTATAGATATTCAAAAGTCAACATCTGTTAGCATTTTAACATTAATGAGCAGGATACTATTTATGCTCAGTTGCGTTGAGCATAACTAACGTGCTATTACCTTGGGGCTAGATAAGGCTCAAACCACATAATATATACTCATTTACAGAGACATGCCAGAAATTGATATTTTCAGATAGCAGGCTATCGAGAGAACGAATAACAAGACACTGAAAAGCTGTTTGTGGCAGATGCACAGGCTGATATGTGCCTTTAGTGTTTGCATGCGAAAAAATAGGTTTCCTTGCAATAAGGTTGAAATGTACACTGTATTGGCTTAATGAGTGGTTAGCGATTTATTACAGATAATAACAGCCTACTCGTCAATGATAGAATGCTTCAGAGAGCGTGGATGGTTTGATTGGGCCGACAAGCTAGAAGTTGCTCTGCTTAGAGGGTATATATTTTTAAGATATATGAGCCGCGATCTGTGAAAACCTGCCTTAATGACATTTAGGACTTTTTATGTAAAAAGCATTGAAAAACAACAAAAATTAAAAAAAATGACATGTTTATATATTGCCTCTAAACCTATTCAGGTGGATAGTAGAATATAACTGGCAATTATTTCTGATTAAACCCTTCGTTATCATGCAATATGTTTCCATGGCAACAGCTTTACCTTAGCAACTGTCAGAATTTTTAAAGTGTGGTCAGTCGTTTTCAGATCATGGAAACTTTCGGCAAAAATGAATCAGTGTCAACTTTTTTGCTTATTCCATTGCACACATGCTAAGGACAATAAACAAGTATGTAAGCAAGAAATGTTTGTCATGCACCCGACAAACCCGCAAATCCTGAAATTAACTTTGTCGTCATTAGTAACAACATGAAGTTTCTGACGTTGAATGTTTAAGTTTAGACAGTATATAGTTTCAAAAGGTCATATTTCTATAAATAATAAAGATAACTTCAAAATAATTGCCCGAAAACTTCTTAACACGTCGTAGATTTAGTGTGTATAATTAACTAAATTTTGATGACTTCTTCATTAAGCCTGGTTTTCACAGATTGTGGCTCATATAAATATTACGTCTTGTGAACAGTTGCTATTTAACCCTCTTGCACTCAGAGTGGCCAAAACTCAAAAAAGTTTTAGCCACTCTGAGTGCAAGATGGTTAAACATAGGGTTATATTGACAGTTTACATTTAAGTATTGAAAATTACCTATTTTGGCACTCTGAGTGCAAATGTTTAAACACAGGATAACAGTGATGGTTATATTTTGGTATAGAAAGTTTACATATTTATACATTGACTCTATGAATGTTACATCCTCAAATTATCACATGTGATGCAGGCACATCTTAGCTATTCCTTCAGAGCATTTGCCGCTTTATCACGTACATGAGAATAGATGTGATTTAAGACCAATACCGAGAAACCTAAACTATTGGATAAACTATATATGCATACATAATGCCTATGTATATTTATTTGAAATAATTACACCATTTTCCCATCATACATTTAACGAACGCACAAATCCCAAAAGATATCAATAACCTATTATCTGTTATGTGCCCTTGTAAACACTAATAAAACTAGAACTAAAGTCATAAATAATAAGTTTTGTGGTCTAATAACCTTATGGAAACAGTAGACTTCTTATAATTCAACAAAAGTCTATGGAATATATTTAACTTGAATTATCATTTGTTTTAGACAGTGTCTGTATGGTAAATATAAACAAAGCACTGATTATTTGTATTACTTTTCTAGTAAATAATTTATTTGCCTTACTGACAGGGGTCTTTAAAGTACCCACAACATACTTGTAAAAGATTAGAGTTATTGATAGTCAATTCTAATGCACTTGCTTTTGTAACGCGACGTCTGATTGGATAACGTCAAAAATTGCGACAGTATATCCTGCAATATACTGACGGAATCAATTTGACATCATTAACTACGTCACATTCGTTGGATGACGTGCGGCTTTATACGGGTCGCAACGCCTTTATTTGAGATGAGACTGTAGAAGCGCATTAGAATGGGGATAACCATTTTCAAAATTTTAATTTGGGGAGGTATATCGTGGGATATACATTCAGAAATCACGTTTTACGGCTCCGCTTGCGCGTCGCCGTAAAACTAAATTTCCGACCGTATATCCGACGATATACCTCCCCAAATTAAAATTTTGAATACAGTTATCCCCTGACTGTTTGTCATATCCACTCCAGTTGTGCTGCACGTAATGACGAACTCTCAACAGAAGATAGAAGCATATTAGGAGGAATATATGCCAGGAGTTGCATAGCTTTCTTTCTGAAAGGAGATCTAAAGAGTGCTGAAAATGCAGGTAAACATTACATGTAGTGATTATTCAGTAAAACTTAAAAATAGACAAAACAAAGGCCTTAACGACAAATGGTAGCTTAATGAAGGTCGAAAGTATTGCAGAATGCTCTCTTGGAGCATTCTGCAATACGTTTTACCTGCATTTAGCTGTAATTGGTCTTGAAAGCCAATTTTTGGTCTTTCTTTGAGTGGCCACTTAAGGCAGGTTTTACTGTTTATGTTAGTTTTTGTCGTTCTATTTTTTTGTCTAATTAAAATTATCAAAAAAATCATTCAGGAATACTAACAGAGTTTCAAATAATTGGAATCAAGATGGGTCCTGACAAATTTCTCGTACTTCAACAACAGCAGAATCTAGGGCGAAGATTTGGTACCAGTAAAATGCATTTAAGCCCTCCAGTGGCTTGGGCTGCTGTCCGTTCTAAGGCGGTGGTTCTGTTGTTGTTGACTTTTTGTTTATTGTTACTCCCATTGTGGGAGTCTGTAATTGTTCTATGTTTTGTTGTGCGTTACTTTATGTCCATTCTAGTATTGCAATCATCTTGATGGGGAAGAGAGAGCTGAATATTTTGCTTAATTTGTCTTCCTGGTGTCTCGTGATGGTTGAGCAGCTCTTCCTCGCGGTGCCACGGGGTTGTCTGCAGTTTGTGATTGTGGTATTTTCTGATCATACTCACTTACTATTTTTCATCTGGGATCAAACTGTAAAAAGTCGCCATCAGAAAACTACAGAAATGTTTCTCATTGGAAAGAATAGTGTACCTATATAAAAGCATCCTTGTTGTGAGAAAAGTAAAGAAGAAGACAAAGATCAGGAATCGATACAATTAAGTACCACACCCAACCCAAAACACCATATAGGAAAGTGACAAAAACACAAGAAAACATCACACACAAGAGGGCCAAGAGGTCAGTCCTTTCCTAGAAGGTGATCACAAGGTTGCAAGGAACAGATAAGATAGCATAATAAAGACAAACTTGAAAAATAAATATCAAAAAGAATTTGCAAAAGAAGCACAACCTGGGAATTGCCAGTGAAAAACATACTGGAGAACTTAAACATGTTTAGCGAAAGATACCTCCAAATAAGTTTTCACATAAGGGTGTGTAATTGAAATTAATTATTCTTATTTTTCAAAAAAAAAAATATGTTTTGAGAGCTTAAAGAAAAATGTCACAATGAGGCTGTTAAATGAGACGGTTATAGTGAGAACCCAAAGCGCATGTTTAGACATATGGATAAGCAAATAACAATATTATACAATTATTGACTAATGAGGCATTGGATATGATGTGATATCGACCAGATAATATCAATATTGACCGAGGCGGAGCCGAGGTCAATATTGGTATTCTCTGGTCGATATCACATCATATCCAATGCCTCATTAGTCAATAACTGTTTTATTATATAACATTTAGAGAAAGATGTACAGGTATCATTGCACCTGGAAAAATACTGAACTGATATACAAGTTTTGGGACAGTCAAGTATTTAGCAGAAACAGTGCAAATTTAGATAAGACCACCCTTTTACTATTTTATATATGTTGTGCATGAGTGTCATCATTCAGCAATTAACTAACATGAATTCTAACGCGCCCCGCCTGTAGAGGCAATGTTTAAACAGTGTGATATATCAAACAATAATTCACAGCGTTGAAAGCGCAGGGAAAATGTGTGATAGCTGATGTCATTTGTTACTGGTAAATGACGTCATTCATGGCGTTAGACGGTGTAACGTCGTTTTCACGCTTGAAAGACGGTATAAATACATGTAAACGTATGCGACGTGGTCTAAGTATTGGCGGGAGTTCTTTAGTGCACAGGCGGAAAGTTGGAAGAAGCTGAAGAATTCAAATTTGTTTTCGTCGTTTATTGTGCAATAAAATCGAAATAGATCAGCTCCAGTGCGTGATTTGTCGCGTTCTTGGCAACTACGATAGGATTACAAGCGGCGCTTTAGAAAAGCAGAACCGGAACGGAAAAAAACACAAGCAATCTAATTTTAGTAACTAATATTCACCAGCAAGCGCGCGCCAGCCAGTGAATATGACAATATATTGACTGGCCACGTGAGCGCTCTAAGCCAATGAAAATCGGTCTTTTAACTTAGTTATATAATAATGTTTGTTATCTTATTGCTAACAGGCAACACTTTAACCTATCTGCACAAGTACATGTACATAGCTTAGCAAGAATCTGAAAAATTGGCATGAAGCAGAAATATTGCGATAATGTTTGAATAGTAAATTGAGCAGTCATTTTTCAGAATAAGCAGATGTGCTGGGTGAACTGTGCCTTTGTTGCTTTGATACGTTTTGCCCGAAAGAATCTCAAAACACCCTGATGATATACTTATTGGTGCTGTCAAACTTAATTATGAGGCCGTTTTATGATGTCACTATATCATTTGTAGAGTAATATAACATAAAACTGTCTACACATGGGATTATTGCTCTAATAAATCAGTTAGAAGATATTGGGGTATCATTTTTATATTGTTCTGATAAACCAATTGAAAGAGTTTGGTTGAATGCAAATTTTAATATTGTTCTGAAAAACCAATCAGAAAAAAAACTAATAAGCAACTTTTTCCTCCCTCAGGAAATGGGGCACCTAAATAGCCCCTGCTTGTTTGTAGATTTGTTTGTTTGTTTTGTTGCTTTACGTCCCAAGTCAACAGCTATGGTCATTGCGGGACGGTCAGTTCACCTAACCACACTTTTTCCTGGGCAGGCTTGAACAAGCGGTTAACCAGTAATTCGTGGACATAATTTCGCTTGTAACTGACAACAACCCTTCTTGAATGGATCAGCGGAAGGGAGGAGAATGACCGTAGAAATCATTTCATGATCAATCTCCACGAAAGTATGGGACCGGACCGGGATCGAACTCGCGACCCCTGGATCTGCAGTCAGACACGCATCTGTAGCCAGACACGTTACCGACTGCGCTACGCGGCCCGGCAACTTGTTTGTAGAGTGTCTATCCATAAACTCAATAAATTGACATGATAACAACAAACACAAAGTGGATCTTGTTGGCAAAATACCCCAGGAAGTAAGTAAATATGGCCAGGAAATGCCACAATAATATACCATAGACCAAGCCATGTCAACCAAAGGAAGAGACATGGAACCCTGACAGTCACTTTAAAATATTTTAATGACAATTACATTATCTTCTTGCTGAATAGATCTATTGTCTATTCAGGTTTTAGCTCTTGTCTTTTAATGCTTTGGAACCAGTCTCTATTACCCGAATTTATTATATATTACAAATACTCATTTGAGAATGGATTATGATATTTAAGTCACCAACTAGACTATTTGAATTCAATCATCATATGTAACTCATTGTATGCTCTATATAACCATTGTAACCTACTGTTATTATGCTCTATATAAACATTGTAACTCACTGTTTGTATGCTCTATATTACCATTGTACATGCTGCTCACTGTTTGTGTGTATTACATGGTTATTGTAACTCATTGTATGCATTATATGACAATTTTTAAATGAATTAATACAACACCATCACGAAATAATCTATTATTACTCCCGATTAGGCTTCTTCAGTTTTTGTAGTAAACAATGAAAATAGATGACGTAGTTGCACCAAAAACTTAACGTTATAAAGCTCTTATGAAGAGTAGTGGGTAATAACATTAGTACACACTAACAAGAAAACTACTAATATGACCATTACAACCGTCGCACAGCCAACCAACAAAAATAAAGATGGGTATATTATATAGACCATTGTAACTTACTTTGATTTTATTTTAAATGACCATTGTACCTCAATGTTTGTAGGCTTTATACATTTTGTGTTTGTATGCTCTATATTACCAACGTAACTTGTATGTATGCTCTGTTGGATAATTGTAATCCACTTTCTACAACTCAATTTTATAATTTTGTTACAGTTTGTATGCAATAAAGGATCACTTGGACTCACTGATTGTATGCATTAAATGACCACTGTATCTCACTGATTTTACTTGTATGTGCTATATGCTTATGTAACTCACTATTTTACGCACTATTTGACCATTGGTATTCACCATTTTAAACTCTTTAATGACTATTCTTATGATATAATCATAATATGAGCCATAACATGTGATTTCCAACAATGTGGCAGTTTGACAAGTGTAGACTCAGATGAGCCTGTGTAGCCTCCTTTTTAGTTTAGAAACTCCAAATGATGTTCGGTCAGTAGCTTAACAGACATAGAATAATGAAGCGAATAGCAAAGGCTCTGATCAGTCTGCGTGTACACGCAGGCTGGTCTGAGCCTTTGCTTGTTGCACATACCACATTGTTTGAAATCTCGTGTCACGGCTCAATTATGTAGATATGGATAGAAATGAAGACCCAGAAAAAGTAACAACACATTATTTGCTGACCCATATGATTTCTTACCTTAGATCAAATTATCTGAGGAAAAATAAGCGATATTTTCACTTCTAACAATGTCCCATGTATCTGTTTTCCTAGGCTGTGCTGCTGCTGAGATTTGTATCTGCATTCAAGATCTTGAAACTGCCAAAGTATTGACGCCATACTACTTCTTTGTGTGTTTGATGAAAGACATGTAAGTTTTAATATGGACCAATCCTATATTTTTTCATAGTTCTCATCACATGCGTGGAGCAAAGTATTAAACTTGCATTTGCAGTTATTTATGAGACTATTATGTATTTAAATGCTATTCACAAAAATAAAGTTTTCTCAAAAAATTCTGAAGTTACAGTATTTGCTCTTAACACTTTCCTTCATGAATATTCATGCTAAGCTTCACCCTCTATGGATAATTATATCAATAAGCTTTCATGTCGGTACATAGAACAAAGAAATTACTTATCACGTCCCCTGGTGTAGGATCAGATAAATCATTATTCTATAAGCAAACAGATTAGACCCAGATCAGGCAGCTCTTACAAGGGCTGCCTGATCTGGGTCTGAACTGTTTGAAAAAGCGTTTAAAGGCGTTTCTAGGAGGTAAAGGGTTAATCATTGGAATAGGAAATTGCATTAAAATTTTATTCTAAGGTTGGATTATGTTTATTTTCTTTTCAGATATAAGAACAGCATAGACATGTTACACCAGTTTCGTTTTGCTTCCCAAATGACAGATGATAAGATCACAAGAGCAATGTATCATACACTTTGCTTAGAAGTTGCAATGGCTGGAGGTAAACTTTGATCCTTTTTATGAAGAAATATTTTGCTTCTGACAGTTGTTGTAGTATTCTGTAGGTTTTCATGACAAATGATAAATGGGCCAGCAAAAAATGTTTGAGTTGAAAATTTATGTCCCAAACGACAATATTTCAGTCATGTAAATATATTTTCTAGGGTTAAAGCAGCACTAAGCAGTAGCAATACCTGTTTGATTTCTTTTGTTCTGGTATTCAGCTTAATTTACAGTTGAGTCTATATCTTTGCTTTATCTCCTATTATATCTTGATTTATATGTTCTAGGAGATAGTGCGTTAATAAGTTAGGGTCTTTCATGCAAACCAAACATCTATATGTCTTGATCCACATCTGAACCAAGGGTTAGATTGGTTCACCGTTAAACTTGTTTAAGCCCTCTAGTAAAATATTTTTACTGATCGTTCCAAGGCGGTGCTTCTTTTGTGGATCATTTATGTTACTTCTGTCTTGTTATGTTATGTTTTTATGCACGTCTGTTTGTTGATGCCTTTTGGTCACCTACTCAGAAAGAGCTAACCTTTTGGCTCTCGTTTGTTATGTCTAATTGTGACGTTGTTACTTTCCCATTGGTATCCTGGGTCAGGTGTGGTGCTTGATTGTATCGATTCCTGATCTTTGCCCACTTTCTTACTTTGCTCATTTGCACATCTCATGATTTAATGAGCAAGTAGATAAAAGAGCTATGTGCAGTAATACCCCTATTCCACACAGGCCCCGAATCCCACGAATTGACACGAATTGACAAATATTTGGATTTGTGGCTGAATTGTGCTCAGTTCGTGAAGATCTTAATTGATTCGCACAGTCCGTAGTGAGTTCATGCAATTCGTAGGTCTATCGGGAATTTGGCTTAAAAGTTTTGAACTGTTCAAAACTAAGTCACGAATTCCCCGATTCGAAAAATCGTGCGTGATTTGTACCAAATTTCTAAGGCCTTCTTGGACATTGTAACTGAATCGTAATCGATTCGGACGCGTTTTTAGGCATTCTTTGCTACTCTTAGCTCATTTGTGGGGAATTGGGAGATTAAGCCAAGCAATAAAATCAAGAAAGAGATAGTAGAAGGATTTTTCCTAAGATTAATTACCCCCTCACGCGCATGTGAGCAGTCCTAGAAGTTTAAACAGATTTGGCAGATTCTGGAGCACAATCAGGATCAGTCAGTAGCTCCTGGCTGGTGAATTAGCCAATGGCGAACTGCCATATTTTTCAAAGTCAAAGAGTCTGGGTCAGGGCCTCTTGACTTTAACGTAGTTGTTTTTTTCTAGCTGTATAAGAAGTCGTTTTCAACGCTCAACTTGCAGGATCAATTCTACTGCTGCTTTACGAGCAACATTCATTTTGGAACTGATGTCCCGAAGCATGTATAGGCCTTTTTTATAACTATCGTGAGAGAAAATCTCGCGAATCGTGGCGAATTGTCGCGAGTTTCTGTTAATTCGAGCCCGATTCGTGCTGCATTCGGCATATTCTTAACTGATTCGTAATTGATTCCTTAACTTTCGTGCAGCATGTGCTAATGTTATTTTGCTAATTGTAATGAATTCTTGCGCAATTTCAGCCGAATTGAGCCGATTCCCCCGAATTTTCGTAATGACATTGTATCTGAATCGGGACTGACTTGTAGAACATCACGATTGAAGAAAATAATTTAATGAAACCTCACGAATCCCCCTAAATGAGAAAAAAATCAATTCATGGCAATTCGGGCGATTTGTGGCCTGTGTGGAATAGGAGTATAAGGGGCTAATTTTGCCCCTTTGAAGACAGAAACTAAAATAACTGTTTACTAGTTTCTACTAATTGATTTCTTAGAAGAATAGCCTAAGTGTAAAAGTCTGGTATTAATTATCTTTAACCGTTGCTATAGTAACGAAAAGTGACCACAAAAATATGCTTTAATAGAGAAATTGCAATTTTGAAACAAATATGAGGCTTTGGAAAATGGATTATTTTTAGAATTAATAAATTTTAATTAAGTTTAATAAATTCAATAAAGCAGGAGCACTCATCTAAGATCTTCTAAATTGATTTGAAAATTTGTGTTTAGGCTGAAACACAACCCAGCAGATAGATCCTATCACTGGTTTTATTCTAATATATCCATAGAATTGTAATTGCCGTCAAGATCCAGCATATGAGATCTTTTGTACTATGACAAAAGCAAGGCCATGTATACATAGGCATGCCAATGTCCTCACTGCTCGTTTTAACCCTTACGACAATTTTAAATTTGCTGCTTTTTCAAAAAATAACAAATAAGGCATCATATTTCATGAGAATCGTCTGCTGGCAGACAATTCTCATGAAATATGATGCATTATTTTTTCTGAAAATTAGGAAAGATGTTTCAAAGTTTGTCATCTGCTGCAGTCGTCATTGGCGCTTTAAGGGTAATCAAAGTAAAGATAAAGGCTAAAGTCAAATATTAGTCTTAAATCCTACCAAATATTTGTACATGCTTGTTGACAAGCATCTGGACACAAATACTTATAAGTATCCTTTTTACGAGGGCTGGTTCTAACACATTAGGAATCATGATAAAATTTCTTCACATTCATGCTACACTGGTTTAATTGGCTTTTGTTTATATTCACGCTGCATTGATATTCCACTTAAATAAATATCACCTTAACTCTTATTGTTTATAACAAAACATTGCATTTTGTTATTTATGTTTAACTCGTATAATCCTTGTTTCCTTTTTGTGGGACATTAGAAAACAGTGCAGAGCCAGACCAGACAATGCAGAACGTAGAGTCTGATTAGGGTCTACCATTTGCTTAAAGACTGTTCTATCATGTTCTATCAAATTTTTAATATAACATCCAACAATCCTTGAAACGAAAATAGACTCTTCAAATTGATAAGAATGGGAAATTTAATTGGGCTTAAATTGGTTAATAAAACACATGTCTACAAAATTAGTATCTATATTGGGGCAACATATGTCCTGTAGTCCATTTTTTCTCATAAATATTCTACGCAACTCTCCTTTTCATAACACAGCTTATAGGAAAATAAAAATAATATTTAAAGGGGTGATAGAAAAGTAAAGCTTCAATAAATTTGAGCCATCATACAGACCTGAGTCACCATAGGTCTACCAGCAAAGTGCCTTTTTAATGAAAATGTATTGGCAGGATGATGGTACTTTGAGCGCATTGTTTTCTGTCGTCGCCCTGGGGCCTGTCACCTGTTAAACAAACAGTACTAGGAACCAACTACCGACAGTTAACATTAAAATCATTATAGTCGACTCTAAGTCACCCCATGTTGAACTGTTACTTATCTCAAAACAACCAGTGAAGTACAGGCATGCCACACTGTTTATAGACTGCAGGATGATGATGCCATAATCTATTATTCTAAACATCATACATTTTGTATTCTGGTGGATTTTTTATCAAGGTAAATACAATAAGGATTAACCATTATATATTTTAAGAGGTCACAGGTATAAGTTTCCAAATAATTGTGTACTTCAGTACTTGAAGATTGTGTTTATTTTAGCAATCATTGCACACCCTGATGAAATGCCTCATTATGCTGCATTTATCTGGGTCTTCACTGTTTGCCAAAGTATCTTTTGAGGGATTTTCAGTATACTAAGTGGATAACTGTATTCAAATTTTCAGCATGGGAGGTATATCAATGTATGGTCGGAAACTTAGTTTACTTGACGCGTGAGAGGAGCCATAAAACGTGATTTCCGAACATATATTCGAAGATATACCTCCCTGAATGAAAATTTTGATTATGGTTATCCCCATTCTTATGCATTACTGCAGTTTCGTCTCAAATTGGAGCGTTGCAAGACGCATAATTCCGCACGTAATCCAACGAAATGTGATGTAATTAATGACGTCAAGCTGTTTCTTAAAGTATGTCACAGGATATACTGTCGCAAACTTTTGACGTTTTCCTATCAGAAGTCGCGTTACAAAAGGAAGTGCATTAGAAAAAGGGCTAATGGAGCAGTTTTGTTGGTTTTATTGTCGCATGCCATCTAGAAGCTAAATTCCCCACCTCTAATCTGACAAATTACTTCGTCTGAAATGAAAATTGCGTTTCTAATTCTTTCTAAATTTTACTGACAACCAAAATGAAATTTTATAACAGTAAGGGCATAGCTTATTACAGTTTGTCCCTTACCCAGCCCCACCATATCATTCCCATAATTAGATCCCACCAAAAGTAAAAAAAAGAATGCAAAATATCAGGAATAGATACACTGAAGTACCACACTTGTCCAGCGACACCATATGGGAAAGTAACAAAAACACAGGAAAACGTCACACACAAGATACATTTCCCAGCGGATGATCACAAGGCTGCACAGAACAGACAAGACAGCATGATGAAGACAAACATGAAGCATAAAAACAAAAGGGATTTTATTTATAAACACAAAATTAAAAAAAAATGTACAGTATAACTTTGTTGTCCCATCTCTTCATGTGACTAAAATATTCTGATATTTTTGATTTATTTTAGCCAACGTGAGCATGAGATGTGAGGTATTGTGGCTGGTCTTTGGTCATTGTTCAGTGTCCATTGGCACCCTTAACGACTGACCAAAATTGAAAATAGCTTTACTTCACTTCTTTTAAAACATTCTCCAAATAAGCCGGGACATGTGATTTCCAACAATGTGGTATTTTGACAAGTGTAGACTCAGACGGCTCGAGCTTGTGCAGCCTCCTTTGAAGCTTAGAAATGATGTTCGGTCAGTATCTTAACAGTCATAAAATAATCAAGCAACTAGCAAAGGCTCTGATCAGACTGCGCGTATGGGCAGGCTGGTCTGAGCCTTTGCTTGTTGAACATACAACAGTGTTGGAAATCTCATGTCGCTTAACCTCCCACCTCCCCCCCCCCCCACCACAAAGAATTGGATCAACAACAAACCAACAACATAACAGCAGAGGAAGCCACTATAGGGCTTAAATGCATTTTAATGGCACAAAATCTTTGCCCTATGCATACTGTTGTTAAACACTAAAATTATTTTGCTCGCAGGGAGGCTTCCTAACTTATTTAATGCATCATTCACAGAGAAATATCTAATCAAATTAACACGCTTTGATGAAACAAAGGATGTAGTTCATAAGAAATCTTTATAAACCTTTGTTTTCTTTAGCACTGACTTTCTGTGAGTCATGAGCCCTTTTCTCTGTTTCATCATATAGTGTTAGTTTGATTATATTGTTTCTCTATGATGATACATTGCAATAGTAAGGGATCCTCCATGCTAGCTTAACATTTTGTGCTTCAACAACAGCAGAGTCTAGGGCAAAGATTTGGTGCCAGTAAGGTGCATTTGGCCCCCAGTGGCTTTTGCTGCTGTCCGTTCTGGGGCAGTGGTTCTGTTGTTGTTGATTTGTTGTTGATTTTACTCCCATTGTGGGATTCTGTAATTGTTTTATGTTTTATTGTGTGTTACTTTGTGTCCTTTCTAGTTTTGCAATCATCTCGATGTGGAAGATAGAGCTGGTTGCTTTCCTTTGTTTGTCTTCCTGGTGTCTCGTGATTGTTGTGTGGCTCTTCCTCACAATGCCACAAGTTTGTCTGCAGTTTGTGATCATGGTATTTCCTGATCATACTCACTTACTATTTTTGACAAAAATGGCAATTGATATGAATGTCTCATTTGTATTGATTTTGCAGGTTGCCCAATAGAAACACCTCAGAGTTGCTTAGCCTATATGGTAAAACATTTGAGGACATGTGATGCTGTTGCTAATGAAGTCACCACAAGGAATTATATTGCAATGACTGGAGCTCTTTGGTATGTCAAATTTATATCACTCAATAGAGTATATGCAAACTACACAACAACTAACAAACAAACATCTCTCAAACCAGTCTGGCCCCAAGGTTATATAACTTTTTTCATTGCTCTACTCAGCTGAGCTCGAAATTTATCCTGCTCATAAATGTTAAAATGCCAACAATTGTAGGCATTTTAACATTTATTAGCACAATAAATAGAACATCTCAGAGACTTAAAGCAAGAAACTGTTTCATTTGTTAGTATTTTAGTTTTTATAAGCAGTTGAAATTTCGTGCTCAGGTGAGTTGAGCATGAAAAAAGTTTTATAACTTTCTGGCCTGATCAGCTACAGAGACTAGTTACAATGATCAGTTAGGCTTAAGAAAGTAAAATATTTGATGATCATGTTATTGAATACCAAATGTGCTAACCAATATGTACCATTGTTGCTTGCATTTAAGCCTTAAAGAGTTTTTACATGATGTGTTCTGTACCTCTTATTATTGGACCTCGGACTTTGCTGTAGGCAAACAACTAATACACATACCAGCCTTGGCATCTTAGTAGACTGGTTAGTACTTTTGTTATTTGCTTCATGGAATATATTTTTGTGCGCAGCTTGCTACATGTAAATGTTTTATATTATAGTTAGTCTCTGTAACTGAGCAGTCTTACTTTGTCAAAAAACAAAGCCAGGATTATTTGCGTCAAGATCAATATATATTGCCTCATGTTAATATATAGTTAATATTTACCCTTATCACATATTTGGGACGCTGTTTGCCGCCATAACACAAGTCTGCATATGTGATAAGTTCTATTCAGCCAACTGGTTATCAGGTTGTCATGATGATAACCGGAAGTCATGTATTTTGAAGGGAGGTTATAATGCCTGGCAAGAGACGTTGATCATTAGATGACGTCAGATGTAAACAAGTGGCGTGACGTAACGCAACGTTCACTCAATCCTATGTTTTACTTACATTTTTGTATGTCAAATGCGTTAGAACAGTGAATTGGAATATGTGATAAACACGCTCAAGGGCAGAAAATGGTCAAGGGTTGATACTGATGGTGATAACCAAACCACCGTGAGATCATCTCTAATTCACCGTTATATTGAGACTAGTCATAAGAAACCTCATCTTTGGAGTTTCAGGTGGGTCAGGTTCAAACCAGCCTATTCAGCTTCAGAGCCTAACTAAAATATTGCAATTCATATGAAGCAGGTTTAGATATCTTATTTGCAGGGAGTGAATACCAAAAGCAGACTTAGAGAATGCATAGGCTGGTCAGTGTTTCTGCAACAGTTCAGCAGCATGATAGGAAGTGGTGGTACTATTATGGTCTATGTGGGCTTTACATACGACCATAATGATTGTACAAGGTAGCTTGACCGGCGAAACATAAGGTTGGTCAAATTTTACGTCCAGAGGTCGTTCCATTTGCCAAGTGGATTGGTGGAAAGACACCACACATCCACACTAAGCCTGTGTTGCCATCAACAATCTGAGACAGCAAGATGTAAAAACACTGCCATTGCCAGCAAACTCTTTGGTAGAGGCAACCAAATTAAATAGAGTATCTTACATGAGTGCTCATGTTTTATTGAATTTATTAAACGAGTTGGGGAAAAGAGATGAAATGCGAGGCTTGCCGAGCATTTTATCTCTTTTTCGCAACGAGTTTAATAAATTAAATAATACAAGAGCACGAATGTTAGATTCTATTTATCATATGACACATGCTTTGAAATCTTATTTCTGGCGTTAAAACGTTATAATTTTGTCATTATGTACGCAACGTTGTTATGGACGTCATAACGTTTCCCGTAAATCTATAAACCACTAGTGGTTTATCGATTTTATTGCATGGCGTTATTTCACTCCCAGACGCGACGTCATATGATAATATGAGTTAATGCATTTTATAACGAAACTCAATGGGAAACTCTACGCCAAAGGAGACCAAATTACCAGCTTACATTATTTTATAAAATTCCCAATAATCTAACTCCTCATTATCTCTCATCCCTTATTTGTATGCCTGTCGGTGCTATCTCACGTTATAATCTACAGATTTCTGATGATCTTCAGACACTCGAAGCAAGAACCAGCTTATATTATCAGTTATTCCTGTCAGCTGTAATAATAGAGTGTAAATCATATAAGAGGAAGTGAAATCCTGCGAGTCTATTATCTCTTTCAAGCGCCAATAGTCCAACCATACTATAACCATACAGCCTATAATATACTGTATTCTGGCAGAAGAAAAACACAAATTATACACATAAGCCTGCGAACCAACTGCAGTACAATAGACATTTTTTATCAGAAACATAACAGACTTACCGCGTTGTGAAGGACGCCTAGAGCTTGTTTTGTTCTCATTAGAGAAACTATAAAATTCAGCAAATTATCCTCCTTGATACAACTTAAGCGTACAGAACAGAGCAGAACATCTTCTTTATCACTCTCAAGTCATACAAACATGACGTATGAGGACAAAACTAAAACAGTGAACTATGCAGTTTATTGATGCATTCTAGATGTTGTGTGTATCATTCTACTTTGCTGCTAAAATGGACCAAACCATGACTCTATGGTTCATTATAGCAGCAGTATGGACTAGCACGGAACAAAGACAATGCATTGGTGGAGGTGAGAAGGCCATGTTTACAGCTCTTGTGTGCAGAGCGCCATGCTCTATGCCAGTGAAACTTGGTCACTGACCAAGGCGAACCTGCAGCGCTTCCAGCGCAATGATAGGGCCATGATCAGACATATCGGCAGTATCAAGCCAGAGGATGTGCCCACGTTAAGGTCAAGTGAGCTACTGGCATAGCTTGAGCTTGAGGTCCTCAACCTTATTTTGAGAGAGAGAAGGATTTGGTGGTTTGGGCATGTGGAGCATTCTAGTTGTGCAGTCAGAGCAGAATGTGATATACAGATTGATGGCAGGCGGGGGTCAGGGAGGCCCAACATGGAAGAAACTGACAGAGAAAGACTGCCTCACGACAGTTGACCCTTAAGAATGGTGCACCTTGAGATCAGGTGTGAGATCTGCTATGGGTGCAGCTAGCCAGTTACCTGGAATGAGGCCCACTGATGTGGATGATGCCCCTGAACCTGCACGTTAATAAAAAACTGATTATGATTATGATGATAAGAAGACAAAAATAACAACTATCTAACTGGGTGAGGTTTGGTTAGGCTCTGTGAGCAGTGATAAAGAAGACAATAATAAGTAAACAATTAGCCAAGATTGGTCTACATGATGAACAAAACAAACACTGAAATATTCGTGCTAGATACAACTAAGAATGCTGTAACCATCGCTAAAATTAGGACCAGTGTCCGAAATCTCAAAGCCACATAATAGTTTAAGGGTGACGACAGAAACAAGCATATAGTCTTGTACCGTCAATTTACAGATGTGTCTCTAAAAGTAAAATTGCCCATATTCTTATCTTTGTCAAATCTTCCATAAATAAATTTGTGTACTTACATATGTCAATAAGTTTGGAACCATGATTATTAGATGTTTTATCAAGCGATTTCATATCAGATATAGTCCGACCAGTTAAGAGAGACTGGGCAGTTCTTAGCAAAGACACACCCTTGGACATTTCCATATAAAAATTGGCAAGACAGAATGTATTTATTCACCTGTGAACGCTTTACAGCTGTATACCTGTATATACCTGTAGTAGTTTTGAGCCCCATTGTGAGAAAAAGTCATCTCGAATTAATTTGGATAACAAGGAGATTGACTAGTCTATATATATTAACTCTGACAATGTTTCGAAATTTTAACTATTAAAATTATAATATTGAATAAGAAAATAAAATAATGGTCCGCAATGAAATTTTAATACTATAAATTGGTCAGCACACGAAATGATGATTCTTTTAACATCGGCGTGTGGCGAAGGCTCAACCGAGCCTGCATGTACGCATGACCTCGCCAGGGCTTTCACTTCTTGAATAAACAAAGTATGCAAGTTGAAGAAAACTCCAAACAACTTTTAGGCATCTAGTCCCTCTGGACACAGCAAAATGAGCGTTTATTAGTTGCTTTTGTGGATATACGATAAGATCAAATCTCATATTTGTATGCCTCTTTCTCATGATTAAGATACTTAACCCTTATCCCACTGAATTCTAATTGGTGATTTATTATTATTGTATCAGGCTTAAAAATCAAACCAGTTTTGTCATACAAACAACATTTGAAGAAAGTGCAAACCTATCCTCCCCAAAAATGTTCACAACATATTCATCCCAAAAAATGAAATGCAGCAGGTCCTGAGCCTCATACTAAAGATAAACGTTTACCAGGCATGCTAACGTATGAAATTGGTCACCCTTCTCGTCTGCGCTTCATTTGGTTGCACGAGTAAAGCATACATAGGCTATTACACCTGACATACTGTAGACTAGTCGTATTTGACAGTGTATGACAGCACTCTGTCTGACACTCCCAGTCTCTGTTAGCTGGATTGAATGATTGGGACGTTTCTTCATCAAAATTAAACATATCTGCCAGAAAATCATCCCATTCATTGTAGTTTCTGATTTCTAATGTATGTGTCCTGAAGTCACCAGATACATGTAACTTTACATATTTGTTCATACTACAGAGGACATATTTTCATTTTCCATTGTTTAAAATGCTTCATCGTTATGGAAATTGCTGTTTTCTGGTGGTAGGTAAACAGTTCTAGTATAGATTCACCATTTTTGGTCTATTTTCAGTCCGTGTCAATTTGCTTTATGTATTTCGAAAATGTAAATTTTGAGTAAACAGAGATTCCCCTGGATTTGCTTCAAAATTTCTGTTTTCTTGGTTGAGTTAAACTAGTGTAACCCGTAAAAGAAAGTATGTCCTTATTGTCTTTTTTAGATTAATTAAAACAGATTAGATTTTATGCTTTGACCAAATCCTCCAATTCTGGGAACTGTGATAAAATAAAACTATCCTTAAGGTGTTCCTTGTTTTGGGACATTGTCACTTTCTCACGAGTGCAATTCATTTACTTTTTAACACGTTTAAACGTTTATTATAAACACAAAACTCTTCACTTATTGATAGCAGGGCTTACCCTGGCTCAGAATTAGTTGTAGCCAACACCTTAGCCAAATAATAACAGTTGGAGCCAAATGAAATCGACTTTAGCCAAGGGTTAAGCTAGAAAGTAGTATCAACAAGCTGATCTGTATCTAACTCTTTGCCCACTGGCGGCGACTTTTGTCGTCTGCTGATAACCTCTGCAAACAGTTTGGACCCAGATCAGGCCCGACAAAATGTCGGGCCTGATCTGGATCCAAACTGTTTGACACCCTGAGGGTAGCATCCAAAGAGTTAAATATGGCACAATTATAAATTTTAAGTGTGAAGGAATAATAAAAGCAATATTTGAACATCCAAAAGCTGATCAAAATACTCTTTTTCACACATATGTAATTTTTCAAACACCTAGTGTACGTTTAGCCAATGACTTATTATTGTAGCCACTCTTCATTTTTTGTAGCAAATGGCTACAATGGCTAATGGCAGGGTGGGCCCTGGATAGCAACTGTCACTATGCAACTACGGCTCACTCGTCATGTTTCGACAGAATCCCAACTCTTATTAGTATTATACTCAGAAGAAAAAGTTTAGTCAGTATTTATGTTTTCTTATAAAATCAACAATACTGCATATATTATTGTCAAATTTTTTACATGAGTTGTATTATCGTATCTTTACATTTACCTGTTCATTGCGTGACAAATAATGCCTCTTTTAGACTGTATCAACCAAATTTCAAAATGCACGATGTGCACGTGCTGCGGTAAACCGGCAGGGTTATTTTCTCATATACTGTTAGATATTGAAAGAGAGTTGTCCCTATTGCAATAATCCGGAGAAAATTCAGTACTAGCAAGCTTAATTCGCCGGTCAGGCTATCTACAAATTACAGAAATACCGCGTTTTGACGTCTTGAAACAGGTACACGTGTTGCTGACGTAACACGCAGTTTTCAGTTAGGCACATCCGTTCGAATGAGATATAATATGTCAATCTAGATATGCCTTATTATCATATGCCGATCGAGATATGCCCCACTTGTAATATACCCAGAACGAAATATATTAATTCAATCGAGATATCCGATATATTTCGATCGAAATATTGTTTTTTTCTCAATCCGCACACGTGGTCTTTGTTGCGTCATGCGCAGTCTCGTGGCAATTTGCGCATAGAGAACAAATTTGAATTTGATAGAAATAATTTATAACTACAAAAAAGCCAGCGTCATGAGAAAGTTCACCGGGGAACTTTTACACAGATTAGAGTCGAAAGTGGGATCGTCCTCCAATGTCGAAGTAAATACAAGTAACGTTTCAAATATTCCACCCGACACATTGTCAAGTTGTTGGAAACCTTGATACATGTACAGTAGAAACTCAAGTCGAATGGAGTGTAAAAAGATACCATCATTTCAAGATATGCCCACACTCAGCAGTTACGACCATCGTATGTAATATGGCGCCAGGTTTGAGACAACATACCTTAGAAAGTGGCAATCAGTTTTAAACTTGCATTTGATGACGTACATTGGTGAGCAGCGCAGGCTCAGGCGAGTATGCGCGTATGAACGGACTAGCCAGAGCCTTCGATGCTCGCATACGCAAAAGTTGAAAGCTTAGACCAGCATTTAGACATCTAGCTTCACAGGATTATAAGAAGCATTTCACCACATTGCGATAAGTACCAAATCTTCTGTGCTGGCTTATATGACTTAAATGTCGCGCACACGCACCCATGCACGCACCGCACACACAGTGGCGACACTGTTTGGCACTATTTAGACGCATTGGCCGCCACCTTACCCATCCAGTTGCTTAAATAGTCCATGAGAGGCGTGTAAATAAGACGATGTGATGTGTCAGTGAATAGTGTAAAACCTGATTAGAATGATCATTCAAGAGAAGTCTGATCCAAGCTTATGTTGATTTATAAAACTTTCAATTACAAATATCTCGACAATTAGGGTATTAAAATACTGAGCAAAAACGGACAATCCCTCACTATTTATGTAATAAATTGAACATTGATACAAGTTACAGATGAGTAGCCGGCCGCACGTTGATCCGTGACGTCATTGTAATGTTAAATGACGTCACCAGCCACACATGATTATTATGTCGCGTCTCACTGTCTCAGCGTATTCAGGATTTTCTGGAAGCCCTTTTCACGTTTTTTCCCCAATAAAAATGAGGTGTTTGGTGGTGAGCAAGAAAAAGGATCTATTTGTGTCACCATTAAATTGAGCCGCAACATGGGATTTCCAACAATGTCGTAACCTTAGGCCTATGTGCGACCAGCAAAGGCTCAGACCAGCCTGCGCATACGCGCAGTCTGATCAGAGCCTTTGCTAGTCGCTAGAATATTCCATGACTCTAATGCTACTGATCAAATATTATTTGGAGTTTCTAAGCTGAAAAGGAGGCTACACAGGCTCGTCTGAGTCTACACTTGTCAAAATGCCACAGTGTTGCGACTCATTTGTCATCGCTCGGCAAGCCGCGTGATGAACAATGATTCTCGGGACGACGGATCGTTACATTGTATATCATTTATATATTCCTTATAGTCTAGCGGCTAAGTGACTCAAGATAATATAAGTCTAATAATATTTAGATCAGGCATATAATCAAATTGAAATTTCCTAAAAGTATATGGTGTTTTAGATATAATATTTCAAATGAAATATAGATAACCGGATGTATGGAGTTATGTATCTCGAAGGAGATAGTATATCTACATTGAAATATAGTATGCTATATCTCGATTCAGATATGTTATTTCGAATTAGATATTATATTAGAATTCAAATACTATATCTCGTTCGGACGGATGTGCCTAACTGGTTTTAGATGCAGTGAACAAACATTTTATCGTCTGCAAACACGTTTTCAACGGCCTGGCGATAAATTGACAAGCCTCCGTTGGGGAGACCACGGATAACGACGCCATTTGAAGTTCGGGTCATAGTGACGTCAACATGACGTAATCGCTTCATGGCCGCTTGGAAACTTCTTAAATTCCTTAGTCATGCAACAGATACGAGAATTTCCGTCTGTACTACCAGAAATCGTCTGAGGGGCGCTAGACTGATTTTTGAGTTATGAAATTTGAAATTTAATATTGACCACTTTGTGTATTTTTGATGAAGAAAATGGGTATATTTTCGGAATGTTTTGTTGAAAATGTTCACATTTGTAGGACATTACATGAATTTTATTTTTAGTAAAGTTTTTGTCAATATTAAGACTGTCTTACAAAATTATTGCACACAGTGTCTGTACTGAGTAAACTTTTTCCTCTGAGTATATTTGGATTCTCCTGCAGCTTTAAGAAAATCGCAGTGTATTTTCTTTTGTTCAGTGTAAAACAGATTCAAACCGCCAAGTATCATTTATGCATTTGCTATTGTTACACGCACAGGTTTAGATAAACAAACATTTTCAGCGTAAAATTGTATTTTTTTCTTACCCATCAATTTTAACATATGTTTTGGGTGCTCAAAAGAACCGTCTCATTGAGAAGGTTCTTTTCAGTAACAACAATATATGTTTTGGTTGAGAAATAAGAAAACGGAATTTTCGTTTCACACTCTTAACTAAATTCCTGGTTACAAGTTTGAAAAAAATGAACTCTATATGCTATTAGACTCTGTTTTCATCATTGATATGGACATGTCTATAATATATTTTATTTGTTACTTTTAGTGAAGATAAATCTGTTCAAAATTAAATCCCCTGATTTGTCGACCAATTAAGGACGCATGGGGTGTCTTAGGTCGCCGGGTACGCAACAGACCCCAGAGTTGCAACAATTTGCAACAGCTTTGTCAGGCATTACAAGAGTAATGGCGACGGTTAAGAAGGGAAATAATCCGTTGCATAATCGCTAGCATGCCCAGAATGTGTCGTGCATACAGTAATCCTCGTTGGTCATGGACCACATATCCCATTTGATCACATTTGCGTATATGCGTTTCTTGTATCATTGAAGTTTTGCTTCTTTTTACTTGAATTTAGGAAATTTTTTTTGTTAAATATTATCCCCTGTAGTGTATCGTTTCATTTTTGAATCAGTATATGTTTAAGCTGTTGTAATTTCGCTAATTATAAAAGGTGTAAACGCTAAAAGTAAAAAATTAAAAAATTGCACTGCATACTAATTATACTGCACAAAACCTTATAGATAATTTAAAACTCTAAAGATGGATTCAGTCGTTTATGAATGTCCGTATACGTGTTCAACCCTTGCTTTAAGTTGATTAAATAGGTACAGTCAGTTACATAGGTATAATAGTTACATAGGTATAATAGTTGCATAGGTATTAGGCAATAGCAGAGCTGTTTTAAGCTTGATAATATATAGGGTTGTTTGGGAAGATGAGCTCTAAGCCTTCTGCAATATAAGTATTAAATTGGCACTGAAGGAATAAACAGCTTACACCTAAAATCAAAGAGGGCTTGCGTGCATTTCTAGGACAAACCCATTTATGTTTTATTCTAAATGATCATCATTTTTAAACCTGTATTCACATGCATTATCTAACAGAACCATATTGTGCGGTGAGAAACCCCGTTTTATTGTACATGTATGTGAATAAAAATGGAGCTGATCACCCAACGCACAGGACAGTTCAAGCACCATTATTCCTATTCTGTATTTCCATGTTACAATAGCTATACTTATAGCGTCTAACTTTCTAAGAATCTAGCTTGTCTCTGTAACTGAGTGTCTGACTGGTTTAGTCTTAACTGGTTACAAAAAATTCACAAATTTACTGTTAATTCGGAAATTCTCGCGAGAATTTTATTTTCGCGAATGGAGTTATAACCATAGGCATGATTTACTGTCGTGCCAACCAAGAGTGACAGTGACGCCATGTTTTGTTTACAAAGTTATCAGGGACTTAGAATCGGTAGATCACTTGTGTATTAATCCTATCCACAGGATAGGATTAATACACATGTATTCTATCGATTCGCATTAGCTCAAGTGGAGTGTACACATTAATGTTCTACTTACAATTATGAACGAGATATTACGTCACTGTCACTCTTGGTTGGCACGACAGTACCCTGTATCAGTCAACGACAGAGTGATCTCGCCACTTCGCGAGGAGATTTACCCTTTGAGCTAGTTTGAATATGAGATCTTAATAAAATATTAATTTCGACCTTTCATTTCGAGCTTACATTTAAACAGAAAATTACAAAAGTCAAGCATGGTTTACAAGGAATATCTGAATGTAGCTCATTATATGTTTAATTAAGATATAGCAGTGAATAATAAATATCAAATTGAACTGGGGCTCTTGAGTATTAAATTATCTAAATGAATGGTCTGGGAATAATGATGTATATCAGTATGATTTAGAATTAATTACATATGCTTCTTTCTTATTGATTAAGTAGGAAAAGCCAGGGTCACCGTATATTAAGCTCGGAGGAAAAACTAATAGGTTAATTGCACCTTTTCTGATCAGTTTGAATAAATTCATCTATATGAGGGTCTGGATGGGGGGGGGGGGGGTCTGGTATTCACTATTCATTAAAAATTTAGCCCATTATTTATCTCATTAAAATTTTGGGTTATTCATTAAAATAAGACCAATTATTCATTAAAAGTAAGAAAGGTGGCAAAGAAATCTGATTATTCACTATTCATTAATTTTTTCTTCAATTCATTAAAAAATAGGATTATTCATTATTTTTTAGACTCTCATTATTCACTATTCATTTAAAAAAGGGCCATTATTCACTAATCATTATACCCCATCTAGACCCTCCTATATTACTGAGCATGGTATTATTAAAATTATTTGCATTACTTATATTATGAGTGGCACACTCGTTTATCGTTAATGAATTATTGAAACCATTGAATGTTTACAAATGTAACTATGCATATTAAATCTGCAATGTTATTAGAAAATCTGTATGTTTTGCGCGGGTGGATGGGGAGGAGGCTGTTGTTTTTCGAGGGGTGGGTTCAGGGTTTTTTCTTGTTGTATTAGTATTCGAACAACAAAGGTGCAGATCAGCCAGGAGCCATGCAGATAAGTATGTACATAAGCTGATCGCCTTCCTAAAAACTGTTATCCCCATGATGAGACTATACAAGTCATAAATTCTAACCTCCCACATGTGTTTTTACCGATTTTCTGAAAAGCTGTAAGCACTAGATCAATTTTATTTGCAATTACCGAATAGACCAGCCTATCTGTAAAGGATACCAGAAAAACGGCTAAGCAAAATTCATTAAACTGTATCCTGGAGGCTTTGCCCAATATACGTACCCTCAATTTCAAAATTCACAAGAATCTTTATTGGATGGTGGGGTAATTGTTGACATTTTGGCCAATAGCAACGAGTCTCATGCAGATGTAGTTTTCATTTCAGCACTTAAGTGTTCAATATGAGTTTGGCTTTTGAAATAAAAACGTCTTGCGTGTGAAAGTGGGGTTATTTCGAAAAGTTATTACTCACAAATTGTGCCAAAAAGCGAATTTTGAAAATGGGGGTACCACTATTCAAATTGGCATCCTGCATTTGCTGTTGAGCATTTTGTCCATGTCTTTACTGTCTAAGGTACATGTCACGTCTGGCTATTTTAAGATGCAAAAAGACTAATCAAGTTATTTTACGTTTAAAGGAAAAAAGAATAAAATGCAGGCAGCTGGTTAGAACTTTTGGCTAGTATATATAGGCCTCGTCGTTGGAAAATTGTACTAACAAGAAGAAGCAGACCTGTCTGTTCACCCAGGCCCTGTGGTTATAAAACTTTTTATTTCCTCAACTCAGCTGAGGATGAAATTATCCTGCTCATAAATGTTAAAATGCGGCATTTTAACATTTATGAGCAGGATAAATACAACATATGAGAGACTTATAGCAAGAAACTTCTTTATTTGTTGGTATTTCAGTTTTTATGTGCAGTTGAAAATTCGTGCTCTGTTGAGTTGAGCATGAAAAAAAGTTTTATTGCCATGGGACTTGGCAGTCTAACCAGTGCATTTATAAATCACTCTCAGGAAAATATAGTTGCTAAATTGTACTACACACAACATTTCATTTTATAGCTAGTTTTTGTAGCTGAGCAAGGGAAGGGTCGTAATCAATTTTGGGAGAACTTGTAACCCAACCGCATTGCATACACGTATATATGAGCAGTGGCATGAGATTTCCAACAATTTGACATTTTGACAAGTGTAGATTCGGACAAGCCTTTGCAGCCTTCTGTTAAGCTTAGAAACTCCAAATGGTGCTCAGTCAGTAGCTTAACAATCATAGAATACTCAAGCGACTAGCAGAGGCTCTGATCAGACTGCGCGTATGCGCAGGCTGATCTGAGGCTTTGCTGGTCGCACATGCCTCATTGTTTGAAATCTCATGCACTGGCTCATATGTAATATATTGCAATAAAATATGTTTAAACAACAGGCATGATTGGCTGACCGTTCCAAGGCGGTACTTCTTTTGTGAATCATTTGTGTTTTTTGTGTCTTGTTTTTCTCATGCTTTCGCGTCTGTTCATTGCTGCCTTGTGGTCACCTGCTGGGAAAGGAATGACCTCTTGGCTCGTGTTGGTGATGTTTATTTTATTTTTGTTACTTTCACATGTGGTATCCTGGGTGAGGTGTGGTACTTGATTGTATCGTTTCCTAATCTTTGCCGTCTTTGTTTTTTAACCTGATGACAAGCAAATGCAGCGACAGGTTTTCTTGTTGAACGGCCCATTTAAGAAGGCACACGTGTACGAGGTGCAACATATTATCTTTGCGTGTTCAACTTCTTTAACCATTTACTCAATAGGCTGTTTTTAGATCATGACATCATTTTCTATTTTAGGAAACATTAAAATAATTCAAGAAAAGCTTTGAATACTTTTAAAAATATTATGGGAAATGGAGCATTTGCTCCAAAAGAGCAAATGATCCATCTTCCATAATATTTTTAAATATGTTGTGTTTTAGAGGTGTCAAAATGTGTTATCATGGAGTAAAGGATTAAATAGTTCCAAAAGAGATTTGCTTAAATAAATTTTGTTTTGACCCCTTTAACTCTTTTCATGCTATTGGCGACTTGATGGGGAAGAGAGAGCTGGTTGATTGCTTAGTTTGTTTTCCTGGTGTTTCGTGATGGTTGTGTGGCTCTTCCTCGCGGTGCTATGGGTTTGTCTGCGGTTTGTGATTGTGGAATTTTCTGATCATACTCACTTACTATTTTTGCCATCAACTGATAACATTCTCAGACAGTTTAGATGTTTAGATGTTTCCCTGACTTTTTTTTTACAATCACCAGACGATAAACCGGTGTGCAAGATTACCCCGCATGCAAAGAGTTAACCACCAAACATCATGTGCAAATAATGACTAATACTGTCCTGTCAGACAAGAGTGACAGTGACGTCGTGTTTTGTCTACAATTTTAAGTAAAACATTAACTTGAACAATCTATTTGAGCAAGTGCGAATCGATAGATCACTTGTGTGTTAATCCTTTCCTGTGGATAGGGTTAATACACAAGTGATATATCGATTCTAAGTCTCTGATAACTTTGTAAACAAAACATGACGTCACTGTCACTCTTGGCTGGTAGGACAGTATATTGACCACTGTACGAGGTTATTGCAACATAGGCGAGCAGCAAAGGCAAGCCTCGTGATGTCAATAAGCGTTCTTAAAGCCTTGCCTGGTAAACTTGAAGTCAAAAGACACTCACCTAGTATTCTCTATATCTCGGCAAGCCTCGTGATGTCAACAAGCGTTCTCAAAGCCTTGCCTGGTAAACTTGAAATCAAAAGACACCTAGTATTCTTTATATCTTCGCAAGCCTCGCGATATCAACAAGCATTCTCAAAGCCTTGTCTGGTAAACTTGATATCAAAAGACACTCACCTAGTATTCTCTTCTTCTAGGTGTACCAGACGAGAGCAATGGTCTGAAGCCCAGTCCTGGTTTGACTACTGGGAGTTGTACGAGTCAACGGATACCTCCTTCTTTGGTCTGCTGGCTAGAGCGAACAAGCTTGAATGTATGCTTCACTCAATGTCGAGGTCACTGGCAGTTGGCAACTATAGCGTGGCGGAGCATTTACAAAAACGAATTCGTGTGGTGAGTACTTAACCCTTAAAGCGCCAATCACGACTGCAGCAGACGACAGATCTTGTGACATCTTTCTTAATTTTCGAATGAAATAAGTAAAGATATTTCATGAGAATCGTCTGCCAGCAGACGATTCTCATGAAATATCATGCCTTATTTGTTATTTTTGAAAAGGCAGCAAAATTTGAAATTGTCGTCTGCTGCAAATTATAGGTGGCGCTTTTAAAGGGTTAAACTTTAGTGTATTCTACAGATTCTGGTTTCTGTAGCCCTTTGTATTACGGATTTCAGATAAATCCTCTTTAAAACAACAGTGTAAAGTAAAACCTGTCTTAAGCGGTCACTCAAAAATAGACAAAACAAAGATCTTATTGACAAACGGTAGCTTAACGAAGGTCAAAAAGTATTGCAGAATACTCCCCTTGGAGCATTCTGCAACACTTTTGACCTGCATTAAGCAACAATTGGTCTAAAAACAATTTTGGTATTTTTGTGAGTGGCCGTTTTAGACAGGTTTTACTGTAGATTCAGATCAGCCAGCTAATCAAAGTCAACAAACATTTTTCACGTGGACAGTGAAGACTGTCTAGATTGCATGTACGAGGGTCATCCAATATGTTCTGACAATGACCTCATAAAACAAAACCTTTTCCTCTAGGGTGTGTTTCAATAATCTTAACATGTTATTTAGACTATAGGGAATTGGATCACAAGTTCAAATAATTTTCATGTTGCCATCGCAATGGTTGCTAGGCAACCAAAAAACACAAGGTAAAGAACCATGGACGGGACACTATATGCAATATACAGGCCTAAATTTCTAAGAAATTACAAAATCCTTTTCAAAACTTTTTATATACATAAATAAGGACATTGTGTATGTTGATTTTGAACAGCTTAGATAATGGTTTAGGTTGCAACTGTGGTGTTAGCAGGGTTTTGATTTTGATATATCACAGATTTTGCAAGAAATATTTTCCTTGAAAATGGGTTGTACTAACAGTGTATTATCTTTGGTATAAAGCATTTATTGAAAGTTATTATTTTCGATGTGTTATGAAGACTATAGAACAGTTTTATCAAAATATGTGTCTATTAATATGCAAATTGATCGTAATGGCTTATAGAAGTGTTCAAAATATACTATTTTCTAATTAATGATTAAAGTGAGGCAAAAATTTCATTTTCTTAGCAACCAAGGACGTTCATAACAACTACGTTAATGTCATTGTAGTATTTGTTTTAAAGGGTCAAATGTGTATTCAGACAACATCACCAACCACTAATAAAACTTTCCAAAGAAACATACTGCATATTTAACTAACTCTACCCCCAGCAAAAATTAGTGAAAAACGTGATTTTTCGCGGCCATGGGCTCTCACAGTGTTGTTTAGAAATTTGTATAGCATTGGGTCAGGTTATGATAAAACTCCATATTTCATACATGAGTAGGCAACACCCATGGCCACATGTAATGGGTAATAGAATTCTGATTTCAATAACAGTTTCTGAGATATGAGACCATTGTCAGAACTTATTGGATGACCCACGTATATGCCAAGGTGGATATAAAAAAAATATGTATCACGCTTTAGGCCCACTGTACTCGAACAGCGCAGTTATCGCGGGTTGGTTGCAGTCAACGAGGGCACAAAGTATAATATTTGGTTCACTATGATCCATTCTAGGGGCAAGTTCTTTACAACTATTAATTTTCGTGACAATATTTTCATTTGGCATTATCACTTAGGTGTTGTAGTCCATTATTGCTCGATTGGAGCCTTTAATTTAACAAAAACTAGCTTAGTACTAGCCAATAGTAGGATTTTATGTGTAGGAAATGTGTTCATGGACTAACGAGTGCGCTCTTAAAGTCAAAGTTATGATTTAATGGCAATACATAATGACGCTTTGCCCACTGGGTAATTTTGCATTTTTGTCGTCTGTTGATTTTATTTCAAAATCAACTTTTTCGAAAAAAATCTTTCAGCAATACCATCAGAGTGGCAAACAGTTTGGATTCAGATATGTTGGGCCTGATCTGAATCCAAACTGTTTGCAAAAGTTATTAGCAGACGATATTAGTAGATAAAGAGTTAACCGAATAACAATTCGCATACACTTTTCATCTTCATTAGACAAGTATGATTTTGAATTATGTGACATTATTAAATCCCTTGGGAACTTAATGTGTGTTTATTTGGTCATGGTATTGCGATTTGATATTTGTGCGCTTTCTTGATTAGCAATTATCATAGCTAGGAAATGAGAGAGCTGCTTGTTTGACTGAATTTGTTCTAATACTAGAATTCCGAGAATCCGATGTGTCTCCTGGCAAAACTGAAGTCAAACAAGGCAAATATGTCAAAATATCCCCAGAGAAGGTTTATTTTAGAGAAACGTATAAATCACAAAACATAAAACACGTTTCTCAAATCCCCTAAGTTCACCTTGGGTATAATACAGATCAAAGTTAAAAGCCTATCAACTAGTTTTCAGTGAATAGTTCAATAAAAATAAACTAACCTGTACAACTTCAGCCTAGTTGCGACCATGTTGCTGCATTTCGATATTCCTATAATTTGATATGCACTATGACCATGTTCTAAAAAGTTGAATTTTGACCTATTAACCCCACCCCCTAGGGTCCGTGGGGTTTGCAGGCAAAATATTCGGTACCATGTAGCTGCATTCGTAATTCTCTTTAATTTGATATGCAACATGACCATGTTCTACAAAATTTTGACCTTTTGACCACAGCCACAGGGTCAGAGGGGTGGGGTAGGGAGTCGGGTAGGGGTCTGGGAGCAAACTATTTGCTACCATGCTTCTGAATTCGTGATTCCCTTTAAGTTGATATGCAACATGACATTGTTCTGAAAAAGTTGAATTTTAAACTTTTGACCCCACCCCTTAAGTCCACCCAGGGGATTAGACGCAGGCCTTGGATCGATAAACGCGATGTTTTAGATTTATTGTACCTTTGTATGCATGTTGAATTTCAGTAAAAAAATATTGACAAAGAAATTTAAATATTTGACCTTTGACCTCACCTAAGGTAAGACTTTAATCACTGCCATGCTTATCTACAGACACTTGGTAATCATGGCCTACAGTGAGTAATTGTCAGATATTATAGTTTTGGAGAAATACAAAAAAGCAAATATATTATAGCTTTTACATTAGCATAAACCTAAGTCAATAAGGGCCATAACTCAATCAAAAAAATTTAAATGACCTCCCATGTGGAACTTGTCCTGTTCTTTATTATGCTTTAAACTTCTGTAAAATTTGGCAGAAATTGTTGCATCCCCTCAAAAGTTATTGACCGGTAACTATAACTTGACAATTTAGCCTAAATCTAAGTCTAAAAAAGAGCCATAACTCAGTCAAAATTTTTGGATCATCCCCCTTATCAAACTTGACCCTTATTTTATTATGCTTGACCCTTCTGTAAAGTTTAAATGAAATTGATGCGTCCCTTCAAGAGTTATCGATCGGAAACCAAAAGTGTGACACCGCGGACGCCGACGACGACAACGCCGCCTGAGTCATGATCCCTATGTGTCACCCTTGCTTCGCAGGTGACACATTAAAATAGAACACCAAAACAGAAATTCGATAACACAGGAACAGGAACAGTCATATGGAGCATAGTGGCTCAGTGGTAGAGTGTTTGACTCGAGACCGAGGGGTTGCAGGTTCGAGCCTCATAGGCGTCACTGCGTTGTGTTCTTGAGCAAGACACATTAAGCCTTGCTTAGTATTGGTTCAACCCAGGAAGACCCGTCCCGACATAACTGAAAAATTGTTGACTGGAATGTAAAGAATTAAATCAAACGTGCAGGAACAGTCATGTTAGACCCTTTATTATTATAGGCTCCCAAGAGGGAGCACAGTCTCGTCGGAGTCTTTGGTTCTTGCATACACAAAGTGTGGAAGTACCCATAGATGAAGCACTAGACCAAATGGGCTCCGACGCAAGAAAAAAGTGAGTATGACTAGAGAATATCACAATCACACACTGCAGACCAAACCACGGCACCGTGAGCCACAGATCACTAACCGTCACAAGACATCAGGGAGACAATTAAAGTAAAGTAACCAGCTCTCTTCGGGATATTCAATCGGGTCATGTTCAGACTAACCTGCTCAGTTACAGAGGCTAGCTAGAATCTTGACATTTTGCATGAGAAAAATTGGAATCTATACTTTGCAGATAGTGAAAACAAAGGCGTGATCAAACTACGCAGATGCGCAGTCTAGTCTGCTCTGTTGTTCTTCGCATTCACTAAAATCAGTTTTATTAGGCCTCCATTCCCACTAGATATCTCTACCCCAGGGGGGTACTCTGCTATTATCATACACGCGTGGGCTCGGGCTATTTAATGGAGTTCAAATTTTGAATTTCAACATTTTTGGGGGGGTTCAGAAAAATGAATATTTTTAGGGTATGAAGATTTTGTGGATATTTCTTTGGGGTCATCACAAAATTGGACTGTATTTAGAGGTCATTTCTATGCATATTATCGGCTTTACAGAATGGGAGGTAATTTTTGGGTTGCTAAAATTTCAAATATTTTTTGGGGTACTTGAAAATCCTGATATTTTTTGGGGTGAACGGTAGATGCTGGTCCCGAGCCTACGTATGAAGAAAAAAATAGAGTACGCCCCCCTTCGATCTTTACATGTATGCTTTAAGAATGTTTCCACTTATGCAACAAGTACTATTATTTCATTGGCTGATTTTCTTTTCAGGATTTGAAATGGTGCACCAAGGCAGCACACAAGACTCCGATTCTCGGTCCACGAGTTCACCATCTCAGAGCATATTTCTTCATCCTGAAGGGACACGAGAGGTCAGCCTTGGCAATGATCAAGAAGGCTATAGAAGAAGCAACTGTTCAACAGAACAGCCATGAAGCTAAATGGATGACGCACAATCAGTGTCAATGGCGCCAAAAAACAGTTGATCCGACCTGTAATCAGGTCTGGAAAGACTTTACCAGCGCACATAACCTTGATTGGTTGTTAAGATCTGGACTGACGGGGGCTTCTGTATTCTATACATTGATGTTACCGACTTATAAACATAGTAGAAATAAAAATGATTGAGAAAAAGGATGTTTTATTATTTTGTTATATTAACACTTCTCATTCCAATGGATTATTCCATACATATTGATGCAATAAATATTAAGTGAGTATGACAGAAAATGTCACAATCACAGACCACATATTGGGGAGTCTTAAAAATGAAACACAATATCCTCAACGAACTTACTTACTCAAGTTACTGTTGCAGAAAAGCTAGTTCTTGTACATCCAGCCTTTGTTCATCGTTTTTGCTGTTTCAAGTTGATTTGTACAGCGTGCATCATTGACTGTAAACATCGACGTCAGTGACGTCACCTACTGATATTATACAGTACCATACCATACGGTCGCTAAATGTAAAATTGGTATATGAGAAAAATTATTGATAATTGGTGTTCAGTGGTTCGAAAAAAATCCCAACCCTCGGGTCCACCGTTCAGTGGAACGGTGGGCCCTCTGATTGGGATTATTCTGTACCCACTGAACACCAATGATGGATTCTATTTATCACACATACCGGTACCAGCTATTGGGAAAGATAAAAAAGAACAACCGCATGGCGGCTGCACGTCGATCCGTGACGTCATTGTAATGTTAAAATGACGTCATCATATCGCATCTCAGTGTATTCAGGATTTTCTGGAAACCCTTTTCATGTTTTTCAATATAAAATGAGGTATTTAGTGGTGAGCAAGAAAAAGAATCCAATATTCGTGTGAGGATGGGATAGAAAAAACCGCCGTTTGTAATCACTTGGCAAGCCCCGTGATGCCAATCGGGGATCCTGGGGAGGAATTTTTCTATCCCACCCTCGCACTCATGATAGATTCTTATATAGGAAAGCTACCTGGTATGGCTTGATGTCTCTACGTGTACGAAATGTGAACTATATGAAGAGACTGTGAATTTAAAGCATTGCCTTGCCTTTTACTGTGATATTGTGCATTTGATACGAGTTAGCGTATTTGTAGTAATCGAGATGGAAATAAACATAGGATACTTGATTTTTGGCTCACCTGAGCCGAAGGCTCATGTTCGAGCTAATAGTATACCAGTCACTCTGGCGTCCGTCCGTCGTCCGTCGTCTGTCGTCCGTCGTCCCTCCGTCCACATTTTCAAACATCTTCTTCTCTGAAACCACTGGGCCAATTAAATTCAAATTTCATATGGAGACTCCTTAGGACACGGGAACGGAAGTTTGTTCAAAGGGTTCTGGTCACAGAACCAAGATGGCAGCCACGCCCATATATGGTAAATACCCTTTAAAAATCTTCTTCTCCAGAACCAGAGGGCCGATGACCGTAGGACTTGGTATATAGCATCGAGGATGTAAGGCCTACCAAGTTTGTTCAAATGATGATCCTAGGTTGATCTTGACCTACTTTACGTCAAGGTCAAATTTTCTTCCTAATGCATTTAAATGGGAAAATTTCTGAAAAGTTGATTTTTTTAAACTGTGGAAGCCTTAGTCATTATTCTTACTTGATATGTTTAACCTAATGTGACAATGGCTATAAATAAGTTCCAAAGGTCAAGGTTGAACTTTGACCTTTCAGCTTAGGTCACTCAAAATGGAGTCCCATCAATATATTAAAACATAGTTTTCTCACAAACCATTGGCCAAATTGAACTCAAATTTCATGTGAAGACTCCTTATGATAAGTTAGCCAAAATTTATGCAAAATGTTTTGGTCACATGACCAAGATGGCTGCCACGCCAATATATGGTAAAAACCCTTTAAAAATCTTCTTCTCCAGAACCAGATGGCCGATGACCGTGGGACTTGGTATGTAGCATTGGGGATTTGGGCCTACCAAGTTTGTTCAAATGATGATCCTAAGTTGACCTTGACCTACTTAACGTCAAGGTAAAATTTTCTTCCTAATGGATTTAAATTGGAAATTTTTTTTGAAAAACTGATTTTTAGCTCACCTGAGCCGAAGGCTCATGGGTGAGCTAATGGAATACCAGTTACTCCGGCGTTCGTCCGTAGTCTGTCGTCCATCCGTCCACAATTTCAAACATCTTCTCCTCTGAAACCACTGGGCCAATTAAATTTAAATTACATTATGGAAACTCCATAGGACGCAGGAACAAAAGTTTGTTCAAATGGTCCTGGTCACATGACCAAGATGGCAGCCACGCACATATATGGTAAAAACCCTTTAAAAATCTTCTTCTCCAGAACCAGAAGGCCGGTGACCTTGGGACTTGGTATGTAGTATTGGGGTAGTGGGGCCTACCAAGTTTGTTCAAATGATGATCCTAGGTTGACTTTGACCTACTTTACGTCAAGGTCAAATTTGCTTCCTAGTGCATTTAAATGGGAAAATTTCTGAAAAGTTGATTTTTTGGAAAACTATGGAAGCCTTAGTCATTATTCTCTGTTGATATGTTTAACCTAACGAGACAATTTCTATAAATAAGTTCCAAAGGTCAAGGTTGACTTTTGACCTTTCAGCTTAGGTCGCTCATAATGGAGTCCCATCAATATATTTAAACATAGTTTTCTCACAAACCATCAGTCCGATTGAACTCAAATTTCATGTGAAGACTTCTTATGGTAGGTTAACTAAAATTTATGCAAAATATTTTGGGCACATGACCAAGATGACAGCCACGCCCATATATGGTAAAAACCCTTTAAAAATCTTCTTCTCCAATACATGAAGGCCGATGACCTTGGGACTTGGTATGTAGCATTAAGGTAGTAGGGCCTACCAAGTTTGTTCAAATGATGATCCTAAGTTAACCTTGACCTACTTAACGTCAAGGTCAAATTTGCTTCCTGATGCATTTAAATGGGATTTTTTTTTTAAAAGTTGATTTTTTTAATACTGTTGATGCCAAAGTCATTATTCTCACTGGATATGTTAAACCTAATGAGACAATGGCTATAAATAAGTTTCAAAGGTCAATACCACCACACCCATATATGGTAAAAACCCTTTAAATATCTTATTCTCTGGAACAAAGGCCAATGGCCTTGGGACTTGGTATGTATCATTGGGAATGTGGTCTCTAGCAGGTTTTTACAAATGATGAATCTAGCTTGACCTTGACCTACTTATGACGAGGTCAAATTTTATTCTTATATGGGAAAAATCTTGAAATGTTCATTTTTCTATAACTGTTTAAGCCGAAATCATAATACTTTTGAGAAATGTTTAACTTTATGAGACAATGGTTTTATATAAGTACCAAAATGTCAAGCTGACATGTGACCTTTTATCCAATGCCACTCATTTGGACTGCCACATACCTATCTAAACATTGGTTTCTCAGAAATCACTGGGCTGTTTGATGGAGTATTTATTAGAATGTTTTAGGTCACTTGACCAAAATGGCTGCAACCCCCATATATGGTAAAACAAAATATGTTTTATTATAAACCGTAAAACCTTGACCTATTTTAACAGTATTAAAGAGATCAGGTGATCGCCTCAGGACCTTCAGGTCCTCTAGTTTATTGTGTTGCTAATTTGAGGTCTTCCAGCAATGCTTGCATTATGAATAAGAAGGCTTTTAGGACTAATCATTTTCCTGGTCAATATTCTCCTTCAGGTTAATTTGTTGGCACAGAATTGGAGCAGTATAAAGCACGCTAGAGAACCTCTGTACTCGAATAGCACAGTCATCGTGTGGTGTTCGCAGTCGACGGGTGCACAGAATATACTATTTTGGATTACTGTGACCCATTCTATGAGCCAGTGCTTTACAGCTTTTAATTTTCACCATGTTTTTATCATTTGGAATTATTGCTTAGGTATTGTAGTTCATTCTGGCCCAATAAGAGCCTTTACATTTTAAAACCAGCAGAGTGCCAGTCAGTTTCTGGTTAGTCAATTGCATTTTATGTGCCTTAAATGTGTTCAATGACTAATAAATGTGGTATTTAAGTCATCAATTATCATGTTATGTCATCAAATAATGAAGAATACGTATAAGTGGAGGACTGGAAAGTTTGAAATGTTTCTGTTTATTAATTGCGAAGTGGCAAGCCATTTTTCTTCTGTACGCAAATTTTGAGTAGTCAAGTGGACTGTCCCATATGTCGAGTGCCTAAATATTTAATTTGTACGCATTCGTCAAGCTGAATCTGGACGCAGTCGATGGGAGCACGAGCGGTTTTAACAAAGCCAGGTCGATTGAACTGCAGTTTATTTGTCTTCAGTGATGCCAAACCGTCTGGGCAACAATTTCAAAGCAATGTCAATACATAAAACAAACTGTGCCGCACTCTCTTATAACCATTGCAAGGTTTGCTACTTAATTTATCACATGCATTTTAGTGCATAAAATAACCAAGGTCACTGGCGAGTGATACGTAGATCAAGGTTAAAATTTTACGGATTTCATAAAAAAGATATATGCGCCTTACAGAATCATACAAATCAATGAAACATGCGATTTTTTGCATAGTGCCTGCTTGAAGAGTATGCCCAGGACAACAATGACACTTCATATATCTCTGCTGTATACTCTACTGCAAATGTGGTGTTGATCATGGTATTGTGTCACAAATTACAGTGTATGTTTGAAGAGTATGCAAATGACAATTAATATGCATGTTGCTGTCAGTGCTTCAGACACAATTTAATATGACGTGTTGACAGACGGGTGAACAGCCAAACAAACTGGCGGATGGTTTGAAAATTGGAACGCTTATGAGACCCTTTTAGGGGGATAACCGTTTCCTTGTTACCCTGACATATATAGGCTTGTTTCCCTGTTCCCTGAGAATCGAAAATTGTTTTCTTATATTCCTTGTTCCCCAATAGTGCCTTTGTAACCTGTTCCACTCAAAATTTGACCTTTGTTCCCTGTTCCCCTGGAATATATGTCATTTCCCCTGTTTCCCAAAACCCCTGGGAGGGACTCCATTATGTGGATGTCATATTTAGCCATATGCTTACCACGTAGAATAAAAAGAGGCCAATAGATGGTCGATCTGTGAATAAACGGATGGTCGGACGAAAGCTTGAAATGTCAACCCGATCTGGATCAAACTATTTGACACTAGCGGGGAAGAGTCGATTTTGGTATCAGATTGCTGCGGGGGCTTTGAGACCAGGCTTTATGTCCATTCTAGTTTACAATCATCTTGATGGGGAAGAGAGAGCTGCTTGCTTAGCTCTGTTTGTCTTCCTGGTGTCTCGTGATGGTTGTGTGGCTCTTCCTCGCGGTGCCATGGGTTTATCATCGGTTTGTGATTGTGGTATTTTTAGATCATACTCACTATTTTTGACAAAACTTGGAGCCTGATCTGGATCCAAACTGTTCGAGCCTGTACCTAGTAAACACCTTTTATATTAGAAATCAGGCAACTGGCGTTTCGCTGGCGGGGCGATAGTGGCCCGTGATGGCATGTAGGCTCGACATAGCTTTAAACTTGTTATGATGACAAAATTATATTCGGAAAAAAAATAATCAGCATGCAAAACGTTAATAGTGTGTTTCTGGAAGCATTTTAAAATGTAAATGTCTAAGATTGATCATACAAACAGTTTAGACCCAGATCAGGCTCAGCAACACGTCTGGTAGGACCCGAAGGAGAAAGTTCCGTAAGATCTAAGAAATGTTTAGGAAAAAAAACGTTACTCAGCATGCAAAGAGTACACGATGATATGACGTAACTTACGACCACTTTTGCAGTCTACAGCAAGCTAAAGTAATTCTGTTTACCCTTTTTAGTTTCTCTTAAAAGAGGCACTTTGGCAAACAGTGAAGGCCGCGATGAATTGCCGCAGGCATAATACGACTTTTCATCAGGGTCTGCGCGCTTTACAGAGAAAAGCATTACATTTTGGAAATAAACAAAATCTCTGAGGCCGAAAAATACGCTAATCACAATAAAACTTGTCTGTTTTGTCTTCTGCTGGAACATTTTAGAGATATTTTTTGCAAACAGTGTAGGTTCAGTCTGATCTGGGTCAATACTGTTTGCCGCTCTACTGACAGCAAAAATATTTAACGGTCGACCTCGGCAGATGATATGCCCAGCCAGTATCCAATCTCGGGCAACTATCGGCCCGCCAGCGAAACGCCGTTCATATGGCGTTTTGCTTGCGGGCCGAAAGTGACTCGATTTTACGTGCTTACTATAGAGATCACACATGTTTTTTCATGCATTAACATTTGCCGGGTCCCGAGGATGCTGTTTGAACACGAGGCCGATAGGCCGAGTGTTCAACACCATCCGAGGGACCCGGCAAGTGTTAATGCAATGAAACAAACATGTGTGATCGTTATTCTTGCATATTTTACCTTATTCCAGCCCAAATCGCTATGAAAACGCAGCTAAAACGTCAAACTCTCCATTTTCTTACACATTGATTTCTCTAAACAAAATGGCGTCGGCTGTTTACTTTCGAACGTCATAACGTCGTCACAACTTCATAACCGTACGGAACGTTTTCGCGATTAAAAACATCGGCGAAATGATCAGTCTGGTCCGCAACGCTTTCCGTATATAACGTCATGCAAATAATGCAGGGCTCGTTTTAAGTATTTTCAAGTTCAGACCCATGTTCAAACAGCGCGTGAATCTCCTGATTTGAACATGGTTTTTCGTTCATTTGACAATGGGTGTAAACAGCTATACGAATAGAAATCTATGCAAGGGAATTCGTTACGCGAAGCTGTTGAAGCCGCAAAATCCGTGTTCAAATCATGAGATTCACGTGCTGATTGAACATGGCTTTAACTTGAAAAGGCCTAAACTGGGCCCTGATTTGTATGCATGACGTTATACGGGAAAGCGTTGCGGCCGTGACTGATCATTCCGCCGATGCTTTCGTTCGCGAAAACGTTGCATGCGTATATATGACGTTGCGGCGACGTAATGCCGTTGGAAAGTTTGACGCTGACGCCATTTTGTTTTGAGAAAACAAGTGTAAGAAAATGGATATTTCATGTTTAAGAGCCGTTTTCAGAGCGTTTTATGCTGAAATCAAGTAAAATATGCAAGAATAACGATCACATATGTTTGTTTCATTGCGTTAACACTTGCCTGGTCCCTCGGACGATGTTTGAACACTCGGCCTTATGCCCCAGTCACACACACACTTACGGACTCTTACGGAGAGATTCGGACCAAACCGCAGTCGTCCGCAGAAAAATGAGGGCGGGGCCTAATTTCTTGATGCGTTTGCAAGACGCAGTTACCTATAGTTGCGGGTAGTAACGGATCATTGCGAGTAGAAACGAATGTACGCGGATTGATGCGTTCCATTGAACCGACATAATGCGGACAGATACCAATAGATACGGACTACATCCCTTTCATTACCTTATCTTACCTTTAGATACGAGTAAATGCGAATAGATACCTTTAGATGCAGACTGTTGCGTATACTTAGTAGATCTGATTGTGAGACTTTGCACCCTATCGTTCGTTCATCATTTGTTTTAAACATTATGCCTGGAAAGAAGAAGCAGCAAATAAGAAGTATTTTATTGTCTCTAGAAGGCACACTCTAAACCTCAAACATCTCAACAGGATGACAACTATTTATCTAGCCAGTTCCTACGGCTCAGAGACAGCGGATACTGAATACACAGATGTCACATAATCTAAGAAGAGGCCATGCAAATAATATGATAATCCATTTGTAGAGTAAATAATATACAAATAAGTTGCTCATACAGTGCTATATGACGACGGTTTTTGAGCAATATTAGGTAAGATTCTTGACAGTTAGGATTTTATCTGTACTGGCATGCAAATGCAAATATGTCATATGATAAATAGAATATTAATTGCATTTGCGATCACAAATTATTGAACTATATTCCATTTGTTAATGATAAAGGGAAACATCCTTGGCAGAGCCTCACATATTATCAATTTTCCTCATCTCATTTAATAAATGCAATAATACATAAACACTCATGTAAAAATATCCATGTTTTAAATCTTAGAACATTCCGTTTTCTGCATCAGTTTCTCCGGATATTCATTTAGCCCATATGGCCAGTATGCCAAAGGCATTCTCAACACATCGTCCTACACGAGAAAGACGATCGTTGAAGACTCACTCTCCTGTTCCAGAGGCGCTGTAGCAAGGGGATTCATCATCCACCTAAAGGGTCGTAACAATACGTATTTATCCGCATATGAAATCAACCATACGCAACTATTCGCAACGATCTGCATGTACAGGTAAAAATACGCCGAATGCGATTAATAACTAAGCGTTACTAAAGGTAACGACCCGAATGAAACCGTACCAGTCCGCAACTTTGGGTCGACTGCGGAAGGATAGGTTTTGATACGTCTAGATGCGAATGAGATACGGATAGGATACGAATAACTACGTATTCTTGCCCAGCGTTTCGCATCATTGCGTTGTTTTCATCCGCAGAACTTTTTTGATATTTTTCAAAATTTGAGCGCGGATGGAAATGGCCTTGCGGTAAGTTGCGGACAAGATGCGAACTGTTACGTACTCTGCGGATGTGATACGTTTCGTTACGGAATGAACGGATAGTTGCGGACGGGCTTTACGTATCATCCGTAGGGTCCGTAAGTGTGTGTGACTGGGGCATAACGGCCTCGTGTTCAAACAGCTTCCTCGGGACCCGGCAACTGTTAACGCATGAAAAAACATGTGTGATCCCTATATTCGCAGGCTAATTACAAATTCTTCTGACGCTAAGACAGCACAGGAGATTTTGGACGAACAGCCGAGGATCATGCGAGCCTGTGTATCCGAGCATTCGCTGCTCGCATACTCAAAGCAGGTATGAAGATGTAATTTTAGCCCAAATACAGGCCTATTCTCATTAGAGAGCTATGACGCGCGCGTGGACTATCCAAGGTTTGATCCGTTTTCCAGAAGTGAGATACTGGAAATTATACCTACAATTTTAAAGTCACCCCCGTGTCGAACCGGCGCGAACTGGTCAATAACATGAAAGTGATTTTGGACTGCCCGGGGAGCTAGTTGATAAGGGCGCCTGACCACACTCTTTATACAAGTGCCGCCTGCTGATAACCTTAGTAAACAGTTTGGACCCAGATCAGGTAAAACCAGCAGATTACAAAAAAGCATAGAAAATATCCCAGCATGCAACGAGTTAAATCCACTGGCCATGGATTAGAATGGAAGATTGAACACGTCTGAACTTGTTAATGGGGGGCATGCCACCTACTAAGGTGTCTTTGCGTTGGTCAGTTAAAGACTTGCGACGCATCTTGTTGGACTAGAGGTCCAAATTTTGTTTCGAGGCTTTATTTTCATCCATACTTTGTGTATATTAGTAACAAAGGCTGATGCGAGTCTGCACAGGCTTGCTAGGGTTTTCGTTGGTCGAAAATGCAAACGCACCCCAAAACACATGTGCTGGCTCAAATGTAGCATGGACAACCCGCGACATATGCGTACAGTCCTCTTTTATCTAATCCAGACGACTTTGTACAGGAGCTTATGGGAGCGCAGTGGCTCAGTGGTAGAGTGCTTGACTCGAGACCGAAGGGCCGCGGGTTCGAGCCTCACCGGCGTCACTGTGTTGTGGTCCTTGAGCAAGACACATTTATTCTAGCTTAGTACTGGTTCAACCCAGGAAGACCCGTCCCGCATAACTGAAAGATTGTTGAGTGGACGTAAAGAATCAAATCAAACTAACAAATTGTACAGGAGCACCTGATCATTGGACCAGAACAACCGATATAGAGAATTGTGCGTACAGTATTAAATACTTGAAAAACTTTCAAAATGCTCTACCCACAGATTTCAAACTTTTGCACATTAAAGCTATGGTATTTTGCGTTTTGTCTAAAGTAAGCATAAATTTCAGAATATAAACAAAAAAAATCTGCCATCCTTTTTTGGAGAAAAATCACCTTCTTTGTATAAAAAGGCGCTGTATTGACTATCGCTTGATCCACACACGTATTGCTACGCAGAAACAAAGCTGGATATATAACTGACGATAATCAGCAAAAAATACTCTCAGAAGTAAAATATTAAGAAATTTATAACCTTTTTCAACAGCAAGGTGCACATAAACACACCATTTTTCCACTCGTCGACTGTGACCACCACGCACTGTTCGAGTACAGAGGTTCTCTAGCGTGTAAAGGATACATAATTATCTTACTGATATGATAAGGGAGCGACCATTTGGTTTTTAATGGGGTGTTGAAAAAAGTTATCAGGACTGGGCTTCGCAATACAAAAATTATCCAGGATGGATCACAAGAAGAAAAACAATAGCACCCTGTTAAAGTAGCGAAAGGTTAGAAAGGTAGACCAAAAGAAATAGAGGGAAAACTTCATTTAAGCGAGTAATAGATATTTACGACTGTTATTATTATTTAAAGTTCAATTTTGACCACGTGTCAAGCACAGCGTCAGTGTGTACACATGGAACAGTTATGTGTGTTAAAAGGGCTATGAGACCATTTATTTATTTGAAATTATTATTTCTTTGAAATAAGGATTTTATGTCTATGTAAACATGACCTAATAACAGCTCACTGCTGATTTATATAGTGGACTTAGTAACGAGAAATTGTGTGTTAGTATGATTGCCATTAATAATATATTGTAGATATGTCTTGCAGGGTCATCCTGAAAAAGGATTTTAGGAAATTAATTTGGTCTATCTGTTGTATTAGGGTACCTATTATTTGCAAGATACAAAAAGACATTAGCATTTTCCAAAACAGAGACGATTAGACGGAAACATAAACAAAACACCAGGATATCACACATTAACATAACATGATAATATGCATATAGAAAACTTAAATGCAAGATATCGTTAAGATTTAGAACAGCCGTCATTTCTGATGAAATACAAAGCCATTGTGAGCTGTCTACTTTCCTGCCAGCCAAGAGTGACAGTGGCGTCATGTTTTGTTTACAAAGTTATCAGGGACTTAGAATTGATACATCTCTTGTGTATTAATCCTATCCACAGGATTGGATTAAACACAAGTGATCTACTGATTCGCATTTGCTCAAGTGAAGTGTTCAAGTTAATGTCTTACTTAACAATTTCAAACAAAACACGACGTCGCTGTCACTCTTAGCTGGCAGGATAGTACTTAGTGGTAAGTCTTGAGGGCTAAGTGTAATTTTTTTTTTTGAAGCATGCAGTGTTTATCAAATGTACGTGATTCTGTAAGGGATAAAATGTTTCCCGACAGGAAAGTTCACTATAAAACATTTCCCTATAAAATTGTTTCAAGGATTAGATACATATTTTGTCAGAGAGATCGATAGTCTTCCTAAACCAACCATCAGAGAATCTAACACGTGTTCTGTCTTAGAAAAATCAGCATACTATGCGATAGTGCTTCTATGAAGACTACCTCACTGTAGTATTGCTTTTGTTTAAAACAACAACTTCATTTGGCTGACATGCCTTGTAAAACTAGATATGGTATAGTTTGACTTTTCGCTTACTGTAAAGGCGGCACCTCGTGCATGCGTAATTAGGACTGGTCAACCTTAGACATAGCTGAAAGCTGAAAATGAGGCGTGGTTTTATAAAAAAAAAAAGTAACTGTATCATCTTGCGTCATTACCTCAATATAGACGCAAAAGACATTATTAAGTCCTTAAAACGCCAGCAAAATAACTGCATCTGAAAATGTCTATGTAACATAGGCAAAGAGGCAAATATTGTGGACCCAGATCAGACTGCTCCTACAGGAGCAGTCTGATCTGGGTCCACACTGTTTGTCTATGAGTCTTCAAATATTTTAGTGGGCGACAAAAACATACATTTTGTGATTATGCGCTTTAAGGGTTAATAAATATGAGTTAAGTGTGTATACGGTTAGGATTTTCATGAAATGCACGCACGTTTGCGGCCCAAAAAATTTATTAACTCCTTACCAAATTATGAATAAAACCTGATTTCCCTTCCTTAGCAGATGAGTTAGCCGAACCACGCCCAGATATGAATATTAAAGTTGCCGCCTTTACAGTAAGCGAAAAGTCTATTGATATTGAATTCACGAAAAGTAAACCGCTGTCAGTAGTCCAACTGTAAAGTTATTGCCATGCTGAAATGTTGCACATGCATTTCATGTTGTAAAAGAACTATTGCAAATCTGAGGGAAAAAAACAATAAACTTGTATTTTGTACAGTCGTCGAAAATACTATATGCTAATGGCGTAAGGTACATCCCTAAACCCTTATAACTTTCATTCTAACACACCTCGCCTATATAGCCAATGGTTAAACTCAGTGATTTATTGGTTGATAAATCACTGCACGGACAGGGTACGGACCGGCGTGACATCATTCGGTCGCCAGTTTGATTTTTCATGACGTCATCTATCACATACGGTATTGTTACGCTGACAATAGACGGCGTAACTTCGTTTTTACAACTGCTTGACGTTCAAAATGTACGTAAAAATACGGATTTAGTCCAAACAAGAGTTGCGGGAAATTCTGACAGTCTGTTCAAGATTGCGGAATCATTATAGACTATGAAGGATTCGTGCATATTTTAATTTTTTCGTGTGTTAGAATCAAAAGAGATTCCGCTAGCAGTGATTTGTTGTTTAATATATCACTGTCTGTCAGTCAGTCGTAAGTTAATTAATCACTCGCGCTTCGCGCTCATGATTTATTCACTTCAACGATTGACCTCCAGCCAGTGATATATTAAGCAACAAATCACTGCTAGCGCGAATCTAGTTCTTAAATAACTGTATGAGATCTGCTGATAACTTAAATTTAGAACCAAAACATAGTATCAACTCACTGTCGGAATCCCCTTGTTGAATTATACAGTACAACCTGTGTAAAACGGCCACTCTAAAAAAGACCAAAACATGGTTTTCAAGACCGCTAAATGCAGATCAAAAGTATTGCAGAATTCTCCGGGAGCATTCTGCAATACTTTCAACCTGCATAAGGCTACTATTAAAGATCATATGAAAAGGTTTCAGAAATGATTGAAATGAAACAACTTATATAACAAAGTGCTGAAAACCGCATCAAAAAATTCCAATTATTAAAAAAGTTATGCCCATTTGAATTTCAGACTTGGTTTTGGTTTTCCAAAACAGACTTGCCTAAATGGCAGAAACTAGCTAGTCTGGCCCAGGAAATATGCACACTCTAGTTTCAGTTCTTTGGTGCAGTCTTTGCTTCCAAAGGATACCCTTTTAAGAACATATTTGACTTCACTACAGCTGGTGACTGGGACTGTGTGGCGGTGGTAGAACGTCTCCCTGCCCTTCACTATAGTATAGATTTTATTTCTTGTCCTTTGGGATCATTGGTTTCATTGTAGAACTTTGAAACTATTAGATGGTTACTGATGACGCCTAAATGGCAGAAACTAGCTAGTCTGGCCCAGGAAATATGCACACTCTAGTTTCAGTTCTTTGGTGCAGTCTTTGCTTCCAAAGGATACCCTTTAAAGAACATATTGGAAAACTAAAAATAGATTCTATCCAACAATGCACCATTTTATGAGGATTTAAAAAGGTGGTTTTACTTTAAATATCTCAATCTGTGTTTTTGAAAAGTACATCTTCTGTTTGAAAATGCCAATATTTTAATTGCCTAAATTACATTTTGTCCGATTAAATGATTTTTGGTAAATTTGCGTAGATGAGCGAGAAATTGAGTTTTAAATTTTTGTTTTGAAATTTTAAAATGTATTTATCCCCTTTCAGACAACATGTTTTTGGATTATATACATTGAATTTAATGCTTCAAAATAAGTAAGCATAAAAATTGGATTGACTTATTTTTGTATCGTTTAGAATAAGAAATGCATGGTAAAAGTAAATTTAAATATTTATTTAAATTTGATATTTAAGCATAAAATTTTAATTAAATAAAATTTAACATATAGAAAACCCTTTATACGAGATCAATCTTCGCTGTTTCAGAGGAACCCATACTAAAGTTTGACAAATTCTTTGCGTTTGCAAATATTTAAATTTATTGAAAAATTTCAAACTTCACACACCATCACAGAATGATGCATTGTTGTATAGAATCTATTTTTAGTTTTTCAAGTCTTTTTTTGGGAAAATTTTCCAGTCCGAAATTCAAATAGGCATAACTTTTGAATGGATAGGAGTTTTTAGATGCGGTTTTACAGCAATCTCTTTCTTACAATAACCTCTATTATCTGAAATGTTTGGTTAAAATGTTTATTTACCTTTTCAGTTGATTTTTAAGCTACAATTTGTCATTAATATACTTGTTTTGTTTATTTTTGAGTGGCCGTTTTACACTGAGTTTTACTGTATACGAAATATTCACGGGTAAATTTCCTGTGGTTGTTCACATTTTTTTTTGTATGATGTTTAACGTCCCGGTCAACAGTTATGGTCATATCGGGGTTTAGTTCACCTAACCACACATTTAATTGGGCAATCCCAGTACTTCGTGCACATACTTTCACTTGTAACTGACAACAACCCTTCTTGAATCAGCAGAAGGGAGGAGGTGCCGTTGAAATTATTTCATGATCAATCTCCACGAAAGTACGGGACCGGAGCGGGATCGAAATCGCGACCACTGGATCTGCAGTCAGACACGTACTATCTGCAGTCAGAAACGTTACCGACTGCGCTACGTGGTCCGTCATTGTGCACATTTGGTGTTATGATCGAATTTATGTTGATATAGTCTGCCAAAATTGACCTTAGGCTGATTAATTTTCGCCAAAATCATCGTGATATTCGTGCGTTTTCGTGGAGTACTCCGACCGTGGTCACGCTTTAACAGAGAATATGAAGATAATGTCAATTCGTTAATGCAAATGGTCTGATAGCCTAGTGGTTAGTTGGCTACTTACAAATCAAGCATACCTGGATCGAAACTTGGAAGGAACTTGTTTTATATAATTGTCAAATTGCTTTCTTTTTCGTATATTTTACATCATCTTGTGATAAGCTTTACACCTTTCATTTATATTAAGCCGCTTTTGTATTCATTATTCCCCAGGTTCCCCACTATTTCCTTGTCAGCTGATAACATTTGCAAATAGTTTGGACCCAGTTCAGTACCACAGAATGTCAGTTCTGATCTGGATACAGACCATTTGACACTCTGATAGTGTTCCTGTAAGAATTTTCGAAAAAGTTAATTTTGATTAAAAGTCAGCAGATCATAACAAAAGTCTCAAAAATATTCAGCGTGCAAAGAGTTAATCACATGAAGGCTTATTGAAATTATTCATGGTGCTGTATTTGTTACATAAACGCATCCCAAATTCAAATAAATGTATCCAGGTGTGCACAAAACCAAGAATAAAGACAAAGAAACTAGCCAATCGAAAACAAAAAAAAAAGATGGAGAAAAAAAACACACTTAAATGCTACTAGACTCGAACCCACATCTTTTGAGTGCTAAAACACCCAACTATCCACTAGGCTGTCGGGGAATTCTGGTTAATTTCGTTCAGATTAGTAATTGTACAACAATCTAAAGCGCACTTTTTACGAAGATTCACGAAGACTGGGTAAAAGGTCATTGAATATTTATATGTCTCGGGTCTATTTTGACAAACAATACTCCTTTATAAAACACACCTGATATGCACATTTAAACGGTTTGTTTTACCAAAGAATAACAACATAAACTCGAACATAACGAGACTCTTAATTAGAAATTCCATACCCTAGAGGTTAGCTCGAAGTCGTTCGTCTTCAGACCTCTTTGATCTAGTAGCAAAACAAGATTTGATTAATCAAATCATCTTTTATTCTACTTCAGAAGCCTCATGCCGGAGACACAGGAAAATTATAAATCATCTCAAGTTGACCAATTTATGGTGTTTTTATTTTTTCTAAATAAGTTCTTGTACGATTTATGACGAAGAATTCTGCTATTACAGTTAATTCAGCCATGACACGACAAAACCAGCAAAATGCGTGTGTGCCGAGCAAAGACTCAGATCAGCCTGGGCGCTGTGTGCTTAGTGGGAGTTAGTAAGGATACCCCTCGCCCCCCCCCCCTCCCCCCCCACACACACGCGCACAAACATGACCAATCGTATTGGTCAAGTTTATTTGACCAAATGTTTGCATAAGTCAGGCCTCCAGATAAGAGTGCGTACCAGAAAATTATTTATCTTATTTCTCAATCAAAATATATGTTGTGGGTACTCAAAAGAACCGTCTCAATGAGACGGTTCTTTTGAGCACCCAAAACATATATTTAAACTGATTGGTAAGAAAATAATAACAATTTTACGCTTTTTTTTGCTTAACTTATATGGTATCAAACATTGATGAAGGGATGGAAAATTTGACATAGTAGTTTTATTATAAGCAAATAGCCTGTAATTTGGTCACTGTAGACCAATTTTCTACAGTCGCAGGCACTTTTTCAGCGGTAGAGTGTCTAAATTATGTTAATTGTACACAGTTGTTAGGGAGTGGCTGGACGCAGATAATGTTGGCACATGTGCTTTTAAATCAAACGTCAAACAAAAGGGTCTTGTTTGGTTAAATTTTACTAGTTAAGAACACAGTCAAAATTTTATCAAAACTCGGCATTTTGTAAATAAACTTTAGATAGGAAATTTTACTTCTGTGCTGTTTGTCCAGCCCATTTTGGTAGGCAACTAAAGTTAAGTATTAATTATTTTAAACATTTTCCCTATATGATAACCATTTGTGATAATTTTGAGTGAGGAAATGAGATTTTGATGCTTTAATTGCATTGTCGAGCAATGGAGTCACGGGCGAGTCTGTGCATGTGTGCATACTCGCCAGAGCCGTCTCTGCTTTCATACACAACGTTTAACTGTAGTTGAAGATTCATAACAAAATGTCAATCAGAACTGCCTCGACCAATCTCGTGGAATCTGACCTCGGGTGTACATCGAGGATCTACTTTGATGATGTGACGCTGACATTACATAACGTGACGCTGACGTCACAGAAGCCACACCAACACAATAATAAGCGTGATTGCAGCTGAGTTTAGTTTATGGGTTTTTTTTTTTTTTCAATAAAATATAGCGATATTTTATTGAAAAAATACATAAACTTCATCTATTCTGCTGAATAAACTTTTCGGGTAATCAGAAAAAATGGATTTTAATAGGACTGAACCCACATGCTACAGAACTAATTTTCCTTACGCCAGATCCGGCTAACAAAATAGAGCTTATTCGTACAAAGTACTACGCGCAACGCGTCTTTCGTACACCCGAGGCTTGATTCGATTCTCGAATTGTGCCAGGCTGTCCCGATTGGCCAAAACTTGCTGCAAACGTCAGCATGGGAGTTCATTGGATGCTTTTGCCCATGCGCTATAAATACAAATTGTCATGTACTAGCCTAAGTTCACTTCTGTACTTTATTCAGATAGACCAATCAGGACACTCAAAAACTGCTTTAGGTGGTTGCGGTTTCTGTCTGCAATCATCACTCTAATCACAAGAAAGTTCAAAATATTATCCTCGGGGAATTAATTGCCATAAAAGCTGAGAATCACCCTAATTGTAAGAAAATATTTGCCACAACATCTGAGACTTGTTTTCATAACATCTGAGACTTGTCTTCTGCCAGATATATTAAGGAAAGTAAGACAAGGTTGCTTCTCCTTTATTACGGGCAGTTCATGCGTTTTAGGTATCGCATTATGCAAGCAGTCCCATTCACTTTGACATGAGGATCTAACATGGGGGTCATGTATTATTTAAGTTTTAAGCAAGTGAAAGAAAAACGATAAAATGCAAGGCTTTGTTGAGTATTTTATCGCTTTTTCGCAACGAGTTTAATAAAAACAGTAATACATGAACAAGGAATGCTAGATTTTATATCCACTTAAATCACTTTTTTTGCGTGAAAACGCTAAGTTTTGCTTTGAATACATGGACGCGGCACGGTAGGTAGGTAGGTAGGTAGGTAAAAGATATTTATTTTTTTAGGAGAATATCAAATATATTTCATCGAGTGTGTTGGAAACAACAGAATTTTCACGATGTTTTCAACTCACAAGATGACATATATTTGGTATTTACCGAAAAACGTAAATTTTATTTTTATTTTATACTTTTTAGAAGTTTTACGGTTAAACAATCAACCATACGTCAAGCCAAATCACAATAATATAAAAGAAGATATAGTGTTATACCACTCCAAGACGAGACCACGGGTGGGCATCAGCGGAACTACTGCGAAATCGGGTCAACGTAAATTTGTTCCTTCGTCACATACGGGACCTTTCGCGCTAGTGGCATCGCCAGGGAAAAGCAAAACAAAGGTAGGTACTCTCGCTTGTTTAGATTTTTTGTGAAAGAATGAGCAAACTATGAAAAATCCGGCAATGCTATTCCATGTAGATATGATTTACCTTGCTAAACAGGCCAAACTCGATGTAGAAAAAAAATCTTTGCTTTGAGATGAGGACCGTAACCAAATCGAACACAGAACGGGATTTCTTAAGTTTTATGTCAAAATGAAGAAAGTATGCAGATGTTTTGACAGTTTTAGCTCAGAACAAGAGCATTTTACACATGACATGTTCATAACAGCCCTTATTCGTCCTTCGGACGTAAAAAAATCGAACCGATCATGTACTCTGAAGGAATGCTGCCAAAGGTTTCAGGCGCTGTAGCTCCTACGCCATCGCTCTAGTTGTAACGTCACGCTCTAGTTCCTACGAGTATACCATATCAGTACATGCAGTGCACAAACTGGCACACTTTACCCCGCCCCACTCCAAGTTCTCACCTCCAAGACCCCCACAACCTTAAGCTCAGCCTTTTGCGCAGATGCGCTAAAGATATAAGTATCAGCCTTAACATACTTGAAGTTTCAATCATTTATCTACATGTATATCTGTGTCAGTACATGAGATTTCGTCACTTATGGCATGTGCCACGACTCGGGATTCGAACACGCTATACTGCCAGACTTTTTGCCTCTGACGTATGGTTAGTTTTTGGCAGGATCTTAAAGTTGATTCGCTTTGAAACTACCCCCCCCCCTTTGAATTAAAACAATTGTAAACTTTAAGTGCTTTCTGAAAGCTTTATCTCTGATAATTTTTTTTAATCAGTGATTTGTTTGGACCTATGCCCAGAGTATTTGACAAGATAATGTGATAAAAATTCCAGTTGGCTTGGAAGAAAAAAGGCAGAGCATTTATAAAGGAAATTCCATTGAAAGCCCTGTAAAGTTCACAAAAGGGTATAGATGTAAAACACCACTCTAAATTGTTTTACTCGTAGAGTGATCTGGGAGGATTTGAACTTTAAACAACAATTTAATAGTATATCTTTCAGGCTGGGTCTTTAACATTTAAAGGGGAGGTCTCATATGCGCCCACGCATGGATTTTCATCTAGTTTTACATGGTGAATACCTATGACCTATCAACTATAAAAATGCATTTATTTATTTCAATAGTGCATTTTAGGTCTCAGGAGAGCACCTTGTTTTACTCCATTTTTTCAATGACACCTGTCTAATATTTTGTCAATTTGTAAACATCAGTTTTATCGGATCTCACCCAGTTTAAGCTGGAATAGTCAAAGGACTCAATATGGATTGTTTTGATACTATTTTGGCCTATAAAAACATGCGCACAATTTTTTAACAAAATCTTAAAGTAAAATTTTTCCAAAAAATATAAGTGAAATTCACTTGTATGCCAAATTGCGTCTACAATTTCTATATGTTCCTGTCCTTGTCAACCTATGATACTCCCTATAAAATTTGCCTCACATGTCTTCTATATACTGAGAAAGTTTCGAGATTTTTTGAAACCGGTAACAGTGCAGGAAAACACATTATATACATGTAGGTCATTTTTTGACATTTATCATAATTTAATGTTTGAGGCTAGTTTTGTTCTGGAACCATGTAATTTCGCAATTTTATTATTAAAAATATTATAAACATCGATAATAAAAAGCTATGCGTGTACAAATTCATATTTAATTTGACATTGAAACAAATCTGAGACTTATGTAGCTTTAACAATCAGTAAGAGTAACACAAAAAAGTCTGCAACATTCAAACTTCTCAAAATCAAGTTGAAACACATCAATTAATGGATTCAGTGCTATGATCTCTTCACCAAATGTGTCTAAAATGTATTTTGATTTTTATTTGCATACCAATGTTTTAAATGACGGTTCAGTCTCAAGTAGTGCTAGACAAGGCAAAGCATTTGATCGCTTATTTTATTTATTTTGTCCCTTTGTAAACTTATATGTGATGTCATATATGTAACTGACATTCATTCTACCTACAATGGCATGTGTCTCTTACCATTTTAATTATTCTTGTATTATCCTTGTTATATATGATATTAAGTTGTTATGCATGATTTTCCCCTAAAATGTCAATGTGTTTGGAATAGCCTATGGTGCAGCGTTTTATTTTAATACCAGGTACTGGTTGGGATTCTTTATGTACCATTGGCTGTTGCACAGGCATTTAATATCTGGCAAATGCTATGACTGTTTTGAATTCATCATTTTGTCAATTCATTGAATACCAAGATGCACATGCAAACATATTAACTGAAAGCACTGACTTAATTTTATACTCTGTTTGCAATTTTACTACTTTTTCGAACGAGTTACACATAGGTTCTACTTTCCTAGGGATCTCCTAGTATTATATATATTTGTAGTTTTAGTCTTGGGTTGAATATTGGCTTCAAGTTTTGATTGATTGCCAATTCCGTTGCAAGGGCAAGACTTTGGTCAGATTACCTCAGTTCCTGATCATTGTAACTTCTTCTTAAACCGTCAGACCCTTTTTGCATTTTCACTTGTTTATATATTCAATAAGTTCTGTATTCGTAGTTTTATGCTTAATACTATCTGGAGTTTCCATGATGTATTTTCAAAACTGGTTCCTCAGTCAAGTAAATGACAATTTAATCAGGAAATCAGTTATCCTTTGAGCGATCTGATTGTACTAGATGGAACTTTAAGAAGATAGTGTGGACATTAATTTTCTATCCCATTTGATTCTTTGACTTTCTACAGGATTTGGAATATGATTGTAGGCACCTATGATTGTAGAGTTTGGTACATGTATTCTTTAAATATTTCAGCAATTTGAGGTAGCAAATAATAAAGCAATAGATCCCGCAACTACATAAAATGGGTGAATACTGTATTTTGGCATTATATTAAAGTGAATAACAAAATAAAACCATATTGTAAAAATTAATGAAATTAACTACTTCAAGAGGAGTTTGACAGGGTGAAATTCTCTCTATGTGGTCAGTATTGGATTAAGGATGACATCTTTGAAACATTAAAGATTCTGTCTTGCTCCAGCAGGAAAGAATGTAACATGTTTTAAAGTATGAAAAACTGCAGACTGTGGTATATGATTAAATAAGGTTGTAATATTTATTAAATATTTATTTTATCATGTTTGAGATCAAGAAATGATGAAACAAACTATTCCCTGACACAAATGAAATGAATGAATTATGGAGAATGACTTTCTATTAGAGTGAATCTGGTATTGAAACCGTATTATGAAGATTATCAAAGTTTACTGTTCTATGAGGAGTTGAATAAGGTGAAGTTCTCCCTAAGTGATCAGTATTTATGTTATTATAAAGTTTTAACAATATTGGATATTTCATCTTTCTTATAGAAGAAAGCAAACACAAAAACGTGCTTTTAAACTAACCAAACACTTAAATTCATTAACTACATTCAGTTTTTTTACATTTCTGAGAACTTGGGTTTGTAACAATTAAAGTTCTAGGACAACATGTTACCAGTCTTCGATTTTCTTGAAAATTTTAGCATTGCATCTATATATGTATAGCCTAATTTGAGAGTAAACTCATAGGTTGACAAGAACTGGAACATGCCTAAAATTTAAAACATAATTGTTGAAAAAATATTATGAAGCTGAAATTTGGGCACAATTCCAAACGAAATCATATTGTTCTGAATTTCACTTTACAAAAACTGATTTTTGTTTTATGCATATCTAATCAGTGATGATCTTAGATAGTTTTAAAAGTAATTAGAACACACTATATGAAACTATAAGAGCTATTGGCGGCTTAAACTGAAGGTACCCCCATAAGCAGATGCCCGATTACATAACATGTCATTTTTTGACCATTTAAATAGGTAAGTGGGAAACTATATCACAAATAGAATAGTTATATGTGAGACAATCATTATGCATAATATTATAAAAGTCCATGCGTGGGCAGAACCCTATGTAAATTTTCTATGGGGTGAGACCTCCCCTTTGTCCTTTCTCAAAGCTACAGCGATGCGTTTTGGAAACGTTTATTTTGCTCCCTTGCCTGATTCAAAACGAAGAAAACCATTATTTTCGACTATCTCACGAATGCCTGATTGGACTGTTAGAATATAAAAAAACATTTAAAATATCCTTCACCAATAACCTTAAAATGTATATGCATCAATTCTGTAAAGTTACTTTTGGTTTTAAGTTTATCTTACTATGCCAACTTAACCCATATAAGCCACTTGTGTCCTTTTTATGGGACATAGGCAAACAGCGCAGACCCAGATCAGACGCCGCATAATGCGGCGTCTGGTCGGGTCTCTCTTTTTTGCTTGCAGTGGTCTTTTGAAATTTGATTGAAAAGGAAAACCAACACCCGACAACCCTTAAATCGGAAATGTACAGGTCCAATTAGTATTAATGGGAAATCCCATCTGGCTTAAATGGGGATAAAATGCAATGAGTTGTTGAAGAGCATGAAACGGATATAGACTTCTTTACTAGGTCAAGTTCACTTGTGTTGTATACTTCCAAGATGTATTGTGCGAGAGCAATTCTTCTATTCGCGTAAATGATTATGGAAGGCCCGCGATTTGTCACAATTAAACATTGCAGCCAACAAACACTAAGCACCAGAAAGAGGAAAACGCTGTGAATTGAAACCACATAATTACGAGAAATCCGTATGAAAAATATCATGCATTCAAGCGAGGCATTCATTCTACTAAAGTTTAAGTTCCAATCATACAATACAATAGAAAATACAAATGTAACTACTGTCGTGCCAACCAAGAGTGACAGTGACACAATTCTTTGTTTACAATTGCTAAGTAAAACACTAACATGCACACTTCACTTGAGCTAACGCGAATCGATAGATCACTTGTGTATGTATCCTATCCTCAAGATAGGATTATTACACAAGTGATCTATCGACTAAGTCCCTGATAACTTTGTAAACAAAAACATGAGGTCACTGTCACTTTTGGCTTGCAGGACAGTAGGAATGTGGTCTATTTTCAATAACAGTTTTGTTTTGAAACGGAAACCCCATACGGAACGAACAATTAAAACATTTCTCTATTGTGTACAAATAAGGTTCTCATCTATCCGCAACCGGTTAAGAATCGGGGATATGGCAATAAACTAAACCGACCGTCCGTTGGCATGCAGATGTAAGATTGTTCACTCCATACCTTTTAGAACATTCCAGATATTTTCATTATTCGGGGAATGAACATTATTCGGGGAATAAACCCATCTTTATAACAATGTAAGTTGAGTTTTTTTAAGTCAAAACTTTTACTTTAATCATAGCCTGATTGGGTAAATACCTTCACTTACCTCTGAACTGTTCAATGATTTCGGCAAGGCCTTGTAAACTGAAATATTTTGCGTTGAACGTGTGTGTCAGTAAATTTGGTAGGCAGGTCAAGAATTGTTGTTCCCCCTTGATAATTTTTGAATTGTCTCCCGTGATTGATTTTTAAGTTACCCTTGATATTTTGTAGACATGTAAACAGGTCCGGTCCCAGGAGGGGGTGTACTCTGATATTTACACACATACGTAGGCTCGGGTCATTTTATGGGGTTCAAATTCTTGAATTTCAATGAATATTTTTTGGGGGGGGTGGGGGGGGGGTGGTAGAAAAATGAATATTTTGGGAGTTTGAAGATTTTGTGGATATTTTTGGGTCAACTCGAATGGTTTTAGGGTCATTTCTGTGATTTAAAGTTTTTTTCATGAGGTCAATGTACAGAATGGGGATATTTATTTGGGTTATTAAAATTTCATAATTTTATTGGGGGCGGGTGGTATGCCTGATATTCTAGATATTTTGTTTTCGGTAAACAGTAGATGCAGGGTCCATGCTTACGTAAGAAGAAAAATTGAGAGTACATGCCCCTTTTGTCGAGTTGTGCGTCTTTTGAGCGAAATGTTGCTCCGTTATGAGTTACTCTCGCTTGTTTTGATTTTTTGTAAAAGAATGAGCTAACTATGTAAAAATCCGACAATGCTATTCCATGTAGATATTATTTACCTTGCTAAACAGGCCAAACGCGATGTTGGAAAAAGAGTTTTATGTCAAAACAAAGAAAGCATGCATATGTCTTGCCAGTTATAGCTCAGAACAAGAGCATTTTACACATGGCGTGAACAAAGCAGCCCTCTAATCGTCCTTCGGACTTAAAAACCCGAACCGATCATGCAATGATGCCAAAAATTTCAGGCGCAATAGCGCCTTAAGTAGCCATCGCGGTATTTGTAACGTCGCACTCTAGTTCCTTCGAGTATACCATGTCAATACATGCAGTGCATGCAGGCGCGGAGAGAAATGTGTGATATATTCTAGTATCTACTGAAACACCCCAAACCACCACCAATCCATCTCAAACGCTGCTCCCCGTGTACAAACTAGCACATTTACCCCTACCCCACTCCAAGTCCTCACCTCCAAGACCCCCCTCCCCCCCCCACAGCCTTTAGCTCAGCATTTTTTGCAAATGCACTACAGATGTAAGTATCAGGTCTTGTCCACCGGCCCAAATATACTTGAAGTGTATATCATTATCTACATGTATATGTGTCAGTAGAGATTTTGTCACATATCGCATGTGCCACGACTCAGATTAGCGTGTGCATTTTGAAGTTTGCCAGAACTTTTGCTGCTCGCACACACAAAGTAGGGATGTAGATAAAGACAAAATCTCATGTACTGAGACATATACATGTATACATGTAGATAAATGACATACACTTCAAGTATATTTAGGCCGGTGGACGAGATCTGGTACTTACATCTGTAGCGCATGAGCTAATATTGCTGTGGGGGTCTTAAAGGTGAGGACTTTGGGTGGGGCAGGGGTAAGTTTGTACACGGGGAGCAGCGTTTGAGAAATATTGGTGGTGGTTTGGGGTGTTTCAGTAGATACTACAATGTAACACACATTTCTCTCCGCGGCTGCATACACTGCATGTACTGACATGGTATACTCGAAGGAACTAGAGCGTGACGTTACAACTAGAGCGATGGCTAAGGCGCTATTGCGCCTGAAATTTTTGGCATCATTCCTTCATAGCACATGATCGGTTCGATTTTTTACGTCCGAAGGACGAATAAGGGCTGTTATGTACATTTCATGTGGAAAATGCTCTTGTTCTGAGCTAAAACTGGCAAACATCTACATACTTTCTTCGTTTTGACATTAAACTGAAGAAATCCCGTTCTGGGTTCAATTTGGTTACGGTTCTCATCTCAAAGCAAAGCTTTTTTCAACATCGTGTTTGGCCTGTTTAGCAAGGTAAATCATATGTACATGGAATAGCATTGCCGGATTTTTACATAGTTAGCTCATTCTTTCACAAAAATCAAAACAAGCGAGAGTACCTACCTTTGTTTGGCTTTTCCGTGACGATGCCACTAACGCGACAGGTCCCGTATGTGACGAAGGAACAAATTTACGTTGACGCGATTTCGCGGTAGTTCCGCTGATGCTCACCCGTGGAGACGGCATATGTTAAAATAAGATCGACTTGTTCTGCTGAGCCTTCTGAGCCTTGGTCGATCCATATCAGCTGGCTTATCATGATTTTTACACAGCATACTTTGTGAAACCATTGGTGTAACAAGAGAAATCATGTATTCATGGTCTTAATAGATCTGGCTAAAAACAGAAGTTAGCAGAGCAGGGATTTGTATCACTGACCCTTTGTCTGATTTGAATTTTGAGGCATTCAAATGGCGAGTCGCTGGTGCACCAATAGTGGTCCGCACTTAGGCTACATCCCATGCGCGGATCCAGAAAATCCGTCAGGCGATTCCCTGCCCCACCCCCTCTCTCTGGATCCGCGCAAGCATTCTTACTGTAGTGCCTAGAGGTACTTAATTCCAACCTATGACGTTTAAGACTGACAAAGTTATGCAGCATGCAGGCATCAATCATAATAATAATTGAGCCGCGACATAAGATTTCCAACAATGTGGAATGTGCGACCAGCAAAGCCTCAGATCAGTCTGCGCATACGCGCAGTCTGATCAGAGTCTTTGCTAGTCGCTTAAAAATCCTTTGAGTATTAAGCTACTGAACGAACAGCATTTGGAGTTTCTAAGCATAAAAGGAGGCTGCACATGCTTGACTGAATCTACACTTGTCAAAATGCTACATTGTTGGAAGTCACATGTCGCGGCTCATATATTATTGTATGCTATTGCTAGTCTCTGCAGAAAGACACGCAATTGAGATATATGGTCCAGACAGTGTTATATTGTCCAATTGGAGTACACGAATTGGTAATCAACTGCTTGAGAGACAGCTAATCAGTATATGACAGATCCAATGTGACACAAATCACGTTTTGGTATTCGATCTGCCAAACCAAAGCAAACTAGTCACATGGACAATGTTGCTTCACGTAACGAGACCGTGTAACGTAATACGAATTATTATAGGCTTTAATATTTTAGGGGAAGGGTCGTAACTAAGGTTGTGAGAACTTGTGACCCAACCCCATTGCTGTATAAAATTTGGCAATAAAATATGTTTAAACTATATTTTAGGGAATTTCAAAGTAAGAACGATGTTAAAACACACCCTGGACTTTTTTATTTGAAACATGGGTTTCCTTTCATTTGACAATGGCTTCAAGCCGCTCGGAGCATAGTGCTATGTCATTTTGTGACAACCAGTGCCACCAGTATACGATTCAGAGATGTAAACCTTTGACGCTTAAAGAGGTAAAATGTTTAGCAATAATAGCGGTAGACCACTCATTATGACTCTCTCCAGGGGTCATAGTGGGCAGATCAAAAGGACAGTCATTATGAGGTGATTATGACTTCCTCACAGGGGCTATAAAGTGGTCCCATGAAGGGATTAGGTATTTTATGATAATATATTGATCTTTATCTTAGTGAAATAAATTGTGTTGTATACAGGTAAGTCCCCTCTTGAGGCCCCTATAGGAGGTTTTAGGAATTCCCAAAGTGACGTCATTTTCGCGCATGCGCATATCCGTGGCCGTCAACGGTTCTTCCAGCTCTATGGAATCTGTGTTAAATGTGGGTTTATATTTTGAGAAAATGGGCTTTTATAGCCAATGTCATATCAAAACTTGTTTGTATTCTTTGATATACATTCAAAATGCATCTTTCCGATAAATAATGGTTCCGAGTAATAAACGTTTATCCATTTAAAAGGCAAAATATGAGGCTGCGGGAAGTCCAGAAGTGTCGAGCAGAACGCTGATATTTTCTTCCAATATAACCCATAAAAACTTTAAACATGTAAAATTTTGGTTTGTTAATGCACTTTTATGATGAACAGAGTGAATCCACCTGCTTGTTTGCCAGTTCTTACTCTCTCTCTCTCTCTCTCTCTCTCTCTCTCTCTCTCTCTCTCTCTCTCTCTCTTACACATCCGTGATATCATCTCAAAACCAGTGATTATTGACAGTCCGAAATGTAGCTTAATTAGGCTAATTAAAAACAGTTAACTTACGATTAATTTAATCCCAAAGAAATAACTAAAATTCCATGTTAAATATTTGATTTTCACGGTTAACACCGTTCTAACAGATCCGTTTTATCACCCTCTGTTGAATAAATGAACGACACGCCCCGCGGACTGGCGGAATCAGAGTGTTTTCACAAGTGATTGTGACATTGATGTAATAAAAGAGGGGGTCATAAAAGATCTTTAAAGGATGCCGACATGCTGGACCCAAAATTACTGGGTCCGAGATTATAACACATTTTAACAAGTCTGACATAATGCAACGACACTAATTCCGTTCTCTATCAGTTTCATTTTAATTCGTTGCCGTGTTTTTGTATAAACACTAGCTAATATATATTGTCTGTCTGTCTGTCTTTCTGTCTGTCAGACAGGCAAGTTTCATTTTAATTCATCGCCTGTTTTTTGGAAAAGCACTAGCTAATATATAATGTCTGTCTGTCTGTCTGTCTGTCAGGACATGTGCATTATGCTTCTATCTGTCTGTCTGTCTGAACATGCACACGGAAAGGAACATACATGTGCATGTTCAGACAGACAGACAGACAGACGGATACATGTGCATGTTCAGACAGACAGACGGATACATGTGCATGTTCAGACAGACAGACGGATACATGTGCATGTTCAGACAGACAGACGGATAGAAACAAGAATACACATGTCCTGACAGACAGACAGACATTATATATTAGCTAGTGCTTTTCCAAAAAACAGGCAATGAATTAAAATGAAACTGGCCTGTCTGTAAATGCGCATATATGTAGGTTTAACAGTCTGCACGCATATACACACTTATGTTTTTCTGTCTCTGTGTACATGCGCATGTATGCACAAAAGCTTCAGATAACACATATTTTGTCGTATAACTGTCAACTTCTTCTTCTGAATAGCAATCGACATCTTACTAAATGCTCCCGCGAATCTGCGCAGGCTCACCTAAGGCAATACAACAAGTTGACATTGTGCAGTCTCGAATGAGCCTTCGCTGTTCGAGAGGAAAATGTTCTCGCGAGAATGCCTGCATGTGCAGACTCGTATCAGCCTTCGCTGCTCGAGAAAAAATGTTCTGTTTCTTTTTCAGCGCCCATTTGTGTCCTTAATCATCTGCTACTAGTGTCGTCCGCTGATAACCTTTTCAAACAGCTTGGACCCAGGGCAGACCCGGCAAAACTTTCTTGCGAAAATGGCGCGCATGTGAAGTCCCGCATGAGCCTTCGCTGCTGGAGAGGAAAGTTTATTTTTTTTATTTTTTTAAGTGCACATTTCTGTTTTTTTGTTAGTTCCTTTCTTTCCACAAGCATCTATTCAGTTTTGTTGAAATAGCTGTTTTAGCAGTGTGTGTTCTTGCGAGAATGCACACATGAGCCTTCGCTGCTCGAGAGGATTTTTTAATACATTTTTGGGTCGAGTTGCCCTGCACCCAAAATGAATTTCTACACGATGCGACATGGTGAAATTTCGTACATGCAATTAAATAATGCAATGTCCATATATTTCAAAATGTGTTCCATTTGTAAGTTCTTTACAATAATAGTTGAAAATATCTACATTCGGTTCCAGAGTCTAGTTACATAAAATAAATAAAATAAAAAAACAACCGCCTTGTTTATTGTTAGCAAACAGTTTTTAAAGAAAATAAATGAAGTGTGTCATTGACAAAAGTTCGTTAATTATAAAAATAGTTCCCTTAAAATGGTTATTTTTTGTTGTGTTAAATTGAATTGAAAAGTTTAACGGCTCCCGATTTACACAACGACAGACAAATTATCTCAATAAATATTAATATTATTTGACGAAGTATTTCTAGATGCATTCAAGATGCATTTACAATTCACATTTATATAAATTAAATAGCAAATTGTAACAAGGGAACTTTAAATCGGTGGAAAATGTTGAAATTCTACTGCTTTCCCTATCTAGACAATACACAGTTGACGGCCAGTATATCCCAAGTCTATTTATAGAACCGGAAGTACGTCACGATAAAACCTCCTATAATTTTGTGAGATACTGAAGCTGTCCCTTGTCAATGAATCCTTTTATGATCTCTATTGGACAGAAATTTATGTCTTTAACCATGGTATATGTGATATATATTCATAATCCCTAGTGCCCATGTTTTTTTTTTGTTTCTTTTTTTTTTCATTTCATTTGAGCTGTTTTGAAAGTGACGATTGTCAAGTTATTTCATATTCTCATCACGTGTTCTAGATACACCAAGAATCAGAAAAGGTGGCGGGCCAGATTCGGCTTTAGTAATTTTTTGCAGAAGGTTACATAATTAGCTTTCAGGTCATTTTCAACATGATAAACATGCATTTTAAGTGCAGATTATTTTGGTGCGATGGTGGGGGTAGACATTTTCATATTCCAATTTAAACCAATATCGGGAAACCAGCCTTTTCTCATAGCGGACCTAGGTGTTTTTTGTTTTGTTTTTTGGTTTTCATGGTAGGGTATCACCTAGAGACCATTTCTTAATCTTTTCAGCACGCGATTTTAACATTTTCTTCAAAAGTGCAATCGCTCCCAATGCCTATTACAGTACATGTGCACTAAATGTCCTATCAATGTGTGACACCAAATATGAGTATTTCTTTTAGAGATTAATGACGGTTGATGTTCGCTATCTAATGGGTAATTTGCAATAGACTTGTAAAATGAGGCCAATTTTCCTTTAATACCTATATTTATTCCTTGTTCCAGTTAAATGAATAACTATGCAGCCTTGTTTCTGTAACCGAATTCCACTGTACTGCGAAACTGCCATGTTCCTTTTACACATGACCCAAGATAGTGTCATGCTTTCATAATAGAATGACAAAGCAAACGCAATTAAATATGCGTCCAGCCTATGACCAATCGCTGTCTGTATAGATTAATAGGAGAGTTAAGAAGCATTCGCTACACAATGGGTTTTAAACGCTTTACACATACCTGGGCCTGGAATTACAATGTCTACTAATAGTTAAGGAAGACTTAAGTTAAGTATTATTTTTTTTCAGGATGCGAAAAATAACGTTTCAAACTGATTAAAATCAAAATAGTTTCAATTTTTTCTGAAGATTACAATGATATCTTTGGCCACAAATACCGCATCGATCCAGACAATATATTTTAGCCTTTACAAGGGTCATCCAATAAAGAATGAGACTTTTACTATAGCGCAGTGAATTTACATGCTAGAGTTATGGAATCTCGTTTAAAGCTAACACGTCTTTTTAGCTGTTCACAGGAACCATATTTGATGTGTTACATAGTTCCAACTTTTTTTTGCTAGGCAACATTAGAAGACTATGCAAACATGCGTGGACAGCTCAGTATAGGTGGTCGCCATGGCAACAGATTAAGATGTATAGTTTATTTTTTTTACTAATACTTAAATATGCTGATGCAGTCTGTCTTTAACCAATAGTGGAAAGTAATGTTCCAGAGTCTTGAGCTGTTACCATGGAAACAAAGCTTAAAATCAAGTTTTCAAGAAATATCTGGTACTTTTAGATGTCGTCTTGACTTTAACAGTTAATATCAAATAGTCGAAAGCGATTTAAGTGAGCAGGGTTTTGCTCATGTACACTTAATTACAATCAGCTGCATATAACCATACATTTTGTTGGATATCCTTTACTAGCATAATTACCATAGCAACACAAAGAAGTGGATTTATTGAAAATCGACTAAATTAGTTGCTAGACAACCCAAATACAGAATATGCATATTTGGTTATTATTTTATAGCATTTTATGTAACACTGAGATTGTACAGTTGAAGAAATGATATCAAGAGGTTTAATTTTTTCTATGATCGAAAATAAAAGACTTTGAATGACTGCGTGTATGCAAAAAATAATGTAAACGTGGCCATGGTTCTTCAAGTCCTTCCACAAAATACCCCGTTACTATGGCAACTGGTCAATCACAAAAATATTGTTTCTATTTCTGAATAGCTAAGATGTCATACTATTATTTTGGTGAATTTTAACTAATTGCGCACACACATTTTCAGACAGTGACGAAAGTCTCATTCTTTATTGGATGACTCATTATATATAATTTTGAAATATCAATAGTTACCTTAAGTCTTCCTTACCTTGAGGAGGCATTATGATCCTGGGCCTTGGACCCAAAATTACAATGCCTCATTTAACTTAGTTTAAGCTCAATATTTGCCATAATAGATTGATAATAAGAGACTGAGACTGTCTTCAGTCAAATAAAGTAGACAAGAATAGCTCACCAGACTACCAGGGGTCCCATACTGGGAATATATATCACTTATATATCTAGTATACAGGTACAGGTATAGGTAATCTGCTCAAATCAGCAAAACCCTTCAAGAGCCTCTTTATGACCACATGCAGAGAGCTCACAATCCTCTCAATAGGACTAGTCTTTGATCTACCAAGGGTAGAGATAAAGAAAGGTCATAAAGTAATGAACAGTGGTACCACTTTTAGAGCAAGAAATATAGGCCTTTAAATATTAATATTTCAACTTGATTTTGTAGTATTTTGATAAATTAATTGCCAGGCTCGGTGCAGTACATATGGTCAAACTAACTACAGAATACTTAGGGGTTGGCCACATTAAGAAGTTTGAAACGTTAGTTTACGCATCCTAAAAATCAATACTTTACTACTTAAGGCCGCCCTTACCTTTAAGGAAGCATTGTAATTCTGGGCCTTTATGTGCTTTTACGTGCAATAATTCATCAAAAAATCGAGAGTTTTGAAAGTAATCGCTGATTGAGACGTGTTTTATGATCATATCAACGTGACTAGTACAAATCATATGGGCCAACCCAATGAATAACGTTACCCATCGCATATACGTACATACACTTTTAAACCGTTCACGCACAGCTGCCTACTGGGGCAATAACTCTTATTATCGGTCCGAGTCTTCATCTACTTTCATAATTTATGTATGCGAGCAGCGAAGTTTGATGAATGCTGAACTAGTGACAGTGCGAATTTTACTTGATGTATCCGCTGACACAAATAGATTTCCTGACGTGATTCTAAGTTGTTTGCATCCGTGTTTAATTAATGTGTTTGTTTTTCTGATGTGATAAATGTATCATTGAACCCACTGGTAACTGGCCTCCTGAAAAGAACATTGGCAAACAGCACGAATGATGATCTGTAACCCCTTCTTCGTGTATCACACTGGTAAATGTATACGTCGCTCTGCCGGTATTTGCGCATATTGCCGGGATGTGGTAGGTATTTCATTTTTGTAGGTGTTAATACTATATAGAAAAGCATGCCGTATGCCAAAGGGACTATAGACTTCAATTTTTAATCATTTTTCGTAATCAGTATGTGCATGGCGATTTATGTAAGCATTTAGGAATAGATTCGAGTACCGATCGAATGCCTATCATCTGGATCGGTACTCGAATCTATTCAAAATGCTTACATAAACCGCCATGTGCATGCCAAATACTTAAAATGATCTAATTCTATAGTCCCTTTGTCACAGTATGTAAACTGAAATAAACATCCTGTACCCGTTCCTCCTAGCTCACGCCTTATAAACATGAATAACAGCACTCGTGCGTAACCAGTAGTCGGAAAAATGCGTGTATTTAGGTACATGTACACGTTTCGATTTATATTGTTAGCGATACAGACAATACACATTCGAACAAGGTAAGAAAAGCCATTTTATTTATTTTATTCCGTTTTATTCCATGATATTAACGGTTTCCTCCTTTGCATTTTGCTTTCTTAAAAAACGACTTGCTCACAATCAGAGCAGTTCTGTGTCGAAAACGAGCTTAAATGCCAGATTGCACGGTTTAAGTGGAATTGGCAATCACATGTATACATGATTGCATGGTTGTAACTGTAACAGTCTCTTAGATCTATGGAAAAATGAATTTTAATAGGTGGGCCCTCACAATTACAGCTGTACCAACAACTCTCACATCACGATTTCCGACAACTGGTTACGCACGAGTGCTGTAATTCATAATGTATAAGGCGTGAGCTAGGAGGAACGGGTACAGGATGTTTATTTCAGTTTACATACTGTGTTTGGCATACGGCATGTTTTTTCTATATAGTATTAACACCAATACCTACCACATCCGGTCTATGGGAGCACAGTGGCTCAGTGGTAGAGTGCTTGACTTGAGACCGAGAGGCCGCGGGTTCAAGCCTCACCAGCGTCACTGCGTTGTGGTTCTTGATCAAGGTACATTTATTCTAGCTTAGTACTGGTTCAACCCAGGAAGACCCGTCCTTGTTTAACTGAAAGATTGTTCATGGGAAGAAAAGCATCAAATAAAAAACATCGTCTAAGGCTCGTGGGATAAGGGTTTTAGTATAATATACAGGTAAAAAAAAGATTTCTGCCCTCTTCTCTCAACAACTCTGCACTTTTCGATTTTCGACACAGAGTGGTCGAGAAGAAGGGCGGAATATTAATAATAAATAAATAAATAAACAGTTTTCTCAAAAATAGACAATACCCTGTTATAGCCTTCCCACTCCCCCTGATTTCTCCACACGTATCTTCTAATACTGACCATGTACGTTTCTAGCAATCTTACCTTTTGTATTATGTATCACGTGCTTGTCTCCGTGAAATATCCTTAAATCCTGGTATACACTGAGGTCACTTTTACCATAAATAGTCTCAGCGTGCCCTCTTTTTTGACCAATGTAGCTTGAATACATCCCGTTGGTTGAGTCCTAAACGTCAAAGTTTATATGCTGTAAGTAGGTTGTGCAAATTCCGACTTACTTTCTTGTTGTGTATACATTAGACTAATATACATAGCTTAACAAAGTTAAACTGGCACTCATTAATCTGGATATAGTTATTTTAGGCATCATTTTTAAGTTTATACATTTTTTGAGTTATGATATTGCTTCTTGGTTATTTTAATTTTGACGTATAGTTGACATGATGTGATAAGAGATTATTTATGGTCAGAAGCTGATGGCGGTGGGTGTAAAACTCCTGCACATTGTTTCTGATAACAACCCACAGGTTTGAATTGTCCCCGTTTCGAACGTTGCGGCGGCGAAAGTGTACCGGTTTCTCGTAGTTCTTTTCGTACACGGAAAACGATTCTTCTGCTGACCCCAGTTGCCTGAATAGTCTGTTGAATATATGATGAGCTGTCCCGCCCTGAGTATTTCTCGAAATAGTTTGAAACATTAGCTATGAGAAATTTGTCTTTAGATTTTAAATGTTTTAAAGATTTATCAGTAGACATCACAGTTCCTAACTAATGTAATGCTTTAAAATGAATTATATTACATTTACTTTTACACGTAAGTCTTGTTAAAATCAAGCAAGTCATGAGCATGTATTTTTATCGCCGGGCCGCGTAGCGCAGTCTGTAACGTGTCTGGCTACAGATGCGTGTCTGACTGCAGATCCAGGGGTCGTGAGTTCGATCCCGGTCTGGTCCCATACTTTCAGGGAGATTGATCATGAAATGATTTCTACGTTCATTCTCCTTCCTTCCGCTGATTCATTCAAGAAAGGTTGTTGTCAGTTACAAGCGAAAGTATGTTTGTTTGTTTGTTTGTTTTTGTTGCTTTACGTCCAATGTCAACAGCTATGGTCATTGCAGGACGGTCAGTTCACTTAACCACACTTTTTCCTGGGCAGGCTTGAGCAAGCGGTTAACCAGTAATTTGTGCACATACTTTCGACATACTGTCCTGATCTCGTTATACCTTTGGCATTTAAAAAAGTAATGTTTTGTAGTTTAACTGCACCACAGGCACAGTGAGGACTGTCAACAATATTTTTTGAAAAAGATGATGATTGAGAGAACTGCAATCGGTTCTTAGTCGGGTATGTTGTATCTGAGATAATCGGTTGCCAATGTAATAATATTTAGGGGGCTTCTTTAAATTTTTGTTTAGTTGATATTTAAAACTTTGAATCGAGTTTGACTGTCTTACTTCAAGAGATAAATCGTTCCAAGCTCTTATACTAGAGGGTAAAAATGATCTATAATACAGCTGGGTTCTGGACAATGTGTGTCTAAAATTATTTGCGTTCCGCAAGTTATACGTGATAGAATCTTCCACAGAAGCAGGAATTAGGGAGGAAAGATAATTTGGCAAAACACGGGTATTCATCTGAAAAAAGAGACCTAGCTTACGTTTATGTCGTATTTTTTCAAGTGACTCCCAACCCGTTTCTCGATATAATATGTCTAAAGAGACTAGTTTAGTAGCTCCAGTGGTTATTCGTGCAGCTTCTATTTGTATTTTTTCTAGTGCATTAATTACGTATTGTGTACAGTTATCCCATACCACATCTGCGTACTCTAAGACTGGTCTAATAAAAGAGCTATAAATAATTTTAAGTGACTGTCTATCTAAGATAAATTTCAATTTACGCATAATATTTAATCTTGTCCAAGCTTTAGAAGTTATATAGTCAATGTGTTGATGCCAAGTTCCATCATTAGACAAGAAAATGCCGAAATGTTTATGACTAGTTACTTTTTTGATTGGTTCATCATTCATTTTTAATGGTGGGTGATAGAATTTTGTTTTCTAGAAATAAGAATAGATTCCAATTTAGCAGGATTAAATTTGCCAAGCCAACGTTCAGCCCACAAGTGAATTTTTGTCAAATCGGAGTTTATCTGCATTGCAGCTACATAAGGTTCATTGACTATCAAGTATAAACTTGTATCATCTACAAAGAGTCTAATATGTAAATGAATGTCCTCAACATTATCGTTGATATAAATTAAAAATAGGAGAGGGCCTAGAATTGAGTCTTGTGGAACACCAGCTGTAACAGCAGCCCATTTGGAGCATGCACCAGGAATAACAACTCTTTGTTTCCTATTAGATTGATAGCTAGCAAGCCACTGTAATAGTGTTTCGTCGATTCCTTTATGTTTGAGTTTGTATAATAATCCTTTATGCCAAACACGATCGAAAGCTTTGCTTACGTCACAAAAAATAGCCCTTACCTCCTTACCATCATCTTATGCTTTGCAAAACGTATCGTAAATATCGACAAGCTGGTTAACTGTGGAATCGCCTAGAACAAAACCAGACTGTAAAGAAGTGATAGCAAGCTGGTCTAAAAAGAAGTTAAACATATGTTTGTGAACAATTTTTTCCATAACTTTGCCAAATTTATTTAGCAGAGATATAGGCCTATAATTAGACACAGCTGATGGGTCGTTCTTTTTAAATTAAGGGGAGATATTCGCTTCTTTCCAAATATCAGGAAATATACCTTTAGACATGGAATAATTAAATCAATAACTTAGTGGCCTACTTAAAGGGGATGAAAGTTCTTTTAAAATTCTGTTATTTATGTCATCTGATCTAGACGATTTACCTAGCTGAAGTGACTCAAGAACACTTTTGACCTCAAGTGATGTAATGTTTATATTAGTTAAAGTAGGTCCTATTATATTCACCATAGCAGGCATAGCCGCAGATCGTTCGTCGAGTGACGTTTGTTGTAAAAAGTATTCATTTAAAAGGTTAGCCTTTTATGTGCTATCCGAAACATAGCATCCATTTTGATGTAATTGAGGTATTTCTGAGGACGACTGAGCAGGCTTTATAAAAGATTTAAGAGTATTCCAGTAATCTTTAGATGATAAATTTGATGTTTTAAGTTTATTTGCCAGAGATTCAGTATAATCTTGTTTGGATTTCTGAAGCAATGAAGTTACTTTGTCCTTATTTTTTGAAGTTACTGTATTTTTGGACAGTTTTAGATTTTTTGTATTTCCTATAAAATCGATTTCTTTTTCTCATTGGTTTCCGTAATTATTATAAATCCATGGTAAATCTTGGGGCCTTATGGTAACATTTTTATTAGGATTGTACTGCTCTGATAAATTGATTAGAGTTTGAGTCAATGCATTAGCAAATAAGTTGACATCCTCTTTTATTATTGTGTTCCAGTCATAATCAGAAACCGCTTGACGAACTGCATTATAGTCGCCATTTTCAAAAAGCCAAATTTTACGCGAAAATGCTTGAGCGAGGTGCTTTTTGATTTTAAGGACACAATATGTCGGGCAGTGATATCGAATATCTTGCATCAAAAAGGGTTCACCTACACGAGATAGTTCAATTGCAATCAAGCTACTAACTAAGATCAAATCTATTATTGTGGATGACGTTTCAGCGAAATTTGTTGGCTCAGTTATAAGCTGCGTCAAGTTGAATTGCCTACATATGTTGTTGATTTTTGACTTGGATTGAGCATTAAGAAAATTTAAGTTAAAATCACCTAGAATTACAACATCTTGTTTACCAGTATCAATGGCTAGACCAATTGAATTTTCAATGTCCGCTAGAATGAGAGGGGTGGAATTCGGCGGTCTATAAAATGTTCCAACACGTAGTTTTTTATTCTTTATATTCAGTTCAAGCCAAATGCATTCTATTGTATTTAGTTCTAGGTCATGTCTCCTTTTACATGGAATGTCTTCCTTAACATAGACAAAAATTCCACCATGGCTGTCACCAACCCGATCACGTCTAAAGGGTAATCGATAGTTATTGAAGGCTAAATCTTGGGTAAAGACCCTTTCATTTAATTATGTTTTTGTCAGAGATACAAGATCGAAATTTGATAATTCTGGTTCAATAATATCTATTTTCTGCAACAGACTCTGTACATTGTAGTGCACAACCAAAAAATTACCTTGAAAAACTGGAGAAGACTATTGAGAGGCACAAATGGTATTTATTAGTGAAGCGGTTAACCAGCTCTAAGCTAGCAGTAGCAAATAGCTGGCTCATCAGACAACCTATGAATCCACACGACCTCAACAAAGCCTTCGTCACACACACACACACACACACACACACACACACACACACACACAGTGCAGGATGATAGATGAAAATGGATATATAGGACCAATTAAAAAGATACCTATACTAGTAGTTGTAAATTAATGACATCACGCCTACGCCCCTTTGCAGACAGTTACATTTTCCACTTTCAGATGCATTTCTACAGTAATTTATTCGAAGGTCAATTCCGAGGGGAGTCAATGTCTTTGATTTGTTTGTCCAATCGACACATCTGTTCCTCGTATTCTAGATAAGTATGCCGTTCCTTTCCACAGAATCAATAATAAATAACACCGTACCCCTCATAAATGCTGACAGGGGCTGCGTTCATATGATACACTTTATTCCACAATGAATTACCACACAATATTTTTACCAGCTTAAATAATAATTGTTTTGAAGAGAGGGGTCTCATATGCACCTTGAATACCTTTGAACTGTCAACTATAAAAAAGCATTTATTTATTGCAAAAGGGATTTTAGGTCCCAGGAGAGCACCCTGAGTTACTCCAACTTTTCGATGACACCTGTCTAATATTTTGTAAATTTTTCACCATCGACTTTATCGAATCTCAGCCAGTTTGACTTAGAATAGTGAAATGACTATTTATTGATTGCTTTGATACTGTTTTGGCCTATGCAAACATGCAAAAAAATACGAAACTTTAAATTCAAAATTTTCAAAAACATATCAGTGAAATTCATGAGAACGTCAAATTCTGTCTACAATTTCCATATGTTTCTGTGCTTGTCAACCTATGATTGAGTGGCTCTTCCTCACGGTACCACAGGGTTGTCTGCGTTTGTGATTGTGGTATATCCTGATCATACTCACTAACTATTTATGATACTGCCTATAAAATTTGCCTCACATGTCTTCTGTATACTGACAAAGTTTTGTGATTTTTTGAAATCGGTAACAGTGAGGGAAAACACATGATATACATATAGGTCAATTTTGACATTGATATTAATTTAATGTTTGAGGCTTGTTTTGTCCTGGAACCATGTAATTTCTCAATTTTATTAGTGGAAACATTATGAACATTGATACTAGAATGCTATGCATGCACAAAAGCATATTTAATTTGACATTGAAACAAATCTGAGACTTCTGTACCATTAACAATCCGTTTGAGTAACACACAAACCACCCAAAACTTTTAAACATCTCAAAAGCATGTTGAAACACATCAATTAATTAATTTAGTGCTATGATTTCTTACCCATTGCTTATGTATACGAAAATGTATTTTGATTTGTTTTTGCATAGAATTATTTTAATTGACAGTTCATTATCAAAATAGTGCTAGACAAGGTGATACATTTGATCCATGACTTAATTTCTTTTGTCCCTTTGTAAGTTTATGTACAACTTCACTTATGTGACTGGCATTCATTTTACCAGCAATGACATGTGCCTCTAACCTTCTTAATTATTCTTAGTTTTAAACCTTGCTCAGTACATTGTTAAACTTTTTTGCATGGTATTACCCTAAACATGTCAATTTTTTTCGGAAATGGGACTAGGATGTAGCTTTTAATTTTAATACCAGGTACCTGTTGAGACATCTTATGGACTTTTGGCTGATCCTCATTATGCTATATATGCATTAAAGATCTCGCAACTATTCATAATTGTTTTGAATTCATCATTTTATCAATTAATTGAATATCAAGATGCACATGCAAACTTGTTGAAGGAAAGCACTGTGACTTTAAATTTCCTATGCAATTTTATTCCTTTTGGGAAATATGTATATATTATGTTAATCTGCTCACCTTGTGTTCTCCTTATGTCGTTTTGGTTGATTTCCAGTTACCTTTTGAGGGCAAGACTTTGACTCTCATTACTCCAGCTCCTAATCATTGTTACTTCTTTTCATACAGTCAGATCCTTTTTGCAATTTTGCCTGTGTATATATTTAATAAGTTCTGTATTTGTAGTGTTATGCTTAGAATCTTTTGGAGCTTCCATGATGTATTTTCAAAACTGGTCCCTAAATCAAGTAACTTGCAATTTAAGCAGGGAATCAGTTATCCTTTGAGTGATCTTATTGTACTAAGGTTAAACTTTTAAGACATTTTTTGGCATTAATTTTTCTATCTCTTTTAATATTATGACATTGTGAAGGATGTTGAATATAATTGTAAGTCCCTATGATTGTATCAGTTCAGTACAGGTATTTTTCTAATATTGCAACACATTCATGGTAAAGATATAATCAAGCAAAAGATCCCATAACTACATACAATGAGTGAATAATGTAGTTTGAAATTCTATTAAAGTGAATTAAACCATACTTATGAAGATTAATGAAATTTACTACTTCATAAGGAGTTTGACAGGGTGAAATACTCTATATGATCAATATTGGAATAGATATGACAGTTTTGAACAAAATTAAAGATTATGTCTCGTTTATACAGGTAAACAAGCAAGAAACAGGCTAAATATTATGACATTGTGCAGAATGTGCAATATGTTTATATACGTTGTCATATTTGATATGTATTTATTTTTTATGATTATGTTGGTGATAAAGAAATAATCAAACAAAGGATCCCTAACACAAATGAAATGATTGGATTAAGAAGAACGACTTTCTATTAGAGTAACCTTACTATAAAGATTACAAAAATAACCTGTTTGATGATGAGTTAGACAGGGTGAAATTCTCTCTATGTGATCAGCATTTGACTGTGTATGTAATTATAACAGTTTTAACAATATTTAAGATTCCATCTTACTTATACAATACAACAAACAAGAAAGTTTGCTTTTAAATCAATTAACTATTCAAATACTTATTCATTACCTACAATCAGTATGTATTTTACATTTCTCAGAATTTGGATTTGTAACATTCAAAGTTCCTAGACAATTTGTTACCGGTCTTCAATTTTCTTGAAAACTTTAGCATATCATCTACACACACACTATATATATATACTAATTTAAGATTAATTTCATAGGCTGACAAGAACTGGAACATGCCTAAATTTAAAAAACAAAATTTTTGAAAACATATTATACAGCTGAAATTTGGGGACTTTTTCAAACAAAATCACAATTTTCTGAATTTAACATTACGGAAACTGATTTTTGTCTTATACATAATTATAATATGTAATTATCATAGATGGTTTTAAAAACAAAGCGAACCAATCACATGGCCATGATATGAGTATGAATACGCAACACACTTGTTAGCGGATTAACATATGTTTGTAAAACGCTTTAACCTCTGTCCTAAACTTTATATCCAAAAACATGTATACAATTGGGTTGGCGGAGTTATTAATAAAGAAACACCAGATAAAAGTATTATAGAGTATTATCCCTGGTCTAGAGAGTCTCGCGAGAAAGTCTTTCTGGGAAGACACGATCACTTTCAGAATTAAATGCGGTACATAACTAATAAAGAATATTACAATGATGGCAAAGAAAATAATAGTCATCCTTCGTGTTTCTCTGAACTTCTTAAGATTGTTCTTGAAATGCACGGCGTTTTCATTTTTGTCTTCGTTGACAGATGCCATCCTTTACTTTGAAGAGAAATGTACCTTTTTGTTCCTTTTCTCGTGCTGCTTGATGCTTTGCAATGGAGGTGAGGATTCTGTGGCACTTACTATTGATATTTCTGTCGTGGATACAGCATTGTCATTGTGACAACTAGCACCTCGGCTTATAGATTTTATCTCCTTCAATTCTAACTTGTGTAAATTATGGTTTTTAATGACCCCACATATGATACTATACAGAACGATGTGGGCAACTAAGGCAATTAGCACCATTATGATTAGCATTGCATTGAAGTAAGTTTGATATGGTGAATTGGCATACTTGTCGTCGGTTGAACAACGAACACCTGTTAGGTTGTTGTTTCCTAGCTCAACGGTAATATGTCCAAACAGAATCAACGCCGGCCAGGACAGCCCCACAGAAAAAATTAGAATAATGCAACTTAAAATTTTCGCCATTTTACCAGACAATTGCCATTTTAAAGGGTGGCAAACTTTTCTGTACCTGTCCACTGTAACAACAAGCATGAGAAAGACGGAAGAAATTCCCATAAAATAATTCACCATCCGCAGAATCTTGCACGCTGCCATCATGTAAAATGTTAATGGGTGTGTTAAATCAACTAGAACGAAAGGCATCCCGACGGTAGAGCCAATTAAATCAACGGTAGCCAAAACACAAATAAACGTTCTGTGATTGGATGGTTTCATCTTCTTTCCAAACACAACCAGCACGTGCAGGTTACCAAGGAGACCAATGAAAACCTATACACCTTTACACTTTCTATATAATATTTTGACAACAAATACCTTTCCAAATGAATAAAATGATACACTTCTCAGAATGCCTAAAAAAGATTTTATCAAGTCTTGGACTTATTTCTGTATCCCTTTCAATTGTAATGTTTGTGTATATGAATTGTTTGCATGATGAGGTACTTATATTTGAATAAAATACTGTTTACACTAATGAGCAACAAAAATTCTGTGAAGTTATTTTGAATTTCGACCAGTGATCTAGGAGGAGATGAGATGTCAATTACAATACAGTTTTCAGCTTTAGCTAACAGATTTATCGTGAAAGCATAACTTATTTATATTTTTACAACTGATTTAAAAAGAAAAGAAGATATTTTTTATTTAGTAAATCAGGTTTAAAATCGCCGAAAGTTCAACTACAATATCTGAATGACAAAACAATTGACAATAATCAAGTTTTGCATTACATGCAAGTCAGAAAACTTACAGCGATTTATTGGTCCCAACATACATAAGAAGCAATAGCATTTAGCGAAATCACATTAAGCTAAAGAGCATGCTCTCATAACTAATTGATTTCTAATGCATATTTTCTGATAAAAGTACCCTAAATGCCCATATAGGAATGATAATAAATTTGTTGTCGACATGTGAATTTTTTCAATGCACCTTAGCTCATCATTAAAATATCAATTATCGATTGCCGCTCGTACATTATTAATTTTGTCATGGTAGCCTGCTTCCTACTCTTATATCTTTGATTCTCTTCTAAGACGATGGGAATCAGAACATTAAACGGGAATATTTTGTTCCATGTTAGCGCAACGCGTACAATAAATAGAGGATCGTACATGAATGCTCATGTTTTATTGAATTTATTAAACGAGTTGGGTAAAAGACATAAAATGCAAGGCTTGTTGAGCATTTAATCACTTTCGCAACGAGTTTAATCAATTCCAAAATACAAAACCACGAAGGTTAGATTATTCTATTTATCATATGACATAAAGATTACTATGAAATCTTATTTCTGGCGTAAAAAGCGTTATAATTTTGTGTTATATCACTCACAGGCGCGACGTCATGTGATAAAGTACTTTGTATCATTTTTAGTTTTGCAATGATCTTGCCTGATTGCTTAACTTTAATTATCTACCTGGGCCTGGAATAGCACTGCCTTCTTAAAGTTAAGGAAGACTTAAGTTCAGTATTGATATTTCAACATAGTATATTAAATGCTAAATAGATTGCCTGGATCGATGCAGTACTTGTGGTCAAAGATAGTATTGTGATCTACAGAAAAAAAATAAACTCTTTTTTTTTATTTAAATCAGTTTGAAATGTTATTTTGGCATCCTATAAAATCAATACTTAACTTAAGTCTTACTTAACTGTGAGGCAATGTAATTCCGGGCCCTGTTACTATCAGTGTTAGTATCATGTGTCGATTACTGCCACGATTATAGTACTGCCTGTTAAGTTCTATCAAAGTTTTTTTGAAAAATAATACATATTTTATGAAATATAATTGATATCAAACAAAATAAATATGTGTTCTGAAATATGTGTTCTGCAAATAGTTTATTTCACCTGAAAGTAAATTTGGCTTTCTTAATGTAATGGCTTTGAAGCACGAAATATTTTTCTGGTATCTATTAAATGACTTCCGCATGGAATTGCAACTTGTGTGTATAATCATTACAAAAGTAATTATTCCGTTGGTGCAAGATTAATTAATCTGTTTTGCATCTAAATAGAAAATTTGAGCTGCGACATGAGATTTCCAACAATGTGCTATGTGCGACCAGCAAAGGCTCAGACAACCATGCGCATAAGCGCAGTCTGATCAAAGCCTTTGCTAGTCGCTTGAATATTCTATGCTTGTTAAGCTACTGACCGAACATCATTTGAAGTTTGTAAGCTTAAAGAGAGGCTGCACAGGCTCGTCAGAGTCTACACTTGTAAAAATGCCACATTGTTGACAATCACATGTCGCGGCACAAATGGTATTTATTAGTGAAGCGGTTAACCAGCTCTAAGCTAGCAGTAGCAAATAGCTGGCTCATCAGACGAGCCTATGAATCCACACGACCTCAACAAAGCCTTCGTCACACACACACACACACACACACACACACACACACACACACACACACACAGTGCAGGATGATAGATGAAAATGGATATATAGGACCAATTAAAAAGATACCTATACTAGTAGTTGTAAATTAATGACATCACGCCTACGCCCCTTTGCAGACAGTTACATTTTCCGCTTTCAGATGCATTTCTACAGTAATTTATTCGAAGGTCAATTCCGAGGGGAGTCAATGTCTTTGATTTGTTTGTCCAATCGACACATCTGTTCCTCGTATTCTAGATAAGTATGCCGTTCCTTTCCACAGAATCAATAATAAATAACACCGTACCCCTCATAAATGCTGACAGGGGCTGCGTTCATATGATACACTTTATTCCACAATGAATTACCACACAATATTTTTACCAGCTTAAATAATAATTGTTTTGAAGAGAGGGGTCTCATATGCACCTTGAATACCTTTGAACTATCAACTATAAAAAAGCATTTATTTATTGCAAAAGGGATTTTAGGTCCCAGGAGAGCACCCTGAGTTACTCCAACTTTTCGATGACACCTGTCTAATATTTTGTAAATTTTTCACCATCGACTTTATCGAATCTCAGCCAGTTTGACTTAGAATAGTGAAATGACTATTTATTGATTGCTTTGATACTGTTTTGGCCTATGCAAACATGCAAAAAAATACGAAACTTTAAATTCAAAATTTTCAAAAACATATCAGTGAAATTCATGAGAACGTCAAATTCTGTCTACAATTTCCATATGTTTCTGTGCTTGTCAACCTATGATTGAGTGGCTCTTCCTCACGGTACCACAGGGTTGTCTGCGTTTGTGATTGTGGTATATCCTGATCATACTCACTAACTATTTATGATACTACCTATAAAATTTGCCTCACATGTCTTCTGTATACTGACAAAGTTTTGTGATTTTTTGAAATCGGTAACAGTGAGGGAAAACACATGATATACATATAGGTCAATTTTGACATTGATATTAATTTAATGTTTGAGGCTTGTTTTGTCCTGGAACCATGTAATTTCTCAATTTTATTAGTGGAAACATTATGAACATTGATACTAGAATGCTATGCACGCACAAAAGCATATTTAATTTGACATTGAAACAAATCTGAGACTTCTGTACCATTAACAATCCGTTTGAGTAACACACAAACCACCCAAAACTTTTAAACATCTCAAAAGCATGTTGAAACACATCAATTAATTAATTCAGTGCTATGATTTCTTACCCATTGCTTATGTATACGAAAATGTATTTTGATTTGTTTTTGCATAGAATTGTTTTAATTGACAGTTCATTATCAAAATAGTGCTAGACAAGGCGATACATTTGATCCGTGACTTAATTTCTTTTGTCCCTTTGTAAGTTTATGTACAACTTCACTTATGTGACTGGCATTCATTTTACCAGCAATGACATGTGCCTCTAACCTTCTTAATTATTCTTAGTTTTAAACCTTGCTCAGTACATTGTTAAACTTTTTTGCATGGTATTACCCTAAACATGTCAATGTTTTTGGAAATGGGACTAGGATGTAGCTTTTAATTTTAACACCAGGTACCTGTTGAGACATCTTATGGACTTTTGGCTGATCCTCATTATGCTATATATGCATTAAAGATCTCGCAACTATTCATAATTGTTTTGAATTCATCATTTTATCAATTAATTGAATATCAAGATGCACATGCAAACTTGTTGAAGGAAAGCACTGTGACTTTAAATTTCCTATGCAATTTTATTCCTTTTGGGAAATATGTATATATTATGTTAATCTGCTCACCTTGTGTTCTCCTTATGTCGTTTTGGTTGATTTCCAGTTACCTTTTGAGGGCAAGACTTTGACTCTCATTACTCCAGCTCCTAATCATTGTTACTTCTTTTCATACAGTCAGATCCTTTTTGCAATTTTGCCTGTGTATATATTTAATAAGTTCTGTATTTGTAGTGTTATGCTTAGAATCTTTTGGAGCTTCCATGATGTATTTTCAAAACTGGTTCCTAAATCAAGTAACTTGCAATTTAAGCAGGGAATCAGTTATCCTTTGAGTGATCTTATTGTACTAAGGTTAAACTTTTAAGACATTTTTGGCATTAATTTTTCTATCTCTTTTAATATTATGACATTGTGAAGGATGTTGAATATAATTGTAAGTCCCTATGATTGTATCAGTTCAGTACAGGTATTTTTCTAATATTGCAACACATTCATGGTAAAGATATAATCAAGCAAAAGATCCCATAACTACATACAATGAGTGAATAATGTAGTTTGAAATTCTATTAAAGTGAATTAAACCATACTTATGAAGATTAATGAAATTTACTACTTCATAAGGAGTTTGACAGGGTGAAATACTCTATATGATCAATATTGGAATAAATATGACAGTTTTGAACAAAATTAAAGATTATGTCTCGTTTATTTAGGTAAACAAGCAAGAAACAGGCTAAATATTATGACATTGTGCAGAATGTGCAATATGTTTATATACATTGTCATATTTGATATGTATTTATTTTTTATGATTATGTTGGTGATAAAGAAATAATCAAACAAAGGGTCCCTAACACAAATGAAATGATTGGATTAAGAAGAACGACTTTCTATTAGAGTAACCTTACTATAAAGATTACAAAAATAACCTGTTTGATGATGAGTTAGACAGGGTGAAATTCTCTCTATGTGATCAGCATTTGACTGTGTATGTAATTATAACAGTTTTAACAATATTTAAGATTCCATCTTACTTATACAATACAACAAACAAGAAAGTTTGCTTTTAAATCAATTAACTATTCAAATACTTATTCATTACCTACAATCAGTATGAATTTTACATTTCTCAGAATTTGGATTTGTAACATTCAAAGTTCCTAGACAATATGTTACCGGTCTTCAATTTTCTTGAAAACTTTAGCATGTCATCTACACATATATATATATATATATATATATATATATATATATATATATATATATATATATGTATATATATATATATATATATATATATATATATATATATATATATATATATATACTAATTTAAGATTAATTTCATAGGCTGACAAGAACTGGAACATGCCTAAATTTAAAAAACAAAATTTTTGAAAACATATTATACAGCTGAAATTTGGGGACTTTTTCAAACAAAATCACAATTTTCTGAATTTAACATTACGGAAACTGATTTTTGTCTTATACATAATTATAATATGTAATTATCATAGATGGTTTTAAAAACAAAGCGAACCAATCACATGGCCATGATATGAGTATGAATACGCAACACACTTGTTAGCGGATTAACATATGTTTGTAAAACGCTTTAACCTCTGTCCTAAACTTTATATCCAAAAACATGTATACAATTGGGTTGGCGGAGTTATTAATAAAGAAACACCAGATAAAAGTATTATAGAGTATTATCCCTGGTCTAGAGAGTCTCGCGAGAAAGTCTTTCTGGGAAGACACGATCACTTTCAGAATTAAATGCGGTACATAACTAATAAAGAATATTACAATGATGGCAAAGAAAATAATAGTCATCCTTCGTGTTTCTCTGAACTTCTTAAGATTGTTCTTGAAATGCACGGCGATTTCATTTTTGTCTTCGTTGACAGATGCCATCCTGTACTTTGAAGAGATATGTACCTTTTTGTTCCTTTTCTCGTGCTGCTTGATGCTTTGCAATGGAGTTGAGGATTCTGTGGCACTTACTATTGATATTTCTGTCGTGGATACAGCATTGTCATTGTGACAACTCGCACCTCGTCTTATAGATTTAATCTCCTTCAATTCTAACTTGTGTAAATTATGGTTTTTAATGACCCCACATATGATACTATACAGAACGATGTGGGCAACCAAGGCAATTAGCACCATTATGATTAGCATTGCATTGAAGTAAGTTTGATATGGTGAATTGGCATACTTGTCGTCGGTTGAACAACGAACACCTGTTAGGTTGTTGTTTCCTAGCTCAACGGTAATATGTCCAAACAGAATCAACGTCGGCCAGGACAGCCCCACAGAAAAAATGAGAACAATGCAACTTAAAACTTTCGCCATTTTACCAGACAATTGCCATTTTAAAGGGTGGCAAACTTTTCTGTACCTGTCCACTGTAACAACAAGCATGAGAAAGACGGAAGAAATTCCCATAAAATAATTCACCATCCGCAGAACCTTGCACGCTGCCGTCATGTAAAATGTTAATGGGTGTGTTAAATCAACTAGAACGAAAGGCATCCCGACGGTAGAACCAATTAAATCAACGATAGCCAAAACACAAATAAACGTTCTGTGTGTGGATGGTTTCATCTTCTTTCCAAATACAACCAGCACGTGCAGGTTACCAAGGAGACCAGTGATCATCAACATACTAACAAATATTAATCCGCCTATATTTTTGTGTATTTCCTCATTGTTGAGATGAGTCAAAGTAATAGCTCCAGAAATATTTTGATACCCCATCGTTTTACTATAAACCAAAAAGCGTGGTTAAAAATTGGTGGTAACTTTTTTCTACAGGTTTTCTTAACACGTTTTTTTTTATTTTCTCATTTTTGTACTAAATATTATAATTATAATTTCCACAAAACTGTTTCAGTCACGTTTCTTCACTTTAATCCTTTTTTTTATTTTTTAAGTTAAAATTTTCACACATTCTTTCACAAATAACATCTGCTGCAGAAAAAAACAAGATCTTCTTGGTTTGGTACCAGCATTCATATTGTCTTAAATGTCCCTAAATTCCACTTGAAAGACAGTGTTCAAGCTGATACGTGCAAATAAAACTCATGTTGAAGCTTAACAACTGAGCGACTGCGTAGCATTACAATATATAAATGCGTCAAATGGTCTTCTGTAATTAACACGCCAATCAAATCCACAAGTACCAGCAAGATAACATCGTTACCACTTTGCATGCCGGGCATTTTTGAATGCTGATTTTTAAAGTTGATTTTTTCAAAACATTCTTTCATGAATTCTACAAGAGTGATTATTAGAGTGGCAAACAGTTGGATTCAGGTCAGTCCCATTTTTGGTCCTGATCTGGGTTCAAACTGTTTGCAAATGTTATCAGCAGTCGAGATAAGTTGTCAATTGCCAATAAAGAGTATCATGTACTCATTATTAAATTAATACATTTTATCCCCTTAGGATTTCCATTCACTTTCATCGGACAATTCCAGTTATGAGAATACATACAGATCGTGTTTCATCGAGAAGAAAGAGTACCAGCGCCAGGTCACGTGATAACTGCACTGACCGAATATTAGCACGTTCATTCCCTTCTTATAAGGTCTGATCAAAATCAGAATTGAGCGTCTTGATTTGTCAGTGAAATCGCTTAAAATGCGTTACAGAGAAAATGTAAAAACAAATATAAGCCAGCACACGAGGTTTTGGTCCTTATCGCATTGTCAAGATATGAAGACAACGGAGAGTCATACGCGTTCACGTTGGATCACCAGAGCCTTCGTTGCTCGCATACACAGTGAATCACGAATTTTGGGATCAAGCATCCGTTGTGACCATCTTCTTGTAGAGTTGGCATGTTCTCAGGCGTATAGAAGAAAACTAGCTTTGCGCAATCAGTACCAAAGAATTGTGTAAGAAGTATTGCTTAATATACATGATGCATGATTGATTTATTTTTTTGAACCAAAATTCCGTTTTTAAGATAATTGTGAAAATACCACTAATTTTTAAGGAAACTAAAATAATCACACTTTGAATTAGCTTTCTTTTGCATTATATATAAAGACTCATTTACAAGTGCTATAGAAAGGCCATTGAATTAGATTCAAGCTGGATTTCCTTATGCCTAAAACACAGTGTAGCGATGAAGCAGACTGGTATGTCTTGATCCAGGTAAATCCTGAACCAAGAGCAACGATCACGAAATTACAATGTCCAAAATCACGCAATTTTGAAATCTTTGTGAAATATGAATGTAGAAGACTCGTTTTAAAATAAACATCTCGACCCGCTAGGCTTTTGCGCATTTGTACCAAAATCTTGCGAACCGACTGATATGTATTACGTTTTTCTGTATAACTATTTAGCCTTTGTAGACTAGAAATCCCTACACAAACGGTGAAGACTTAGATGTTGCCACTGAGCTTTGGTAAGCATACCTGGAGTCATAACTTTGAAATACAGTAAAACCTGTCTAAAACGGCCACTCAAAAATAGACAGAACAAAGATTTTAATGACAAATGGTAGCTTAATGAAGGTCGAAAGTATTGCAGAATACTCCACTTGGAGCATTCTGCAATACTTTTGACCTGCATGAAGGGATAACTGGTCTTGAAAACCAATTTTGGGTCTTTTTTAGCGTGGCCATTTTACACAGGCTCACTGTAGTTTTGTACTGGAAACGGTCAATTAGAAACATGCATGTTTAACTTGTGATAAATAGAAAACGTCAGACCAGTACAACATGACTTAAATAACACTCTTTTACCCAAAGTATAATACTTACGAATATTCGAAAGAGATTATATCCCCAGACTCATGTCATATTTTAATCCAAACATGATGAAGAGCTCAAACATCCAGCTACCTCTATGAAACGGCTAGGCTATTTTTTTGGACGAAGTCGAATCTAAGCTTGGTTAAGCCCCCGTTATCTAAAACTCTATAGGTTGATATAAAAAAGCTGGTCCTTCATTGGATAAGGAATTTGCATAATTACGGGTAGATTGTGACGCTATCCAATCTTACCTGTTTTTAGATTGGTTCATAAAGCTCCACTTCTGTTCCGTATATAAATAACATTTGATATAGGCCTATATGCTAACAAGCCATTTAAGGGAGACCAGTTAAACATTTTTATTAAGTGCAAACACGCGTTTGTTTATTTTTAAACAGGATTAATCAATAAATGGTAAAGACAACACATTTTATTACCTTTATCTTAATGTAGAATGAATGACCATGATAACGAACATTTCGAGGAAAGTATTGTATCTAAATAGATAGTTTACTTTCACTTTCATGGTTTTGCACCGGAAGCAAAAGCCGAGATCCAACCGCTACATGTACTATCGTAAAAAGTGGTATATTCCCTACGAGGATTTTCCCATTCACTGTGACACTGGAGAGCTGCATTGTCTTCTGCAACCTTGAAGACAGTCATATCTCACAAGATCAAGACGATACTGATGCTTGTGGTATGGTGGTGCTCAGTGGACTGTACACTCCAGTGTCTGGTCGTATCAGTCCCAGTTTGCTGGACGTGGTTATCATTTCCCCTGATCTAGCACTGACCCACAAACATGAGTCTTGATATGCTGCCTTTAAAATGTGCTGGTACAAAGCCACATTCGTAAGGGCTGTCATTTCATCGAACAAAGTAAGAAAGTTGGCAAAGATCAAGAATCGATAAAATCAAGTACAACGCCTGACCAAGGATACCACATGGGAAAGTGACAAAAACACAATGTTGGTACAAAGCTACATTCGTAAGGACTGTCTTTTCATCGAACAAAGTAAGAAAGTTGGCAAAGATCAGGAATCGATACAATTAAGTACCACACCTGACCAAGGATATCACATGGGAAAGTGACAAAAACAGAATTAAACATCACAAACGAGAGCCAAGAGGTAAACAAATGTTTTTAGCCATGTCTATGTTTGTGTAGGTGCTTGCTTGTTCTACCGTACAGTATTATGATGAATCATTCGATGGTGTAGGTGGCTTTTCAGGAAGAGAGTTTTTTTACAAAATACTCAGTTACAGCTGGAAAGCTTACCAGCCATTTTCTACGACCAACCCCACAGTTCGTCTACTCCCAGCTGTTGCACCATAGGTATGACCAGAACTACTACATTGGTATCAACAGTGCGACTGCTTATTTTCTCAGCCCTTTTAGTTGCTAGTGCACGAGCAAACATTCTTGTATCTGCCTCTTCATGCAAACAAGGCGCAAGTGAAGACATATCGCGAACTGGGCACATTAAGACCGAGCTTCTTCTCCCGTAAAGTGCAGTGTTCACTCGGGAGTATTGTCGCACTGTCATCGTGTAACACCTGATCTCCATCTGTGGTAACGGTTTCTTAGTTGGCATATCTTATGCCCAAAACACAACAGTTGGAAAGATAATGAAATAGTTTATTGTCATCTACTCACCAGAAATTTTGTCAGTTTTTCGGTACGGCAGTTAATTGATGAAGCGACCCGCCGGTGGATGTCGTTTCCTCGTTTTACCCTTGTTGATGCTTTTAAACTGTCCGCCTTATATGTCCCCCACACTAAATCCACTCGATCAACTGCACAAAAAGTGGATATTACGTATCGTTTAAAAACATCGTTCCTATACTGCTCACTGAACAGTGATAACCCCTAACAGCTTTAAGCATCTGAACAGTGGAGGCGCCATCCAAAATGACAACACTGACTCCATGTGCGAAATCTTTTACAGGAGGAACAAATGCTTCGAAGACTGGCAGCAGCTTTACAACCAAAAATATGTTGCGAATCAGGCATACCCCACTCCCCCCAAACACACACACACACACACACACACACACACACACACACACACACACACACACACACACAAATTATCATACCCACATGAAAAGACTAGCGTAGGCAAACTAATGTTTAGCTATGGTTCTTTTACTGAAAACAATCAGATGCTACATACATTCACAGTGCACAGAGACGGACAGAGCTATGAGGTCTGTGAGCTCGAGCAGCAAACTATACTATGCACAATATATTTAGCATTTTTTTATATGATTTACACGTTTTTGTTTTGCTCACCTGGCTGCACCATCGAATAATTTCATTGGCAATGACCAGAACAGGATCTTTGGCAAATAAAAAATAACAGGCGCGAGCATTTAAATAGTTACGCATTTGTGGAGAGCAACATTTGCTAAAGGGATCAGGAAGCAAAATTCACATCCGTTATAAGAAATACAAAAATGACAAACATGTTAGGTGGTCTTTCAACTTTCTCATGCAACCAACGCTTATATAAGCTATTGATTGTGTGACAGATGGGATAGAGCTCTTATTCTTAAAAAAAACAGTTGCATTCAATGATGTCAAAACGTAGTCATCACTTGGTTAAACTCTAATGTTCATTGGTGCTTCAACATAACAGAAAATAAGATTACGAAGCTTATGATGTAGCCCATCTTATGGTTGATTAAAACCTTAAGTTACTAAATCATGGTACGACGAGTTTTTGAGATAACTGTGAAGTTAAACTTTAGCTTTCGGCTCATGCTCTGTAGTCGCGAAGATGTTAAATTCAGCAATATAAATTTTGTCTTATTACGTTCCAAGGCTTCAAACCGCTGAACTTGTAAATCAAGAAATAACGATTGGAAACACCGTTTAAATACGTACAAGAATTGATAAAAAGTCCAATTGTGCACACTTGGTGCTATATTTCTCGAAGAAAGTTCAGCATATTTCAGCATATTTTTTTTTTGCTTTTTGTTTTGTTTTCCATGACCAAACAATCACTTGGGAATGATTTTTGCGCCCTCTTATGATCAGAAATGTCTACGTTAGCCGCTAGTCTTAAAATCTAACGTCATGTTAGCACGGCCACTACGTTTGAAAATCTTGTTTTTTTTTTGGTTGTTTTTTTTACATGGAAATCCTTGTCGGATGATCGGCGCATGTATCTTCATGCGAACAAATGAAACTTAAGATCCGATGTTGATGGACTGACCCATACAAAACAATTGCTAAATTCATTTTGCATAGTATATATATGACGATGTTAAATTTAGCATTTTTTGTCTTAACGTGTTCGAAGGCATCAAACCGCTTAACTTGTAAATGTGTTTCAAGAAATACCGATTAGAAACACAGTTTATTGATGAAAAGTCAAATTGTGCAAACTTGGTGCTATATTTCTCGAAGAAAGTTCAGCATATTTCAGCATTTTGTTTTGTTTATTTATTTTTGTTTTTTTTTTTGTTTTCGGTGACCAAACAATCACTTGGAAATGATTTCAGCGTCCCATTATGATCAGAAATATCTACGTTTGCCGCTAGTCTAAAAAATCTAACGTCACGTTAGCACCCCACTACGTTTGAAAATCCTGGAAATCTTTGTCGGATGATCGGCGCTTGTATCTTCATGAGAGCAAATGAAACTTAAGATCCGATGTTGATGGACTGATCCATACAAAACAATTGCTAAATTTATTTTACATAGAGTATATATATGGCTGCGCCCTGTCTGTCTGCCACAGACGTATATTGGTCTTGGCTTCAAACATAGTTTATCAGACAGAGACGTATTCAAGTCAAAACCATCCAAATTGGTCAACACAAAGACAATATGTGCTGGTGATTTTTATCGTGCTGAAAGAAACCAACTGCGCATGCACATTTAAACAAATCTTAAAGACATGCTTCGGTCCTTTGACAGGGCCATCGGTTTTTGGGCAGTTTACAATAAAAGAATGCGCATGCGCAGCAAATAAAGAATGAAGAAGACTAAACTACAAACAATTAACATCAGCTATGACACATTTTATCATTCTACAGCCAACATGTCCCTTCTTTAAAGTCAAACTATATCAAAGATCTTTGATAACAGCCTAAAATCAGAAAAATGCTTTGCGCATGCGAAGTAGTCATTTCGCAATTTGGTTCTATATCCTTTTCTGCTTAGGCAGTCATGGTCTAAAACTGTGCCAAATGTCATGCATGTATCCAGAATAGCACAATCAGGTCAAAATTTGGCTTTTGGATTAATGCTGTTACTCCTGTTGTGCACATTTAACAGATGTGTTTTATCAAAGAGTAACAACATAAATCGACCACAACGAGACGTCCTAGAGGTTAGCTCAGGTCGTTCGTTTTCAGACATCTTTGATCTACATTGTAGTAGCAAAACAAGATTTAATTAATCAAATAATTTTTTCTACTTTAGTTGCCTCATGGCGGAGACACAGGAAGATTATAAATAATCTCAAGTTGGCCAGTTTATGGTTTTATTTTGTTCTTAATAAGTTCGAAGAATTCTTCTAATAACAGGACATTTCAGCAATGAAAAAATGAGTGTGCGCTGAGTGATAAAACCAGCAAAATGAGTGGTTGCTGACTTATTATTTATTTATTTATTTATTTATTTATTTATTTATTTATTTATTTATTTGTTTATTTATTTATTTATACAATTTTTATAGAGGGTGACACAATTAGCTGACAAATCCAGCAAAATGAATGTGCACTGAGTGACAAAACCAGCAAAATGAGTGGGCGCTGAGTGACAAAACCAGCAAAATGAGTGGGCGCTGAGTGACAAAACCAGCAAAATGAGTGGGCGCTGAGTGATAAAACCAGCAAAATGAGTGGGCGCTGAGTGACAAACCAGCAAAATGAGTGGGCGCAGAGTGAAGACTCAGAATAGTCTTGATCAGAGTCTTCGCGCTGTGCTTAGTAGGTAACAAAGGACGCATACCCCGCCCGCCCAACCCCAATATTGGTCAAGATTATTTGAATTGATCTAGTTTCTAGGAAAAGAGAAACGATCACCATATAGTTCATGAGCTTTGAAAGAAGGGATTGACTATCAAATCAGTTTGCTGCAAATTTTATCAAAATCTATCAAGAAATCGAGAAGTTATATGCATTTGAAGTTTCCATTATTTCTTTTATGAACAGAACAGAAGATCAACTTTTTACTCTCAAGTCATACAAACATGACGCATAAGCACAAAGCAAATACAGTGAAATAGGCGGTATAAAAAATATATTGGTGTATTATATAGGTTGTGTGTATTTTGATCCACATTGTTGCTAAAATGGACCACGCATTGACTCCATATTTCATTATAGCAGCAGTATGGACTGGCATGGAACACAGAAAATGCATTGGTGGAGGTGAGAAGACAAAACAAAAACTATCTAATTTGCTGGAGTTGGTTAAGGTTGGAGGAGCCGTGATAAAGGGGGCTATAATAAGTAAATATTTAGTCAGGGCCGACCTAAGTAATGAACAAAACAAAAACAGAAAACAAAACAAAATGTACAGGTATAGTTAATCTGCTCAAAACAGCAAAACCCTTCAAGAGCCTCTTTATGGCCTCATGCAGAGAGCCCATAATCCTCTCATAAGGACAAGTCTTTGATCTGCCAAGGGTAGATATAAAAAGTTCATAAAGTTATGAACAGTGGTACCACTTTTAGAGCAGGGAATATAGGCCTTTAGTATTTATATTTCAACTTGATATTTTATTGTTTTAATTTGCCAGGCTCGGTGCAGTACATATGGCCAAACTGACCACAGAATACTTGAGGGGGCACATTAAGAGGTTTAAAACATAAGTTTTCGCTTCCTAAAAATCAAAGGTCGCCCTTACCTTTAAGGAAGCGTTGTAATTCTGAGCCTTGATGTCCTGATACGTGCAATAATTTAAAAAAAAAAATCGAGAGTTTTGAAAGAAATCGCTGATCGAGACGTGTTTTATGATAATATCAACGTGACTGATACAAATCATATGGGCCAGCCCAATGAATAACGGTACCTAACGCATATACGAAGACACTTTTGAACCGTTCATGCACAGTTACCTACTAGGGCAATAGCTCTAATTATCGGTCCGAGTCTTCATCTACTTTCATAATTTATGTATGCGAGCAGCGAAGATTCAGACGAGACTGCACATTTGCGCAGGCTCGTCTGAGCCTTCGCTGTTCGCCCATGCATCGCGTGCTGGCTCTCTCTGATTATGTTTGATGCTAGAATTGGTTTCATTTGCTTAACTAGTGACAGTGCGAATTTTTACTGGAAGAATCCGCAGACACAAATAGATTTCCTGACGTGATTCTAAGTTGTTTTCATCCGTGTTTAATTAATGTGTTTGTTTTTCTGATGTTACAAATGTATCATTGAACCCACTGGTGACTGACCTCCTGAAAAGAGCATTGGCAAACAGAACAAATGGTGATCTGTCATGTTTACTCTTGAAATCAATTCAATAATATTAAAATTCGTTTGCCTGTTATGCATTTAAGTAAACTAGAAAAGAGCCCACGCAAGCGCGGAACTATTTCATGATTGTCAATTTACCTTTATTTTGCATTTAAAAAAGCTGAAACTTGTATCCCCCTTTCATGTGTGTTAATTTTTCACAGCTTTATGAAATCTGAAACTTGTATTGGCGATTCTAGTCGCCGAAATGACCATGGGCCCAAATAGGTATTGGCCGAAATGACCCGAAACCGGCGAGTTTTAATTTTTTTTACAAAAGCTGATACTTGTAAACATGATTATGCTTATATCTTCTCATCTTGAAAATCACTAAAAATCTTCAGCGAGGTGACTTTTACTATATTTGTTTTCCTCCAAACAATGCCAAAAATCGCTCAAATCCAGGTTCTTATTTCTGAACAATGCACTTTTTTAAACAGATTTTATTGATAGCGTCATTGCCTACTGCGTCAAGTGGTACGACCAAGCCTATCAATGTAAGCTGTTTAGCGACCTTGAAACTTAGGATTATTGAGCGTGAGTCAGAGAAAGGTGTCTTGAACTTTCATAACTCTAGTTGCCATCAATGGTAGTAATTAACTATTTTATAGAAGTTCTGTTTGTTTTGTTACTGTTTTGTGAGTCCCCCCCCCAAAAAAGTCTGTACTTGTTTAAAGCTAGTGTCAATTTAAGTTTATACTAAGGTCTGCTGATTATTATAGTTTAGTGTTGTGTTGGTTACTGGTACTGTCCAAAAATAGGGACAATGTCGGAAAAATTAGTCTGCAATTTTTTAAGTGGTAGCTGCCCAAACCAATAAATGAGTGGTTTTCACACTCAAAATGCAAAGAAATACAATATTTAAGGAAATTTTTGTATACCAAATTATCTTCTTCAAAGGCAAACCTGGAAATGTCGTTACTTTTCGTGGTTAAAAAACAAACTTTTTCTCCTTATTTTTCTTCCAACTTCTGATTGGGAATTTTACTGTGCCAATTGGGAAAAAGGAGGTGTTTCGCCTTTGGGAGTGGGGCCGAATTTCGCCCCCCAAAATGGCCTGAAAAGGAACACTGATGCCGAAATGGTTTGGATTGATTGGTGTTTTACGTCCCGGTACACAATTTTTCAGTCATGTTGAGACGGAGCCACTTCTTCCTGGGTATTATTAGTACTTTGGGAAGGTGAAAGTGCCTTTCTCAAGGACACTACACAGCGGTCGTGGGGTTCGAACTCGGGGCCTCTAGGTCCCGAGTCCGACGCTCTACCACTGAGCCACCGGGCCTCCATATGCCGAAATACACTTCCCTTTTTACGACCATTATAGGCGAAACCGAGCGGTCTGGGGCGAAGTATTTCGCCGATTTGCCCTCAAACTGGAACCCTGCTTGTACCTGAAAGCTAACATATAAAATTTGGGTTTGATTGGCCCATCAATTTCCGAGAAAAGCCAGTTTTAATTTTCATATACGTAAATGACCTTTAGCCAAGGTCAAGAAATGACCTCGGCCTTCAATACTCACAATTCTTCATTATTTCAGTTGGTTTCAGGTCAGAGGCTGAAATATTTGTGAAAAAATCAACAGCTTTCACTTTTTCCTGTAGAAAAGCCTAAGTTAACAAATTTGACCTTGTTGTAAAATTGGTCAAGGTCAACCGTAGGTCATCATTTGAACAAAGTATGATGGGCAGAGTCACCACTGCTACATACCAAGTTTCGTGGAAATTGGTTCACCGGTTCCGGGGAAGAAGATTTTTGAAGGGTTTTTACCATATATGGGCGTGGCGGCCATCTTGGTCATGTGACCCAGATGCAACAAACAAACTTTCGTTCCCCCTACCCAAAGAGGCTCCACATAAAATTTGTCTTTGATTGGTCAAATGGTTTCCGAGAAGAAGATGTTTGAAATTGTTGACGACAACGGACCATGGGCATCCTACCTATAAGCTGACATATGCTGCTAAGGTGAGCTAAAAACAAATTCAACCTCAAGCCCTCACCAGTAGCTTGCACCTGACCGTTCTAAGGTGGTGATTTTGGTGTAGTTCTTACTTCGTTATTTGCATACCTGTCAACTTTTTGAAATCTTAAAGAGTGAGATTGCGCGCGACGCCCTTAAAATGGTTATTTTCTGCTCGCATTTACCGCGCGGACCAATTTTACCAAATTTTTTAGGAGTGAGATTTATTTTTTCTAAGAACCAAAAAGGGATTATTGGGCCGAAATGACCATGGGCCGAAATGACCCGGAACCGACGATTTTTTTTTTATTTTCTTTTTACAAAAGCTGATACTTGTAAATGCGGTTATGTTTATTTCTTCTCGTCAAGAAAATCACAGAAAAACTTCAGCGAGGCGCCTTTTACTAATAATATTTGATAGCGTCATTGCCTACCGTGATATAAGTGGTACGACCAAGCCAATCGATGTAAACAGTACATTATGCGCAGCGACCTTGACACTTAGGATTATTAAGCGCGTGTCGAAGAAAGGTGTGATGATTACCGCGACTAATAATCAGTTTTGATAAGGGATTATTTAAAATTACAGCCATATCTTTTTTTCTTTGGCGAGTTTGGCGGCGTTTTCCCCATTGTTGTTTATAATATGGCCGACTTGACACAGCATAATACACATATACATATGACATATACACAAAAATTCGGAACGCTTCGGTCATCTCCATTCAGTTTGTATTGGAAACCCAATCGATCTAAAAATAGTGACGCGTGACCATGAACGTGACATACACTAAATATAGAAACATTCGCCAGAGGGCGCAGTTCTTTTAGAAAACACACTTAATTCCAAAATTCTCTAAATCTATGCTAAATGAAAACTCATCCTAACCGAGATTATCAATGAAAGCAATATCTTAAAGTAACAGTAAAGAAATCAAGCATGAAAATGACCTCGATTTTTCAGTTTATGCGGTAATTCGTTTATTTAGTATTATAGATAATTTTCGAACTAAGTATTATTGTATTTGATAGAACTACCAATCTGCAATTAAGCAAATTACAAAATGAAGTTTACGGGCTATTGGTTACGATACAGTACCACGCCAAATGTAACAACTCTCTTTACCGAAAGTTCACAAGCAATACATTTTGTTTTTACAGTTTTTGGTGCAAACTTGACCTGGTCATTGCTTATTTTGCTTTTACAGTTTTTGCTGCAAACTTGACCTGGTCATTGCTTATTTTGCTTTTACAGTTTTTGCTGCAAACTTGACCTGGTCATTGCTTATTTTCTAATTCCGACAATAAAAAGTGTCCACACCCATTTATCAGTCGTTGCATCGAATGATCGACATTTCTTCAACAAAAATGTGAAGATATAGCATATCTGATCCAATATGACAACAGATTGGCAGCAACTGCAAAAAATGGTATTATACTTTTACCTGAGAACCAGTTATGGAATGATAATGATAAAAATGGGTTTTAATCAATTTTGATTGTAACTTTTCAGTTTAGAGGGTTAAACCATTTGGAACTGTACTGTATTCTAACCATTGAAGCATGGCTTAAATTAAACACTGATTTTCAATGCAGATATCTGGAACTATGAACTGCATGCATATTTAGTTTAGTTTTTAGTGTATGGAATTGAAATCGATCCTAAATACCATTCAATTGTTTTTCTGAGTATATTAAAATGGATGAGGTATACACAACGATTACATGTACATGTTCAATAATTGAACGGAGCCTTTATAGGATCATTAGGCAAAAGAAAAGATATTAGGTAGGTAAGGTACACCTTTACACTTTTTAAAAAAAAAATGACAACAAATACGTTTGCAAAATAAATGAATAAAATGATACATTTCCAGAATACCTGAAAAAACCTTGGTTTAACCAGCAAACGGGTTACACTAATGAATGTAAAACGACAGATGTATATAGCAAGAGGACCCGAAGGTCCTAGATCGCTCACCTGAGCCTTGCTCATGAAAGTTGATGTTAAAAACAAATGTTATTGTTATCTCTACTAGCAGCACTATTTTAAGTAATACTTCTTTGAAATTATTTTGAATTTGCGCAGGTGGTTAAGAAGGATATGCTGTTTAAAGGTACTTCCTTTTTCCGCTCTGGCAGCCATTTAATTCAGCCGAGCAGAACCATTTGTTCAATTTTGGTATATGGCGTTATGAGCAACATTTCTGTGCAACTATTTTGAATTTCGACCAGTGGTCAAAGAGGAGATGTCATTTAACGATTTTTTTTCTCGTTACAGCTCTGGCAGCCATTTTGCTCAATAGAGTGAAACCATTTATGCAGTTTTGGTAGAGGTCATTATGAGGAGCATTCATGTGAAATTATTTTAAATTTGGATCAGTGATTCAGGAGATGACGTTTAAAGATTTTTTTCTAGTTTTAGCTCTTGCCATTTTGTTCAGCGGAGCGGTACCAACAGAGGGCATTATGGGGAACATTCATATGGCATGATTTTAACTTTGGACCAGTGGTTTAGGGGGATAGGTCTTTAAAAGGTATTTCTTATCTTGAACTCTGAAAGCCATTTTGTTCGACGGAACATAACCCTTTGTGCAACTTTGGTATGGGGCAATATGAGGAACATTTTAAATTCACCTGGATAAATAAAGCATCTGAGTGTTTTAAGCTGTATAATATCGTTAGTTTTTACTATTTTACTTTCTATTAGCAGTTGAAATTTCATGCTCAGCTGAGCTGAGCATGATAAAAGTTTTATAACTTTGGAAGCTGGCCCCGAGGTTATAATTTATTTTTCATACTTAACTCAACTGAGCACGAAATTTCAACTGCTCTTAAAATACTAAAATACCGACAAATAAAGAAGTTTCTTGCTTTAAGTCTCTCAGATGTTGTATTTATCATGCTAATAAATGTTAAAATGCCAACAATTGTTGGCATTTTAACATTTATGAGCAGGATAAAAAAGTCTCGTGCTCAGTTAAGTTGAGCATGAAAAAGTTTATAACCTCGAGGTCAGGTTTTGTGATGCAGCTCTTTGCATCATCTTTAGTTTGGCAATCATCCCGTTAGGAAGAGACAGACGGCTACATGCATTATTGAGTTCTTGTGTTTTGTGTATTTGTTTGTCCGCCTTCTAGTGTATCTTTCGTTTTAGTGCCATTGGCCGGTCTGTTATCACCTATGATGGAAGTTCTAAATACACGCGCTAATCCAGAGGGAGAGGGGGCAGAGGGTCCGGGCCTCCCCCCCCCCCCTGAAAAATCACAAAAATATAAGGTTTCTTAGCAATACTAGTCCGGATCCCCTGAAAATCACAAAGCTGTCAAGCCAGTATTCAATGTTGGGCCATCATCAGCACACCAGCGAAGTCACTGGCGGGCATATGATGGCCTACTTACAATGGTATTTGGATCCTCTCTCCCCTCATCAACTAAAAAAAGTTAAAAGAAAAAAAAAAGTTATCAAAGTTGGACCTGACAAAGCTTGATATCAATAATCTTCAACTGGGAATTGGTATGCGTGTGTGAGTACTTTGAAATCATCTAATGCTCGATGTAGCATCTAGTAATACATCGACATGATGATTATTGGCACATCTGATTGTTTCATATATATATCTGAAACTTTCTAGAATTTAAGAATTAAATGTATTTCCTTCCAACTGGCTGTATTGGTATTACAAAAGCTAATGTATCAAATTATACATGACCTTATCAGTCACCTTGACCTTAGAGAAATCAAAATCCACCTAAAGCCACCCCATAGCCATCCACCTGCTGTTAATGCACGAAAACTAATAATTTTAGTGTTCAATTCAAAAAGATAATCAAACATTATAAGAAATGGGATATAGCATGGTTTCCTCTTTTAATTGCACGACGGTGGGCCAGGCCTCGGACCCAATGATGGCCCTGACATAAAACTTTCATTGGCGGGTTGGTACCTGATGTTTGTCACCGTGGCTGAACTTAAGGTTTTCTTTAGCTTTGGCTATCTGTGAGTCGTAAGCTCTATTCTTTGTTTTACCATAGTGTGTTAATTTGTTCAGATTGTTCTCTGTGATGATACATCGCTACAATGTAGGAAGCCTCCGCGCGAGCTTAACAACTTTTATGTTATAACAAAAGCAGAATCAAGTACGAAAATATGATAGCCCCATCCCAGTGGCTTCCGCTGCTGTATCATTTGTTTTTGATGGTGGTGGACCTATAGTTGACGATGCATTGTTTATTGTTGCTACAAATGTTTGTGGGAGTTGTTTTGTTATACAGTACTTAGTATACTTTTTAATTTTTCCAATCATCTTCAATGAAGTAGCCAGAACGCTGAAAAGTGATGCATATCAAAGGGAGACTACTGGATCAAGCCGTGTTTCTCTTCAATTGCGTCCCTTTTCAAATGGGAACTTCTCTTAAAGGATAGAATTTGCTCACAGGGGAACGAATTATTTCCTTTATGAGCAGTTCCTTATAGTATTGAAAACCACTTTTACCACATAAGGTGACCTCCCATTAATGTTACTATTTTTATCATATGACGTCGCGTCTGGGAGTGAAATAACGCCATGCAATAAAATCTGTAAACCACTAGTGGTTTATCGATTTTCGGGAAACGTAATGACGTCCATACATAATGACAAAGTTATAACGTTTTTACGGCAAAAATGAGATTTCAAAGTTATCTTAATGTCATATGATAAATAGAATCTAACATTCGTGCCCTTGTATTATTGAATTTATTAAACTCGTTGCGAAAAAGAGATAAAATGCTCGGCAAGCCTCGCATTTTATCTCTTTTCCCCAACTCGTTTAATAAATCCAATAAAACATGAGCACTCATGTAAGATCCTCTATTTATTACGCATGTTCGTAACTGCGTAATGGGAGCTACGCCAATGATATTACATGGTTGCTATACTTTGTCTATCAGATGTCTTGTGACTGCTACTAACAATGTTAGTGTCCTGTGTCGCTTACTGTCAAGATTATAGTATGCCTGCTTAAGTATATTACTTGACTTTTCGCTTACTGTAAAGGCGGCAACTTTAATATTCATATCTGGGTGTGGTTCGGAAATTCCATCTGCTAAGGAAGGGAAATCAGGTTTTATATATAATTTGGTAAAGAGTTAATAAGCTTTTTGAGCCGCGCAAACGAGCGTGCATTTCATGAAGATCCTGACCATATACACACCGAACTCACATTTATTAACCCCTAAAGCGAATAATCACAAAATGTATTTTTTTTTGTCATCCACTAGACTAGTTGAAGCCTCAAATTGATAAACAGTGTGAACCCAGATCAGACTGCTCCTGTAGGAGCAGTCTGATCAGGGTCCACAATGTTTGCCTCCCTGCTTATGTTAAATAGGCATTTTCAGATGCAGTTATTTTGCTGGCGTTTTAAGGACTAAATAATGACTGAGGTTGTGGCAAAAGATGATACAGTTACTTTTGAATAAAACCACGCCTCCTTTTCAGCTTTTACCTATGCCTAAGGTTGACTAGTCCTAATTACGCATTCATGAGGCGCCGCCGTTACAGTAAGTGAAAAGTCAAGTAATATCAAAGTTTATTTAAAAACATATGTTATGAAATATAATTGACATCAAACAAAATAAATATATGTTCTGCAAATATGTGTTCTGCAAATGGTTTATTTCACCTGACAGTAAGTTTGTCCTTCTTAATGTAATGACTTTGTACCACGAAGTATTTTCTGATATCTATTGAATGACTTCCGCATGGAAACGCAACTTGTGTGTATTTCGTTGGTGGAAGATTAATTAATCTGTTTTGTACCTCAACTGGTATTTGTTAGTGCTGCGGTTAACCAGCTAGCACTAAGCTAGGACTAGCAAATACGGTAAACCTGTGTAAAACGGCCACTCAAAAATAGGCAAAACAAAGTTCTTAATGACAAATGGTTGCTTAATGAAGGTCAAAAGTATTGCAGATGCATTCTGCAATACTTTTAACTACATTAAGGGATAACTATTCTTGAAAACCATTTTTTGTTTTTGGGGAGTGCTCGTTTTACACAGGTTTTACTATAGCCAACTCGTGAGACGAGTCTATACATCCGTACAACCTCAGCAAAGCCTTCGTCACACACAAACACACACGCACGCAACCAAGCAAGCACACACGCACGCACACAGGAAGGTAATCTAGCACCAAATGATACCTATATAAGTAGTTGCAAATTAATGACATCACGCCTACGCTCCTTTGCAGACACTTTCAGATGCATTTTATTGCCAAATTTAATACAGTAATGTATTCGATGGTGTCAAAAGTAAACAATCACAAGTAGAATTGAAAAATGCACGGTATAAAGGTCAATGCTGGGGGGGGGGATCAATGTCTTTGATTTGTTTGTTCAATCGACTCGACTGTTCCTCTCATTCTAGATAAGTATGCTGTTCCTTTCCACAGAATAAAAACGAATAACACCGTTCCCTTATATGATACGTTTCGATAGTAGCAAATAAAATCGCCCCGTTATGACTAAATACTGACACATGAAGCACTTTATTCCATGACGAATTACTACACAATATACATGTATTCACTTTTTTAAAGAACAATCGTTTTGAAATTTGCATTTATTCTCATTTCATTATATGGATTTATTTCCTCCAAGTTGAATACTGAAGTTGAATACTGGTAGTGCCTGTATGAATAATAGTTATGCGCGGATCCAGACAGTTTTGTAAGAGGGGTCCAATTTTGACAAGGTTTTTTAGTTGATGTGGGGAGTTGCATGCTGGCTTAGTAGCTTCGTGATTTTTCAGGAGATCCGGACCAGTATTGCCAAGAAACCCTATAATTTTGTGATTGTTCAGGGGGTGTCCGGAACCCTGTCCCCCCCCCCTCCTCTGGATCCGCGCATGATTTCGAGTAAAAATAAAGTTCCTCATGCAGCTAACCATTGGGAAACTGTCTGGTCTGGCTTATATAATAACGTTAGCGATCGTGTTATTAGATTTCTACATGAGATTAATGAACAAGATGAACTAGACACTGACGTTAGTAACTAATGTTGACATAACATAATTGAGCCGTAACATGTGATTTCCAACAATGCGACATTTTGACAAGAGTAGTCTCAGACAGCCTGTGCAGCCTCCTTTTTTAGCTTAGACACTCCGAATGGTGCTCAGTCAGTAGCTTAACAATCATAGAATACTCAAGCGACTAGCAAAGGCTCTGATCAGACTGCGCATTTGCGCAGGCTGATCTGAGGCTTTACTGGTCGCACATACCACATTGTTGGAAATATCATGTCGCGGCTCATTTGTCTTATCTTACTCCGATTCCATCTTACAAAGAAGATTAAATTACATTGTCCAGTCTGCACCTTGATTCGTTTGTTCTCTCTGTTGTCTCCCTAAATTAGCAAAAGGGACAATTTACTATGTGATAGATGATTCTTAGATAGAGAAAAAGCACTAAGAGTCATCTTTGATTGCTGCTATTCCATCCTTATTGCATGATTTATTTTACGTATTGATTACATACTGGCGAGAAACCTTACGGAACTAAAATATTTGTTCACTTTAACCTTTTGTATACTAATATATTCTCTCCTTTTGGTTTGTTACAATAAACTTGGGAAAGTCCATTGTACAGATCTAGGGGTGTCAGGTTATAATTTTTAAATAAATAATGCATTCATTTGTCTGAAGATCTTTTTACCTTTCTAAATGGTGTAGACTCTGATGAAATGCAACATTGTGCTGCATTTCATCTGGGTCTTTGTACTCATTTAGGGATTTCCAGAGCGGTCTTCCTGATCCCAATTAATATCGGTGTGACAAAAAGACACGGGTTATATATAAAAAAATATATAATGAAAACAAGCCAGAACTTCTTGGGGATATACATAACCAAAACGCATGAAACTTGTACATTTTTTGAAAAAAATGCAAGTGTTATACAACTAAAATAGAAAGTGAGTATAATCAGGAAATACCACAATCACAAACCGCAGGCAACCCCATGGCACCGCGAGGAAGAGCCACTCAACCATCACGAGACAACAGGAAGACAAATTTAGCAAAGCAAAAGATATCTCTCTTCCCCATCAAGATGATTGCATTACTAGAATGGACATAAAGTAACGTACAACAAAACATAGAACATTTACAGACTCCCACAATGGGAGTACCAATAAACAACAAGTCAACAACAACAGAACCACCGCCTTAGAACCGACAGCATCCTAAGCCACCGGGGGGGGGGGAGCTAAATGCATTTTACTGGTACCATGGTACCATGGAGAAACACTCTAATCAAATTAACACACCATGATAAAACAAAGAGATGGGCTCATGACTTGCAGAAATTTAGAGCTAAAGAAAACCTCAAATTGAGCCATGGTGGGTCCAGCTACAGATAAGCATCAGGCACCAACCCATCGATTAAAGCTTTACGTCAGATCCGTCATAGAGTCTGAGGCCTGACCCACCGTCGTGCAATTAAAGAGGAAACCATGGCTATAAAACGTGATTGGGTTTAAAACCAGGCATGCAGACTGTCGCATGATATCCAAGTTATATCCAACCCTTATGTAATGTATTACAATCTTTTTGAATTGATCACTAAAATTAGATTTTCCAACAATTTGTTTGAATTCATAAACTAAATCACCTTAAGATATAGGTTCTGATATGCTTTGTTGCAGAAGAGTTTTTAACCCAATGTTGTATTTAACAATTAACTCTGAGTGTCTGTGGTAGAATTTAGAAAATGCTTTTCGAATTTTATGATATCTATAACCTTGTTTTATTAAACTTAGCAGTTGAAAATAAGATTCTGTTGTTGAAGTCATCAACATTGGAACACACTCTAGCAAAACGAATAATCTGAGAAATATATACATCATAGGAAGGGGGGCGAGGAACATCTCCATCAAGAAATGGGAAATTTACTAATTCAAAAGTAAAATCATCCCGTTTTTCATAAATTTTAGGAGAAACCATGCCATTTGTTATTGACAAGTTCAAGTGCAAAAACGGAGCTTCAGTATCAGAAGAATTAGCCTTATTTAACTGAAGTTCAGTAGGATATATCTGACCTACCATTTGTTCAAAATAAGGATTATCAATATTAAGTTAGTCATCTAGATATCTGGAGATGGAGTTAAAAGCTTCAATAATATCAATTTGATTATTGTCTTACAGTGACAGCATAAACTCAAAACAAAACAAAAACAAATCTGCAACAAGAGAGCACAATTAGTACCCATTGGAATACCTACAATTTGTCTACAAGCCAAATTTATAAATATATTGTCAAAAAGATAATGGAGAGCATCACACATTTTCTGACATGATCACAATTTATATCGTTTAGGTTGTTCAGAACTAAAAAAGGGCATTTTAATCATTACAAGCCAAATAAAGTGAGCTCTCTCTGTTAATTGTTTGTTCAATTATTTCTGTGAGTTATTCTTTGATTAGATTATGAGGCAATGTAGAATAGAGAGTAGAGAAATCATATGTAGACAAACCAGATGCTAGAAAATCTCTAGACTTCAATTTATTAAGATTTCACCTAAATTTTTAATAGACCAAAAAATTTTACAATTTCTTTCATAAACTGCTGTGCAATATTTAATGACATGGTTTTTAATCACAGTGAGGCAAGAAGTCAAAAGATTAGACAACTCAGTAGTTGTACATGCACTAGAATTAGCAATAAAACGCGACTTATAGGGCCCTTTATGAGGTTTAGGTAACCAATATAACGTAGGAAGCTTGCTATGGTCCTCATCAACAAACAACCCAAACTTAGCTGCCATATGTCATCGATGACTATCAACGATAGACGTCGCATCAAGCCTGTTATGCTTATTTGTTTTTGCAGTGCTAAGTTCTTGCTTTAGGGTGTGAATATAGTACCTTTTTCAAAAGACCACAACATTGTTAGCAGCCATATCTGCAGGGCCAAAACAAGCGTCCTTTGGAATCCCTGGATCCCCTTCTTCAAATGTCTAAAAGTGAATTTAGGTTTAGGTGGCAGAAGCTCTAAATTGTTGCAATAAAATGAAATTCTACCATCAATAATCTTAAAAATATTTAGTTTCAAACTATTTAAGGCATTAGACTCAACATGCTCTCGTTTACACCAGCGATTACAAAATTCTTGTAAGGCTCCTGCAATTTCCTTACGACATGATTTGAAGTCTATAGGCAAAGGAAACCCATATTTATGTCCCTTACATATCATAGACCGAATTCGTGAATCTGTTATAATTTTAAATCCCCTGTGACTACATGACTAGCGGGTTGATAGCAATACTTAGAGTCTTTACAATCTCAAGAGTCAGGAATAGAACTTTCAATATCAAGTTCAGTTACTAATTTGTTATAGTTAAAAACAGTACTACAAATAGGTTTATTATATTTATAACAAATCATAGGAGATTCCTTATTTTCAAAATAAGTAGGAATAGAAGAGATAACAGATTTATCTTTAAATATACTTGGTACGTTAATGAATTCAATCCCCTTGTTGACAAATTGAATTTTGATAAAATGCTTGATATGATTCATTTTGGAGTTTATATATGGCCGAAGAGCATGTTGAGTGTAACACCAGGTAAGAAGTGCTGCATCATAAAGTCGATGAGCTCTATCATAGAATTTATTAGCCTCAATATCCAAATTACGAAGTGAAGATATAGAAAGAGTTAATAAACGTGAAAGGGCTATATGTCGGCCTGAATGTTTTAAAACGATACTTAATTCTGAAAGAGTTAAGACATGTTTATTTTTGTGTTTTAAAATTCCATTTTTGCGTTTACCATGAAATCGATTATTGTGTTTACGGATATTTAAAAGAAAAAAAACATCAAAATCAGGTAATCTAGAAATGTTACCCTCATGGTAAATATTATCATTAAAACCAAGTGGATGTGGTGTTTGTAATTATTTATCCACTTTAGTTCTAATTCATGCCTAAGAATATTTCTATATCTTTTAGTGGAATTATCACCATATGTAATTTTTTCAACAGGCTGAATAAAAATACTGCTAGTAGAGTGATTTGTTTGTTTGAAAAGCCTATAAAGAAAATTATCAATTTTGCGAGGCTTTTTTTATTTGAGATAGTGCTCAGAAAATCTAGTTTTTAGAAATCTACAAGTCTGGCCAACATATTGCATGCCACAATATTTCTCTTCTCAAAATAAAACATAAATAACATCAGTAGATCTTCAATCAAGATCAGAATTAGTATTTACAGAAAATTGTCTACCATTAACGTTAGAGTTCCTAAGTACAGGTGACTTAAGAGGAGAAAGACGAACTTTTAAGTGGTTTCTAAAAAGGGCAGAGTCAGAAACTCCATGTAAATTAATTATAGTGGCCGAATGAAGTTTCAGAGGTGAAACGTAAACAGATGGTAACATAGAATTATATCTATTGGTGGACTGGGGAATCTGTTTGGAAGAAGCAGAATATAACCAAAGAGGAGAAAGTAAAATTTTGACTGTTTTTAGGCTAGTATTCAATATTGAGTTTTAAGTTTTTATACATTGAAAAGCAGCATTCATATCGGTTATTTATAGCAATATCCAGCTGCTGCATTTGAGAAATAGCTTAAGCTCCGAGCATATAACTAAGTCTAATACAAGTACAAAGAAACATAGAGAAAGCAATAGTTATTAACGATTTATGAATGCAGGTCTACACTGCTCCTTAAATGAGGTATTTGAGTGATACCAATAGTGAAGTTAATGCAATGAATGATTGTCAAGTATAAATCCTGACTATAGTAATAATAACTTTTAACAGTAACCACGCAGCACAAACACAAGAGTCGTGACATCAAAAATATTAAGTGAGTTTCTGACATGCTACTGACTATCAATTTGCATATGTCTGTTCGTTGAATTAAAAGAAAATGTGCATTTGTTTTGCTGGGGATAAATTAAGAGCCTCGTCATCGTTTTGCATACTGGTGTCTTGACAATGTTAAAATGTATGTGTATACAAAATTTGATCAAAATTTCCCAGGCGGTTCAAGAGTTATGAGCCTTTTCATTAAAAGATCGACCAGCGTAGAAAGACGATGTACTAGGTTTTGACAATAATGATAATAGGCACAGACCCGTTTTTTTCCTAGTGAAATCCATTTCTGGAAATCATACTAACACATGGCAAATGTGTAATTGAAAGGACTACACTGAAACGATGTTATAAGTGGCCACCTTACATATTTTTGCGTCTGATCAGAAAATAAAAATTGCTCTTACAAAATTTTAATGCTATAAAAAAATCCATGGCTTTGTCGAGACTCTACAAATTATCTTATTTCAAAATGACAGGTAGATCTTGCACAGACGAAGTCCGAGAAAAGTTACTCTCATTTCAAAATGCCACACTTTTAGTGTGATATAAAATATTGTTCAGAAACGTTATCCATTTATGTTTTAATTAGTTTGAAGCTGTTAATAACAGCTTTGATATAAGATAAAAATAATCAAAAGTTTTGTGACAATTGAACTCTCCAATTCTATTATACGTTAACATGAAGAGAGCCGCTATCACAGCTTTGTCAAAAAGTTTTAACATTAGCAATGCAAGTTGCATACAAACTTTATATTGCTCTGTACGCTTTATTATATGCGGCACGGCATTGGAATTTTGGGCGATTATTTATATAAATAGACGTCACTGTTATACTCAAACAAAATAAAAATAACTTTTACATATGCCATTTAAATGGCTATTGAGTTTTGGGATATGATGTGATATTCATTTTTATTCAAACTAAACTAAGATAAATTGTCCTAGTTTAATGGATCATTCAATAAGGCCCCGAGGTTATAAAACTTTTATATGCACAACTCATCTGAGCATGGAATTTATAATGCTCATAAGTGTTAAAATACCAACAATTGTGATATGCTCATGATATATGATAAATGATAAATACAACATTTGAGAGATTGAAAGCAAGAAAAGGTTTTATTTGTAAGCATTTAAGTTTTTATGAGCAGTTGAAATGTCATGCTCAGCTGAGTTGAGCATTTTTTATAATCTCAGGGACGGGGCATCATCTGATATACTTAAGGAATCTCACGACGCGTACAATAAACATTTTTCTACAAAAGCTTAATTATGTTAAACAATTTCAAAATTCTGTTGTTAAAACAAAACTTCAATATTATTCACATCATTTGTGAAAAATTCAGAACAATACCTTGGGTATTATGAAAAATACAGCTTATTTAATTTGAAAGAGTCAAAATCGAGAGTCACAAAATATGGAATCTGTGTTTCAGTGAGGTTAATTTAATTTCGTTTGTCATGCTGAACAATAAAAAAACGTCATTTGGAATTAGACATGCATGAAATTCATGGTGGGTCAGACTTCAGACCCCATGACGACTATGGCATAACACATTCATCGGTGGGTCAGCGCCTGGAGTTTATTTTCAGCTGGGCCCACTGTGACTCAACTAGGTGTTTTCTTTAGCTCTGGCTGTCAGTGAGTTGAGAACCATTTTCTTTGTTTCCTTGCAGAATGTTTATATATTTGATGTTCCCCGTGGTAACGTGGTGATACATTGGATAAGTAAGGAAGCCTCCACGCAAGCTTTTCATTTTTTTTTTGTTTGATAACAGCAAAATCTAGGGCGAATATTTGGTAGTAAAATTAATTTAAGCACCCAGTGACTTCTAAGGCGTAGGTTCTGTTGTTGTTGATTCATTGCATATTGTTGCCTCCATTGTTTTGTGGGGGTTTATGGTTGGTCCTTGTTTGGTGTGCACTACTTCGTTTCTAGTTTTAGTTTAAACTTTTATTTCATTTTTGTATAACAACATGTGTACATATAATGCAATAAGTTCACATACAGATCATTTCGAAGTACAAAAAAAGGGATTCAGAAGAAAGTCTATTGACTTTTGTAAATCTGTTTCCCAGCTATTCAATATTAGAAATACAATAAACGTATGACTTGAATTGACATTAGTATATTAAACAATACAGCAAAAACTCGATAATTCGAATTGGAATTAACCAGGTTTAGCTGTATATATTATAATGTCAAAACTGCTGTTTAATACAAAGTATGAATTTTGACTTTTGAAAAGGAGAATGAATTTTTACAGTCGTCCCTGTTGTCTCCACGGGGTTTGGAGATGATCAATTCTTGGTGGGGGGTATGGTCGTTGCCTCTATGTACCCAGCTAGCAGAATAGTCGTCAAATCAATCAGTTGTGAACATACAAGTATTTTGGTGGATAATATGCTATTGTTAGAACCTTGAGATATGATTTTTACAAATGTAGTGTGATATTAGAGCATCGCTATGTATATACAAAAAATATTTTAAATAGTACTATGATTGCAAACATTAAGGTATGTTCCATACAAATACAATGCGTTATTGAAGCATTAATGTGTATATTCAAAACGTTTTGACTTAATTATAAATTCTTGTACTGATTTAAATATCTGCTTATTTTGAACAAAAGTTAGTGTTATATCACCACAGAGTAGAACGTTGAGATTAGGTTGACAGATATCTGACACTGAGTTTAATAGATCTCGTCTAAGGTCTGTATACTGATGACATACAAATAAGAAATGATGAATATCTTCTATATCACCACAAGTACAATAGGGATTATCAACTATATTTTTTGAATGCAGGTGTTGACGAAGAGGATTGCATGCAGTTCTTAGTCTAGCATGATATATTTGACCAAGTCTTTTACCTGTGTTATAGTATCGGGGTGGTGTGATCAAGTTGGATTTTAGACTGTTTTTGAAGATGTCAAGGCTTGGAAATTCCGAGTTTGCTCTGGAAGTTCATTCCAATCACGGACAGCAGAAGGCAAGAAAGATGTATAGTAAAGACGAGAATTCGTATGTAATGTTTGTAGATCTGAAGAGTTACGTAGTGGGTATTGTGACGCACTACCAACAGTAGCAGACACAAGAGAAACAAGATAATCGGGGCGAAGTCCGTTTTTCATTTTATAAAACATGGTTAGCTTATGGTTTTTCCTTCTTGATCCCAGTGTTTCCCAACCTGTTTCTGAGTGGAGAGAGTCAATGGAGGCACCAGTAACTCTTCTAGCAGCTTCATTTTGGATCTTATCTAATTCGTTTGATCCATATTGTGTGCAGTTATTCCACACAACGTCAGCATATTCTAGCAGTGGACGTATAAATGAGAAGTAAATAGTCTGAAGGGATTTCCTATCTAGTTGAAATTTTAGTTTGCGCATTATATTGATTCGTTTCCATGTTTCGGATTTGACTAGTTCGAGATGTTCATGCCAAGTGCAATCATTTGAAAATGTGATACCAAGGTGTTTGTGAGAGTTAACTTCAGCAATTTGGGTTTGGTTCAACAGGACTGCAGGATGATATGGTTTGTTATGTTTCCTAGAGAGAAAGATAGACTCTGACTTCCCAGGATTAAAAGTCACTAGCCATTTGTCTGCCCAGTGATGGATTTTAGCCAGGTCCAAGTTTAACTGTTCCGCAGCCTGAATGGGGTCATCGACAATGATATACAAACTAGTATCGTCAGCAAAAAGTCTAATAGAGGAGTTAATGTCTTCAACAATGTCATTGATATATAAAAGAAAAAGTAGAGGTCCAATAATAGAGCCTTGTGGAACTCCAGCCTTTACTGAAGTCCAGGAAGAACTTGCACCAGGCAAAACAACCCTTTGTTTCCTGTCATTTAGATAATCAGAGTACCAAGTCAACAACGATCCAGATACACCTGTAGATTTAAGTTTAAAAAGAAGACCTTTATGCCAAACTCTATCAAAGGCTTTACTTATGTCACAAAATATGGCGCGAACTTCCTTGCCCTCATCAAGAGCTTTACAAAATGTATTGTAAATATCAATTAACTGATTTACAGTAGAATCACCTGGGACAAAACCCGATTGAAAAGCTGTGATGACGTTATTGTCTCGAAAGAAGTTAAAAAGGTATTTATGCACAATTTTTTCCAAAACTTTGCTGACTGTACGTAGGAGAGAAATTGGCCTGTAGTTGGACACATCAGATGGGTCATTTTTCTTATGGATTGGCGAGACATTAGCCTCTTTCCAAATATTTGGCACACTTCCAGAACTTAGAGACAAATTAAAAAAATCAGAGAGATCTAGTTTTGCAATCATCTTGCTGGGAAAGAAAGAGAGCTGTTTGCTTTACTTCAATTGCCGTTATTTAAAGTCATTTGGCAGTTTTCTATGTCTCTTCCTCACGGTGCTGTGTATTGGTCTGTGATTGTGGCGTTTCCTAGTCATAATCACTTACTTTTTCATGTGGTTTGCTTGGTTCGATTTTAGTAATCCCCACTGAAAACACCATCTGCACGGCTCTGCTGTAAGCTAGTAGGATAAATGCTTTACCATGGCCATCCTGCTACTTTTATCGAAACCAAATCGAGCACATACACGGGTGGTAAACCTAGGAACTACCACGAAATTGTGTTAACGTAATTTTGTTCCCAAGCCACATCCGGGACACGTCGTGGTAGTTTCCAGGCCGAAAATTGGATAAAGAAAGGTTGGTGTCACTTTCATTTTTGTTTTATTTTACAACTTAGAACAAACAATGGTGAAATCCGACAATGTGGTTCCGTGTAAGTATGTCTCAGCGTCCCCTCTAGCCCAAAATTTTGTTTGAAAAGTTATTTTCTTTCTTTTGGTACGTGTTTCCCCACTGAGCATTGGACCAACTTTCCCCAAAGTTCGAAGGATTTTAGCCCATATCTGTCAAATTGAATGGAATTTGATATCATTTGACGATGGAAATGATAAAAAGACCCTGAATAAACATTTCTACACAGAAAAAAAAATCTGAGCATTTACTCGTAAACGATTCATGCTCTATTCGTCCTGTGTGGTAGTTTCCAGCTCATCGTGGTAGTTAAAATGCTATCGTGGTAGTTTCCAAGACTTTGTAGGAATTTAGTAGTAGTTCGCATCAGCAGATTTCCACTATTCAGGGGCTACTTCATTTTTATAAAGACAGGGTGTGCGGGCCGAACCTTGAATACTCCTCTTATTCATACGAAGACCTTTTCAAATAACCTTTTGTCAGATAACAAATGACGACTGCCTGAATTTTAATTTTAGTTGGCTATTGAAATGATGAGAGGAATGAAAAGAAGGGATATTCACGTTTTTTGTTTTTGAATAAACATGCTTTTTAATTATCAAATAACATGCCCGTTCATCGTCACACTCGCATGTATATAAAAAGTGTCCCAACCCGAGGATATTTCCCTTTTTTCCGAAGCGCAAGTACTAACAATACTTTGGGCCAGTAGTCTTAGCCTGCCATTTTATCTTAAAGCTGACTGAACATGGAACAACGTAGCGAGTGACGCAATTTTTTATATCATTTTTTTGTCTGTTGCTTGGGACACCACGGCTCAACTGATGACCTTCTTTTGCTTTAGATTTCCAGAGGTGTTGTTTGGCAGTCCAGGGCATGGTCTCCACCTGTCAAGCATCACATTGAATCTCGAGTCCTCAGCTTAGCTTCCTCATGTTGTTGAAATGTGGTTTATTTGTTTACCGTGGTAATTAATTGACGAGTTCGAGGGTTATCATGCGAAACAAACAACCACAATAATGTTTTGTAACACTTCAGAAACAAATCCTATAAAGTCTTGGAAACTACCACGATAGCATTTTAACTACCACGATGAGCTGGAAACTACCACACAGGACGAACGGGGCATGAATCGTTTACGAGTAAATGCTCAGATTTTTTTTCTGTGCAGGAATGTTTATTCAGGGTCTTTTTATCATTTCCATCGTCAAATGATATCAAATTCCATTCAATTTGACAGATATGGGCTAAAATCCTTCGAACTTTGGGGAAAGTTGGTCCGATGCTCAGTGGGGAAACACGTACCAAAAGAAAGAAAATAACTTTTCAAACAAAATTTTGGGCTAGAGGGGACGCTGAGACATACTTACACGGAACCACATTGTCGGATTTCACCATTGTTTGTTCTAAGTTGTAAAATAAAACAAAAATAAAAGTGACACCAACCTTTCTTTATCCAATTTTCGGCCTGGAAACTACCACGACGTGTCCCGGATGTGGCTTGGGAACAAAATTACATTAACACAATTTCGTGGTAGTTCCTAGGTTTACCACCCGTGACATACGCGATGCGATTGTCAGGAATTATTTAATTACTTGAGTTTGCGTATCGTCTGTACAATTTTATGGATAAAGGAGATAGAAATTGGAATATTTTATTTTATGAATAATATAATGCAAACTGACACGTCTGAAAATAATTCAGAATCATATCTCATAAAAATGGAATACAGTGACAATTTGCTATTCTGTTTTCCGTATTGATTTGTTTGAAAAATGGTAAATTTGCGACTTTCGTTTTTTGAAGTTTTCAACTCCACTTCCATATTTTAAACGTTCTGAATCCGTTATCTCTGAAAATAATCATGAATTACCGGAAAACATTGTTCTAATATATTCCAAAATATTTTTAAATTCAAAATTCAAAAGTTCAAGAAAACGCCAAAACAAAAGTGTATCCGTTAGAAGATTATACTTTGCCTACTTTGCCAACTGCCCTACTTGAAATCAGTGAAAGACATGCTGCACATTTGTTCAAGAACGCGTAAACAGACATGGTGTTGAATTCACAACCCCATTAGCAATCAGTATCACACTGGTAAATGTATACGCCAATTTGGTAGTATTTACGCGTATTGCCGGTACTTCATAGACCGTTGGTGTTAATGATATGTAGAAAATTATGCCATATGCCTGAAGGTCTATTGAATTAGATCATTTTTAAGAATTCAGTATGTGCATGGCGATTTATGTAAGCATTTAGGAATAGATTCGAGTACCGATCATCCAGATCGGTACTCGAATTTATTCCTAAATGCTTACATAAATCGCCGTCTGCATGCCGAATACTAAAATATGATCTAATTCTATAGTCCTTTAGGCATATGGCATTTTTTTCTACATAGTATTACGGCCAATATCTACCACTTCCGGTCTTTAAGGTACCGGCAATACGGGTAAATACCACCAAATCGACGTATACATTTACCAGTGTGCATTATAGGATTACAAATCTGATTCATTACCATTAGCGCAAATACATACAGGGCATAGCATGCCACTGTCACCGCTCACAGTCATCCCATGACAGCCAGATTCACTCTTTGCATGTTGGGTAATTTTCCATAGTTTGGATGTCTTCTGCTGACCTTTTCTTCTTCAAAAAATCTTTCAGTAACACTATCAGAGTGTCAAACGGTTTGTATCATTCCCATGTGATTGTCACTCATAATTCACAATTTAACAGTTTCACTCTTTACATTCTAGATACCAGTGAACATGTTCTTACTATACAAACAGTGTAGACCCAGATAAAATACCGCATAAAGCGGCATTTCATCAGGGTATGAAATGTTTGTTAATGATTTTTTCTTGTGTTTTTGTCACTATCCCATATGGTGTCCTGGGACAGGGTATCGATTCCTGATCTTTGTCTTCTTCCTTACTGTTTTAAACTAGAGCTGGTTTAAACAATATTTATTCAGGTAAAGTACATGATATACATAAATACAATGTTAAAGACATATGCGGCTATTTCCAATGCGCACCTTTCCCGCGTCTGCAAACGGGTAAAGTTGTCTGGGTCCTGTCTTTCGACCCTTAACGGATTCGGATCAACACAGCTTCCGATATTCTTATGTCATATCGGTGTTCCGACATTTACTTCACAAAATAACTAATTAAAGTGTGTTCGAAATATCTATTGACATCTTTTCAGAACTGATCGTCTCAGCACTAAAGACAGATAAATGTAGCTCAATCGAAATCAAACGACGTACACAATAACCCTGGTTACGAATACGATAGTGGCCGAGTCTATACTATTTGTATGGTTAATTAGAGCGTCGTACGACCTGACCTCGTGGCCTAGTGGTTAGCGTGTCTGGCTACAAAGCCAGAGGACCAGGATCGTTTCCCGGATGCGCACATATTTTCAGTGTTTTTTTTCTTTCTTTTTTAACATTTTAATGCTAAATTACTTAATATACTAGTAAAATGGCATCATCAAAACGAACAAAATGGTCATCCCCGAACTTTTTATATTGGATTACGCATGAAACCTATGGGGGTGGGGTTAAATTTCGCCCTCTAGAAAGAGAATTAGTTCGGTGACCCCAGATTTTTATTCTTTTTTCTGAAAGGTATTATAATAGTCCATGAATTAAAAATAAATTTTCAAGATTTTCAATATCAGATTTTTTAATACACGAGTTATTCTAAAAACAAATTCCATTTTATGACGAATTGTCAAAATATATCGTGCAGTATCTTGTCACAGCATGGGATAACAAGTAAAAAATGCACACTTTCTTAAAAGTTTGAGGTCATGGGCAGTAATTTAAGTTAAAAGAAAGAAGCTGGCTGAAGATTACAACCGTTTTAGCTCGATAATTAGGAATAGTTTTATTATTTAATATTTCTAGAAAATTGGTCTAATGCTGTAAACTTCAATATGAGATTCTGAAAAAATAAGCACGGTGACATATCCTTTTTATTTCATAAATGGATAGCCCATGCATAAAACAAACTGTATGCAAAGTATTGAAAATATTTCAATATGGGAAGTATTAAGTAGCATATGTCCTTAAGATAATAGGATCTGACACTAGAATTTGCTATTTACTTTAACGATTCTTTTGTAAAAATAAGAAAGAGTCATCGATGTTTCTTTGTGATTATATCACAATTAACATCTGCAACAGCTTAACATTCAATAAATTGATATGCATGTTTTATAACAACAATAGAAAAAAAAAAGCTATTTTTACTGTACATGTAACAAAGATCAGAAAATCTAAGTTATAGAATACTTGTTACAGGACACAAAACGGCTGGAATCCTGCAAAGAGACAAAACCTTTCTCCTAGGATTAGCCTAAACTAGGACAAATAGAAACGCAAGCATGAACAGGAAATGCCACAATCATAGACCACAGATCAATCCATGGCACCGTGAGGAAGGGGAATTTTACCACATACGAACAGACAAAGACACGCATATAAGTAAGAATACAATTTAAGTAAAGTCGAATACAATGTATGTGATGAAAAGTCTGGATTTTGGCTTCTTAATTGTCATTAAAATGATACAAGGTAAAATTATCTTGAAAACGTCTTGAAGAATCAAATGAGCATCTGTATCCAGTATTGGTAATAACATGTTGCAAATGATGAATTCAGGACTTTAGTTAAGAGTGATAACGAAAATTTGATTTTCTTATTTCTCAACCAAAACATATGTTGTGGGTACTCAAAAGAACCGTCTCAATGAGACGGTTGTTTTGAGCACCCAAACTATATGTTAAAACTGATGGGTAAGAAAATATTCACATTTTTACTCTGATTTTTTTGTTTAACTAAACCTGTGGATGATACAACTAATCTTGATTAATGCTTTGCATGCTGGGTAATTTCACGTGCTTGTTTGTCGTCTGCTGCTGTTCCTTTTTTTCTCAAAATCAAATTATAAAAAAAAACATATTTCAGGAATACCATCAGAGTATCAAATGTATAGTGTGGAACCGCGCTAGTGTGGACCCTGTCGGGACTGATTAGGGTCCAAACTGTTTGCAAATGTCATCAGCAGATGACATACATGTAAGTATATTACACAAAAACTCTTATATGCACACGCTAACAAGACCCCGATTTTCATAAAACTTTTTCATACTCAACCCACATGAGCATGAGCATGAAATTTGTCATTGTCATAAATTTTGAATTGCCAACTTTTGTTGGCATTTTAAACTTTAAGACGAGGACAAATGACATTGTCTACTGTTCTGTGCAAACGAAATAGCTCCATTTGTTTGTATTTTTAACTAGGAAAACAGTTTAATAAGTCCAGGCCTTGAACTCTCTCTGTTTGTCTTTGTCAGATAGCACCATCTTCATCTTCAATGTGCCTCGATGCGAGAAAACTTGAGCTTGTCACATGCTAACAACAGAAGCGCAAACCAGCCTGCGCATCCGCGCAGTCTGATTAGCGCCTTTGTTTTTGCATTATCTGGAAAGTCAAACTTGCTCCATGCAAAATGTTAATGTTCTAACAAGTCTTTGTAGCTGAAGAGGGTTGTTTAAGCTGTACCATTTAAATAATTATCCATCAAACTTGTCAGCGGATTAATATATGTCTGTAAAACGGTTTAACTCTGCCATAAATTTTATGTCATCTTGTTCATAATAGTACCCCCATGGCTATGCTACGAGTATTAATACGCAATACACTTGTTTACGGATTAACATATGTCTGTAAAACGCTTTTACCTCTGGCCTAAATTTTATATCCAAAAACATGTATACAAATGGGTTGGCGGAGTTATTAATAAAGAAACACCAAATAAAAGTATTATATAGTATAATCCCTGGTCTAGAGAGTCTCGCGAGAAAGTCTTTCTGAGAATACACGATCACTTTGAGAGTTAACTGAGGGACATAACTAATGAAGAATATCGCAATGATGGCAAAGAAAATTATGGTCATACTTCGTGTTGCTCTGAACTTCTTAAGATTGTTCTTGAAATGCACGTGTTTTCATTTTTGTCTTCGTTGACAGATGTCGACCTATACTTTGAAGAGTTATGTACCTTTTTGTTCCTCCTCTCGTGCTGCTTGATGCTTTGAAATGGAGGTTGGGATGCTGTGGTACTTACTATTGAGATTTAATGGCCTTGGCTTGTAAAACTGTTAAAATACAAACAAATTAAAGTATTTTATTTTCTCAGAACAACAGCTAATCAATGCCATTTGTCCTCGTCATAAACTTATCTCCTCTAATGGGCTGAAACTAGCAATCACTGGTTGTGACAGATTTTGATATCTTCCAGTGATGAGCTACTGGATCATTGACGGTTTGGGCCTTATACGCCTATTTTTCTGATTCCCGGAACGCTGCTTTTGGGCTTCTAGTGTGGTGCATGTAGTATCAATGCAATAGGTGAATCTAATGGCAAGAGCCAGCTAGCAAAATATTTGCAAAATTCTTATGCATTCGAGAGTTATGGCGGGTAGAAAGGGGAGGGGGTCTGAAATTTCATGAAAATAAAAAGTGCTTTAAAAAGTGCTTTCTGCAAGTTTTCTTGATTTATTTGGTAGGCATGGTAATATCTATTGAACATACCATACGCAGAGTATTAACGAATCACGATTATTGATGAAATTGTTTTGAAAACAAAATATGTTTTGTAGTAAAATGATTTTGGGGAGATAATTTAGAAGTTACCTGTACATTTTTGACTACATGTACCGTAAATAATACAAAACTGAAAGCTCAACAAAAGAAATAAATATTTTTGAAGGAATGAAAGTGTCCCATTTAGCATTGGAAAGTATAACTGATTCTAACTAGATCCTTTGAATATAACTTTTGCTCAGTTTAAAGGGCAAAGCATGTTGAATGTATTTAAAGTGTCCGAATATTTATGGTATACATATGCATGTATATCCCTATATGAGACAATATATTGAACACTAAAGTATTTACCTGTTAAAACTCTTTGCATGCCAGTGGATAATTTTGTCGTCTGCCAATAGCCCTTTGCAAACAGTTTGAACCCAGATGAAGACCAACAGAATGTCCGTCTTGATCTGGATCCAAACTGTTTGACACTCTGATGGTGGTCCTGGGTGGTTTGTTTTTAAAAAAAACTTAATTTTGAAGAAAGTCAGCAGACGAAAATAAAAACATGAACAATTCCCTAGCATGCAAATATATAGGTACAGGACGTTTGCAAAATAATATGTCTTTCAATAACAACGAGATTTTTTCTTATGAAAAAATGCATTAAACCTTGCTAATTCTACTTTTAATCTTTTGTACTTTATATTAAACTAGCACAGACTACAAAGCAATTTAGGAGGTTGGTTCTAGAGAACTGCATTACTGTCATTAATTTCTTATTTGGTAGAAAAGGCATTTTATGGGCTTAGGCTCTGGGTTTTTGGGCTGCTGAACATCTTTCCCCCCCCCCCCCCCCCCCCCCGTGTGCCAGCAAGCCACTTCTATACAATGTGTAAAATATGGTAACACATATACATGCAAAAGCTTTTGATGGCACACAGGGGGGAATGATATTTTATAAAATGTTTTCGGATTTCTATATATCTTAATGTTAAACTGATTATTCTTCCCAAAATTTTACATCCTTGAAGCATTTAATATCGAAAACAGATTTCACAGCCATAAAGTACTCAGGTCAGGGTAGCTTCAAGGTGAAAAAAGGGACGATTGACAAACTTTTATTTTTACTGAAAACCATAGGCATTTACCCATAGCAAGTGTCAATGATCCTTTAGCCCATTTGTCCTCGTCATAAACTTTAAAATGCCTACCATAGTTGGCATTTTAAAGTTTATGACAATGACAAATTGCATGCTTATGTTGGTTGAGTATAAAAACTTTTATAACATCGATATCTGGTTTGCGAGTGCATCTTCTCAGTCCCATAGGCGTTTGTTTTACATTCACATACTTATGTCCTTTGCAAATAGTTTGGAGACAGGGTTAAAACTAGTGCAGTTTCAAACTATCTATTTGATACTCTGATGGTATTCCTGAAAGAAAAAAGTTTTAAAAGCCCAGACCCAGAAAATTTACTGCTTTTCTTTGTCAGATATGATTCTTATAAAGTTACTAATAGATTACGCAACACACTTGTTAGCGGATTAACATATGTCTGTAAAACGCTTTATCCTCTGCTCTAAATTTGATGTCCAAAAACATGTATACAATTGGATTGGCGGAGTTGTTTATAAAGAAACACCAGATAAAAGTATTATAGAGTATAATCCCTGGTCTAGAGAGTCTCGCGAGAAAGTCTTTCTGAGAATACACGATCACTTTGAGAGTTAAATGCGGGACATATCTTATAAAGAATATCGCGATGATGGCAAAGAAAATAATAGTCATCCTCCATGTTTCTCTGAACTTCTTCAGATTGTTCTTGAAATGCACGGTGTTTTCATTTTTGTCTTCGTTGACGGATGTCTTCCTGTACTTTGAAGCAGTATGAACCTTTTTGTGAATCTTCTCGTGCTGCTTGATGATTTGTGATGGAGGTGAGAATTATGTGGTACTTACTCTTGATATTCCAGGGCCTTGTCTTATAAAACTTTTTTCTTTGACAATGTACAGTATACAAACAAAAAAGTATTTCATTTGCTCATAACAACAACACTGCCATTTGTCCTCGTCATAAACTTTAAAATGCCAACCATAAACTATAAAATGCCAACCATAGTTGGCATTTTAAAGTTTTTGACAATGACGAATTGCATGCTTATTTTGGTTGAGCACAAAAAAGTTTTATAACATCGGTATCTGGTTTGCTTGTGCATCTTCTCAGTCTGAGCGTTTGTTTTACATACATGTACTTAAATGTATGTCCTTTGCAAGGGCCCAAACTAGAGCAGTTCCAAACTATCTATTTGATAATCTGATGTTATTCCTGAAAGAAAACAGTTTTATAAGCCCAGGCCCTGAAATTTTGCTGTTTTTCCTTGTCAGATTTGATATGATACTTACCCAACTATATACAGTTTATATGAGCCGTTAATAGATTCAGCAACACACTTGTTAGCGGATTAACATATGTCTGTAAAACGCTTTAACCTCTGCCCTAAACTTTATATCCAAAAACATGTAAACAATTGGATTGGCGGAGTTATTAATAAAGAAACACCAGATAAAAGTATTATAGAGTATAATCTCAGGTCTAGAGAGTCTCGCGAGAAAGTCTTTCTGAGAATACACGATCACTTTGAGAGTTAAATGAGGGACATAACTAATGAAGAATATCGCGATGATGGCAAAGAAAATAATAGTCATCCTCCGTGTTTCTCTGAACTTCTTAAGATTGTTCTTGAAATGCACGGTGTTTTCATTTTTGTCTTCGTTGACAGATGCTGTCCTGTACTTTGAAGAGTTATGTACCTTCTTGTCCCTCTTCTCGTGTTGTTTCATGCTTTGCAACGGAGGTGAGGATTCAGTGGTACTTACTATTGATATTTCTGTCGTGGATACAGCATTGTCACTGTGACAACTCGCACCTCGTCTTATAGATTTAATCTCCTTTAGTTCTAACTTGTGTAAATTATGGTTTTTAATTACCCCACATATAATGCTATACAGAACGATGTGGGCAACTAGGGCAATTAGCACCATTACGATTAGCATTAAGTTGAAGTAAGTTTGATATGGTGAATTGGCATACTTGTCGTCGGTTGAACAACGAACACCTGTAAGGTTGTTGTATCCTAGCTCAACGGTTGTATGTCCAAACAGAATCAACGCCGGCCAGGACAGCCCAACAGAAACAATGAGAACAACGCAACATACAACTTTCGCCATTTTACCAGACAGTTGCCATTTTAAAGGGTGGCAAACTTTTCTGTACCTGTCCACTGTAACAACAAGCATGAGTAAGATGGAAGAAGTTCCAATAAAATAATTTACCATCCGCAGAATCTTACACGCTGCCGTCATGTAAAATGTTAATGGGTGTGTTAAGTCAACTAGAACGAAAGGCATCCCGACGGTAGAGCCAATCATATCAACTATAGCCAAAACACAAATAAACGTTCTGTGATTGGATGGTTTCATCTTTCCAAACACAACCAGCACGTGCAGGTTACCAAGGAGACCAGTGATCATCAACATGCTAACAAATATTAATCCGCCTATATTTTTGTATATTTCCTCATTGTTGAGTTGAGTCAAAGTAACAGCTCCAGAAATATTTTGATACCCCATCGTTCTTCTATTAAACAAGAAGCACAGTTAAAAGTTGGTGGTAACTTTTTACACAAAGTTAGGTTTTCTTAAAATATTTGTTGTTTATTTTCTCCTTTTTGTAAAAATTATTATAATTATCAGTTAAACTAAACTGATTCAGTCACGTTTCTTCACTTTATTCTTGGGTTTTGGTTTTTATGTTGAAATTTTCGAACATTCTTTCACAAATAACATCTGCTGCAGTAAAAAAAAAACAACACATCTTCTTGGTTTGGTACCAACTTTCAGAATGTTTAAAAATGTCCCTATGTTCCACTTGAAAGACAATATTCCAGCTGATACGTGCAAATAAAATTCATGTAGAAGCATAACAACTGAGAGACTGCGTAGCATTACAATATATAAATGCGTCAAATGGTCTTCTGTAATTAACACGCCAATCAAATCCACAAGTACCAGTAAGATTACGTCGTTGCCACTTTGCATGCCGGGTATTTTTAAATGCATTTTATCGTCTGCTGATTTTTTAAAGTTAATATTTTCAAAACATTTCTTCATGAATTCTACCAGAGTGATTATCAGAGTGACGAACAGCTGAATACAGGTCAGTCCTGACATTTTTGGTCCTGATCTGGGTTCGAACTGTCCGCAAAGGTTAAAATCAGCAGACGAGAAAAGTTGTCAATTGCGGATAAAGAGTAAACTCTTATACTGTTGATAAAAATTTATACATTTTATCCTCTTAGGATTTCTATTCACTTCAATCGCACTATCCAATTGTAAAAATACATTTTCAGACTGAATGGGAAACAGTGTGGATTCTGATCAGCTGGCTTCCTCAGAAGCCAGCTGATCTGAATCTACACTGTTTTCAGCAGACGATATCTCTCTATTCATAATGACAAAGTTTTTTGTAGCGGTACCATTTGTAGCAAAGTAAGCAAAGACAGCACGTTGTATTGGTTTCTTGACGCGCTCTTCAATTCTGTCAATGGTGAGGCTGAAGTGAAGCCTTATATAGACGACAGATTGTGTTTCACCGAGAAGAAAGAGTACCAGCGCTTGGTCACGTGATAGCGGCACTGACCACTTATTGGCACGTTCGTTCCCTGGACGTGCGGTAGGTACCAGACTAACTGAGTCGTTTCCAATTTGACTTGTACCGAAACAAGCATTTTATGTTTTCTCTATAAAACATTTCGAAAATTTGTACAATAAGATATAACTATAGGGATGATAGCACCACCTCTCAACTTGGTTTAGGGTAGTTATTTGGCTGGTAAAGTATATTGAAGTCGTCCATTGCAATCGCGGATCCAGAAAGGTTTAACTTTGACAATGTTTTTATGAGAGAGAGGATCCAAATACCATTATAAGTGGGACAATCCAATCATGAGCCCGCCAGCGAAACAACATACGTCATTTCTAGTTTGCATGGGTTAAAGTTCAAAATCCTTAATTTTAGAAATTCAAATTTTAAAACTTGCAGGATGCCTACAGAAATGGATAATTTAAAGATAAAATGATTAATTGTGTATAGATAATCTGAGAACTGATCAAAGAAGCTATCATAATCTCCTTAATTCAGCATTTTGAGGCTGACTTTCTATGGAAAGTCAGCCTCAAAATCCTGAATTCAGGATAAATCCTGAAAACTTCACCCATGAGTTTGTCAAACATCTCGGTGAGGAGTTTGCTTTACTTAAATTGTATTCTTCTTGTCGGGTAAGTGTTTGTGTTCTGTGCCTCTTCCTCGATGTGCCTAAGATTGGTCTCTGATCTGTGGCTGAAGCATTTCTTGATCATAGTCCATAGGTTTAGATAAACAAAAAAAAATAGGGTAAAATTGAAATATTATCTAACCCATTAGTTTTAACATGTGTTTTGGATACTCAAAGGAACCGTCTCATTGAGACGGTTCTTTGAGTACCCACAATATTTGTTTTGGTTGGGAAATTAGAAAAATTATATTTTGGTACACCCGGCCTAAAATTCATACTCATTTGTTGGTTTTGTGGGTCTCAATAGCATTCGCTGAAAAATGCATATTTTTCTGTGAAAGAAACATCTTTAAAAGACCATCTTTCTTGAAGATTTTCATGCTCAACTCAACTGATCATGAGATGTAACATGCTCGTAAATGTTAAATTGCCAACCATTGTTGTCATTTTAACATTTATTAGCATGATAAATACAACTACTAAGCGTTTTAAAGCAAGAAGACATCTTTAGTTTTTACCATTATGAGGAGCTGACATTCAGTAGCATGAAAAAAAAGATTTATAACCTCGGAGCAAGATTTCGTCGTACTTCTCAAACCCAAAAGATACGAACATTTCGTATGTTCGTCGTACGACCTTTGGTGAAGTGAACCCTTGGTGACCCTAAACCATATAATCTGAAAGGTTCGGATCCTTTGTAGAACGAACAACCCTACAAAACGTTCTTTGACTCGGGTGTTTCCTAAAATTGTGATGTGGCATGTTTTCCTGTAACCTGCTACACAATCAATTGCCTTTGTTTGATATATTTCATAAAATTCTGCAATAAAACAATTATTTTTACTGCTTAATTTCAGGAATTTAGTGCGAGGTATTCGTGTATACCAATCAATAACACCAGTTATGTTCCTTGACTGGACATGAAAGCACAGCTCTTGGGAGATGATAGACAGTTATACAGCGATTTGATATTCAATTGAGCCTGGTCGCGGTATAGAACTTGTCCCCGTTCTTTGCGACAAGGTCGGGCTCAAACCAGCCTGCTTAGCTACAAAATTCCAAGACTCCATGTAGTCAGAAATGCTGTTTAGTTGCCTGTAAAGATATTAGAAGATTCAGTGAGTGCGAATGTGCAATCTGGTCTGCAACCATTCTAGTTTCTTTGTTGGTGTCTTGCGACGTGGCTCAATTAAAATATCTAACTGGAATTTAGATTTCAATCAAGTATTATCACACTGGTCAATGTAAACGCACCGGTGAATGCTACAACGAGCTGGTGGTGGCATTTTTACGCACTGGTGATGGCTTAAAAGGAAAAAAAATCTATACCTGTTGACTTTATGATTTATTTATAAGCTTGCATTTATTTTATTTGTGATGATTCCTGGCGCACAGACCAACGGTCACATTGCAGTTTATGGCTCTGTCAAGCAATTGGCGATTTAATTCATGGTTTGGACTGCAAATCCAACACAGTTCTAGAGTTTGCCATGGCAGGTGCTTTTTTCTAGTATAACTGCCTAAATTGAGGGAAATCTGCATGTCTAAACGCAGCTGTTGTCATATTCCCATGAAATAACATCCAAAAAACGATTACCACTTTGTATTTTTTTTCTTGGAAAACTAGTAAATGTTTTATTGAGGAATTTTATTACAACGCACTGGGAGCATTTTTTGACGCATTGATACAACGCACTGATGGTTGCACAGAAGTGATGTGGTTGCTAGTGCAGACTCACCACAGCATTCGCTGTTCACATAAACGTTACAAAAATCGCCATTTCAGCCAGCACATGATATTTCGATATTGTGACGCAGCTCAGGCGAGCCTGTGCAAACGTGCAAACTCCTAAGAGCCTTCGCTGCCAGCACAAGAGAATCTTGATACTTATTGCATTGTCTAGTGACTTTGCCTGCGCAAATATGCAGACTCACCAAAGTATTCGCTGCTGGCGTGAATGGCACACAAATCGCCATTTTAGGCAGCACAAGAGATTTTGTACAGTGACGATGGTTAAGGTAAGCCTATGCAAATGTGCAGACTCGCCAGAGCCTTCGCTGCTCGCACAAACTGGCATTCAATCGCCATTTGAGCCACCACATAAGAATTTTGAACTGGGACGATGGCTCAGACTAGACCAAGCAAATGTGCAGAAAGCCATCGCTGTTCGCATGAATGACACCCAAAAATAGTAAGTGAGTATGATTGGGAAATATCACAATCACAAACTGCAGACAAACCCATGGCACTGAGAGGAATAGCCACAAAACAAGCATGAGACACCAGGAAGACAAACTAAGCAAAGCATCCAGCTCTCACTTTTCACCATCATGATGATCGCAAAACAAGAATGGACATAAAGTAACAAAATATAGAACAAATTACAGAATCCTATAATGGGAGTAACCAACCACCGCCATAGAATAGACAGCAGCCTACACCACTGGGGTGCTAAAATGCATTTTACTGGTACCGAATCATCGCCCTAGATTCTGCTGTTGTCAAAGCACAAAAAAATGTTAAACTCGCATGGAGGCTTCTTAACTATTGCAATGTATCACAACGGTACCAGTAAAATGCATTTTACTGGTACCAAATCATCGCCCTAGATTCTGCTGTTGTTGAAGCACAAAAATGTTAAGCTCGCATGGAGACTTCTTAACTATTGCAATGTATCACAACGGACAAACAATCTCATTAAATTAAAAGTTTTGGGGCCAATCTGAAAAATAGGCAGAAACACTATCAAAGTGCGAATATGGCTAGCTCTGGAGCGTCTCTGGTGAGTCTGCACAATTGCAGAGTCACCCTTGAGCCTTCATCGGTGTACAAAAACCACAACATCTATGCCTATAGACTGTATGATTTCTTTATAAGGTTGCATTTATTTTACTTTTGGTGACACCTGGGCGCAGAAACCGTCAATAACATTGCAGTTTATGGCTCTGCCAAGCAATTGGCGATTTACATCATGGTTTGACCGACAAATCCAACACAGTTGTGGAGTTTGACAGTGACAGGTGCTTTTTTTCTATTGTGACTGCCTAACTTAAGGGAAATTTGCATGTCTATGCACAGCTACAGCTATGTTATCATAGTCATCCAAAAACGATTACTAGTCTCTATTTTTTTCTATGCAGAGAAGGCTCTGGCGAGTCTGTGCATTTTCACAGGCTCACCTGAGTCTTCGTCACTGTACTGAAATATCATGTGCTGACTCAAAAAGCGATTTGTGTGCCGTTTATAAGAACAGTGAATGCTGTGGTGAGGCTGTACCAGCAACCATGGCACATCTAGGCAACCATCAGTGCGTTGTATCAATGCGTCAAAAAATGCTCCCAGTGCGTTGTAATAAAATTCCTCAATAAAACATTTGCTAGTTTACCAAGAAAAAAATACAAAGTGGTTATCGTTTTTTGGATGTTATTTCATGGGAATATGACAACAGCTGCGCTTAGACATGCAGATTTCCCTCAATTTAGGCAGTTATACTAGAAAAAAACACCTGTCACGGCAAAACTCCAGAACTGTGTTGGATTTGCAGTCCAAACTATGAATTAAATCGCCAATTGCTTGGCAGAGCCATAAACTGCAATGTTACCGTTGGTCTGTGCGCCAGGTGCAATCATAAATGAAATAAATGCAAGCTTATAAATAAATCATAAAGTCAACAGGTATAGATTTTTTTACCTTTTAAGCCATCACCAGTGCGTAAAAATGCCACCACCAGCTCGTTGTAGCAACCACCGGAGCGTTTACATTGACCAGTGTGATTATATGATCTCAGCTCTTCAGCGCGAATAGTAAAATATATTTGACTTAAAATAGCTCTAGCAACCCCGAGAGCACTCAATTTTAAAATAGGTAGGAGTGTGTTAACAGAATCCTGGAACCCTTACTCCTTTTTAGACACGATTGAGACCCCTTTCCAGACAAAGATTTGATGAAAACACATATACATTATAGTAGAAAACAATATTGCTCTAGTTTATGCCTAATAAGAGTCCTAATTAGCTTTTTTTAAGTAAATGACTTATTTTCTCATTCATAGTGTTAAATGTATAGTTTATTTGTGTTCTTTTTACCTTGAACGTTAGCCAACACCTTTCCGGACAGGCCCGTATGTTTGAATCCCTTTCCAGATGTTCAGTGACTGGTGAAGCCCATCGCGTTCTAGACAGACACTGATAATAACATGAGCGGATACAGAGAGGGGTCAGGGGTCCGGGCCTCCACCCCCTGAAAAATATAGGTTTCTTAGCAACACTGGTCCAGATCCCCTAAGGAATAACAAAGCTACCAAGCCAGCATTCAATTTTGGGCCATTATCGGCACGCCAGCGATGGCGTTCGCTGGCGGGCTGATGATAACCCGCTCTTAGTGGTATTTGGATCCTCTCTCCCCAAAAACGCGCATGAATAATACCCCTTTGACACGTCCCTACATGTACCCACACATATATGGCGAGAATCAACACCACCCCGGGCCTAACAGCACACTTGACATCCTGATAACCGGAAGTACTTGCTTTGGTCGAAGCAAATTCAGTATACTTTGGAATAAACCAAAGGGCATCGTGGGCTGTACCGCGAATGTGCGGTAAAGGCTGTTCTGCCTTAAGCGACTGTCACACCTTACCGGATAGCACTAACGGACAGTAAAATTCTCTGTCCGTTCGTGTCCGTTTGCATGCGTTACATGTCCGTTCCTCATGCGGCGAATGCGTCCCGTGTCAGGTGATATCTGTTTTGTCCGGTCCCATCCGTTGGCAAGTTTTGGACATGTTCAAAACTTCGAACGGACGCCATCGGATAAATATGTACGGTGGGTTTCTTAAATTTCGTCAGATAATTTGTAAAGCAGAATATAAAATAGCTTGGATCCTGGTCTTCCAGCGCCAGCCTATCTGTATCTACAACTGTCTTGAAGGGAAATTATGCGGTTGATCAGTCTGCAATTGCGTCACATTATGGTACACTTCCAAAGACATTGGTCTCTTTCCAGAAATGTTTGTGTTGTAGTTCACTTTAACGTTTTGTTTAACTCTTCACCAGTGACCAGTTTTGCCATCTGCTGATAACCTTTGCAAACAGTTTGGACCAAGATTAGGCCGAAAGGAACGTCGGCCCTGTCCTAGATCCAAGCTGCTTGACACTTTGACGGTAATCCTGAGAGAGTTTGTCGAAAAAAATGAGAAAAATATATGCGGACAACAAAAAACCATTAAAAAAGTCCCCAGCTTATAAAGAAATAAAAAGTTTAAATTAAGTAGGTCCTAGTTTTACGAATGGTGTGCTAATGTGTCCAATATCAAATTAATAGTTATGACAACCTTAAACATGAACATTTGAAAGAAATCATTGTGTCGGTGTACAATCTCGAATCATTCGGACGCCTCTGATTATTAAGACCTCTGATTCTCAATTACGCGAACTTCTTTATTTTCTCCTCTCGAAACTGCTCTCGTCCTGTCGTCCAGGGCTATTACACGGTGATCATTTTCTTACAGAGGGGGTCCTGATCAGAAAGCACAAATTGGCAATTACATGTATCATAATCGGAACAGTGACGACAGGGGGTGTTCGAAAGGTCTTTTAATATGTCGTGATTCAAGTAGACAAACTCGTCCTTGAGGCGCTCAAACCGTTACATTAATGACTTTCATTATTGGGCCTCGTCGCGAGAAAACCTGTCTTCGGGGTTTCCGACAAAGCGAGTTTCAAACCAGTCTCCTCAGCTACAGAGACTAGTTGGAAAATTGAAAATTCACCTATAGCAAGTTTACATATGATACTTTTCATTAAGCGAATAACAAAGGCGCTGATCAGACTGCGCGGATGCGCAGGCTGGTCTGCGCCTGTGTTGTTCGCAAACCCCCGAAGACAGGTTTTCTCGCATCGAGGCCCTATTATAGGAAATTTATTGAAGATTTTTTCGACGTTTCGGTTGAAACCGATCAAATATTTAGACAGTGAATTGAGAATATACATTCAATATTTCAATATATGAACAAGGGTGCGTATTAGTTTAATCGGGTTCTGTGAGTTGTCAGTCTATTTACATTGTGATTGTTAAGAAGGAAAAATAAGTCTTCCGAGCCGGGCATAAGATCAACAGTGGCTTAAATATACAAAGAGAAGATCAAAGATAAATATGTATGGTCGACTGAGTACTGAGGTCCTCAAACAACATGAAGCTACGGCCAGGACAGGTCATTTAAGAAAAACTCTAACACCCGATATTTCTAAAGATCGAGTTGATAGACTAACAGTGCCAGGAAGCAGAAGTTCCAAGATGGATAAACAACATAGTGATACAGGATCTATGATATCACAGGGAACGGGAAAACTCAAGTTCTTGCGACTGAGACACAAGATTAAACTGTTTGGTGGGTCGTTCTCAAAGAGCGGATCTGAGTCACACGTTGAGAAGCGATATGAGCCCACCTATCAACTCGGGCCCCTCGATAAGACTAGATTTTCTGCCGAGAAGGCTGAACACGTCATCAGAACCACCCTGGAACATTATTTGAAGGACAAACAATACGATCCTAAAAAGTTTCCCGTGCTGTGTAAAAACTTGGCGGAACTGATAAAAGAACGGATAAAAGATGCTGGTTATACGCGCTACAAGTTGGTGGCTTACGTGTTGGTAACCGAGAACCAGGGACAGAGTGTTCGACACGGGAGTAGGTGTCTGTGGCACGCGGAGAATGACAATTTTGCCACGGCATCATATGAGGCGGATGGTTTCACAGCGGTTGGATCTGTATTTGCAACCTATTTTGATTGATTAGAGCTAACAACAAATGTCTTTCTATCCCTGTTGTTATATATTTATAATCTGTTTGGATAACGCCTTAAATGTCTCTTGTAACTATGGTAACATGCCAACACTGCATCCATTAGTGTTGGGTATGCCACATGTATAGCATAAGAACTTCAAAGTTTGGTCGGAAGAGCAAGTGAAAAGTTCCAAAATGGATTATGCTAAATCTCGGCTTGCCATACAGTATCGTCTATTTTATGTCTCGTCATATAGACGAATATAGTACTTTAAGCCTGCACTCAAGTTTGACGAAACTATGGCATGGCCGTTGTCATATTCTCAACGCAGTTGGAAAATGAGAGGCCTTTTCAAACAAATTATGGCTCTTCATTTAGAATGACTGATTTATATGTTTGATGTTGTTTATGTTGTTCTACGCATGCCAACCCAAATTCACCGTCCTCCATTGAGACACTGTACTGATGACTGTGCTGACTGATCGTGTTCATCAACCAAAGGCTTCGGGAATCAATATAAGTGCACAAGATGATCATGACCTTCGATCTTAGAATGTGTTTGTTACTCGTGAAATTCGAAGAGAGTTGCACGCTGCGACAATGAATCGAAAATGTGCACATGTATAAAGTTCTTTATTTAACGGATATCAAATCACACATTGTACGTGTTGATACATTGATTATTTTATGTTTTTCTGTGTACTTTGCTATGGAGATTCGATGAGCACCGAAATCAGTCCCCGCTACCAATTCTTTATATTCTGCTGCAGTTTAACAGTCAACAACGTTTCTATCGTGGCCAGGACTTACATGTAGGTGTAAGTCCTATTACGCAGAGTTAATACGCACGCGCGTTATGAAGCGCTGAATTAGTTACGCACCTCAAAATGGAGACTACTGAAACGAATAGTGTTTTTCATCAATTGCAGCCCTTTTCAGAACATGTACTTCTCTAAAAGGAAAGAATTTGCTCCCAGAGGGAACGAATTCTGTCCCTTATGATTGGAAATCCTGATTTCCACATTAGGTGATTTCACCTGAATCTGTACAGCTCTGACCACATGTACACGTATATTCAGTCAGGACACGATCTTACATATGTTGAGACCGTGTATCAATTAAAAAAGCATAATTCTAGAAAAGTCTCTTTCAACTATTTCCCAATCATATCACATTATAAGAGTGAGTTATCCTACGTACCACACGATTACTGAACGAATCTGTGGTTTACTAGTACGGGTCTTACTACTTAAATCAGCCCAAGGGAGAGAAAAGTCTCTATGAAAGCAAATGGCCGGTCTGGTGTTCGAACCCATGTCCCCACTACAACGGTCCATTCAGATTTATCATTAGACTTATGTCGATTGCGATATGCGGACCACCATCCTTTGCTATCAACCTACCACCTATATACATGATATAAGGGCAAAAAAGTTTCATAAAGCTTGTGGCAATACTTTATTAATTTTAGTTACCGTCACGCGAAAGCTTTTTAGCTCAGCATATAAATTTGGGTCAGCCTATGAGGTCGGTAAATAAAATGCTAGTTACTGCATATATAAGCTATCCACTGCACTTTGTAAAAGTAAGTGTAAATTTACACCAAATTTGATGACAGCTGAACTGCCACTGATATCGGTGTAGCGTTTCAACTGCTTTAAAACCTATGTTCTGTTCGATTGTATTGATCCAGAGAATAACTACAAGAACAAGTTCCGAGGTTATAAAACTTTTTTCATGTTCAGCTGAACTGAGCATGATTTTTCAACTGCTCATAAAACTAAACTGCTAAAAAATGAAGACTTTTCTTGCTTACAAACTCCAAGATGTTGTATTTCTCATGCAAAAAAGTGTCTTAAAAATGCCAACAATTGTTGACATTTTCACATTAAATTTTATAAGCATGGTATTTTATTATCAGTTGAGTTGAGCATGAAAAAAAGTTGTACAACCTCAGGGCCAGGTAGGATTTTATAACACTTTTCACCGGAGAAATATTGGCATTCAGTTGTTTTAGTTGGAAAGTAAGTGTTAGTTTACACCAAAATGGGTGGCGGCAAGCTGCTGCCACCCATTTGGGAGTTAACTTACACGTTTTTACAGTGTGCGATTATATGCATATTCGTATGAATTTAGAAAATGATAGTCAGCAGCAAGTGTGCTGTCTGATCTACACAATTTGGCTATTTTCCCCAGTAAATATCTAAAAGGGGGTCACGATTGGTGACCCGATGGTGGCCCGACACTGTATGCTGGCTAAACAGTTTTTTCTCGTGACGCGCCTCATCTAGGAACGGTAGGACTATTATTATTTTTCCTTTGAGTTAACTTAATGTAGATGTTAAATGTTCTTTTAAAATGTCTTATGTCATACAAGGACATGTTAACATATTAGAATTTGAATTGAAAAGTAAATTATGATTTATGAAACTCGGAAAATTAAACAAAAAATTCGTACGTCGCTTGACAGTGGTGTATTTGCAAAAGACTCGGCATGTTCACCCGTTTCGCAAACAATATTTACCATAAGTGCCAGCACCCTACAAGCAGCGGGGATCAGCGGGGCTCCATTTAGGTCTAATTTTGGTCTGATCTTCACCCCTTGTGCAAGCTAAAGAACCCTACAGTAATTTAGATATGGTTACTTGTCTGCTTTCATCCTGAAATCCGGAGTGTAAAAAGTACACCTGCCGATAATGCTCGTGAAAGCGTCAGGCAATATATAGAGAGAGAAAGAAAGAAAGAAAGAAAGAAAGAAAGAAAGAAAGAAAGAAAGAAAGAAAGAAGCGAAGGCTCTGGCGAGTTTTCATTTCTCACCGAGGCAATAAGTAAAAAATCTCGTGTGCCGACCCATTTTTGATGTAATGATCCATCAGCTTCCCTCGTCTAACAGCCCTCCCTGTTCATAATCAGTACATAATCACTAAATATTTGACGTTCAAGATGTCTCAATTACTCAAAGCAATATTATCAGGTTATATTTGGTAGGGATTCCTTCAGAAAGTCGGATTGCTTGACAAAGGCCAGACAAGGTTAAACTGCTTTATACCAAGGCGTGACATCTCGAGAAAGCCTGTCTTTGGTGTTTGCAACCAAGCAAGACCGAGCTTCTGAACTCTTTGTAAAATACGAAAATAAAAACAAGAAATTATGACATGGAAATGCCACATTCACAGACCACTCCGCGGCACCGCGAGGAAGAGACACAGAACCCAGACATAATCAGATCCCACACACCAAAAAGAATACAAATGTACAACCAAAGCAAACCAACTAGCTCTCTCTTTCCCGGCGATACGACTGCAAAACTAGAAAGGAAATAGAATAATACATAACAAAACCCGAACAAAACACAAAACCCCCACACTCAACCCAGCAGGCACATGACGATGAAACAACATCGTTTCAACGTCGACGCGGCGTCATGAAGTCGCGTCGACGTAGATTCTACGTTGCGTGCCTGCTGGGAACATTGGATAACAACTGTAAGTGTCTTGAAGCGCCGGCCTGGTTCACAAGATCTTAATAAAGGTTTAACTGGATTAAGGCCAACCTAGGATCACCATCTGACAATTTTGTAGGGCTCATATCCCCAATGATACATGCCAAGATAACAGGATATAATTCCCAGCTCCTCCAGCCCTTCGGGTGTGGCCACGCGTGCATATGACCTTAGCTGTTGGTAGGACGTTAAACACAAACACACAGAAAGCCTAAGGTCATAATGCATTTGGTTCTTTGGACAAGCGCATCCAGAAAATTTTGTCAGAGGGGGTCCAACTTTGACGTTTTTGGCCTTTTTTTTGATGAAGGGAGAGATACCACTATAATACTATAAGCGGGCCACCAGCAGCCCGCCAGCGAAACGCCATTTAAATGGCGTTTCGTTGGCGTGCTGATGATGGCCCAACATTGAATGCTGGCTTGGTAGCTTTGTGATTTTTCAGTGGATCCGGACCAGTATTGCTAAGAAACCCTATATTTTTGTGATTTTTCGGGGGGGGGGGGGGGGCGACCCAATATCCCCCCTCTGGATCCGCGCATGTACATGTGTTTGACAGCCACTCTGGTCATGTGACCTGAACCATATTATTCACATTTAAGTTGACTAGTCCAATGGATGTTCCATATTAAATTTGACTTCAATCAGCTAAGTGGTGTCTGGGAATTGAATGTTTGAATATATTGATGGCGGTCATGGCTTAAACGTCAATCTTGAATATTTACTTATTCAGTCATCGTCTCATTATATCAAACATACCTAGCTCAGTGACCTGTGTCTTATATAGGTCACTGCCTAGCTTCAATAATGACTTTGGCTTCATTAGTTATTGAAAAATCAACTTTTCAAATTGTTTCAAATTTAAACGCATGAACAATCATATTTACCTTTCCGTAAACCATGTAAACGTATGATCGTTATTTGGCATCCAAAATGCTACTTACAAAGGCTCTATGATATTGGCTATTATGTTCCAGGAATGAAAACGTTGTTTTGGGCATGACAGTCACTTTGGCCGCGTGACCTTGAAAATAGTCGTATTTAGGTTGTCTCATCTAATGGATGCTCCAGATGAAATTTGTTTCAATTGGCCCTGTGGTCTCTGAGAACATATATATGTTTAAATATAATGATGGCAGTTTAATAAGAGCGACCTTGGTTGAATGGTCAATGGTCAGCCTTGACCTCCATTACTTATCTATAAGCATTACATTGTCTCATGAGATTAACAAATGGCCGGCTTCATCAGTTATAGAATCTCTTTGGAATCAAATATGATCTTGCCGTAAAGAAGGTCAAGGTCAGCCTAAGACCACCATTGGAAATAGCTTGGTAAGGCCCACATCCAAAATGTTACATACCAAAGCCCAATGGCATTGGTTTTTTGGTTCTAGAGAAGAAGGTTGAGAGGTTTATCATATAGAGACGTGGCAACCACCTTGGTCTTAATACCTGAACATTATAGTCATATGTAGGTTTGTCTTCTCTAATGGATACTGCCTATGTAACTTGACTAGTTTCTGAGAAAAATATGTTTAAATATATTGATGGCAGACCAATATAAGCGACCTTGGCTGAAAAGTTAAAGGTCACCTTGACCTTTTGACACTTATCTATAACTATTGACTAATGAGTGCATTGTTTACGAATCCAAGATACAATTAGTGACAATAAATGTTATATTATTTTGATAGTTTGTTCTCAAGAAGCCATCATGATTGATAGTCAAACAAAAACACAAGGTAGGAAGGGCTCGAGGAAGGTTATGACAGGTTCGAGAAAAAAGGGCGCGTATACCCAAGAAAATTATCGCAAACTGGGTAAATCCATTTCTCGTACATACATGATACGGACAGTCTGGATACGGATTCCTAGATCTAAAAAAGTCTAAACTTTTAACCCAGACATGCCTAGTGTCATTTTGTGGGACATGTGCAGACAGTGGAGACCTAGATCAGATGTCAGAGAATATGGCGTCTGATCAGGGTCTCCACTATTTGCTTACAGAGTGTTCTGTTACAGAAAACTACCGCCCAGCAACACTTAAAACGAAAATGGACTGATCCAATCGATAACGATGGGAAATTTCATTTGGCTTAAATGGGTTAAAATCCTGTCCTATTACTTTAAGTGTATGAGTGATGCTCAGACTCGCCCAGAGTCCCGGCTGGTCGGTTGTACCGGATAAGTAATGCCATGGAGACTATATTTAAAAAATCTCGTACAACATAATGACTTGGACTTCTCATCTTTGTTGTAAATCGTTATATTCCGTACTTGACGAACGGTCACAAATTCGAGCCGAACTAAAACAATTATAATTTCCATCCAATTTCAAAATTATTTATTATTTTGCATTAGCATGACAAAACAAGTAGCCCAATGGACAACGATCGCTCACCGGAGAGCCAACATGATGTTTATACACCATATTTTACAATGCTCAAAGGCAGGTTACTCTGAACTTGAAACCGCGATAAGGACTAAATTCAAACAAGATACATGTATGCCCATTCTGCTTATCTCCAAGTATCAAAAAGATCTGAATTAAAATGGCCAAGAAAACCTGGGGAAACTTTATTTTCATACGCTCAAGGGCATCTAACTCATTAGTCAGTGGTGGGATCAGATCGAAATTCAAAAGTCATCCCAGCTTTAGTGCAGCCTTGTAACCTACAAGAATGAAGATCAAATAAAAAATGAAGGTGCTAGAGTGGTAAGAACATTTCTCCAAATATAAGTCTTGTTGATTATTCCAGACGCTCAATTGCAGCTAACTCTGAAGTCTAAAGTGCGAGCTGGGCGAAATTTCGAACTGATCCAAGTTTTTATGGTTGCAATAATGAAATTCCAATCGAAAATGAAAGTCCTAGAGTGGTCACAACTTTGAATACCATTTTTAAAGGCCCTAAAGGGCAGCTAACTCTGTAGCCGGTGGTGGGGTGGGCCGAAATTCAAACTCATCCAAGCTTGAATGGTTTTCATTGTTACCTACAAGAACGAGAAGATCCATTCTATAATGAAAGCGCAAGAGCAGTCACAACATTTATCCCATTGTAAGTCTAAGGGAATATTTCAGGTCGCTAAAGGGTAGCTAACTCCACAGTCCCCGATAACTCCGCAGTCCTAGGTTAAATCCGGCTGAAATTCAAACTAATTCAAGATTTTATGGTTGTCCTCATTACCTACAAGAATGAAGAAGATCAAATCAAAAATGAAAGTGCTAGAGTGGTCACACCATTACACATCAATTTATTTTTTAGACGCTTAAGGGCAGCTAACTCCATAGTTGAAAATGGGATCTGGTCGAAATTCAAAGCCAGCTAAGTTTTTATTGTTGGTATAGTTACCTGCAAGAAGGAGGAAGATCCATTCAAAAATGAAGACGCTAGAGTAGTCTCAATATTTCTCCCATTATAAGTATATGGGATTTTTTCCAGACGTTCAAGGGCAACTAACTCCGCAGACCATTGTCCGATCTTGCGAAATTTGAAAAACATTCAAGATTTTATAGCTGCCCATGTTACCTGCAAGAATGAAGATGATCCAATCAAACAAGAAGGCGCTTTGAGTGCTCACATTAAGCATTGATTTTTCAGACGCTCAAGGGCAGCTAACTCAGTAGTTGGTGATGGGATCTGGCAGAAATTCAAATTCACCCAAGCTTAAATAGTTGTCCTTGTTACCTAAACCATCAAAAATGAAGGCGCTAGAGTGCTCACAACATTTCTCCCATTATAAGTCTATTGGATTTTTCCAGACGTTCAAGGGTAGCTTACTCCGCAGACCCTAGTCGGATCTTGCTGAATTTCGAACCCGTCCAAGCATTTATGGTTGTCATTATTACCTGCAAGAATGAAGAAGATCCAATCAAAAAAAAGAGGAGCTAGAGTGCTTATTCAGTGATTTTCCATACACTCAAGGGCAGTTAACTCGAACTCATATAAGCGTTAATGGTTGTCCTTGTTACATGCAAGAATAAAGAAGGTTCATTAAAAATGAAGGCACTAGTGTGTTCACATTATTTCTCCCATTAAGAGTCTATGGGGATTTTTCCAGACGCTCAAGGGCAGTTAACTCCGCAATCCCAGCGCGTCCAAGCTTTTATGGTTGTCGTTACCTGCAAGAATGCTATATATATGGGAGCTAGCTGTTGCCATGGAAACCAGAGTTCTGGTCTGATCTGGTTCAAAACCGTCTACAGCCTATCCCCAAACCCAATAATGCTCCAGATGAAATTTGATTTTGATCAGCCTGCTGGTCACCTTGTGAGCTTTCGGCTCAGATGAGCTAAAACGCAACAAATTTCACATATAGGCAAGTTTTAAGCCATGTAGAGCACCCATTTACCAAATAAACAAAAACTGCAAATGCTAAATAAATACAAATTCGATTTTTCGTGATGTTACTAAACTGGTAAGATTCTTATTGTCCACGAACGCCAAAAATTGTCTCGTAGAACTCGAATCATGCTTACAAATTTTCCTTTTGCTTACATTCAGCATACTTAGGAGGAATCTATGACAGACTATTCCTTCATTGTTCTTCATTAGTGGAGAGAGTGTGTAAACAGAACATCTAAGTAAACATTAACATAGAATCGGGTTAACTACTGTCTTCTAGTATCATTGAAATTAATCTTAACCCTTAATTTTATGCGCCAATCTCAACAAAAGTCGTCTGCTTTTCTCGTCTGCTGAAATGTTTAAGAAGCCTCTATGGCAAACAGTGTGGACCCAGATCAGACTGTTCCTATAGGAGCAGTCTGTTCTGGGTCCACGCTGTTTGCTTCTATACTTAATTCGTCAGTAATGTTAGGCACTTATTTGCAGCAGACGACTTTAGCAGACGACATTTTCAGATGCATTTTTTCTTGTCGCTTTAAGGGTTAATGAACCTGAACAATACTGAAAAGCCCATCCATAAAACAACAACACAAGCAAAACTTTATCAGCCTGTGTCATGCTAAATGAAGTAAGATGATCCAGGACCTATTTGTAAATTACAGTAAACCTGTCTTAAGCGGCCACTCAAAAAGAAGACCAAAATGGGTTTTCAAGACCGATTATCGCTTAATGTAGGTCAAAAGTATGGGATCATTGTGCAATACTTTCGACCTTCATTAAGCTACCATTTGTCATTAAGATCTCTTTTATTCTATTTTTGAGTGACCATTTAAGACATGTTTTGTTGTTGTTGCGGGATTCTGTTGTTGTTGACTTGTTTATTGTTACCCCCATTGTGGGAGTCTGCAATTGTTCTATGTTTTGTTGTACGTTACTTTATGTCTAATCTAGTTTTGCAATCATCTTGATAGGGAAGAGAGAGCTGGTTGCTTTGCTGAGTTTGCCTTCCTGGTGAATCGTGATTGTTGTGAGGCTCTTCCTCGCGGTGCCATGGGTTTGTCTGCGGTTTGTGATTGTGGTATTTCCTGATCATACTCACTATTTACTGTAGGTTATCGAACGATCCAATCCTTGTTCATAATTAACAAGAACCGTGTAGATCGTGGTCTAAGAGAGAGATAGAGAGAGAGAGAGAGAGAGAGAGAGAGAGAGAGAGAGAGAGAGAGAGAGAGAGAGAGGGGGGGGGAAGGGAGAGGGGGAGAGAGAGTTATGACTTTCTTCGTCCGTTTCATTGTTTTGAAGAAAAAAAGTGTAGATCCAGATCAGCTGACTCATTGAGACTCTTTTCAACACATTATGAATCCATATTAACAAATGAAGTTACACAATGTCAAGCTGGAAATGGGAGGGTCCCTCCCAATTTCCAGCTAGACATTATGTTATTCCATATTTACTTATTTCAAATGGCCTCGAGTTACCACGCCATGTTCTTGTAGTTTGAAAATAATTTCTTTTGTTGATTTAATAGTTTTCTAACTTTAGATATGTAGGTATTCCATTTGAATATGACATTGAAATCAATTGTGATTTTCTTGTATTGAGTTACCATTTAATACTGTCAGTTTTATCAATCATATTAGACATATGGAATGGTAAAAATCGCCCCTTCAAATTCATACAACCAAAGAAAAGGATTAGCTCCATGTTGGTGTCGCCGTTTTACGTTTGTGCGGATTGCTATATCATATGCGCGTTTTTTTCTACGAAAGTGCGGAAAAGGTACTATCATATGCGCGTTTAAATTGCGCGGTTTTTAATTACTTTTATATGTCACTTGGACAAGTATATATCAAGCCGCGCAAACGTAAAACGGCGGGACAAGTTACACATGGCTATGAGCTTTTCTTCTCACCCACCAATATAAACAGTTAGGAAGTGTTTTGGGGTACCATGATCAATGTGTAAACTGGCAATTTAACCCTTAAAGGGCCAAGAAAAAAATGCATCTGAAAATGTCGTCTGCTAAAGTCGTCTGCTGCAAATAATTGCCTAACACTACTGACGAATTAAGTATAGATGCAAACAGTGTGGACAACAGACTGCTCCTATAGGAGCAGTCTGATCTGGGTCTACACTGTTCTTAAACATTTCAGCAGACGAGAAAGCAGACGATTTTGTTGCGATTGGCGCATTAAGGGTTAAATCCCCCGGCGATAAAGCAGTATCACTTGCATACTAAGTAAAGCTCCTGTTTTAGGCTTAACTCCTTATAAATCCTTTTTAGAAGCTGACGGAAGAAAGAAACGACAAACATTCTCATGGAGTTTATTAATGTGTCAAAGTCTTCAGCCAAACAGTTGCTTACCTCATTTAAGCTGTCCTTAACACTTGGCAATGCCAGTTTGCCAATTTGTGGTTGTAAAAGTGGTGTGCCTGTGTGCGTGCGTGCGTGCGGGCGGGCTGCGTGCGTGCGTGCGTGCGTTTAACGTCCGGCTAACTGCTAAGGGGCCACAGCTTGAAGTCCCATCCGACAAGGGATCACGCACCCCTGGTTTACAAGGTGAGTCACGCGTGTCTCCATAACACCACAGCAGCTCCATAAAGCATCCTTTATCTATTACTTAAGGAGCATGTTATGTAAGCAAACAATGAACATCCGGATCAGAAGCCGCATTTGGCAATGTCTGATCTTGGACTGCACTGCATGACTATGTCCTATAAAATCGATGATATGCTTATATGTAGTTTAGGATGCACATAGCGGCCTTAAAATGCATAACATGAGACATGCAAGGGTCTGGATAGGGATGTTTGAATTTCTTTTATCAGTAAAATAAACAACCTAAAAACTCCATATCCTTTTAAAATACTGAAAATATTTGCCTTTTCTTTGAAATATTCTGTTTTTCGTTTTGCCCTTTTCTCTAATCAATTAATCCCCGTTATCACTCATGTTACAAGTTCCTCCCATATAATGGCTTAACTGAATGCAAAAGAATAGAGTAACCTTGCTCAAGATAATTGTTGGCATTTTTTAACATTTATGAGCAGAATAAATACAACACAAGTTTAAAAGCAAGAATTTTTTAGCCCTTTAGATTTTATGAGCAGTTGTAATTTCATGCTCAGTTGAGTTGAGCATGAAGTTTTATAACCTCAGACCAGTACACACACAAATATACCTGCTCAGCTGTTTGTCTAGCATTCTAGTTAAGCGAGTTTGTGCTTAAAGTCCCACCTATGGAGACGTGACCATGGCTTCAGTTTCATCCGACAGGTTGGAGAATTGAACGTAGGACCCCTTGGTATGGGGCAAGTGGTTTATCCACTACACCATGAGATTGACCGTTCCTATAATTATAAGTTTGGTTGGGTTGATGCTTAACGTCCCAGTCAACAGCTATGGTCGTGTCAGGACGGTCAGTTCTCCTAACCACACTTTTTCCTGGGAAAGCTTGACTAAGCAGTTAACCAGTACTTCTTGCACTTACTTTTGCTTGTAACTGACAGCAACCCTTCTTGAATCAGCCGAAGGGAGTAGAATTGATGTAGATATTATTTCATGATCAACCTCCATGAAAGTATGGGACCGAGCTGGGCGGCAGGGAGGAGAGTGGTGGTAAAAATTATTTCATGATAAATCTCCACAAAAGTATGGGACCAGGCCGGGATCAAACTTGCGACCTCTGGATCTGCAGTCACACAGGTATCTGCAGTTAACCATGTTAACGACTGCCCTATGCAGTCCAGTATATCATTCTGGGCTCGGACCCAATAATATACTGGGTCCGAGTTCTGGGTGAAGCCAGTGAAATTATAACACTACCTAGGTAGCAAACATCAATTGCATGCATAGGTTTAGATAAACAAAAAAATGAGTGTAAAATTGTAAATATTTTCTTACCCACCAGTTTTAACATATGTTTTGGGACGGTTCTTTTGAGTACCAAAAACATGTTTTGGTTGAGAAATAAGAAAATAATTTTGTTTTATGCACTCTTAACTAAAGGCCCGGGCACGATCAGAACATGTGAATATGCAGGCTGGTATTTCCATTTGCTGCTTGCAACAAAACTATTTTCATGACATGGCTGAAACTAATATCATTCTAAATCAAAGTTTTACTTAACCCATATAAGCATAGCATCCTTTTTGTTTTTGTTGGACATAGGCAAACAGCGTCTGATCTGATCAGGGTCTCCGCTGTTTGCTTGCAGAATATTCTATTAAAATTTTGAATAAAAATACCACCCAACATCCCTTAAAAAAGAAATGGACTGTTCCAATTGATAACGGTGGGAAAGTTTATTCAGCTTAAATGGGTTAAAGTGCCAGTATACATTAAAAAGAGTGGCAATGGTTCAAATATCTTTCTCTGTTACATGAGCAAGATGGGATGCTACAGAACCTTGCATGTCATCAGTGTTTGTACTGTTTATTATCAAAAAGCTTCATCCCAAGAAATCTGAACTCTCTTACTGCTACATGTAGCAGCAACTTTTGTCATCAGCTGATAACCTTTGCAAACAGTTTGGATGCAGATCAGAACCAACAGAATGTCAGTCCTGATCTGCTCATCATGGAGATGGTTCTTTCGTGTACCCAAACATATGTTTTGGTTGAGATATATATTTTTTAAATTACGCACTTTTATTTTAGGCCCTATCTATACAATATTCAACAATGAAAGTAATTCAATAATCACAATCTTGTGTCCCCTTTCAATGAAAAGTAGGGCATTCCAACAAGAATGGAAGAGTCTATTCAGCATGTATGGGTTAAACCCAATCCAGACTCTAACACATGTTCATTCTTATTCCATAATTAACACAACGCCATTGAAAAATTTCATTTTATTTACATTTTATCAGTATAACAGTAGAAATAACAAGACAAATTTGTTGAATTTTTATATCCCCTTTAGAGAAACATGTAAATCACAAAACATAAATCCCATTTATCTAGACCCTTAGTTCACCTTGAATATCATTCAGATCATAATATAAGACTGCCAAGTATGTTTTAGTGCTTAGATTAATAAAAAATATACTTATCTGCACAATTTCAATATCTAACCTTTCAACCCAACCCCAGAGGTCAGGGGTGTGTGTAGTCAATGTTTTAGCTTGCATGTTGGTCTACACTTCTTTCACTTTAATTTGATATGCAATGTTACCACTTTCAGAAAAGAAAAACAATTTGACCTTTTGACCCCATCCCTGGGGTCGAGGGTATGTGTAAGGACAGATATTTGCTTTCATGGTGCTCTATGCTCAATTCCCTTTAATTTGATATGCAACATGACTACTTTCAGAAAAAAAAATGGTTTGACCTTTTGACCCCACCCCCGGGTCGAGGGCATGTCTGTCAGCAAAATATTTGCTATCATTTTGCTGCATGCGTCGTCAGCTTTAATTTGATATGCAACATGATCATATTCAGAAAAAGTTCAATTTTGGCCTTGGCCCCACCCTTTAAATCCACACCAGGGGATTGGACACAGGCCTTCAGACTAAAATCCTGTTTGATATGTTTCAAACCTATTGCTCCTCTGCCTGCATGCAAAATTTCAGCACATGACAACTGCCTTAGTTATTGCAAAATTTAAATAGGTGGGGTCAAACGGATGGAGTAAAATTTTGTCACTGCCATGCTTATCTACAGGCACTGGGCAATCATGGTGTATAGTGAAAAGTTAATAAATATAATAGCTTTGAGGAAATGTGAAGAAAATTACACAAAAAAGCTAATATAGGTTTTGCATTATAATTGCCTATACTAAGACAAGGGCAATTACTCAAGTGTTAAGGGGTCGATTTTGACGAAACTTATCGGATATCGTGAGTCCTTGGTACTAATCATTTTTCCCCAGGATGCATCAAATCTGACCAATAGGTACCGAGATATGTATCCAGACAGACAAAAAATGTGGACGGACAGAACGACCCCAAAACTATATCCCTCTGACTTCGTTGGGGAATAATAAATCAGTATTATCATATCACCATACATTGGATGATGTAAAAAATCTCTGTATTTCCAAACGTCAGAGAGACTTACTACAAGAATTCCTAAGAAATAATTCTCTTATTTCTCAACCAAAACACATGTTGTGGGTACTCGAAAGAACGGACTCAGTGATACGGTTCTTTTGAGCACCCCAAAAATTTGTTTAATCTGATGGAGAAGAAAATATTTACAATTTTACACACAAAAGTTTTATTTACCTTAACCTGTGTAAGTATTTACCCTACATATCCAAAGAATTGAGCAAACTGTGTAGACCCAGCTGAGACTGCTCATAAAAATTATCCATGTATCAGAGATTGCCCAATAGAGGTCAAATTCAGTTTAAGCCATTTTATACGCCGACCATGCGGCCCTTCACTGTTTGCCTTCTCTGTAATTTTATGCTGTTTTTGTCATCTGGTGTTTTTTTTGTTTTTTGTTTTTTTCAAATTCATCTTTTTGAAATATTCTTTCAGGAATATCATCAGAGTGTCAAACAGTTTAGATCCAGATTAGGCCCGACTATTTGTCGGGCCCGATCTGGGTCCAAACCGTTTGCCAAGAGTATTAACAGACGGCACTAGCAGATAAAGAGTTAATTATGTAAAGTTATCTTTTAACTGTATTCTAACTCTAAAAGCAATATCATCACACATCATAGCTTTTGACTTTGATAAGCTTCTGATGTGTTGGTTTTAATTCCCAATCAGCTGTATAATCAAAACTGCCTATTAAATAATTCATTTGGCCACATATTGACAGAATTTGACGTTTCCTGTTGCCATAAAACATGTAAACATCAGCAGTCATTTGCAGACAAAAAAATTAAGCAATGGTTTCCTTAACTCTTTACCTACCATAGGGCCAATTAAGAAAAAATAAATTGCGTAAAATTGTGATTGTTTTCTTATTCGTCAGTTTAAACATGTGTTTTGGGTCATCTCATCGAGACGGTTCTTTTGAGTACCCACAGCATATGTTTTGGTTGAGAAATAAAAAAAAATATATAATTTATCAGTAATTTTTCATGCTTTTTTGTCATCTGCTGATTTTCTCAAAATCAACTTTTTTGAAAATTTCTTTCAGTAAATATCATCAGCGTGTCCAACAGTTTGGATCCAGATCAGGCACAACCTACAATTGAGCCACTACACTTCTCAAACAGCCTGAGAACCCCTGGTAGCGCAGTGGCTCAGTGGTAGAGGGCTTGCCTCAAGACTGTTGGGCCGCAGGTTCAAGCCTCGTGGGCGTCACTGCCTTGTGTCCTTAAGCAAGACACATTAATCCTAGCTTACCAGGATGACCTGTCCCTACAAAACTGAAAGATTGTTGACGGGATGTCAAGAATCAAGCAATGATTTTATTTTGATGCTTTTGGAGAAGAACTATATAAGCTACACGCTTCCGTTCTTATCCTCATCTTATTGTATCAAGTTGCATTTACCATGTACAAATTAATTTGAGTAAAATATGTTTAAACCATGAATCCAATCAAACAAAACAAGGCCTGAGAACCTCGCAATTTGCATGAGAATTTTCGTGTTTTTGACAATGGCTTCAAACAGCTATGGGCATAGGTATTCATGCAAGAATAACCTTTTGTATACTTTTAAATTCTTCCGTATGGCCCAGAGGTTATAAAACTTTTTCCATGCTCAACTCAGCTGAGCACGAAATTTCAACTGCTTATAAAACTAAACTATCGACAAATGAAGAAGTTTCTTGCTTTAAGTCTCTCAGATGTTGCATTTATCATGCTAATAAATGTTAAAATGCCAACAATTGTTGGCATTTTAACATTTATGAGCAGGATAAATTTCATGCTCAGCTGAGTTGAGCACGAAAAAAAGTTTGATAACCTCGGGACCTGATCTGAGTATTTGCTCAGTCCATGACACAGTGAAATGGGTCAGTCCTGTAGTAGGAAATATCTGCTCTCTGAAGTGACGACAGCCTATCAACTCTGATGCCATAGATTTGGGCATCTTAACAATTGACTTGCTGTGAGAAAGTGATTTAAATCCTCTGCTTCTGTTGCTGTGGACTAGACTTTGGTTCTGAAAAAAGATAAACCCAGAATACCTTTCAACATGTAGTTTTAAGAACACACACATAAAATCTACTGATTTTTGTTTTTTGGGGCAAATTAAAAAATACCAAGAGAATCTGCAGGTCCTGTAGCGCTCCCCTGATCTCCTTAATAATATTAAAATAGATCAAGGTCAAATTAGGTTTATTATCTAAACATATTTTGCTTTCCTTATTTAGGCATGGCAGCCATTTTGGTCATGTGACCAGAACAATTTGTATAAATTTTGATTATTATATCGAAGGAGTCTTCATATGAAATTTGAGTTAAATTGGCCTAGTGGTTACTGAATAAACTATGTTTTGATATATTTATGGGACTCCAATATGAGTGACCTTGGCAGAAAGATCAAAGGTCAACCTTGACCTTTGCAACATATTTTAGTCATTATCTCATTAGGTCTAACATATCAAGTGAGAATTATGACTTTGACTTCAAAAAAATAATTTTTCAATTTGTTTCCCATCTGAATGCATTAGGAAGCAAATTTGAGCTTGATGTGAACAAACTTGGTAGGCCAACCATTCTGGATACTACATACCAATTCCCAAGGTCATCAGAATTCTGGTTCTGGAGAAGATTTTTAAAGGGTTTTTTCCATATATGAAACAAAAACAATTTGTGTAAATTTGGGCTAACTCTTCATATGAAATTTGAGTTCAATTGGCCAGGTGGTTTCTGAGTAAACTATGTTTTAAATATTGATTGGACTTCAAAATGAGCGAGCTTGTCTGAAAGGTCAAAGATCAATCTTGACCTATGGAACCTATATATAGCCATTGTCTCATTAGATTAAACATATCAATTGAGAATGATGACTGGTTCATCAGTTTTCAAAAATCAAGTTTTCAAAGTTTTTCCCATTTAAATGCATAAGGAAGCAAATTTGACCTTGATGTTAAGTAGGTCAAGGTCAACCTAGGATCATTTGAGCAAAATTGGTAGGCCCTGCATCCCCAATGCTTCTTACCAAGTCCCAAGGTCATTGTCCTTCTGGTTCTGGAGAGGAAGATTTTTAAAGGGTTTTTACCATGGGCATGGTGGCCATCTTGGTCATGTGCAGGGCTAACCCTGCCATTAGCCATTGTAGCCATTTTCTACTTAATATGTAGAGTGGCTTCAAATATAAGTCATTGGCTAAAAGTACAGTCTAAGTAGTTTAAAATTATGTATTTGCGAAAAAGTGTATTTTGATCAGCTTTTGGATTTTCCAATATTTCTTTTGTTATTCCTTCACACTATTATTGTGCCATACTTTACATCTTTGGATGTTGGATTTTTTCAATACTACCAGGGTGCCAAAAAGTTTAATGTCGGGCCTGATCTGGGTCCAAACTTTTTGCAAAGGTTATCAGCTGACAACAAAGTTGCCCCATTGGCAAAGAATCAAATGCAAAACAACTTGTTCATACTACTTTCTGGCTAAAACCTTGGCTAAAGTTAATTTTATTTGGCTCCAACTATTTCCATTTGGCTAAAGTGTTGGCTACAACAAATTCTGAGCCAGGGTAAGCCCTAGGCTGATGTGAACAAACTGTAGTTCCCTTCTCCTATGGAGTATCCATATGAAATTTCAGTTCAATTGGCCCAGTGGTTTTAGAGGAGAAGATGTTTGAAAATGTTGATGGGTGGACGGACGGCGTCTGTCCGGATACAAGAGTCATTGGTACACTATTAACTCACCCATGAGCCTTGGGCTCATGTGAGCTAAACATTAAATCTAAATCTGTATCTGAAAGCTTACTGTTGGGATGTAACAGACTTAAAGAAAATGTCAGTTTTGACTATTATAACATAACACTGTCTGACAAAGATAATTTTCTACTCCAAAATCCCACCCTTTAGACTTAAATATCAAATATAACCCAATCCGGAGTGCAGTGGCCCAGTGGTAGAGTGCTTGACTCGAGACCGAAGGGCCATGGGTTCGAGCCTCACCAGCGTCACTGTTTTGTGTCCTTGAGCAAGACACATTAATCATTGCTTAGTACTGGTTCAACCCAGGAAGACCCATCCCTACATTACTGAGGAATTGTTGACTGGGGTGTAAAGAATCAAATCAAACAAAACTAATATAACCCAATGAGACCACTGTGAAACATGACTTTTTGCAAAATGCTTTACCCACTCCTGTAAATTGCAGATCCAGGTCAACTGGCTTCTGATGCAGTCAGCTGATCAAGATCCACCCAGTTTTATCCACACAATGAACCATTGTTAATTATAAGCACAGCTCATTTATTCATAATAAGAAAATTTTGGTCATCAAATTGTGAATATTTTCTTACCATTCAGTTTTAACATTTGTTTTGGGTGCTCAATAGAACCGTCTCAGTGAGACGGTTCTTTTGAGTACCCACAACATTTGTTTTGGTTGAGAAATAAGAAAATATCTTTAATTACATGTGACACTCTTATCTAGGGGCCTGATGAAGTATTTGCCACAAAACTTTGCTACAAGTATACAAATGGCAGTCTTACCAGACCCAAAGTAAGATTTGCTCTGTGTGCAGCTAGCCAGTTACCTGGAGAGGGGCCCACTGATGTGGAATATGCTACTGCTCCTGCACGTTAATCAAAACCTGATGATGATGATGATGATGATGATGATGATGATGATGATGATGATGATGATGATGATGATGATGATGATGATGATGATGATGATGATGATGATGATGATATAACACAATGCAATAATGTTGATAAACCACTAATGGTTTACAGATTTAGTGACCTTACGTAACAACGTCCATTTTAACACTGCGTAAAAGATCATAAAATCTTGAAATTTTCACGCCCGAAATTCGATTTTAAGCAACTTTGACGTCATGTGATAATTAGAATCTAACATTCATGCTCTTTTATTATTCAATTTATTAAACTCATTGCTCAAAAGCCATAAAATCCTCAGCAAACCTCGCATTTAATTTCATTTCCTCAACTCCTTTAATTAATTCAATAAAACATGAACACTCACCTAAGATCCTCTATTCATTCCACTGGATTGATTGGAATTCAAAAATGTTTGCTTAATAGTGTAAACAACCCAAAAAGAACTCTGTGTGTGTGCTTTTAAAAGAATATGCACTCATTAGTATGGTGAAAGTTCAAAATTTCCAAAATCCTGAACTTTAAAAATTCAAATTTTTAAACTTGCAGGATGCCTACAAAAATTAATAATTTCATGTTTAAATGGTTAAATGTGTTTAGATAATCTGAAAATGAATCAGAGAAGCTATTATAACCTCCCTAATTTGGCATTTTGAGGCTGACTTACTATGGAAAGTCAGCCTCAAAATCCTGAATTCAGGATTAATCCTGAAATCTTTCACCCATGCATTAGGTAAACTTTAAAGTATGGTATTTCTGTGGTTCAACTTACGGTAGTTCTCTGTGGTTTCTCTTCACGACCCACTTTGCCTTGTACTTCCTCTTCGTCCTGCAAAGAAATGGTAAAACTTGTGAATTTTCCTCCATGCTACAGTGCAGTCCATTTAACCCTTTACTACATAGGCTATTTTTAGATCATGGCATCATTTTCTATTTTTAGACTACATCGAAAAAATTCAATAAATATTTAAGTATAGTTTTGAATACTTTTGAAAATATTACCGAAAATGGAGCATTTGCTCCTTTGGAGCAAATGCTCCATTTTTCTTAATATTTTCAAATACGTGATATTTCAAAGGTGTCAAAAGGTGTTATTATGGAGTAAAGGGTTAAGTTTAACACACATTTTTATAACACAGATTTGGATATATATCGGGGTCATGTTGGCACTCCCAAACTTTTTTTTTATCATTGAGTTCTACAACGGTATTATAGGGAAATGACCATGAAATAGTTAACTGTCTATCATAATACGTCTTCATGGGTGAAAGTTCAAAATCTTCAAAACCCACTGAACTTCTGAAATTCAAAACTTAAAACATGCCATATGCCAATAAAACAATAACAATTTGAAGTTCATATGTTTAATATAGGGTTCATATATGTTGTTCATGCATTTACTTTCGCCAGGTCTGGTGAGAGGTTTTTAATCTCTTCCGAGGGACCTAGCAAACCTTAATGTATTGGGAAAATTATGTTTGAGCGCTATTTTTGCATTAATTAACAACATATCAATATTTGCCAAAAATTTGGGACTATGGGACTATAATTTGTCACCATTTCACAGTCAATATGTGGCTGGACTCTTTCAGTCACTATTCATCTTCCAAGGCCAATCATAATGAAAGAGTGTTAAAAGGATCAGTAAATGTAAAATTTAGTGGCCTGAAACAAGTACATTTCAGGTACCAAAGCTGTGCATCAACAGCACATGATTTGCCTTGTTTTAAAATACATGGGTCTGTGCTTGCTGAAATATGACTGTTAAAAGCACATCACATGGATTTTATGCAATAATGGTCTTTAATATTAAAAGCATACACTGATTAAAATCAGGCTGATTCAGGATTATGAGGCTGACTTTCAATGGAGTTCAAGATTTTAAGGCTAACTTTCCATGGTGTCCAATACTGGATTTTGAGGCTAGCTTTCTATGGTGTCTAATACTGAATTTTGAGGCTAGCTTTCCATGGTGTCTAATACTGGATTTTAAGGCAAGCTTTCCGTGGTATTTAATGCTGGATTATGAGGCTAACTTTCCATGGTGTCTAATACTGGATTTTAAGGCTAGCTTTCTATGGATTCTAATACAAGATTTAGAGGCTAGCTTTCTATGGTGTCTAATACAAGATTTTAAGGCTAACTTTCTATGGTGTCTAATACAAGATTTTAAGGCTAGCTTTCTATGGTGTCTAATATAAGATTTTAAGGCTAACTTTCCATGGTGTCTAATGCTGGATTTTGAGGCTAGCTTTCCATGGTGCCTAATACTGGATTTTGAGGCTAGCTTTCTATGGTGTCTAATACTGGATTTTAAGGCTAGCTTTCTATGGTGTCTAATACAAGATTTTAAGGCTAGCTTTTTATGGTGTCTAATATAAGATTTTAAGGCTAGCTTTCCATGGTGTTTAATACTGGATTATTAGGCTAACTTTCTATGGTGTCTAATACAAGATTTTAAGGCTAGCTTTCCATGGTGTTTAATACTGGATTTTAAGGCTAGCTTTCTATGGTGTCTAATACAAGGTTATAAGGCTAGCTTTTCATGGTGTCTAATATAAGATTTTAAGGCTAGCTTTCCATGGTGTTTAATACTGGATTATTAGGCTAACTTTCTATGGTGTCTAATACAAGATTTTAAGGCTAGCTTTCCATGGTGTTTAATACTGGATTTTAAGGCTAGCTTTCTATGGTGTCTAATACAAGGTTATAAGGCTAGCTTTCTATGGTGTCTAATACAAGATTTTAAGGCTAGCTTTCCATGGTGTCTAATACAAGATTTTAAGGCTAACTTTCTATGGTGTCTAATACAAGATTTTAAGGCTAACTTTCCATGGTGTCTAATACTGGATTTTGAGGCTAGCTTTCCATGGTGTCTAATACTGGATTTTAAGGCTAACTTTCCATAGTGTTTAATACTGGATTATTAGGCTAACTTTCCATGGTGTCTAATACAAGATTTTAAGGCTAGATTTCTATGGTGTCTAATACAAGATTTTATGGCTAGCTTTCTATGGTGCCTGATACAAGATTTTAAGGCTAGCTTTCTATGGTGTCTTATACTGGATTTTAAGGCTAGCTTTCTATGGTGTCTAATACAAGATTATAAGGCTAGCTTTCTATGGTGTCTAATAAAAGATTTTAAGGCTAGCTTTCCATGGTGTCTAATACAAGATTTTAAGGCTAACTTTCCATGGTGTTTAATACTGGATTATTAGGCTAAATTTCTATGGTGTCTCATACAAGATTTTAAGGCTAGCTTTCTATGGTGTCTAATACAAGATTTAAAGGCTAGCTTTCTATGGTGTCTGATACAAGATTTTAAGGCTAGCTTTCTATGGTGTCTAATACAAGATTTTAATGCTAGCTTTCTATGGTGTCTAATACAAGATTTTAAGGCTAGCTTTCTATGGTGTCTAATACAAGATTTTAAGGCTAACTTTCCATGGTGTCTAATAACGGATTTTGAGGCTAGCTTTCCATGGTGTCTAACACTGGATTTTGAGGCTAACTTTCCATAGTGTTTAATACTGGATTATGACGCTAACTTTCCATGGTGTCTCATACAAGATTTTAAGGCTAGCTTTCTATGGTGTCTAATACAAGATTTTAAGGCTAGTTTTCTATGGTGTCTAATACAAGATTTTAAGGCTTACTTTCTATGGTGTTTAATACAAGATTTTAAGGCTAGATATCAATGGTGTCTAATACAAGATTATAAGGCTAGCTTTCTATGATGTCTAATACAAGATTATAAGGCTAGCTTTCTATGGTGTCTAATACAAGATTTTAAGGCTAGCTTTCTATGGTGTCTGATACAAGATTTTAAGGCTTGCTTTCTATGGTGTCTAAAACAAGATTTTAAGGCTAACTTTCAATGGTGTCTAATACAAGATTTTAAGGCTTACTTTCAATGGTGTCTAATACAAGATTTTAAGGCTAACTTTCCATGGTGTCTAATACTGGATTTTGGGGCTAACTTTCAATGGAAAATCCTGAACTCAGGAATAATCTTGAGAAAATCATCTGAGCTCCTTCATCAGAACAAGTGTTAAATTCACTTACCTATGTTTTTCTCTTGGTTCTATAATGTTTCTCTTCTGTAAACTCTTTAATCTGTCTGCTAGTAAATGACCTTCGGGCTGAAAATTAGAAGATATATACAGTAAAACCTGTGTAAAATGGCCACTCTCAAAATGGCCAAAAATTGGGTTTCAAGACTAGCTATCGCTTAATGCAGGTCAAAAGTACTGCAGAATGCTCCAAGGGGAGCATTCTGCAATACTTTTGACCTTCATTAAGCTATCGTTTGTAATTAAGATCTTTGCTTTGTCTATCTTTAGTGGTCCTTTTACATAGGTTTTACTGTATAGAGAATAGTCTTTTGATATTAAGTTTATCAGGCAAGGATTCGAGAATGCTTGTCTAATCGGGAGGCTCTGCAGAGCGAATAGACATGCGTTCAAAAAGCCAAGCCTGGTAAACTTGAAAGCAAGACATAAACCTGGTATTCCATTTATCAGCTTACCCATTGGTTAACTCTTTAAACTTGTGATTATGACCTAATTATCGAATTTCACATCAATTCAACACCATCAACATTATTCATAGCCTTGACCTGATAATGTGAAAACAGCAGATCAGTTTGATTGATTATTTATTGACCATTATATTCTCTTTTGGAAACAGCTTGGAAGCTGATCAGGATCCACTTTTTTTTCCAGACATTGTTGGTCTGTGGTCTGTACTTACTTGCTTATTGAATTAATATCAATAATGAAACTAGAAATTATATTTGTGAAACACTGTGCCCCAACTATTCTTATTTCATATGGGTGCTGCTCTTATCTTAAACAAGTGCTGCAAGGCTTTATTTAGCAATTTTGGGAAAATACATCGGGCTAAAATTGGGAAAAAATGATGGCCTTAATGTCAAAATTGGGAAAATTTATAGCTAATTTTGTGTCTTATGCTGTGATATTGGACCAAACTGTTTATAAAGGCTATTAGCAGACGACACTAGCAGATATAGAGATAAAGTGTACTGAGATTTATCAAAATGTATTATTAGTCATGTCTGAGAAATATTCCCTATATTGGCAGGAGCATACGTTTCATCTAACTCTTTACCTATTAGTGCCATCTGCTGATAACCTTTGCAAACAGTTTGCACCCTGATCAGGCCCTATGAACTGTCAGGCCTGCTCTGGATCCAAACTGTTTTATACTCTGAAAGTATAATATATTATGTGAAAGAATTTTTCAAAAACTATGAATTTGAAAATAATGCCAAATAAAAAAAAACCTGTGTTTTACCCCACCCTAAATAAAATTTACTTGTGTAACCTAGAACTTTTTTCAGGTTTTCTGGAAAAATCAGGTTTTCTGGAAAAAAGTACAGTTTTATGCATTTTGAAAGGCGAAATGCCTTTCAAAATGCATAAAAAAAAAATCCAGAAAAAGAATAATTAAAAGAAAATATGAGTGCCTACCCTACCTAAAATTTTCAGACCAGTTATCCAAAACACACCTATTTTTATTCGACCAAATCAGCAAACAATAAAAAAACATGCAAAATTATCCAGCACACAAAGAGTTACGATACATTAGGAAATGCACTATACCTTGATTTCTCTGAGTGAGCCAACCAGTTCATCTGAAAGTTTGACTTCCAAATCAGGTTCCTCATATCTACACACTGTTAAGGATAATTACAGAATCTGATGTAGACTAGTGGATGCTTCTACTCGGGTAGAATACAGTTTTGGGCCACAATCAGCCTGCCAGCAAAACATAATAAAAATGGCTTTTCACTTGCAAGCAGATAGTGGTCCCCAGTTTTTTTTTGGGGCCACTATCGACCTACCAGCAAAACGCCATTTGCATGGCATTTTGCTGGTGGGCAGATAATGGCCCCCTGTTATATGCTTACTGAGTACCATATATTTTAGACAGGTTTATTCTCAACCTTCGATACTCTGGCATAATTTGGGCCTCATTGCGAGAAAACCTGAAACCTTCAAGGTTTGTGACTAGGCAGGGTTCATCCTAGGATGGGCCTGATCCATTTTGTGAGAAAACTATTAATGTTTTGCTAAAATGGACTTTATTTTTGGCTGGGCCCCATATACAAGCTATTCAAATATTATGCCAATTATGCTCTAATGTGGATATTAAGGATTCTTGGGTCCATCAAATTTTGCAAAGGGCCCATAAAAATTTCAAATGGCCCATAAAAATTTTAGAAATTTGCATATATTTGAATGGGATATGGGTCATTGGCCCATTATAAGGGCCCATCATCATTTTGGGCTAGGATTAACCCTGCTAGGTCATGCTGAAACCAGCTTGCTCAGTTACACAGACTAGTTAGATTTTTGAAGTTTTGCATTTTGCACTCAAAGATAATATACTATCCAATAAGCAAATCACAAAGGCACTGATTAGACTGCACAGATCCTGTGCATTCATCTTTGTTGGTTGCATATAACAAAATAGGGTTTCTCACACCAACTTTTTCTTTCCAGAAGTTCTTTGCTAATTCAAGATCATTTTGTGGCAAAGATTACCTTGCTACACACAATTTGCAAAGGTAGCCTTAAGGATGAACCGATAGAACAATTTCTTTTATTTTTTCTGGCACAGTTTTAAAATCATTACTTGCAAGAATTTCGATGTCACAAATTATAATGCGGATATCAGTGCATTCTTTGCTTCCAAAGGAAACTCTTTTAAGAACAGATTTAACCCTTAAAGCGCCAATCACAACTGCAGCAGATGACAAATTCTGTGATATCTTTCCCACTTTTCAAAAAAAATAAGGAATGATATTTCATGAGAATTGTCTGCCAGCAGACAATTCTTATGAAATATCATGCCTTATTTGATATTTTTGAAAAAGCAGCAAAATTTGAAAATGTCGTCTGCTGCAAATTATAGGTGGTGCTTTAAGGGTTAAAAATCAATATGATTCAGCAAATATTGGAATGGTTGGCATCCCTAAAAGAGTTCAAAAGGATACTTGAGTCTGCCTAGTCTTCTTGTTCTGTAGAGCTGTCCAGCCTTTATCTGAGCCTTCTTCATTGCCTTCACAGACATCTCACTTTCTTCTGCTTGTATGGCAGCTTTTATAGACTTCAATCTAAGAGGAAAATCACAAATATTAAAACACTAACTTCTACACAGTAAGGTGGTTGAGCATTGATACTGACAGAAAGTATATATTGGCCAGGATATGACAAAAGATACCTTAGGCCAAATAAAATATATGCGTTTCAGGTTACATGAAATTTTAAAATAGGGACGGTAGGTAGGAAAATATTTTTATTTTGTGAAAAAGATTTTACATGGGGAAGATGGGGAAACAAGATGGCAAACCTGGGAAATCCCTTGGAAATCCCCTAAATAGGCTTAAAAACTTAATGGTCGGGGAGTAAAAAATTAGGCACGGTCGGGTAACCTGAAACACACAATTTTTTATTTTAGGCCTTATGGTTATATTAATCAAAATCTTATGAAAGAAAGTACGAGACAAGTCATGAGAATGCCTGGACTCGAGGTTATAAAACTTTTTTCATGCTCAACTCAAATGAGAATGAACTTTATCCTGCTCAAAAATGTTAAAATGCCAACAGTTTTTGACAATTTATCATTCATTAGCAGGTTAAATATAATATCTAGAAAACTTTTAAAGTAAGAACAATTTTAATTTTTCAGCATTTTAATTTTTATGATTAGTTGAATTTTCATGCTCAGTTGAGTTGAGCATGACTTTTTTTATATCCATGGGCCTGTTTTCTTGTATAAAAACATCAGAAATCATGTTATACGGCTTAGCTGATGTGTTACCGTATATCTAGCAATATACCTCCCCAAATGAAAATTTTTGAATACATTTATCCCCTAATTGGTTAGCTGTTTGAAGCCATGGTCAAATGAATGTAAACTATATTTTCTGAATGTATATATCCGACAATATACCTCCGCAAATTGGATAATTGTCATGCTTTTTTTGTCGCCTGTGAACTTTTTTCAAAATTGTTTATAAAAAGAATTCTTTCAGGAGTGCCATCAGGGTGTCAAACAGTTTAATCCAGATCCGGACCGAGCTTCTTTTGGTCCTGAGATGGTTCCAAACTGTTTGCAAAGGTTATCAGCAGATGACAAAAGTCGCAGTTGGTTGGAAGAAGAGTTGAAGACATCAGTTTTCGAATAAGCAGGCCTCCAGATAAGAGAGTGTAACTAAAAATAACTTTTCTTATTAATCAACCAAAACATATGTTGGGTACTCAATAAGACCCACATTGATCACCCAAAAGAAATGTTAAAACTGATGGATAAGAAAATAATCACAATTATCATATGCCGTTGCTTCTGGGAGTGAAATAACGCCATGCAATAAAATCAATAAACCACTAGTGGTTTACAGATTTTTTGGAAACATTATGATGTCCATAACAATGCTGCGTACATAATGACAAAATTATAGTGTTTTTTTACGCCAGAATTGAGACTTTAAAGCAATCTTAATGTCATATGATAAATATAATCTAACATTCGTGCTCTTGTATTATTGAATTTATTTAACTTGTTGGGAAAAAGAAATAAAATGCTCGGCAAGCCTCGCATTTTATTTCTTTTCCTCAACATGTAAGCCTGAACTATTTTAGTTAACTGGGCCTATTGAATAAGTACAATACCAGCTTACCTGTAAAATGTACTATCTTGTTGCTTTTTTAACTTCTCTTTTAGTAGTATTTTTTCCTGAAAAATAAATATCAGTTTCATGCAGTTTTTACCAAAAGTCTGTTAACATAGTTGAATGCAAACCCATATCCCGCCAACATTTTTTCCCTGAAATTGTTGTCTGCTTTTTATGTCTGCTGAATACATTCAAAAGCACTTCAGACTAGATTTAATGATGGAATCAAAAACTATCAACCCTTTGGGAGCAGTCTGATCTGGGTTCATATTGTTTGCAATATCTTTTGAGCACCTATGAACATAACCAGACAAGAGAGCAGACAGAATAAGTTGTGACTGGCAGGAAAAGGGTTAAAATACCTTGGAAATAAGAATTATTTTTATATTATGACCTTTAAATGAACTTGCAGGCTACCATGTACAAGATTATATATGGGGAACAGTAAAACCTGTCTTAAACGGCCACTCAAAAAATTTTAATGACAAATGGTAGCTTAACGAAGGTGGAAAGTATTGCAGAATGCTCCCTGCAATACTTTTCACCTGCATTAAGCAATAATCGGTCTAAAAACGCAGATTTGTGTCTTCTTTTTGAGTGGCCTCTTAAGACATCTTTTACTGTATGCCCCTTAAATGAACTTGCAGGTTACCATGAACAAGATTATATATGGAGTATACAGAGAAGGCCCAGCTCACACTATGCAGATGTGAAGCCTTACCAGATGAACAGCTTTTGAGGGGGACAGATATCTCTGTTCAGGGCTGAACCTTCATCTACTTAAAAAACTAGGTCTGCCCATACAGTTAGGCTCTGAAAGATACAGTAAAACCTGTCTTAAACGGACACTCAAAAAAAAGACAAAACAAAGATCTTGATAACAAATGGTAGCTTAATGAAAGTCGAAAGTATTGCAGAATGCTCCCCTTGGAGCATTCTGCAATACTTTTGACCTGCATTAAGCAATAATTGGTCTTGAAAACCAATCTTTGGTTTTTTTGAGAGTGGCCACTTTACACAGGTTTTACTGAATACAGAGAAGGCCCAGCTCAGATTATACAGATGTGTAGTCTGATCAGATGCAGAGAAAAGGCTTAAACTGTCTTGGAAAATATATATCATTTTCATTTGTTTAGATAAACAAAATGTTTCAGCGTAAAATTGTAAATATTTTCTTACCCATCAGTTTGTTTGTTTGTTTGATTTGATTCTTAACGTCCCATCAACAATCTTTCAGTTAAACAGGGACGGGTCTTCCTGGGTTGAACCAGTGCTAAGCTAGGATAAATGTGTCTTGCTCAAGGACCACAACATAGTGACGCCGGTGAGGCTTGAACCCACGGCCTTTCGGTCTCAAGTCAAGCACTCTACCACTGAGCCACTGCGCTCCCCCCATCAGTTTGAAAATGTTTTGGTTGAGATATAAGAAAATTATTTTGTGGGTACTCACTCTTAACTAAAGGCCTGATTTTTATATAATGAACTTTAAATGAACTTGCAGGTTACCATATGGAGTATACAGAGAAAGCCCTGCTAAGACTATGCAGACGTGTAGTCTGCTACCGAGGGGAACAGAAATCTATGTTAAGGGCAGAACCTTTAACTACTTAAAAAACTATGTCTGCCCATAGTTATGGCTCTGAAAGGTACAATCAAACCTGTACTAAGTGGCCACTCAAAAAAAGAAAAACAAAGATCTTAACAACAAATGGTAGCTTAATGAAGGTTGAAAATATTGCAGAATGCTCCACCTGGAGCATTCTGCAATACTTTTAACCTGTATTAAGTGATGATTGGTCTTAAAACCCAGTTTTTTGTCTTCTTTTTGAGTGGACACTTAGACAGGTTTTACTACATACACTCTTTCTGTGATTCTTTTGGGCACCCAAATCAAATGTTAAAACTGACGTTTTAGAAAATAATCTCAATTTTACAATCCAAAATTTTGTTTTTCTCCAGCATTGATAATACCTACCGCTTCTTTTCTTCTCTTTTCTTTTTTCCTCTTCTTTTCATCTTTCTTATCTTCTCTTCTGACTGGTGGATTAACAGACAGTTTATCTATATCACCCACTTCTTCCCCCTCATCATCATTATCAAACAAGCCTGCTGACAATTCTTCTAGGCGAGATTTCTATAACACAAAGCAAAAACGTATAATCTGGTTCCTATTACATGCCAAAACATACAGTTCAGTCCCTTTATAACACACCTCATTATGACATGGATTGGATATTTCACCGTTATATTGTGGCTCCCATTTTTTTAACATGGTATTTTACAAAGAAACTTTAATAGGAAAATGGCCATTAAATGGTCATTCTTGCATAGAATTCATTGTGCGAAGCTGTTGTCAAATGAACAAAAATCCATGTTCAAATCATGAGATTCACTTGCTGTTTGAATAGGGTTTTGACTTGACAAAGCCTAAACTACACCCTGAATTGGTTGCATGACGTTCTATGGGAAAGCGTTGCAGCCTTGACTGAGAATTTTGCCGATGCTTTTGTTTGCAAAAATGTTGCGTGCGTCTATGACAATGTGGTGACGTAATGACGTTTGAAAGTTTAACACTGATGCCATTATGTTTAGAGATATCCAGTGTAAGAAAAGGAATATTTTAATGTTTAAGCGACATTTTCAGTGCAGATTCGGTTGGAATCAGTTAAATACCGTAAAATGGGAAATTTTCATGTCTTCCAATTTTCGCGTTAGTTCGTGGTAGGTCGGGAACCGCAAAAATTGAAATCCGCGAAATATTTTCCAAGTTTGACCATTTGTTTATTACCTGTATACAGAACAATAATTGTGCATTCATTTGTGTTTCAATCACCGTTTTTCATTGACTGACCAGCGTAGTTTATATTTCAAGCTACATGTATACTGTTTATTGAACATGAATAGATCAATCAAGGTCTTGACCGTTACACAATAGACGGCTTGGACAAGCAGGAAAGATAATGGATTAATTACGCTTTAACACACCTGATCATTTATTCAGATTTGGACCAATGATTGTCAATATGTGTTCACATAGTACTGTCAGCGTGTTTTCACATACTTATTAATTAAATGATACTTAAAAGTGATTGTTTTCGGAGAGAAAAAAGGACAATGTCATTGTACTGCCAATTATCCTAGTTTCAACCACTGGAAATGACTTCAGACGTGTTGCAGGACATTCAACTTGCAGTTATAATTTTCGCGGAAACAAAAGACCGCGAAAATCAAAAACTGCGAAATAAATCCTCATGTTTTTCAGGCAAAAACGCGAAAATTTGGCGATGCGAAAATATTCCATTTTAAGGTATGCAAGAATAATTATCACACATATTTGTTTCATTGCATTAATACTTGCCCGATCCCTTGGAAGATGTTTGAGCACTCAGCATATCGGCCTTGAGTTCGAACAGCTTCCTCGGGACCCGGCCAATGTTAATGCATGAAAAACATGTGTGATCCCTATATTTTACATTGATTCCTTTCTGCCTGGTTATAACACAAACATGGATATAACAACAATAAACATGGTCATGATGTGGTTCACATTTTTACCATGGAAGTTTTACAAAGGAATTATAGGAAAATGACCATGGAACTTTACAAAGAAACTTTAATAGGAAAACGGCCATTAAATGGTCAATTTACATTAATTCCTTTCTGCCTGGTTATAACACAAACATGGATATAACAATAATAATGAAAAAAGTCAATAAGCAATGCTTATTAGATACCCCCTGCACAGTAAGAGTCGGTGAAAAAACTTGGGAAAGTTATAGTTCAAACCAGCAGACCTTAGTTTTGAAAAGAAGACTTCAGTAGAATCTGTGCAAACAAAAATTATAAACTCCTTCATGCATATGTTCAATGTGTCTACATTGTATTGGCAAAGTATCAAATTGCTCCATCAAAAGCTGTGGTAGGAGTTGATATGCCCATGAAGGCACCATCTATGCATATACAAAAGCCTAATAAGGGAATAATTGTCTAAGTTCTCACAGCTGTCATTTTGTCAAAATTATTTTTTCTGAACCAAACTCCTTCATGCATATGTTCAATGTGTCTACATTGTATTGGCAAAGCATCAAATTGCTCCATCAAAAGCTATGGTAGGAGTTGATCCGCCCATAATGGCACTGTCCATGCATATACAAAAGCCATATAAGGGAATAATTGTCAAAGTTCTCACAGCTGTCATTTTGTCAAAAATTAATTTTTTTTTAACCAAACTCCATCATGCATATGGTCAATGTGTCTTAATCGTATAGGCAAAGTATCTAATTGTTCCATCAAAAGCTGTAGTAGGAGTTGATCGGCCCATGAAGCACCATCTATGCTTATATAAAAGCCCTATTAGGGAAAAATTGTCGTTCTCACAGCTGTCATTTTGTCAAAAAATATTTTTTCTGAACCAAACTCCTTCATGCATATGTTCAATGTGTCTACATTGTATAGGAATAGTATCAAATTGTTCCATAAAAAGCTGTGGTAGGAGTTGATCAGCCTGTGTATGGCCTATAATAGCATAAGCATAAAACCCTATATAAAAACCCATTTAGAACTACAAAGGGAAATAACTCTACTAGAATTGGCCCCTAGCCCTTACTTTTTTGTCTAAAGTATTTTTCTTGCATATATGAACATGTTTGCAAGGTTTGATGAAAATCCAGCAATGATAAAACCCTATATAAAAACCCATTTAGAACTACAAAGGGAAATAACTCTACTAGAATTGGCCCCTAGCCCTTACTTTTTTTCTAAAGTATTTGTCTTGCATATATGAACACGTTTGCAAGGTTTGATGAAAATCCAGCAACGACTCTTCAAGATATTAAGGAAACAAAACGTTACGGCCGGACGAACGGACGCACACACGGACGCACGCACACACACGCACGCACGGACAACGTGAAAACAGTATACCCCACCACAAACAAAGTTTGCGGGGGGTATAAACATGGTCATGATGTGGCTCACATTTTTACCATAGAATTTTTACAAAGGAATTATAGGAAAATGACCCTGAAATTTCGAAATGGTCACTTTGTAAAACTGTCCCCAGGGATTTTCCTACCTTTCTGAAGTCTACGCCAGGGGCCTGTTGAATTTGGGGAAAGAAGCATTTAGACCATCAAAATTGGGAAAACTTGCTGCTGTCTAAAAGAACTGGACTGCCATTTTAAATTGATTAATACCATATAAGAAATAAGTATTGTAAAGCTGTAACATATTTGTTGCTTTAATTGCCCACAATAAAAACTCTGAAAAAATGCATAAAAAACGTGAATGAAAACATGTTTTCATTCACACTTTTATGCAAATTTTCATGCATCTGTTTTTGTTCAGATTTTGTGAAATTTTCACCAAAATGTAGAACTAAGAATGTGGCATTTTTACTCAAATGCGCCTGTGCAACCTCCTTTTAAGCTAAGAATCTCCAAAAGATGTTCAGTCAGTAGATTAACACTCATAGAATATTCAAGCAACTAGCAAAGGCTCTGATCAGACTGCGTGTATGCGCAGGCTGATCTGAGGCTTTGTTTGTTGCATATACCACATTTTTGAAAATCTCATGCTTTGGCTCATATATAATTCAAAAGATACTGTCTGTAGAATTTCAAGATGTCACAAAAGCAGTCATTTAAGACATCAGAATGAAATGTCCCTGTCCCCTTCAGTGTGGGGTTGGGGTGCTAATCTTGAAAACTTTCGTCCATTTAGATTGTTTCAATCTTACCTCTGTTGGAGCGTCTTCTGGGGCAGGAAAGTTGGCATTGAGAGCTCTCCATATCTTTTCTTCCTCTCTCAGCCTCTCTTCTTCTTTTTTATTAGCTTCATCCAGCAAAGCCTGAACATATATAGGGACAGATAGATAGAGAATACTAGGTGAGTGTCTTCTGATATCAAGTTTAGCAGGCAAGGCTTTGAGAACGCTTGTTGACATCGCGAGGCTTGCGGAGCGATTCAACATGCATTCTCAAAGTTGAGCCTGGTAAACTTGATAACAAAAGATGCAAACCTCATATCCTATTTATCAGTTTACCCACTGATTCACTCTTCAAACTAGCGATTATGACGTAATTTTCGATTTTTGTGTTGATTCAGCATCATTAGTGGTGTCGTTCAAAAAGTGCAACGTCATCATGACCTGATAAAGGCACATGCCGTGAGATAGACAACATTTATCAGGCAGCGCGCAACAATGCAGTTAGTATGAGAGGTAACTGATAATTAAATATATTGTGTGTAAACAAGCCTTTAGTTAAGAGTGTGTACCAAGAATATAATTTTCTTATTTCTCAACCGAAACATATGTTGTGGGTAATCAAAAGAACCGTCTCAACGAGACGGTTCTTTTGAGCACCCAAAACATGTGTTAAAACTGATGGTTAAGAAAATATTTACAACTTTACGCTCAAAAATTTTGTTTACCTAAACCTATGGTAAAGTTGTGATTATTTTCTTATGCATCAGTCTCTACATATGCTTTGGGTGCTCAAAAGTACCATCTCATCGAGATGGTTCTTTTGAGTACCCAAAACATATGTTTTGGTTGAGAAATAATTAATTTGGAATAACTATCTACTATCTGGAGGCCTTACAAAAGAATAAATAACCCTTAAAGTATCAACCATCACTGCTGAAAACAATTTTTCTCCAAAATCTCATTAAATAGGAAAAAATAAGACTTGACATAACATATGAATCATGTGAAAATTACAGAAATATCTGGTTTAACCCATTTTAGCCGAATGGAATTTCCCACTGTTATCAATAATTGAATTGGACCAGTCCATTTCCATTTTAAGGGTTATGGTAGGGTGGTAGTTGGCATTTTTAATCAAATTTCAATAGAACATTCTGTAAGCAAACAGTGGCCACCCTGATCAGACGCCAGGTTCTGTGGTGTCTAATCTGGGTATGTACTGTTTGCCTATGTCCCACAAAAAGGATGCTAAGCTTATATGGATTAATTTGTTTGCTATGATTTAACATAATTTTAGAACTTTGCCACAAGTATATTTCATCAGCAGCTGTCAGCTACTGATCAAACTATCCATATATCATTAAGACTTAAAGCACTGGTTAAGTTTGTTTGTTTGATTCTTTACATCCCAGTCAACAATGTTTCAGTTATGTCGGGACGGGTCTTCCTGGGTTAAACCAATTCTAAGCAAGGATGAATGTGTCTTGCTCAAAGACACAAAGCAGTGACACAGGTAAGGCTCGAACCGGCGGCCCTTCAGTTTCGAGTCAAGCACTCTACCACTGAGTCACTGCGCTCCCAAACACTGGTTAAGTAATAACAACATTGGAGGTGTCTACTCAGAGACAATGTTACCGGATAGATGACAGATTTAATATGAATTGATAAAACCCACTAATCTGTGTCAACAACCTAAATATCTAACCCTCATCCTGCCATTATATTTTTCTTGAAACTGTGGAATACTCATTATGCCTGCCGCATACATCCAATTGCACTTCGGACTACCATTTTCATGAAAGCAAACACTATGAACCCAGATCAGACTTAAGGATTAGTCTGATCTGGGCCCATATTGTTTGCAATATAGGCTACCAAAGTACATAAGCAAATGACCAAGAAGACAATTATCTTCAATTTTGTTTAAGTTGATTCTTTACGTCCCAGCCAACAATATTTCAGTCATGTAGGGATGGGTCTTCCTGGGTTGAACCCGTACAGTAAAACCTGTGTACAACGGCCACTCTCAAAAAGACCAAAAATGGTTTTCAAGACCGATTATCGCTTAATGCAGTTCAAAAGTATTGCAGAATGCTCCAAAGGGAGCATTCTGCAATACTTTTGACCTTCATTAAGCTACCAGTTGTAATTAAGACCTTTGTTTTGTGTATTTTTGAGTGGCCGTTTTACACAGGTTTTACTGTATTAAGCAGTGAATAAAGTGTATTGCTCAAGGACACAACACAGCAACTCCACCAGCAGTGCAGCTATAACCAGCAACCCTTGGATCCCCAGTCTAACTCTCTACCACCTTAGCCACTGTGCTCCTATTGTCGTCAAAGGTCGTCAAAGATTTTACCTGATGGTCATCGTATGCTGGATTGTACGAGGCACCAGGGTGGGGTACTTCTACAGCAGGAATCTTAGAAATAGTATTTTGGTGATGTATTGGAACCTAAAATATACAAGAAAGTTCAAAAATAATCCTTTCTCACAGGTTTAGATAGACAAAATTTTTCATCATAAAATTGTAAATATTTTCTTACCCATCAGTTCTAGCATATGTTTTGGGAGCTCAAAAGAACCGTCTCATTGAGACGGTTCTTTTGAGTACCCATAACATATGTTTTGGCTGAGAAATAAGAAAATAAAATTTTCGTTACACACTCTTACCTAAAGTCCTGCTTTCTTCACTATTCCATCTAGTTTTATACAATAAAGTTTGGATGATCCATTTACCATAGGACTATTTAAGCAAATATTTTCAGCGTCAAATTGCAATTATATTCTTATCCATCAGTTTAAACATGTGTTTTGGGTGCTCAAAAGAACCGTCTCACTGAGAAGGTTCTTTTGAGTACCCACAACATATGTTTTGGTTGAGAAATAAGAAAATTAAATTTTCATTACTCGCTCTTAACTTAAGTCCTGCTTTCTTCACTATTCCATCTAGTTTTATGCAATAAAGTTTGGATGATCCAGTAACCATAGGGCCAGTTAATCAAAAAATTTCAGCGTAAAATTGCAATTATATTCTTATCCATCAGTTTAAACATGTGTTTTGGGTGCTCAAAAGAACCGTCTTGTCGAAACGGTTCTTTTGAGTACCCACAACATATGTCTTGGTTGGGAAATAAGAAAATAATGTTCAGTTACGCACTCTTATCTTGGGGCCTGAGTAACCCTTTGTATTCTGATGGGTTTCTCCACCTAATATGATACAATAAATGTGGGATGGTTCATTGTATATATTCAAGGGTCACAGGTTATAATCTCCATCTAAGATTAAATTTCATCATCTGAAGATTGTTTTAGTCTTAGCAAACAATGTAGACGCTGATGAAATGCCGTGTTATGCAGCTTTCCAGTATACAAAGGATTAATATTGAATTTATTACATGAATTGGTACAAAATGATAAATAAGATGCGAGGCTTGGACATGCATCTTATTTATTCTAACATGATTAACAAATTCATTTATAATTGTGCACAATTATTTGTTTGATTTGATTCTTTACATCCCAGTCAACAATTTTTCAGGTATGTCGGGACAGGTCTAGTTCTAAGCAAGGATTAATGTGTCTTGCTCAAGGACACGATACAGTGATGCTGGTGAGGCTCAAAACCGCAACCCCTTTGTCTCAAGTCAAGCACTCTACCACTGAGCCACTGCCCTCCTCGAGAAAAAATGTTAGATTCTGTTTATCATATGCCACTAAAACTACTTCAAAATCATGTTTTTGGTGTGAAAACATCAAGAAATCTTTGATATGGGAGACTCAAATTGGCTCTCTCTAGCCATTTTGAGCACAGCTACGAAATGGTTAATTTCTAAATTCCTGAGTATCTACATAGCTTGGCAACTGGGTTTAAAGATCTTTGAAAATGGTGAGCAGGAGGACAAAAATTAAGAATGTGGTTTTAAGCATGCCTATACAATACTTTAACATAGCTCCAGATAAGGCTGCGTATTGCGTATTTACGCTATTTCTTGGACCTGAAAACGCAATTAAATTCATTTCTGTGCGTACAAAAACACAATTAAAATCCTTGATACTCAATTCCGAACTTTTTCGTGGCGTATGACGCGTAATAGTATTCAGTTTGCGATTGTTGTTTTTTGCATTACAAGCATTTGTTGGGTACAAATTTATACACCAGATGGCGCCTTATCTAGTTTATTAAATTGTAAACCAGTCCAGGAACATTCTTATCGCTATTTAGCTATACCCAATATTTACATGATTGCGACATTCGTCTCACTTTACAATAACAATGGCGTAGCGTGGGAGAAAAAGCACCTGAGCATTTGAATAATATCATATTGTATAATTGTATAACTAACTTTAATACCTCATTGGTGGTTCAAAGAATCAAAGATGAATTGATAGATACGTTGGATTTCAGAAATAAGTTGGAAATAGCGATCTCAGACATATTTATATTGCCAGTGTGCTTTCTGAAAGTGAAACCGAAAGTAAACAAAAAAGGTCAGTTAAACTAGTCCCAGTTTCATTGCTTATTTGCTTTCAGATGGATACTCAATACAAAATCTTAAAATACCCAATTTAAAATTTGAAATACCCAATTCAGCCCAAAAGAGGTGGGTAAATACCCAATTGCTTCCAATCCTTATCTGGAGCTATGCTATAACCTCACCAACAAGCCTTTCATTTAATTAAGTTCGGGTGAGCTAAATAAAAAAGTTTCCCACAGAGAATTTCAAGATTCTTTATTGAGCCTTTATCATGCTGGACAATTTTATGTACTACACTCCCCAAAGTTTTATCTCACTAGGATTCCAATTATTAGCATTAATTACACCCAGAGTAGAAAAAGTGTGGATCCTGATCAGCTGGCTTCTCAGAAGCCAGCTGATCTGGATCTACACTCTTTTCAAAAGAGGATACATCAGTGTTCAACACGATACAGGTTAATTAAAACTCAGGTGAGCTAATTAAAAGCACTTTACACATGAATTCAGGTAATAACTTTAATGCTGTGGTATACTGACCCTGGCCCTAGTCTTCCTGGTGACCTTGAGATAATGTGGGTCTTCACCTTCCTGCTCTTTCTCTAACTTATCTAGAATAGAGACAAATTTTCAGTGCTGTGCCTAGAGCGCGGCATTGCAGGATTCCAGCAATTTTACTGCCCATGTCCCTTTAAAACGCACCCAGTGCGGGCCTATGGGCACACCTCGAAAATCTGCTTTTTTTTCGCTTTTAATTAACATTTTCGTATTAAGTGTAACCTAATACAGGGAATTAAATAGCGCAATTTAGACTGCATAATGGTATTCACTGTCATCGACACCCCTTCTCGAGCCAAAACTATAGAAATCGAGCCCAAATTTAAATAAAAAATGAACAGAAATTTCTGGATATTTTTTCAATTTATTGTAACAGGTAAAAATTTGAAAATTTTTGTGTGTCCCCCAGAATTTGTAAATGTCCCCCTGAAATTCAGCAGAAATCTTGACCTAGGCACAAAACTGATTTTTCTATTATTCCATAACCACATGTAGATGTCATATCCCTTAGGGTTAGATAAACAAACATTTTCAGCGTACAATTGTAAATATTTTCTTACCCATCTTTTTCTAACATATGTTTTGGGTGCTCAAAAGAACCGTCTCATTGAGACGGTTCTTTTGAGTACCCACAATGAATGTTTTGGTTGAGAAATAAGAAAAATAATATTTTGTTAAGCACTCTTTAACTAAAGACATGAATCCTTTTGTAAAGAAATCACTTTTTTCAACAAGAAAAGCAAATAGAGGATATTCAAATTTTTGGAATGAATATGCCATTCATGGCGTGAAGCGAAAAAATGCATATTTCATGAGTGGCGAAGCCATGTATGAAATATACATTTTCTCACTTCACGAGATGATATAAATGAATTTTCTTTTTATTATATACAATTTTAAGCGTGGCCGATTTTTTGCACTAAATGACGTCATAGACGTTCGCACATTAAGTCATATTAATGATGATGTTGCATAATGTGCAATGGCAGACAAAACTGAAACCATAGGAGCAGGAGTAAAAAAAGTGAAAATTTCAGCAAATCCTAAAAAATTTATAACCAAAATTGTCCTTGCGATCTAACTAAGTAAATAAATACCCACACTTTGTGTTTTTGTCCACTAATAAGAAAATTACAGGCGTTTGAAATTCTGAAGTGGGCTCAAGGAAGTCAATGGAGAAAGTAGAGGACATCCAATTTCAATACAACTTATCTTTTCACTGCAGTGAAATAAAACTTTTCTATATTTTCAATGCTGTGAAATACAGCTTTTTTAAAAAGTATGTATTATATTTGATCAATATTTTCCTGTATTCCATTACCTTGTATAAATAAAAAATCATATTTCATGATTGATGCTTCGAAAGTTCTTTTCATAGTAAAAAAAGTAGTCTCTTACTTTCTGCATGCTGGGTAATTCTGCATGTTTTTTGTCATCTGCTGATTTTTTCGAAATTAACTTTTATGAAAAACTTTTCAGGAACATTATTAGAGTGTCAAACAGTTTGGATCCAGAGCAGGCTGGATATTCCGTTAAGCCTGGTCTGGGTCCAAACATTTTCAAAGATTACCAGCAGATGGCAAAAGTCGTTCCTAGCAGATCAATTGAATACTGGAAATTCAAGTATACATACCAAGTTCATTAATTAGTGTATTTCTATGGTGAAAATATATCTCTTTCAATTAACTTAATGTTTATCCACAAAATTTTCGGCAAATACATAAATTTTTGTTTGTTTGATTTGATTGTTTACATCCCATCAACAATCTTTCAGTTATAAAGGGACGAGTCTTCCTGGGTTGAACCAGTAATAAAGCTAGGACTAATGTGTCTTATTCTCAGCTGAGCACGTAATTTCAACTGCTCATCATACTGTAATACCGACAAATAAAATAGTTTCTTGCTTTAAGTCTCTCAGATGTTGCATTTATTATGCTAATAAATGTTAAAATGCCAACAATTGTTGGCATTTTAACATTTACGAGCAGGATAAATTTCATGCTCAGCTGAGAAAAAGTGGTATAACCTTGGGGCTCAGATCTAGTCTATATTGTTTGCAATATAGCTAGCTAGGCTACCTAAGTACATAAGCCCATGAGAGAGTAAAAGATGGAAGCTCAGGCCTTCAGATAAGAGTGCATACTGGAAAATTATTTTAATTCTTTCTCAACCAAAACATATGTTGTGGTTACTCAAAAGAACCGTCTCAATGAGACGGCTCTTTTGAGCACCCAAAACACATGTTAAAAATGATGGGTATGGAATTAAATGCAATTTTAGGTGCACAAACTATCCTTATCTGGACCTATGGAAGCTGTGACTGGCCTGAAAAGGGTCAACATCACACCCTTTTGGCCGCCATCCTGGTAGCTTAACTCTTATCCTGCTAATATTTTTGTCCTTAAAATGTTACCTGCTTATTATACCTGCTACAGCCGAGGTTAGAAAACTTTTTTCATGCTCAACTCAGCTGAGCACCAAAAAATTTGACTGCTCATAGACAGTAAATTATAGTAAAAAATAACTAGTTTATCCTGCTTAAAACACTCAGATGGGATATTTATCCTGCTGATAAATGTTAAAATGCCAACAATGGTTGGCATTTTAACATTTATGAGCAGGATGAATTTCAAACTCGGCTGAATTGAGCATGAAAATTTTTTATAACCTCTGGGCCTGGGTTCAAGGGTCCATATTGTTTGCATGAGCCAATGACAGAGCAGAGAACAAAGTCCTGACAAGGAGGAAAAGGGTTAGCATCAGACAAAGCCATTCGACTCACCTCCCCAGAGGTCATATGTGGCTTCTTTCCTCATGAACCTCTGCTGCTCCAATTTCCTATTTCTTGCCAACTCTCGGTCTTTCGTGGCTCGTTTATGTCTTTTTTTCTCTGCAATTAGCGATTTTTCTATAACATCGGGTCTCCTTTTATCTTTCCTGTACAAAAATTTAAAACCAGAAATAGTATTTGTGAAACACTGTGCCCCTAACCATATGCTTGTCCATGAGGCCCTGATGAAATGCAGCATTATTAAATTATGATGTATTTCTTTCCCTGAAGGTTGTTTTGATCTTGGCAAACAGTAAAGACCCTGATGAAATGCAGCATAATGCTGCATTTCATCAGGGTCTGCACTGTTTGCTAAGATTAAAACAACCTTCAGGGGAAAAAACATCAAAAGTTAGAAAATGTCTACCTGTTACTCCTTAAAGTACACAATGGGCAGTCCCATGCTTATTGTATCAATATGTATGGGAAAACCCATCAGAATGCAAAGGGTTAGTCAATCAGGGACAACAACTCTGTATTAATTGATTAATGTAAAGCTATGCAACCTTTATTATAATAGTCAACATATCAAATACCCATACTTTACTAAAATTCAGCTTTCTATGTCACTCTGGTAAAAAGTTGGAAAAATGCCTAGGTCTGAAAAGGGACAAAACTCAGTCATTCATAGGGAATCGAACCAAAAGTTAACCAGGTAATCTACTCATCAGCCCCAAATCAGTATACCAAGTATCAAGACTCCAGTCTAAATATGTTTTGAGCTATGTGCTAGCTAACATGATCGCAATGTTATCTTAATCAAATTTCAGGGTCCTAGCATGCACATTTCCAAAGATGTTGAAGGTAGTAAAAGTGTGACAGATGGAAGGACGGACAGACAGGCAAGGTCAAAGTGATACGCCCCCTCAACTTTTACAAAGTTGGATGTAGAATAAGTTCATGGATGAATAATCAATTTTACTAGTCATGTATGATGTACATGTTTTACATGTAGTAGACAAAAACCCATAGCTTTAACCCTTAAACACCAGCAAAGTATGCATCTGAAAATGTTGTCTGCTGCATATATGCTAACATTATCGACTATTTAAATGTAAGTACATGTATATAGAGGCTAACAGTGTGGATCCAAGTCAGACTGCTCCTACAGGCTTCTAAAAACATTTCAGCTGACGAGTGTTGTTGTGATTGGTGCTTTAAGGATTAAGGTTTGTCAGTACTACCGACCACAAGCCACCACTACTTTAAACATATTTTATTGCCAAATTTGATATAGCAATGGGGTTGGGTCACAAGTTCTTACAACCTTAGTTATGACCCTTCCCCTGTGACAAGTGACAACTGGCCCGAGGTAATAAAACTTTTTCTAGGCGTTGATTATTCAATAAGTATATATTCAATTGTATACTTCTAAGTATTGATATTCATAATGCCTATATTTGTATTCAAAATTCAATTGGTATGTTCCAAGTGGGTGTTGAGCGTTGGTTTGTTTTACCTATCGAGGCTATTTGAAAAAGGTTTTCGTTCTAAGGTTGATAAAAGATAAGAAGTTAACTAACTTTGCTCTCTTTCAGCGAATTAATGCTTTGTGACAATCTTCAAAGTTCTTAAAACAATTGTGAAATAACGTAAGGATATCCTAAATCCCCTTCAAATAATGGGATGTTCGGTCAATGTGAAAGTGAGGGTTTCTAACATTGTCATCGACCGGAAGCATTTTATCAAATACTGTCGATTCTTTAGTATCGCTCCTGTGCAAGACAATGGGGTTTCTAGGCTACATTCATGATATTGTTCTATTTTAGTAAATGAGAAGTCGTATTAGATTAGAACACAGTAGATTTTAATTGCTTTTTGCAGAGGCGAGTTGTTTTGAGCGCATTCTTTCCGTATTCTGTTTTAATACTGTTTTTATCGGCACCAGGGACCTAGACCGATGACCTACATTCGGCGGTTCCACGACTTCTATCTAGAAATCTATTTTAAACTGGGCTTTTAAAGTGATCTAAAGTAGCTTCTAATTAGTGATTTATCATCGTAAGGAATGTATCTTTTATATACAACAGGTTTGCACTATTAAAAATTGAATTAAAATCGGAATCGAACAATCAGGGCATTATATTCCGATAGGGGACATAATCGGTCAATTAAATTATAGATCATACTTAAGCATAAACAATAGAAACTAGTAGGCTGGCGCAGTTGGTAGAATCGCTGACTCTTAGGTCGGATTTTGCTGGTTCGAGACCCCTCGGTGTCCCTTATTTTTTTTTCATGCAAATTATCTTTTTAAATCTATCTTACCTACAATTGATGTACATTTCGGAAGTTTTTGAATTTAAGCACGTTTTCTCCCTTTTTTAACAGTTGTAGAAATCGCTGATAATGGATGTATCTGGTGACAAATAGATGGGCCAGATGCAACTCTCTTATCATAAGTTCATTGACAATATTGAATATGCATATGTCACGATAATTAAAATCTAACTTACTTTCACAATAATATAAATATACTGACCGGCTTTAAAATCGCTACTGTAACTTCCAGTTAAATATCTCAAAAGACAGTTGAATGTAAACTTCCTATGCTTCGATGATGTCATCATGAGGTGGCTTCTTCAGCCAACTCTTAAATTCTTATCGTTTAGCTAAACTCGACGACGAGATTTTAAGTCATCGAATGAACGGGTACATACAGATTAACTTTAAAAGAGCAAACATGCCATATCACAAACCTGCCAATCAAAATGAATGCATTTTCTTGATGACTTACAAAGTTCACGGCACACATTTGATGCTTCTCGGGTTTCTAGTAGGAGATATTTCACTTATGAAATTTTGTCAAATGAAACAGTTGACCCCTATCTTAAATATTTTACATTTTCAATGTTTTTACTTAATTTGAAGTGGACATTTTTTCATGTGTTATTCACAAATGCATACTCTTTAATATGCAATCAAATTGTTTGCGTTGCATTCATTAACGCTGCTATCCTAGTGTAGTGTTTTTAAAGCCCGTCAGTATATTTTCACAGGCGATGTTACTCAAAGGTTGTGTATTGCTTACATGTACATGTTATCCTGTCGTTAGCATTCTCTTTCCTGTGCAAATGCACAATCTACTTTGAGCATGCTCATTTGTAGGTACAGAAGTTGGGATTTCCCATGATGTACCCTTTCTTTCTTAAAATGATGATACATTGCATTAGTTAGATGGCCTCCATGCGAGCTGAACATTTTTTGTACTTCAACAACAGCAGAATCTAGGGCGAAGATTTGGTACCAGTAAAATGCATTTAAGCCCCCCGGTGGTTTAGGCTGCTGTCCGTTCTAAGGCGGTGGTTCTGTTGTTGTTGACTTTCTGTTTATTGTTACTCCGATCGTGGGAGTCTGTAATTGTTCTATGTTTTGTTGTACGTTACTTTATGTCCATTTTAGTATTGCAATCATCTTGATGGGGAAGAGAGAGCTGGTTGCTTTGCTTTATTTGTCTTCCTGGTGTCTCGTGATGGTTGAGCCGCTCTTCCTCACGGTGCCACGGGGTTGTCTGCAGTTTGTGATTGTGGTATTTCCTGATCATACTCATTTACTATTTTTGATGGTTTCGAGATTATCCATCTTGCACCGAGCTTTGAACAGGCACTAGCGAATCAGGCGCAATTTCCATTACATGTATATAATTATATATTTGAACTTTGTGTTGCTGGTGAATTAGGGCAGTGCTATGTTAACTGCACATAACTGTTGGTGCAATTTTGGTAGAGGGCATTATGAGGAACATATCTTTGAAATAATGATTATTTGAGTATAGGAGATTCAGCGGATGTGGTTTAAGGTGTTTCTATTTTAAGCGTGGGTGGTCATTATTTTCAGTAGAGCAAAAACAATTTAGTGCTATTCCATAGAATACATCACAAACTCTTTAGTGATTAACCACACCAGGACCAACGGACAAAGCTCCGGACCGAGAGTCACTAGGGTTAGGTAAAGTTGGCATTTTAACATTTATTAGCATGATAAATACAACATCTGAGAGACTTTAAGCAGGAAACTTCTTTATTAGTCGGTATTTTAGTTTTTATAAGCAGTTGAAATTTCATGCTCAGTTGAGTTGAATACGAAAAAAGTTTCATAACCTCGGGGCCTGCTGATCCACTAATGATGATACCATGTTTTCAAGATGAATTTATTTGGATTAACTAATCTAGTCATGACAAAGTCCTATGCCTTCTGGGAAAATTAGCATGCTTTTTTACTCTTTCAAATATTTCAGGAATACTATCACTGTGTCAAACAGTTTGGATCCAGACCAGGCTCAACATTTTGTCTAGCCCGATCAGGGTCCAATCCAGGCCTCCAGATAACAGAGTGTACTTGAAAATTAATTTTCTTATTTCTCAACCAAAACATATGTTGTGGGTACTCAAAAGAACCGTCTCAATGAGACGGTTCTTTTGAACACACAAAACACATGATTAGCGTTGCCACGTTTACGAAATTTGGTAAACGTTTTCACGAGTTCCAGTAACCGAAATGATTCCGTTTACACGTAACTTCCAGATTGATTTTTTTTCATTATACAGATCGGTAAAATTGCTGATATTTTCCCTAAAAACATTTCAAAAATGTACCTTGTGCATCTATTCGAATTTGTTTCTGGCTAGGTGTTGTGATAGAACTCATTTCAAGTAATTCGAAAGTGGTTGCATCATGCGCAGACTCCAACATTACGGACATTTTCTTCAGTTGCAAGCTTGTAATTAATGAGTGGACACACACAAGACTTAACTGCAAATCATCACGTATGCATCAATACACACGCCGACAGGAAGTAAACTAATCAATTCATGTGCGTCTCCTCTTTGCCTTTACATAAATAGTTGCTAAAATTGCAGGAATATAATTTAGTTCAAAGCAGTGACTGAGTGAGACAATATTAGGGACATTTTTATGGCCCGTTGAGCATGTCCGCCATAATTTCCAATTGCGGTAGATACATTATCAAATACGGCGGAATCTGAGAAAACAAAAATCTGATTGATGATCCAGATGTGACATATCACTGTTTAAGAGAATATTTTTTCATTGGGAAATGCTATTATTAAACCATGACGCTTGTCACATGCTAAAGTTTGTGTAAACGGTAGGTCAATTTTGTAAAGGTTTATTGCAGAAACACGAAACGGTGCCATTTACACGTGTAAACGTGGCAGCCCTACACATGATTAATTGATGGGTATAGAAATAAATGCAATTTTTAGGCCACAAACTATCCATATCTGGACCTATGTAAACTGTTGGCAAAGAGTATCGGTAAATGTCAAAGCCACCTAGGAGAACAGAATAATGAGTGTATAATGGAGTAATATAAGACTTAGAGCAATGAATTTAGCCATTGGATTGTTTGTCTGTTTGTCTGGTTTGTGGTTCAACATCACAGTCAACAGAATATGGTCATGTCTAGATGGTCAGTTAACCAAACCACACTTTTTTTCCTGGGCTAGCTTAGACTAAGCCTATGCAGTTAATAACCAGTACAGTACTCTATGGAATTACTTTTGTTTGTAACTGACAACAGCCCTTCTTGAATCAGCAGAGGGAGAATGACTGTAGAAAACATTTCATGATCAATCTCCACAAAAGTATGGGGCCAGGATGGAACTCACAACCCCTGGATCAGCAATCAGACTCGCTACCGATTGTGTTGTGTGGCCCGGCTGCTAATGGTTTAACTTACTTTATAGGTGGTGGTGGCTTTAATTCTTTTTCTACATCTTTCAGTTTTTCTTGTGCTTTTCTTTTTCTCACTTTTCTGTCTTCTATAACTGCAATGACATTGACACACATAGAGAATCTACAGGAGTGCTCAATACTGCTCATGTACATGTATTAAACAAGTTGACAAAAAGAGATAATATGATAAAACTGTTTTAGCAATAAGTTTAATAAATTCAATAACACAGGAGCATAAAATTGATATCTGGCACATTAAATTAATTTGAAATCATGTTTTTGCATGAAAATGTTAAGTTTTTGCCATATCTATGTGACCTTGGCATCATTATTGGCATCATTACATATTTGTAACTTTACTAAATATGTAATATAGAAGCATGGTGACTCAGTGGTAGAGTGTATGACTTGAGTTTGAAGGGTCATTGGTTCCAGAATCATCGAAGGCAATGCATTGTGTCAATGAACAAGGCACTTCAGGGCTCTCACACCCCTTTTGGGGAGTGGGGCCGGGACCCAAAAAGGGAAAGAAAGAAGCAAGTATTATTATACTCTATTATTCTGTGAAATTGTAAATATGTAACAATATGTTCTGTATTTATATTATATGAAATAAAGATGGAAAACAAACAAAAAAAATCAAATTGGGAATTTTTTGTCTGGAATTGGGAAAAAACACATTTTTTGGCATTGGGAATGGGGCCTAATTTCGGCCCCAAAATCAGGTGATCGAGAGCCCTGCACTATATTCTCTGCTTGCTTAGTACCGGTTAACCCAGAAAGACAGGAAATTATCCCAACAACATGACTGAAAAGTTGCTGACTGGGGCATAAAGTATCAACAGAAACAAATAAATGAAATATACACTAACAGTGATTTTGTTACCTGCGCATCCTGCATCTTTTGTGCATAATTTTGTCTCTGGGATGCAAAGTTATTATTTCAGCGAGTCCCAGGATGCAATAGTATTGCAGACTTGTCATTTAAAATAGTGTTCTGGACTCATAAGTTTGCAGTTGGACTCATTGATATGGGAAACAGCGAGTCCCAGGACCCATACGCCCAAAATTGTAAATGAATCACTGCACTAATGACAAGTGTATTATTGATTTTAACATGTGTAAATGACATTATTACACTACAAGATATGAGACCGGGCCCCATAACGCAGTCGTTTTTGACCCGACTGCAGTTCCAGGGGTTGAGAGTACGATCTGAGATGGTCCCATACTTACGTGGAGATGATCGTGAAATAATTTCTATGGCCATTCTCAACCTTATGCTGAACCAAGCAGGATTGTTGTCAGTTAAAAGGGAAAGTATGTGCACAAAATACTGGTTAACCACTTAGCCAAGCTTGCCCAGGAAAAAAGTGTGGTTAGGTGAACTGACCTCTCTACATGACCATAGCTGTTGACTGGGACGTAAAACCTCAAAACAAACAAAAACAGACATGACGTCATGCGATAAAATAAACAAAGCCTCTAAATATGAGTGTGTATTTGTTCTTCTTATATCTCAACCAACACATATGTTGTTTGGTACCCAAAAGAACCATTGCAATGTGATGCAGGTGTGGAAAATTCTTCAATTTCTACGCATCCTACATCTGACACCATATGTATTCGTATATTCAATAACTAACATTGGAAACAGTCAAAATTTCTACTTGTCCTACAGCATAAGGCACTCGCCATGGCGAGCAGATTTTTTCAGCCCTGTGATGACTCATTTAGGTACCCAAAACATGTTCTTACAGATGGTGAAAAGGAAAATCATAATCACAACTTTACACTCAAGCTTATCTGAACCTATTCATAAAATAAACAGCAATTTCCTGGTCTAAAATGGGCCAAAAATTCCTGTTGAAATATGATACAGCTATTATAGAACAGCATAGTATCACACTGGTAAATGTATACGTCCATTTGGTGGTATTTACGCGTATTGCCGGTACTTCATAGACCGGAAGTGGTAGATATTGGTGTTAATACTATATAGAAAGCATGCCATATGCCTAAAGGACTATAGAATTAGATCATTTTTAAGTATTCTGTATGTGCATGGCGATCTATGTAAGCATTAAGGAATAGATTTGAGTACTTTTCAGTTTAAAAATTATGTGTATTTTAAATTGTGTGTGTTTTTCTTATCATAGTCTTTCTGCTGAGGCTCCATTTTTTCTGTCTCTCATTATCTCCTCCCCCTATTTTCTTTCCTTGAAACGATCTATTGTCTCGCTGTGACATTTAATTTGGGCATTCTCGCGAGACCTTTGCATTATGGGTAGCTAGCGATATTTGGCTAATCCTGTTCACTTCTCGCACTCCTGTAGTGACAGAATTTATTTTTAAAAATAGCAAAAAGTTAAATTTTTTACAGTTTATCATTTCTCTTTTAGTCAATATTTTCTGGATTTAAATCCCTGAGTCATGCGAGCAGTGATCACATAATATATCTTTAATAAAAATGGCGGTTCAATCCCAGTGTGCACCGAGCGAAAGGCGACAGGTTAGTACGTGCTAGCATGCTTCCTGTTTGCGACAATGTTAATTTGGGCAGCAATTATCGACTGGTGTTGATGTAAACAAAAAAGCAGTGTTCAATGTCTGCCCACCGTTTTTGAGGACCTCTGTGGTCAAACTCCCCATATACTAGAGGAGGCTCTGCCAATAAATTTTAACGGTGAGTTTACTGCAACCAGTCTGAAAATGTGCATGCGCAGTTGTAACAGTCAGATATAAACATCCGGTTTACAATAAGATATGTTACTTTTGTTTAGTCTTTGCTAAAGGTTAAATGCATTTTACATGTCAGAAAATGCACTTGACCATAAAAGCGAGCCTGGCAGTTATTTTATTCGTCCCAACCAGAGGTTAACTCGCCAATGCGAGCGGATGAGTGGAATTCTACACCCCTCCACAGGTTTAGATAAACAAAAATTTTCAGCATAAAAGTGTAAATATTTTCTTAACCATAATATTTAGCATATGTTTGGGTGCTCAAAAGAACCGTCTCATCGAGATGGTTCTCTTAAGTACCCACAACATATGATTTGGTTGAGAAAGAAGAAAATTATTTTCCTGTTACGCACTCTTAACTAAAGCCCTGATTCATACTAAACTATTTTCTCACCTTTGACTGGATCTCTCTTCTTTTTGTCCACAAAGAACAATGCCTCATCTGACTTCTCAGCAACTTTTCCTCTAAAAGTATTCAAGAATAAAAGCACCGCAAGCACTGCATAATACCCCGCCACTGCTGGGGGCACCAAAAGTTATTTTGTGAGATATATAATGCCTAAATAGCATCAGAACTGAGATAGACAAGATTAATCAAGGGCGGATAACTCATGAACTGGAAAGGTAAGAGTGACGGCCCTTCGTTGTAATATGTAACCTTTGCTGTTCAACATATCTGTGAAGTTTCATTCAGATATCATAAACAGTAAAAGAATAACAGGCCAGAAACCATTTTTTAAAGGGAGAAAGGGCAGTTACTCCATCGAAAATGGTCGGATTTTGCCCATTAACAATCCCATACCACTCATCCCCAATAACAATATGTATGCAAAATTTGAAAAAATTCTGTGCATAAATACTCAAGTTATCGATCGAAAACAGTGAGCACGGACAGATGAAATGAACTACAGGTCAAAAACCAATTCTCAGATCAATCAAGGGTGGATAACTCACTATCTGGAAAGGTAAAAGTGACGATCTTTACCCAGTGATTCATTTACAATTTTGGGCTTATGAGTCCTGGGACTCACTGTTTCCAATATCAATGAGTCCCAACTGCAAATTTATGAGTCCAAAACACTACTTTTAATGACAAGTCTGCAATACTATTGCATCCCGGGACTCGCTGAAATAAAAACTTATGCGCAAAAGATGCAGGATGCGCAGGTAACAAAATCACTGTAATTACCCACAATATGTAACCTTTGATGGTCAACATATCTGTGAAGTTTCATTCAGATACTCCATATAGTAAATGAACTACAGGTCAAAAACCATTTTTCAGATCAATCAAGGGCGGATAACTCATGAACTGGAAAGGTAAGGGTGACGGTCCTTACTAAAAATATGCAACCTTTGATGTTCAACATATCTGTGAAGTTTCATTCAGATATTCCATATACAGAGCTCTCGGAAACGCAGAATTACGCGTATTGGTACGCACGTTTTTTCCCTGGGACGCATGATTTTCGCTAGGCAGGAGTCCCGCATACGCATGTTTTTTTAGTCGGCACGCGCTAAAAATCCAGTAGCTGAGAGATAACACACCGGGAGATCAAAAGCCCTTTGATACTATCGATCGTGACACACTTTCCTGTCTCTGTTGACCAATCTTATGAATAGGACTGCAGTGTAGCAATTCTGACAGGTGATTGACAGGATTACCGATGCGGGACAGTGTGATTATTACGAGGTGATTATTAAAGTAACTAAGCAAGGATTATCGGGGATTTGTCTGAAGATTTACCTTTAATTAAAGGGAGAAAAACTAATAGGGTATTGTAAACAACATCGGACTACCGACTTCCGAATTTGACTGATTAGGGATGAAAGAGAAAACATATTTAATTGCACTCGTTTGCGATTTGAGCAACATATATAAAACATGGAGAGAAAAAAAAAAACAATTATTTTACGGATTTGCATTTCTTCATTCGTCCAATGCTACGGCAAACAAAAGAGTCTGAGAATTGTTGGAAAAAACGGTGCAGCGGTAAGCCGTATACGATAACGTCCGACTGACGAAAGTTCCAAATGAAGCTAGACTATATATACAAGCCGTGCGATGAAATTTTTCATCGGTTCAAGCCGAGTGTCTAGATGAATAAAATTTCAGCAAGTAAAATCGTTCATTCTAAGTCATGGAAGCCATGTTAAATGGCTATGTCAGGCTATTCATTGCAATCGCCTTCCATCTACATAAGATTATACAAAACAGAGGACTGCTGTCTGTCTGTCTGCCTGCCTGTCTGGCTGTTTTGTTAATGAATAAAACAAGTACCAACAGTCTAATCTTTTATTTTGATAAGGCCAAACAAAAAAATGTGTGTTCAGATATACATGAAAAAAATTTAGTACCAAAATATTTTGTTTTTGTTAAGCAGGAACAATCAATTAATGCTTAAAGGGTTTAAATCAGGCGATCTAAAAATTATTCAAATCTATCACTTCCGGCCAAAATGGAAAAGATATACGGTATGCACATATTGGTGGGACTCCAACTTTTTTGGAGTAGGACTCCTACTTTTTCCAGTGGGACTCCTACTTTTTGCCAGATGGGAGTCCTGAACTCCTGCTTTCAAAATCCTAGTGAGAGCTCTGATATAGTAAAAGAAACTACAGGGCAAAAACCAATTCTCAGATCAACCAAGGGTGGATAACTCACAATCTGGAAAGGTAAGAGTGACGATCCTTAGTCACAATATGTAACCTTTGATGATCAACATATCTGTGAAGTTTCATTCAGATAATTCATATAGTAAATGAACTACAGGTCAAAAACCATTTTTCAGATCATACAAGGGCAGATAACTCATGAACTGGAAAGGTAAGAGTGATGGTTCTTTGTCACAGTATGTAACCTTTGATGTGAAACATATCTGTAAAGTTTCATTTAAATATTCCACATAGTAAAGGAACTACGGGTAAAAACATTTTTTAATTCAATCAAGGCGGATAACTGACAAACGGGAAAGGTAAGAGTGACGGTTCTTAGTCACAATATGTTACCTTTGATGTGAAACATATCTGTGAAGTTATATTCAGATATTCCATATAGTAAAGGAAAAATAGGTCAAAAACCTTTTTTCATACCTATCAAGGGCAGATAACTCACAAACTGGGAAGTTCAGAGTGACAGTCCTTAGTCACAATATGTAACCTTTGATGTTCAACATATCTGTGAAGTTTCATTCAGATATCATGAACAGTAAAGGAATAACAAGCCAGAAACCATTTTTCCAATACGAAAAAGGGCAGTAACTCCGTTAAAAATGGACAGATTTTGCCCATTAACAATCCCATACCACGAATCGCCGATAACAATATGTATGCAAAATTTGAAAAAATTCCGTGAATAAATACTCAAGTTATCGATCGGAAATGGTGAGCACGGACGGACGGACAGACATCGAAAGGTATAACATAATACCCAGCCACTAAAGTGTGGCGGGGTATAATAAAAAGGCATGGATGCATGTATTGCAAACCAATAATTAAATGCCACATAAGATCAACAACCAGTGGAGAAAAAAAAGAACAAACTATATCAGGGTTTTACACCAAGGTGAATTTTTGGGGGTTCTTGGGACTCAACTTTGATTATGACGGGGGTCCCATCATTGAAAATGGGGGTCCCATCTTTTTATATATGGACCTTCCGTGAAGGGTTTCGATTAGGCCTTAGCTGTGTTAAACATCAAGTCATTTTCGTATCTCAACCTTTTGTTAACCAGCTAGATAGGAATTTTCGATCTTTTTTGGGGGCTGGTCTATGTTGATCAATAACAGGGTTTTCATTTAGAGGCGACTGGAGGCCAAAATGACTGCCTAAAGCTGGTGTCTGGCCTCTTGCAAAAAACTTATTGAAAACCCTGAATAAAATCAGAGCCGGAGCGAGACATGATGAGATTTAGCAGCTACCAAGCAGGTTGGGAACACTTCTATTTTGATCTGTTATAGTTCAATTGATCTAAAATAGACCGATTTGTCTACTTAAAAGCACTGAAATAATGCTTTATCTGCCCTGCTCAGGTGTTGTCAAAAAATTGCAAAATCATCCGCCAGCTTAACTTTAGCCTTTGTTGATGCGATCTTGATGGTATAAAAGTTTTGAGTTTTCATCGAGGAAATTTTTGCAGAAAATCCTTTTTTTTATAAATTTGTCTGCTGATTTTGTTAGGAATTCAATTTACCAGATGAACTTTCAATAAATGCTGTTGAAGCTTCCAGACTTCTTAAGACCAACATGTACACTACCATTTCTGCAGCCTTTCTTTGACCCGGTCATGATAATTAGGTCGATTGTACTGCTGCAAATCAAATTTCCCACAACAGCATCCAAATGTATGGTGGCCAATAAGTGTCATGCATATTTGGAGAAATGGGTTTACAGTTAATATACAGTGCATAATCCAATTATTTTTGGTATGAAATTGCTTTAGTTTTAGTTTGGTTCCATTTTATATATTTAATCCAAAACTCATGAATTTTATTCTCCTTATATATTTTTATCTAGTATTTTGTTTCTGTGTCATAATATTAAAGAAATTTCAACTTTTTCACAGACAAAATATTATTTAAATAATCTGTAGTTGCCTCCCTGGACATGGTTACAAGTATTGGCTTTTTAAAACAAAATAAGCAAAACATGTTTTATGCAACTCTTAAAATTTGCACTGGGACATTCAAAACCCACAGGAAGAGAGTCCTATTTACTCATGTAATACAAACCTGAAGGAAAACACTGAAAACAAACCCAATAAAGACTGTTTTCTCAAAAAAACTAAAATTTTCTCTGAATATGGATGTCATTTATTTGCCTCCATACTTTTGGATGCTGTTAAGGGGGAAAAATAGATTTGCAGCAGAACAAGTGACCTTATTATCACCTCTCTGTCCAGAAATGAATGTGTGCATGTTGCTCTCAAGAAGTCTGTAAGGAATAACATTATTTACTAAAAATTCATCTCTTAAATTGAATTATTAACAAAATCAGCTGACAATTTTATAAAAAAGGGGTTTTCTGCAAAAATTTCCTCGATGAAAAATCCAAACTTTTACACCATCAAGATCGCATCAACAAAGGCTACAGTTTGGCTGGAGAATGATTTTGCACTTTTTCGGCAACAGCTGCGCAGAGCATATAAAGCATTATTTCAGTGCATTTAAGTAGACAAATCGGTCTATTTTAGATCAATTGAACTATAACAGATCAAAATAGAAGTGTTCCCAACCTGCCAAGCAATACCCTAACCTTTCTCTCTTTCTTTCTTTCTCTTTATACTGCCATACGCCCTCACGGACATTCTAGGCAGGTTGGCGCAGCGTCTGTTAGTACAAGACAGTAAAAAAGGGAGAATTATAGTACATAGGTTTAAAAGCATAAAAGTGAAGGATAAAAACAGATGATAGATTATGATAGAAAAGAGTTAGCTAAAATCAGTTAAAAACAAACATTTTGGGGATCTATGGGCGTGAGTGCTGCAGCTTGCAGACAGCTGCCTTGAAAGCATCAAGGCTTTACAAGCATGCAACAGACTCGGGGAGGGAATTCCATTGAACAATTGCTAAAGGAAAGAATGAGAACTTATAATAATCTGTTGAAGTTGAGACCTGCCTGAAGGTCATGGAGTGGTAGTACCTAGATATTCTATTTGAGTGATGTATGTAGTCCGGGAGGGGTACAGCAACCAAGCCATGAATCACCTTGTAAAATAAGCAAACACGGGTGTCAGCCCTTCTTTGCTCCAAAGATCGCCATCCAAGTTGTTTAACCATCTCAGTTACACTTGACTGTCTATCGAAGTTACTGGCTGTCCAGCGAGCAGCTCTTCGCTGGACTTGTTTGATTTGGGATATTCGCACCTTTGTGTGTGGATCCCAGACAGCCGAAGCATATTCTAACTGGGGTCTTACAAGGGAATTTTAAGCCGCTTCACGAACCTTAGGCATCTTGGTTTTTATATTTCATCGGATAAACCCAAGAGTCCGATTTGCATTGGCAGTTACACGGTCGATATGGGAATTCCAGGTGAGACCACTGGAGATATCAACCCGGAGATACCTGGCACATGGAACAGACTCAAGAACCTGTCCATGTAATATGTAGTCAGTCTTAACCGTCTTTCTGGAGCCCGTCACATGTACCACTTGACACTTTGAGGGGTTGAACTCCATATCCCACCTGGTCTCCCATGCAGACAATATGTCCAAGTCAGTTTGTAGTGCTGACCTGTCATCCTCGCTTTCCATGGTGAGGTACAGGCTGTATCATCAGCAAATAGTCTCACCCGGGAGCGGACCTCATCAGGCAGATCATTAATATAGATAAGGAAAAGAATCGGGCCCAGGACTGAGCCCTGGGGGACACCAGATGTAACTGGTATGGATTCCGATTCCTCCCCATCAATCACTACCTGCTGGGATCTACTCCCAAGGAAAGCTCGGATCCAGGCCAGCTCGCGTCCCCGAATGCCATATTGATGCAGCTTCCATAGAAGTTTGCTGTGATTGACTTTGTCGAAAGCTTTGGAGAAGTCGAGTAAGATAATGTCTGTTTGTTTAACCACACTGGCATTCCTCGGGAGATCCTCAATGAGCATGATGAGCTGGGTCTCACATGACCTCTTTTCTCTAAAGCCATGCTGGAGATCATACATGAGACCCTGCCCATCAAAGTGCTTGACAATGTTGGAAGCGAGAATGTGTTCGAGGACCTTGCAAAGAATGCAAGTGAGAGAGATAGGTCTGTAGTTTGATGCCAGAGATTTATCACCCTTCTTAAACACAGGCATGACATTGGCCTTCACCCAATCTGCTGGGAGCATCCCTGTTTAACCTAACCGGGTCCGTGTATTCACCGAAACCGGGCCTAATCACCGGATCGGACAGGATCGGACCGGATCGGGCCCGAAATTGGCCTATTCATTTGCTTAACTGATTGATTTTTCTTTACAAGAATGATGTGCATAAAAGATTATGTATTTAGTGCAATTTGTATGCACTTGAACATATTAATATTGATATAAACGAATCTGGGTCGTTTCGCCCCAGATCCAGTTCGCCCCCTAGACGTTTCGCCCCAGGTCGTTTCGCCCCCCTAGTCGTTTCGCCCCTGGTCGATTCGCCCCAAGAAGAAAATTCAACCTATTTTGTTGAAATCTATGTGAATAGTTAGAGCAAATATATTTGCAATGCTTTACGCCAGTAGTAATGTAGTTTAACAGTTAAAATCTTCTACAGTTTTGGCTGGAAAAAGATTATGTACACGTTTTTTTTTCGTATAAAGCTATTGTGCCAGTTCATGAGAATTTAATACTTATCGCACAGCAATTATATAGCGACAGTAATGTAAATAATATAACCTCATATGACAAAGATGTCTTGGCTATGTAAAGCTAGGTCTAATTTTTGGCCTAACTCTTCAACTTAATCCATACGTTTTATGTGCGATCAACATGGGCTCAGTAGATGAGTCTAAGTTATTCGGCAATAAACTTGTATCAAATGCTCATGTTAGGGTTTAAATACAAATTTATGCCAGGTAGAATTTCCTAGGGTTTTGAGGTCTGAAAATTCTGAGTTCTCGTCATGTAGACCATTTAAACTATCGCTCATGCCGTATATCGCACAATCCGTTTTACCCATTATAAAGATAATGCAAACATATTTAAAATTAATATTACATTCATTCCATCTAACGTCTCTGCAACGTAAAGCAATATTATATCTTGCAATTATGACAAATCATGCTGAAGACATTTGTAGAATCTTACACATGGCAAAAGTGTTTCCATGTCTCTTTCCAGTTGGTAAAACGGATAACACGAAATAATGACAAGATAACACTTTTCATCAGTTTAATTCACTTATTGCAAACAATTAAACAAACAAACACTACAGACTACAATTAGGCCGTCTATCCTTTGACCTACGTTGGTCATTAATTCCGACAAGACTGCAATTTTTTACAGGCGGGGTCGATAGTGGCACGAGATTGGATGCTGGTTGGTTAGCAAAATGTCCGCACAATTCCCAGTAAGCACGTAAAATCGTGCGACTATGGGCCCGCCAGCGAAGCGCCATTCAAATGGCGCTTCGCTGGCGGGCCCATAGTCGCACGAGATTGGATGCTGACTGGGTTCCTCATGTTTTCAGCCAATGCGCGGTGTATTTTCCGTACCAAAACTTATTGAGAATATAACTTGATGAGCGGAAATTGCAGTCCGAAATGTTTATTTAACCAAAATTAGAACCCTAAAGAATATTTACACAAAATTATGTCAATTTCAAATACGAATGAATCTCCACTTTTTGTGCATCAGGGTAGATTTCACAAACGGCGGCGACTGATCTGTAACGTTTGATCCCAAAATGCTCGGTAATAGAATCCATTTGTTCCATGTCTAAAAGAGAAGTGACATACTCGTAAAATGCTACATAATGTGTATATTAATTTGAAACCAGCTTTGGGCTAAGTGGGTTATAAAAATATGTTGTGTTGGTTATGAAATATACAAACAGGAGCTCTGTGGGCGAAGGCTCCGTCCAGTCTGAGCGTGTGCACAGGTTGGTCAAAGCCTTCACTGTTCTGTTCTGTCATATCAAAGTTTAATTGATCAATAAAATTTTAATTGTCGCCGATTGGTTGGCGTGTGTTTTCGACACCATAGTCTTAATCCGGCCGCACACGTACTTTAATTAGAGACAATAAACGTCCAAATACTTTAACTGGTTGATCAGTCCTTTTTCTAAATGCAATGAACAGATCAGTATCACCCTGCGTATTGGCACAGGGGTGAAGGAAATATAAAGTTAGTTTTTATGCTATAATTTATTAGTATTTTTGTAAGCATTGCATTTTGTTATCACGGTTTATCCTAGTAGTCGTGCTTATTACATTTATGCACTACACTTTTTTTTCATGGACACCTGCACCCTGGAGCCTGCACCATACCAATTATAAGCAAATAATTTATAGCAGTGTGGATCACGATCAGATGGCTTTTGATATACGAAAAGAGATATATCTGGGTTCCACAAGGCTTAATTGCTATCATTATTACTGAAGCGTGTTTATCGTTAAAATTAAATTATTATCATATAATAATGCTTAAATATCTTTATGAAGTGTATAACAGCGTAAAGGGATTACAAAGAGGGGCGAAACGACTAGGGTAAAAAATGGTGGGGCGAAACGACTAGGGTCTTGGGGCGAAACGACTAGGGTGTAGGGGCGAAACGTCCAGGTATCAAATTTGGGGGGAAGCGACTAGGGGCGAAACGACTAGGGGCGAACTGGTCTCGGGGCGAAACGACTTGTTACCATATAAACGGCAAAAAAAAAACATACTCAACGGACCCTTTTTGCAATGGTCAGCTATCAATTCACACCTGTTGTGTTTTACATAAAATGACATGCGCAGGTCTATCTTTTGTTCAGTATAAAGAAACCAATTTTCCTCAAATTAAAACAAGCTTTTTTGGCACAGACGTCATTAATTTGATCCTATAAATACTCTACAAACATAAGATAATTATATCATAGCGTTATTTGACTATTTTTGGGCCCGATCTGGTCAGATAGTAGTTCTGGGACCATAACCTAGTTTGTAAGTTTCATCATGGTCAAACTAGGTTATGGTATTTGTGTACAATAGAAGCAAAATTAGTAATTGTTTACACTACAGTTTGTTTACAAATAAAGTTGTAAGTATTTATTCATAGTTCCTTCATTTCTACATATTCTGTTAGCTTTGGGCAAATACTGCACATATAAGTGAAATAAAATGCATGAGAATAATTAAACATAAAAGTGTACAAACCAGAAAGATCAACAAAGTTTCAGAACACATGTTTCTCCTGACCTTTAGCTTCCATGTTAGGTCAGTCTGGTTCCCTGTCTCTTAGTGCTATTAAATTGGGGACAGGAATCAGTGAGCCACATCATCAGATATGTCATGTGACCCACAGTTATGGTCAATTGACCATCAGCCAATGGGCTTACAAGTTTCTCTTTATGCAAATTAACCCACAATGCTGCAGTCATTCATAAAACTGTGAAGTCACTGTGTCAGCATATTTGTTTTTGAACTATTTTTGTAAACAAATCATTATTTGCTGCTACAAAAGTGGATTTTCAATATTTTGGACATATTTTTGTGTGAGCACCAACTAGAGGTAAGGGACTTACTATTACAATAATTTTTTCACTAGACTTTTATTCCATATATAAACTTTGGAGTCAAATGTTAGAGTGTTGCTATTTGAACAAAATGTGACCCAAAATATTAGGCCTAAGAATGGGACATAACAGAAAATCCATTCTTAGGCCTAATCTTAGGTCTAGTCAGATAGTAGCTATTGTCTCCGGCCTTGATGATCCAGACATCATTTTTATGATCATATACATACTTTAAAAACATAATAATAATAAAAAATGTTTTAAAAATGAGCTAAATAGCCAATTTCGGGCACGATCCGGTGAATACACGGACCGAACCTAACCCTAACCATATGCAACTATGTCATATTCAATCTAGCTGCTGAAAGAATGGGTCATATAAGTGGCGGACATATTCTTGACTAAAGTCGCTCCGTACATCACAGCTAAGAATTATTTTACTCAGCCATTGGTCCATCTGATTTACGAAACATCTATGCGAGTCAACGACATGTATTAAATCGATCAAAATACTCATAAAATACCCCGTTCTTTCTTGTAATCTTTCATCCTCTAGAAAGTCTTCAACTTGATCTATGTTCACTTTCCGCCATGATTTCTTTTTGGTCTTATTTAAATGTTTTCTTCTCGTATTTTTACCACGCACGTTGTCCATTTTTTTCCACAACAATGCAAGCGTCTTTACGGCAAATAATTCAGTAAGCATTTAAATAATCAAGATTTCGGTATAGCTATATACCGAAAAGAACGTTCCTTCCGCGGAAGGAAGATTTTTCTATATCTACATCTATGGTTTACACGCCGTCCGTCACACTTGACTCTTATAGCGCGGGGATTGCGTCTTTTAAGAGAAAGTAGGAGCTGATAGGACAGTTCGGAAGTGAAAAAACAAAGATATGATAGGAAAGACGGAAGAAAAATTGATAGATTGGTCAAGTGCATTTTCAGTCCTTCAGTCCATGTCCAATCTGGCTACCTAGGAGGTGTCAGGGCCCACGAAGTCCCCGCCAGTTGTTGTAGTTGTTGTTGGTAAATTCCTCCTCTGTCTGGAGAACTTCACATAAGTGAATAAGCCCTTAAAGGGATAGAAATTTGAGCAATAATAGTGGTACCACTCATTATGACTCTCTCCCGGGGTCATACTGGGAAGATCAAAGGACAGCTATAATGAGGTGATTATGAATTCACTGCATAGGTGATAAAGAGGCCCCTTGAAGGGTTTAGGTAATTACTTATAAAGAAAGAATAAAATGATCGATCTAGCTGAACCAAACAGGTGGTGTTTACAATAATATTGGACATTAGAAAAAAACAAAGAATTTTTTGAACATTTAAATAAAAAAAAGAAGAAAAGAACATTTTGAATATTTCTCTTGAAAAGATGAAATAAGAAATAAAGGCAAAAAACAATAGATGTAAGATACTGGTGCATCATCTTTGCCCCATAAAATAATTGTGTCATATTAATCAATTTGTGCAAAATGGATTTTTTCATCTTTATCAATTGGATAAGTCCAATTTCAATTTGAGTGCAGTTGGGTGATATTTATCTTTTTTTAAAAAAAAAAAATGACAGAGCAGTCTGAAAGCGATCAGTAGAGACCCTGATCAGATGCCACACTCCACAGTGTCTGATCTGGGTCTGTACTGCTTGTCCCGCCAGGATTTTTCAGGTAAATATTATCATTTTTTTTATTGCTAAAGTAACAGTAAGTTTTTTTCTGTCTGATGTGAAAAGGCCTTGGTTGCATGTCGGGAACTTTTTCATGCATTTTTGTCGTCTGCTGATGTATTTATTTATTTATTTATTTATTTTTTTTTTTTTTTTTTGAAAAACATTTTTTTCAAGAAGAAATCAGAATAAAAAAATCAAACAGTCAATGCAGCTTTAAGAAAGAGACTTTATCAGCGTTTCTGGGCGATGCTGCATAATTGTGGTGCTTGGCAAGATGTGAGATACTTGCGTAAAAAAGTCAACAAATGTTTGAAACAATCATTCACTTGGCACAAGCGAGAAGTCATGCCGGAGTGTGTATTGAGACAGTGTAGAGAATGGCTTCCTAATCCGAAAAATGTACCCTACATGGGGCATAAATGGAAGTAATTAATACTTAGTCACCAATGTGTCTTGATGTGTTATAGTGCTCATTCGTCGGATTAATATATATGACTCCGCATCCCATTTGAAATACATTACTGGACATTAGTAAATAGTAAACAGTGCATACCCAGATGAGATGCTGCATAATGTTGCTTCTCATTTCTAATAGGGTCGTGGCGAAAGAAAAATAAAGGGGCTGGTCAGACTTCGCAAATGTGCAGGCGGGTCTGCCCTTTTGTCTTTTGCATGCACCTATGTCAATGCGTCTTGTGACAAGGCCCAATAATGTATAAAAGCAAACAGTGTAGACCCTGATTAAATGCCACATAACTCGGCATTTTATCTGGGTCTGAGCATTATGGCACTACACTCAGCAGTCAAAGGGTTAATTTATTGCACCTTTGCATTACAGACAAAGATGATAATTATAATGGGACATCAGCGAATCTGTGGAAATAATATTTATTTCAAGAAAAAAAAACAAATAAAAATATTTATTTAAATAAATAATTTGTGTTTAAGTCTCTTCTCTTTCCTATTTGGATTGAGACACAAAATCTCCTTCAAGCAAAATAATAGCCTATGGATAAATTCTTAGCTGTGGATAAAACCTGATCAAATTTACAGGTAAGTCCCCCTTGGATCCCCCTCAATAAAGTGAGATATTGAAATTGACCTGGAAGCGATGTAAAATTTCCCTTATCAGTAAATTCACTAATGATTCCATTTATCACAAAATATGTGTCTTTAATTGCACCCCACCAATTATTAATGTTTATTTGTTCACACTGATTCAGTTATTTACACTATTAAGCAGACTGAAGCGCTTACAATGCAGTGCATAGCACAATCCTCTGGAGACTGATTCAAACTTGTGTAGAAAGTCTTCCCTATCGGTTTCACTGGCTTTCAGATTTATTGCTGTACAGTCCAAAATAAGTGCTGCTAATAAGTCAAAGTCTTTAAAAAATTATTTTTGTTCTTTTGTCCCTTGGTATTCAATCAAAATACTACTAATCTTTTCCATAAACTGGTCTCGGGGCTCGGACAAACATCGACACTTCAACAGGAAGTGAATCATATCCTCAGCGTCATCACCACACAGTAGACACGTTGAGTCGACAGAATACTGATTGAATTTGGCACGATTTGACTGCAGAACATATGTGCCTGTTATAAGCTTTGCTTCGAAGCCTGCTTTCTTAATTGCCATAAGGTTAAAGCCTGCATTTTTCCAAAGATAATGTACCTCACCAATATTGTAATTTTGAGTATTCAAAAATTTGAGTGACGATTTTTCACTTGCCTCAAGTTTTATTTAGCCAGCATAGCACAAGGAAATCACTAGGACGTACTTACACTAACCGGCCCTATACAGTATAAGATCATTAGACTGGAGAGCTCCCATTTGAAAGGTACCAATCGGGAGCCTCGGCCAATGTGGCCGTGAGGGTATTCCAAAGGTGAATAGTCTTTGGAAAGAAGCTGCTTTTATAGTAGTCAGTCGATTGAAGCTGGGATATGCCTGAACTTATGAGAGTGATGCGCTCTGGTCCTAGTGGAGGCGGCTGTAAGATGGTCATCTGCTGGAATGTCAACAAGTCCATGGATGATCTTGAACATCATAGTCAGTAGGTATTTAGCACGTCTGGTCTCCAAGGTTTCCCACTCAAGATGTTCGAGCATGGATGTAACGCTAATTGTATTTCTATATCGATTTGTTACACATATTGCTACACGTATCTGTACCATCTCGAGCTTATTAATGTAACCTTTGTACGGAAGGAAGCTTTTAAATAAGGTTTTATGAAAAAGTTTATAAAATCATGATTTATTATCAAAATAATGAATATTGAGATGTTTTGATGAAAAATTGTGATGAAAAACAAAACTGGATGTCAGCTTTGCTACTAATGACAAAAATGTCCCTATGGGGAAAGATGATTTTTGAACGGAAGGAAGCTTTCAAATAAGGTTTTAGCAAGACAAGTCTATAAAATCATGATTTATTATTAAAATAATGAATATTGAGATGTTTAGATGAAAAAATGCGATAAAGATCATAACGGGGTGTCAGCTTTGCTACTTTTAAAAAAGAGTCTGTATGTGAAAAGAACATTTCTATATGGAATGAATGTTTTAAAACATGTTTTGCGTTGTTTGTGAATTAAATCATATTATTTCTGATTATAAAAAACATTATTTGAGGACGCTTTGGTTAAACCCCAAATTAAACACTTTCTGTATGTCACCTGTGATATGGATGAAAATTGTCCTTTTGCGAAAGGAAGATTTATCTTTGGCAGGAAGGGTTATTTAACACATGTATGTCCTTGCTAGGATTTTTTTATATATATATTCCCATAAATACGATAAATGTATGTAAAGTAGCCATTCTATTAAGTTACCTCTTTTACACTCATATTGTATGTTATATTGATGTAATGCACTTAAAGGCAAAGGCAGAATTCACGAGATTTTGCAAAAGGAAAATTATTCTATGCATTACCGAACTAAAGTGTCCGATATGCGTGTTAAAGAAAGCATGATTGTTGAAGTAAATATGACTATTATTCTGATGATTTAATCATACTAAATATATGTACAATATTCAATTATTATATAATCTATAAACAAACATCTACTGATTGGCCCAGGTGCCTATCCACTCGAGTCAATATAACTACACGTCGCATGGGCTGTGGGGTTTTCCCATTCACGATTAGCTACTAAAAATAGACTTCATAGAAACTTTCCATAACAGGTGTGCTTTCAGCATGAAACTTGCAAGACTTTCCCACTGCTATCCTGGGTCAGGTGTGGTGCTTGATTGTATCGATTCCTGATCTTTGCCCTCATTCTTTCTTTGCTGTAAATACAATTCAGTGAGTGACAGCAGCACGAAATTCACAAGATTTGGTGTTTCATCATATACATGTAATTCAGTCGTGAGCCCTTTTCTTTGTTTCATCATAGTGTGTTAATTTGACTAGATTGTTTTTCCATGATGATACATTGCAATAGTTAGAACGCTTCCATGCAAGCTGAGCAGAATCTAGGGCGAAGATTTGTTACCAGTAAAATGCATTTAAGCTACCCCCCCGGTGGCTTAGGCTGCTGTCCGTTTCCCTTCTAGATTTGCAATAATATTGATGGGGAAGAGAGAGCTGGTTGCTTTGCTTAGTTTGTCTTCCTGGTGTCTCCTGATTGTTGTGTGGCTCTTCCTCGTGGTGCCATGGGTTTGTCTGCATTTTGTGATTGTGGTATTTCCTGATCATACTCACTTACTATTTTTGCTGTTTAATATAGTAATAAGCAGAACTCTTAAATTAACTGATAAATTTTTCCTTCTGGATTGATGCAATAAACTTCGAATGGTCCATTGTATAATTCAAGGGGACACAGGTTTCAATTTCTAAATAAAATTGCAGTTTTTTCTCTGAAGATCGTTTTTGTCTTAGCAAACAGTGTATACCCTAATGAAATGCCACATTATGCGGCATTTAATCTGAATCTTCTCTGTCTGCAGTTGTAATTACAAATAAAGTATGCATTCATTCCTCTTTTAACTGAATGAAATCAGTTAGTCATCAATCATGTGAAAAAGTATTTCAAGACTGTTCAAGACATAGTCCATGGTCAATGTTTTGTTGTTGTTGTTTTTTGTTTAGAGAAATTATATAATATAGGAATCACACATGTTTTTTCATGCATTAATATTTGCCGGGTCCCGAGGAAGCTGTTTGAACACAAGGCAGTCAGGCCCAGTGTTCAAACATCATCTGAGGGACCCGGCAAGCGTTAATGCAGTGAAACAAACATGTGTGATCGTTATTCTTGCATATTTTACCTGATTTCAGCATCAACCGCACTGAAAACGTCGCTTAAACATTAGATATCCCTTTTCTTACATTTGATTTCTCAAAACAAAGTGGCGTCAGCGTCAAACTTTTGAACGTCATTACGTCGCCACAACGTCATATATACGCGTGCAACGTTTTCGCGAACGAAAACATCGGCGAAATGATCAGTCACGGTCGCAACGCTTTCCAGTGTCACGCCATGCATGCAAATCAGGGCACAGCTTAGGCTTTTCAAGTAAAAGCCATGTTCAAACAGCACGTGAATCTCATTATTTTAACATGGATTTTGCGGCTTCAAACAGCTTCGCGTTACGAATTCCCATGCAAGAATAAACCAATTGTTGACTATTGAGGCATTGGACATGATGCGAACTTGACCTGAGAATACCAATACAGTGTATTGACCTCGGCTCTGCCTTGGTCAATATTGGTATTCTCAGGTCTACATCACATCATGTCCAATGCCTCAATAGTCAATAATTGTATAGTAATGTATTTAGCTTGGAGTTGGGTGTGTTCTATGCATTATTCTAACACACCTCGCCTATAGAGTCAATGCTGAAAAAAGGAATATATATCAAACAATAATTCACAGTTTTGAAAGCGAGATAAAAGTACGCACTAGCTGACGTCATTTGTTACTGCAAAATGACGTTGGTCATGGTATTAGACGGTGTAACGTCGTTTTTACGCTTGAAAGACGTTACAAATACATGTAAACACATGCGACATAGTCTATCTATTGGCGAGAGTTCTTCAATGTAATGCTGGAAAGTTGGATGAAGCTGAAGACTTCCAATGTGTTTTCGATGTTTATTGTGTGTTAGAATCGAAATAGATCAGCTCCAGTGCGGGAATTGCTGAGTAATAATTCACTGTTTGTCAGTCAGTCTTGTGAAGATAAATCACTCAAGCTATGCGCTTGTGGTTTGATCTTCTTTACAACTGACCTCCAAACAGTGAATTATTACTCAACAATTCACTGATAGAGCTGATCTATATCTTATGTAACGCATATAACGAGGGCGAAATATTATTACATGTATTATTATTATAGGTAAATAATATACAATTATTGACTTATGTTGAGGTAGACATGAAGTGTTATTGAACAGTAAACGTCATATTGACCGACGCGGAGCGGAGGTAACTATGACTAAGTTTACTGTTCAATAACACTCCATGTCTACCGAAACATAAGTCAACAATTGTTTTATTATATTATAAATAGTATGTTATGCACCCGCCATTTTAGACCACTAAAACGTTGACGTGACGCATGGATCATGCAAAATGTCTTGACGTTCTGACGTCACTTCCCGTAAGCCGGTCAATATTGCCTCATGCCGTGTGCTTTGCAACGTCACATCCAGCAAACCATGTAATATGTAGTTTTATTGACTCGAGTGGATATGCATCTGGGCCAATCAGAAGATGTTTATTTATAGATTATATGATAAATGGTTTTCTTTCAATATAAATTGGTTGTCCTGAAAAGGATAGTTTGTGTTCAGTCTTTGGCAATATTATTTCCAAAACTACGCATTAATATTTTTAACACAATGCAAAAAATTGTCATTTCATTTCATTGTGTTGTAGTTTGTTTTTTTTTTTTTTTTTTTTTTTTTTTTTTTTTTTTTATCTCAGCCAAATAACTTATAACGTATCAATGTCATTATATGATAACTTTTGACGAACATTTTGGACCAAGATCAAAGTCGAATTTTGTCGAGTCTAATATGGTTCAAAACTTTGGTAAAGATAAAAAAATCAATTATTTGAAAAAAAAGAACTTTTTTCACTGGTACGCTTACTATCTTATTGAACCATTTTATCTCTGGGGGATTTTTCCCATTTTATATGTTTAGGGTAGCATATAAAAATTTCGTCTGGGTCTTCTCTGTTTGCCAAATGACCTGTATACTGATATCAAGATTGAACAGTGTTAACCATTAGTAAATGTGTGAGTGAAGTGTGCCGTATACTAACAAGGCGTTAAGTGCGTCTTTAAGATTAGTTTATCTCGTGGTCAATTAGCACATCCATGCGTTATGGAATTTCTAGCTCTTATCAATTGGACAAATCCATATCGACAACAAAGGTTGTTGTGTTATGTACCCCCGCAGTAATTTACCATTTTTTTTTCAAATTTTAAAGTAGATTTCTGTAAACAAACAGAACAGTACAGAACCTTATTAGACACAGTATTCTGTGGCGCCTGATCTGGTTATATACTGTTTGCACTGTCGGTTCTAATCAGGCTCTAATCTATAGGTTATGGGTACATAAAAGAACCGTCTATGAATGTGGCATGCATCAGAGTCTGACCCGTTTGTTTGCATAAGAGCTTTTCAGTAACCTAGATACTTTGGTGATAATGATGGAATATTTTATCCAACATAAACAGGGATTAAGTTTCAACTCCTTTTTGGGCTAAAGCCTTCGATTTTATATGGAGAGCATCAGTTTTCAAAATGCGTTGGCCCTGATCGGGCTGCTCCTATGTGCAATTAACATACAATCTGAATCAACCATGTACATGTATTTGCTTTGTTTTTGCTGTTTAAGAATTATTGAAAAAAGGTCATGTTTCTTATGCATAGCAAGATAATCACATTGGTGAATTTTCATTCGAGAAGAATTATTTGTAAAAAAAACATAGGAAGCTCAAATTTTGAAATTATGTTGAAACTTTGTTATGTTTGGCTGTGTTTTTTTAGTAAAATGAATAATTCGTATCGAAAATAAGGGTCTTATTTAATCTTGTTCTGCAAGTCGGGATACAAATGGCCGCCTCAAGTGGTCAGGCTGTGGCTTCTAGCACCAACTTTTGCATGATATTTGTTTTACTATTCAGGATACAACTGGCCACCTCAAGTGATCAGGCTGTGGCTACTAGCACCCACAATGAATAACAAATTGACAGTATAGGGATCATATATTGTACGATGCGGGATACAACTGGCCAAAACAAGTGACCTCCAGGCTGTGGCTCCTAGCACCAAAACGTACATTTCACTACATTATCTATAGTTAGGAAGGGAATTCTGCTATGCAAAGGAAACATCATCGTTTATACATGGGCGCAAAGTATATAAAAACAACAACAACAAAAACAACAACAGGGTTTGATTCCACATGCACGCCGTGCACATGAATGGACAACCTTAGACTTGTGCAGTCCATTCAGTTAGGTTTCATATTTTCATGTATACATGTAACTATACTATTCTCTTAAATACCTATCTAACTGAATTTAGAATTTATGTTCTATGAGATGATGCATGGATAAGTAAGGGTCTTTCATGCAAACAAAACATCTATGTGTCTTGATCCACATCTGAAATAAGGGTGAGGTCGGCACGCCGTGAAACCGGTTTAAGCCCTCCAGTAAAATATTTTTACTGACCGTTCCAAGGAGGTACTTCTTTTGTGGATCATTTGTGTTATTTATGTCTTGTGTTTGTCATGCTTTTGCGTCTGTTCATCTCTGCCTTGTGGTCATCTGAAGGGAAATGGCTGACCGCTTGGCTATTGTTTGTGATGTTTATTGTGATTTTGTTACTTTCCCATTTGGTATCCTAGGACAGGTATGGTACTTGATTGTATCAATACCTGGTCTGTGCTGTCTTTCTTACTTTTCAAAGAATCTGGTGAGAATTGAATAAACCAAACAGTTTGAAAGTGTTAAAGTGCTATCAGTGAGGATACTATCTTCTTAGTAATGGCTGTTCATTTAGAAAAGACAATTAATTCTACTATTTGGACGATTACCAGTCTAGGGCAGCCCCTGGATGTTAAAAAAAGGCTGGCCAACGATCAAGACCTGGAAACTAAGGATAATATATTATCTGTGGGCTAACATGACAGGTCGTATCATCTGGACTTTGCATTTTTAGCTAAATCAAATTAAAATTATATCAATATCAAATGGACACATCACGCGAAAATGTATTTCCTTTCGTTGATAATCTTCCTTGGTTTCCTTCGCAGGAACTTGCCTTTTGCACCTAAGATTACTAAGGAAGTTGCATACAAAACTGGTTTGGCCTAAACTAGACTATGCAGCACCCATTTGGAGCCCTTATTCAAGGTAAGTAATGGTGCAAAGGTCAGGAATCGATACAATCAAGTACCACACCTGACCCAGGATACCAATGGGAAAGTGACAAACTCACAGTTAGACACCACAAACGAGAGCAAAGAGGTCAGCCCTTTCCCAGCAGGTGACCACAAAGCACATATAAACAGACACGCACAAAGACATAGCAAACACAAGACAGAACAAAAACATAAAAGATCCACAAAAGAAGTACCGCTTTGGAATGGTCAGTAAAATAATTTACTGGAGGGCTTAAACCGGTTTAACGGCGCCAACCTCACCCTTAATTCAGATGTGGATCAAGACACATAGATGTTTGGTTTGCATGAAATACCCCTAACTTATAAATGTATCATCTCCTTAAGTCTGTAATTGTTCTATGTTTTGTTGTACGTTACTTTATGTCCATTCTAGTATTGAAATCATCTTGATGGGGAAGAGAGAGCTGGTTGCTTTGCTTAATTTGTCTTCCTGGTGTCTCGTGATGGATGAGCGGCTCTTCCTTGTGGTGCCAAGGGGTTGTCTGCAGTTTGTGATTGTGCTATATCCTGATCATACTCACTTACTATTTTTCATATTAATCAGGTAGAGAAAGTTCAGAGGACAGTCCTAGCCCCTTGGGCCTGCAGGAGATGGCGAAACACGCGTAGTGTTGACGAGATGCTTCATAAACTTGAGTGGCCATCTCTTGAGGCCCATAGGGATCGGTCCTCCCTGCTTCTCATTCATAAAATACATTCTGACGCTGTGTCTATAGAAAATGACAAGTACCTGACCCCTGCTTACAGTTTGAAAATCACCAGGTCATCACACAGTGCCCAATATTGTAGATACAAGACATACAGTGATGCCCTGAAGATTTCTTTTCCCCCTGAACTACAGTCAGATCTCGTAAATTCAAAGTCGTCGGGGCGAGAGGTTTTGTTTCGAATTATCAGTAGTTCGCATTACACAGAGGTAGACATAAAAACATATAACCCCTAAATGATTATCATCAGTTTTTTCTATCAAACCTAAGTTTTTGGCGCGTAAAAGAAATGTCTCAAGGAGACGTTTCTTTTACGCATCCAAAACATATGTTGTTATATACAGTTACATGTATTAAAATAGATCATGAATAGGCCCTATTCTCTGAATCCAGTGTGTCCCAAATTTATTTCGAATTAGTGAGTATTTCGAAAAATTGGCATTCGAATTTTGGAGGTTTTACTGTATTCATCAGTGGAATAGTTTTCCCTCGGTGGTTAATTCCCAGACCACTGGGGAGTTTAGGGCACTCCTCATTTAGTCAAAAACACAGCCAAAGTTTTTTTTCTCTCACAATTCAAATTTGCACTCCCTGGCGTAATGATTTTGTGCAGTCGAGCGTTAACAAAGATAGATAGAAAGACTTTATAAGGCATATGTGATGTTTATCATTATATCATGGGTCGGGTCATTCAGGTCACTCTTTTATTTACATGCTCTTATCTGGAGACATTTTTATCATGGTGTAAAACTCAAATAATCTGCTCTATTTTTATAACTACACATTGGCTTCCATGAATTCGCTGAGTCTGTGGCTTCCATGCATTCGCTTAGCCTGTGTAGTAGAATGTGTAAAACCTACCATATGATTTGAAAATCTTCCTCAGTTGACCTCCAGGGTCTTCATCAATAGCATATTGTATCAGTTTCTGTAGCTTGTCAATGCTCAAGGTCGAGAGTGACTCAGTCACTGGAGCATGAACAGGAACCTGAAAGAATGGTATTATGGGATAATGTTCATGGCTTAGGGTACTCCTCATTTAGTCAAAAACACAGCTGAAAGATTTTTTTCTTCAAATTCCAAAATCGCACTTCCTGGCGTAATGATCAAATTTGATCGTGCCAGTATGGCAAGATAGATAGATAGATATTTTCGTTCCGCTATTCACATAGGGACGATTTTTTAATAGTTGCAAAGCTGACATCCAGTTTTGATTTTCATCACAATTATTTTTCTAAACATCTCAATATTCATCATTTCTCTTTCCTTTTAAGTACATACACCTCTCGGCATATACTCGTATTGGCGCAGCGCGGTGCAAGAGCTATCTACAGTGGATCTAAAAACTTGTACCAAAGAGTATGTACAGTGCAGTTAAAATCATCCAGTACTTTCTATCTCATAACGACTGGCAGGATTTCCCTCTTGAAGCTGTCGATCGTAGGGCAGCTTACTACTGACTGGGGAAGGCTGTTCCAAAATCGGATGGTGTCGGGGAAGAAGGATCTCTGGTAGATCTGGGCTCTGGCATAAGGTACAAGGTAGTTGAGTCCATGGCCTCGAATAGAGCTGATTGGTATGAGGTAAGTGGTTGGCACGTCAATTCGCTGGTACACTATCCGTTGACCTTCGCCTGTGCTCTGCGTTCCTGAAGGGTCAGCCACTGAAGTTGCTGCAACATAGATGAGACGCTGCTGGTTCTCTGATAGTCAGAACAAACCAATCTTGTGGATCTACGCTGCACCATTTCCAATTTCCGACTATTTGCTTCTGTGAACTGATCCCAGATGACACAAGGATGCGTGACAGAGATGGTCAACGAGCTTGGTTGGGAAAGCCTAAAGGGCAGACGCCAGATCTCCAGACTCAGCCTCCTCTACAAAGCACATCATAGTTTAGTCGTCATAGACAAGGCAACCTACTTAAAACCAGGTGACAGCCGCACAAGACGCCACACACGATTCTACCAGGAACACACTGCGCATGAGGTCTATCACAACTCCTTCTTCCCCAGAACAATCCAGGAATGGAACAGACTACCAAACAGTGTAACCTCAGCGCCCACCGTGGATGGCTTCCATGCCTGCCTTTGCACCAGGCTAGGCCCAGCCTTAACCATGACCAGCTACCATTTTCATCATACCTGTAAAGAGTTTTATGGTTTTATCGACTGTTCTGGGACATTGTTTTTACCTGCCATGCCCATGTCCCGCTGGACCAATTACGTTCTCAGATGATCCCGGTACAATAAATGGAAGAAGAAAACAGTGGCATGTTCCATCAAGGGCCTCACAAGGGTTCTTTAGCATAGCTCCTTGGTCTTCTTTGGGCACTGGCTGATGTTACGTTGGAGGATTATTATTACTTTAATAATAAATTGTCATTTTATAAACTTATTTTGCTAAAACCGCCCCGATAGCTCAGTTGGTTGAGCGTCCGCTTTCAGAGCGGGAGGTCATGGGTTCGAATCCTGGCAGCACCATACCAAAGGTGCTACAGAGCTAATGTTGTTTGTTTCAAATAAGCGACGTTATCTTTATCTTTATTTAAAAAAATGCCTTCGGTACAAAAATCTTCCTCCCGCGACTTCCGCGGAAGAAACGTTCCTTCCGGTGTATAGCTATACCCTTTAGATTTTGCACTTCCGCTTTCATTTTTTGAACAGAACAAGAAAATGTCGGAGAGTCCAAATTTTCGATGTTATCTGAAAAATAGACCCGGTAAAACGATAAAAAATATAACTTATTGCACAGTAAAACTTTTTACGCGCATTCTAGCAGATGTCATGTGATAAATATGATTGTGAGAAAAATGGTAACGCCTTTCTCAAACACACGTGGTACTAGTTCTCGTTAGGGAACCAACGCTCGGACATGCAGCTCTATCTCTAGATACTGCCACACGCCCGCGCGGACATTCTAGGCAGTAATTGTCCATTTTTGCTATGTCATGAGTCACTGAACTATTGACCAGGCAATATTCTCGACTAACCATGGCCTGGTTTCCCGCTTCCCTGTTAAAAACACCTTGGACCCAATTAACACGGACTGGTCACTTACATACAGGTAAATGTATTTATTAGAAATATGTTGTCGTGGCCAACGGTGGCTGAGCTTTCCAAACTGACGTATGTTGAGGATTAAATAATCATATCTCCATTTAGTTCTGGGACCATAACGTAGTTTGTAAGTTTGTTCTAGGCTCAAACTACGTTATGGTTTTTATGCACGATAGAATGAAAATTAAGTCATGTATTTTAATCCATGCAATTCCAGCTTGCGTGTACTGCTGTGCACTTCTGGCAATTAGTAGTCATGAAGAAAAATGTTGAAATATTTGAAATACAATAAGTATGTCGTATATTGACACTTACGATGTGTTAAAGAGTGAAAAAACAAAAGTGTTTTGTAAACAGAGAGATGTTGTTGTCCTACATCATGGCGTGTGGTTCTCAGTGTCATCAGCGTCAGTATAGGAGGCAGGGTACCAAACTTGACAGGTATTGGGGTATAACTAAACACCGGAAGGAACGTTCCTTACGCGGAAGAATGCTCCTTGTTACTCTTCAGCATGACTTAACCTCCACATTGGACAGAGGCGTACAGGCTTTTGACAGAGTTCCAACAATTCAGTTTACCCGGGAGGCTACACCACGATGGCATCAGGGGATACCCAACAGTAGATCATATACTTCCTTTTTAGCAGAACCCAGTGTGGCTGTTGAGGTTTGTTCTTCAGAAAGCGTGCCCGTCTTAAGGGGGGGGGGGTCCTGTATGTGTCAGTACTGGGGCCCTTGTTATTTTTGCAATTTATTCTGTATGTGCCAGATACTCCAAACACCTCTAGGAGAGTATTTACTATTACATGGAGTGCACACTGAAATGGCTATGAATTTTTAGTCAAAATAATCAGAATATAACATGAAAAGGACAATCAAGAAAGATGTGTAAATGAATTGACAAAACGTAAATTTTGGAATTTTAACTGTATTTCGAACTATAATTAATTATTGTTGGAAAGGGGGGATGGCATGCTGTGAGACTGACACGACTAAAAATTCTAGATGATATTATGTGTGAATGATTGATGATAGATGATTAGTGTCATTAACGACCTCAAGACAATCTCATCTCCAGACATGTTTGTTTGCAGATGACTGCATAATGTATGGACCGTGATTATGTCGTCCTACAGCAAGACCTTGATGCTTTAGCAGAGTGGGAATCCAAGTCGGGTGGTGAATTCCATCCTCAGAAATGCAGTGTCCTGAGTGTATCAAGATCCAGACCCCCTTCAGACCCCCTCAAACAAGCTAATAGGACACATCATGAATACTGAAGATGCAACAAAGTACCTGGGTGTCAACCTCAAGGCTACCGTTTCTTGGAAGACACACATAGAAATTATCTCCAATAAGCCCAACAGTATGCCCAGGATCTTAAGACGCAGCCGCAGGTCTTGTGGTGAGGATTAAAAAGCAAACACCTACTTCAGCATAGTCTGCTTGAACTTTGAATACTGCTCGTTTGTTTGGACCCAGCACAAGAAGTGTCAGATTCGGAAATTAGAGATAAATCAAAGAACAGCTGCCTGGTACACAACAAACCGAAACAGGAACACCAGCAGCCTGCCATCAATTCTCAAGCTTCTCCAGTGGGAATCTCTCGATTCCAGGCGTTTCAAAATTCAACTGATACAGACAGATAGTATAATGTGTCCTTATTATATGTACAAGGGAGTATGCAGGTTTATTTGTGTTGTTATTGCTTCTTTGGCTTTTATATAGTGGTTTTGGCTGCATTTTCTTATATCGTCTTTACAGTTGGTCAGGCCTTTATAATGACGATTGTGGCATAAAACTTTCATGGGTGGGTTAGAGCCTGGTGTTTTAGTTGGTTGTACTTACCGTGGTTAAACAAGGAGGTTTCTTTGGCTCTAGCAGAATGGGACTTAAGAGCTTTTTACTTTGATTCATCTAAGTATGTTGATTTGATATTATTGTATGTATTAGGTGTCCATAGAAAGGCAACTAATGCAGCTGGTACTTGAAGGCACTATAAAGGATTTGTCTGCAGTTTGTGATTATGGTATTTCCTGACCATTCTCACTTACTTTGATTTATTCGATTGTTTCTCTGTGATGATACATTGCATTCCCTTAGAAGACTCCATGCGAAGTAAACAATTTAGTTTTAATGACAACAGAGTCTTGGGCAAAGATTTGCCCCCGGTAAAATGAGAAACAAAACATTTTTGCATCTTGATCCACATCTGAACGAAGGTTGAGGTTGGTACAGTGAAACTACTTTAAGCCCACCAGTAAAGGTATTTTACTGACCGTTCCAAGGCGGTGCTTCTTTGTGTATCATGTTTGTTGTTTATGTTTCATAGTAAGAAAGAGGACGAAGATCAGGATTCAATACAATCAAGTACAACACCTGTCGCAGGATACCACATGGAAAAGTGACAAACACACAATTAGACATCACAAACAAGGGCCAAGAGGTCAGCCCTTTCCCAGCAGGGGACAACAAGGCATCAATAAAAAGACGCCCGGGAAAGCATAACAAACACAAGACAGAAATAACACAAATGATGCACAAAAGAATTACCACCTTGGAACGTGCAGTAATAAAATCATAAATAAAGTTGCCATATCACGTAGCGTCGGCACTTTTCAAAAGAATATCACAGCAGAAGTGAAACGATATCATATGATAACGATATTTTATCACATGTTACCTAAGAATCCATTGATCCATCTTCAGGATTCAGCTTTGATTAACTTATATCTGGTGCGACACGCTCTAACTCCAATGACTTGCTGACACCTCTATCTCATTGACAGAACGTAGGTCAGTATGAGTGCCTGTAGAATGTTTCTCCATTCCTGAATGAAGGACTGCTGCAGCTGTTGTTGGTTATGCCGAGCTTCGGTTTATCTCATTCTATAAATATTCAATAGCACTAATGTCAGGTGTCTTTGTCCATGGTAGCCGATGACTATTCTGCAACTGTACCAGTGCCTGTCTGTGATATTCTTTTGAAAATTGGAGCCATTATGTGATTTTGTGACTTTTACTTATGGCGTGATATTTACATTTTCTATGATTTGAATTTATCATTGAATCGATTGAAAATAAATTTATGCCAGGTATGTATCATGCTTATTCACAATTTTAACGCAATCTGTACACACATTATTAAATTACATAACTTATATAGTAAGTATTGCATTAGCTGTGGTCTGGAGTGCATTTTATCTCCGTCAGGTCTGGTACTTGATTGTATCTATCTGATCTTTGGATAATTCTTTACCTTTCCTTTAGCTGCAATCAAATACCATTTTTATGCAGATATACTATTACTTACACACCTGAGTGCTTGTAAGTAACAAATGCTGTTTCTAAAACACGCATGGCAATAAATAAAGAAGGGATGGCTAGGTATGGAATGGTAACAGATGTCAGTCATATAACAGAGCAACGCAGCATAATATTATATTTCCATATGCCTTATTTGGTAGGTAGGTAGGTGGTGGGTGGGTTTATAGGTAGATGGATGGGTGAATGGGTAGGTAGGTATGTTGACCTGTAAGAAGGTATCTAGACCTGCATGTAGGTGGGTAGATCTGTATGTAGGAAGGTAAATATTACTGTAGGTAGATAGGTAGACCTCCAGGTACGTAGGTGAATAGATAGATAGGTAAGAAGGTACAGATAGATAGGTTTGTACATAGACCTGTAGGTAAATAGGTAGGTAGACCTGTTGGTAGTCAGGCCCGTAGGTAGGTAGGTAGGTAGGTAGATTGGGTTATGCGGCCCTTTGAAAATTCGTGGAAGAACAATTTCGGTATTTAGTATATCCCTAACAACCTCTTTCTCAAAATCATGACCGGCCATTCAAAACGTTTACAGAATGTGTAAACATATGATTGAGGTTGAATAAAACCGATCAGGTGAGGTTTTTCCAAAAAACATTCCTATCGGCGTAAAGATAAGTATCTAAGGAACATTTCTATATAAGTTTTATAAGGTTACGTCATAAACTGAAGTGAAAATTGAGTCCACTCTTATCAATTAGAATTTTGAACTAAATGTGCACATAAATATTACACCGTAGAATGTGTCAAAACCAAAAATGACATTCGGAGGCGTAATCTTACACCTAATCTCCATTATTTCTCCGCATATCTTTGAATTTTCTTCAAAAAGCAATGGTTCAATATACTATCTTTAAGACTGCGTTGTTATAATTATTGAAAGTTTATCCGTCTTTATGAACATCAGCAAGAAACAAATGTACCTATTTTAGCTATTTCGGCACTTTTAGCCGAAAATCGTCAGAAATCAACATAAAAAGATTAGAAAACTTCAATTCTTTTTACTGTAACTCGTAGTATTTCAGCTTCGCATAGCGGGAATAACCTCTTGTATTCTCGTGTATGTTCAGAATCAATTTTATTGGCTGTAGTACTTTGAAATAGCGCTAAAATAAAGCCTCGACAACATAACTTTTGTATTTCTATCAGTGACCAGTCCGTTTATACTGGGTCTGAGAAAACACACAGGCATTTATCAGCATGGGCGATGATGATGCAAGTACGGTTTATTATGAAAGGAGGCGTTATGCAACAATGGTGAAAATACGGCATGATTTGGCAACATTGAACTCCCAATAACTCCGTTGTTTATGGTCAGAAACATAAAGTGTGGGTACTTGTTTTGTTCGTTAGAACGAGCGGAACAATTTGAGACCAAAATTGAACAGATTTGGTGAAATTTTCTGTTTTCAACAAACCGCATCGTCTTTATAGCAACGCTGCTAAGTATTTCATCTAATGGGTTGGGTAATAAAACAGTTATTTCATGCCTGTTTGTAGTATAGTCAAACTATTACCCTGAGGTGCCGTTGACGACCTGCAATAGCATGGGTGTAAAATTCCACTCCCCTGCTTGCATTGGCGAATAAACTTCGGATTCGTTTGAGTGAAATACCTGCCAAGCTCGCCCTTACGGGTGGGTGCATTTTAAGACATTGAAAAATCCCTTTGAGCCTTCAGAAATGACAAAACAAAAGTAAAACAAAGATCGTCGATCTTATGTTTCTTGAATCGGATGTTTATATCTGATTGTTAGTACAACTACGCATGCGCAGTTTATAAACCGGTACAATTAAACTCCCCAGGAGCGATGTTTCCGAAGAAATTATTCGCTAAGCCCCAGCTCTATGGGGAGTTAGACGACGGGGTTCGTCTAAAACGGCGGGCGGATTTCAGACATTATGCACCGTTTTTTTTTTTGTTTATTTCAACACCGAAATGTCACAGCGAGATATATTATTTGGCACAAAAAAAAAAAACAACAGGGAGAAGTGATGATAAAACCAAGATTGTGTTATTTGAATATTGTATTGCTTTCATTTCAATATTACAATACATGGTAACTTGGTTGAAACTTTTCTTGATATTCATAGGCTTAGTTTCAGGATTTTAGAGCTGACTTTCCTTTGAGAGTCCCCCCCCCCCCCCCCCCCCCCCAGATTTACAAAAATAAGCGTTAGTGTCTGGGGTAGCTGAAGCTTTCAACTCTTAATCAATATATTATATACAACACAATTTAAAATATAATGTACAGTGGCGGATTTAGGGGGGGTGCTTTGGGTGCTTCAGCACCCCCAGCTGAGTCCATGGTAAAAAATCTTAACCTACCTTTTTTCTTCTCAGTGTACTGTAGGTACCTTTTTGCGCATTCTGTACGCTCGGTCAGCACCCTAGAGGCTGTTAATTGTCATACCTAATCATAAAATTAACTTTTAGCAAATCAGCTGACCGACTGTGTAACCAGGCAACCTGAGGTACCCTCTAAATTTGGATAGCCTTATCTTCAAGTCAGTGCGAAAACGAGAATTTTTAAACTCTGATACATTTTGTATAACTTTGAAAACAAGTCTTAAGAACCCTCAAATGATTTGTTCATTATTGAAAATGATATTCCTGCAAACCGCTGAAAGGGAAGGATAAGCTTAGCGGTCATGTATTTGGAGTTTGACAATTTTTCATATGTTACATATGTAATATGTATTTTCACGCGTCATGGCTACCGTCATGACGCGCACGACCAGATAGAATACCAGTGGGTGTTTTGAAATTGTCGGTCTCTTTGATCATGAATCACCACTGGTGGTAACACCACTGATAACATTAGCGAACAGTCTGGACTCAGATCAGGCTCAAAATTTTGATAAGGTTTCAAACTGCTTGAAATCATGACGTATGTATACATGAACTCGAAACCGGTCCGAGACAAGAAATATATTTTTAAAAGAAGTTTATATAAAAGTTTGCAGATAACAAACACCGCCAAATATCACGTTGATACGGAAGTACTGGGTTTGCGACCAGGTAATGGACAATCCAGTTTGCTCAGCTACATAGACTACCTGTGGTATAGAAATTTTTGCCTGTGGTAGGCTTATCTGTTACAATTTCAACAGACAAATACGCTGTTTTTGACATCACGGCAGTCCGATCTGTGCCTTTGTTGTTTGCTAGCAGCAGGGACTTTCTATACCAAACGCGACTGGAATCAAGTTTTCCCGCAGCTATCTCCCATAATATGAAATTTTCAAAGGGTATAGTTTTAAAATCGGACGGTAGAATTAGCTTTTTCCCCAACAACAATTTTCTTTTAAAAAATTGCCGCAGACATTTGCCTTGCTGCTCTTTCCATGACATGCAGTCTTGCTGGGGTCTTCATGATGCGCTGACAAACGCGGATACGTGTTCTAATTTGGTCCATCCAAGCGAGAGCCTTCCCTGGGCAACATTGCGTGGGATAAGACGCTTTTATATATAAAAAAATGACCTATAGCTAGCACACGAGATTTTGATACTTATCGTATCAGCAATGCGATTCTGTGCATATCGTGCGTGCGTGACACAATCTCCCATAATGTGAAATTTTCAAAGGATATAAATTTAAAACCGGAGGGTATATTTAGTCATGAGCACTTCTTGATGTCTTTTTCTCCAACCACATTTTTCTTTTTAAAAATCGCCTCAGACATTCGCCGTGGTGCTCTTTCTATGTTCTCAGTCTTGCTGGAGTCTTCATTTTTTGCTGACAAACACGGATGCGCACTCTGATTCAGGTCGTCAAAGTTTCAGCCTTCTCTGTGCAACTTTGTGTGCGATAAGACGTGTTTTTTTTTTTTAATTAATTTAAACTAGCAAATTAGATTTTGACACTATCGTATCAGCGATGCCAGTCTTGCATATCGTGCGTGCGTGTGTGTGTCAACTCTGTGGGATGTGCGTCTGAATAGCGATCAGGCTGTCATGGGTTCGCTCTTCCTGTCCATCACCATTCTATTGTTGAAATTTGTCCTGAACTATTTTCTACAGCAATTCCCATTTCTTCTTATTGAAAGAAGGACAGTTGTCAGTTACTGGCAAAACCCCACTCCAGGCCCTTTTGTATCTATTAGATGTGAGCATTTAACTGGGCAATACTCTAAATGCGGACCCAGTTGAGTAACAATATGGTTAGCTCACATGAGCCCAAAAAATTCTTATGAGGTTTTAGTATACCTATGGTCCAACGTTCGTCACGGCATCAAGGAGTCCCTGGTTTGAATCCTACTGGGCCAAAACAGCACTTCATTTCGCTGAGTCGTTTATAATCACATTTTCATCATCGAATCATAACGAAAATACTATTGAAAAGTATATCAAACACTTAATCCAACACAACTGAGACATGAGTTCAGCACATCTTCCCACGAAAGAAACATTTGCCCAAGTTAAAAGACCTTATGGTGAGCAGAGAAGGGCGGTCCGACTCCTGACGTTGCCTATTTCACAAGATCATATAATTGAGGCCTTGTAGCCATTGACATACGGACAAGGAGGTAAAGTTTCAAACTTGTGACCTTCAATCGTGACATTGACCTTAAGATGGCCTGGTTGAATTATAAGCTCAGCACAGTATCTCGCTGAAGCAAATAGCTGACCAAAAATTTATGGAAATCCTTCCATGGGTAAACGAGTATGGAGCGGATATGAACATACCTTTTTTCTAAAGAAAAAAATTGGGTATAATGAACTTCCTTCAATAGATAAGGAAATTTGAACCATACACGAAATTGAGGCTCAATACAAGTACGGACCCCCTAAGACAAAAAATGTCTGAAATTTCTAGTTGGACCTGACCCCCACCCCACCACCCGTAGATCATAAACATCACCATGCACAACTGTCGGCTGTATCGTGACCATGGATACCTTACCTGTAAATTTTACCTCGCGGCATGTTCATTGTTCTATCGAAGAATTGTGGAACACCCTCAAAGATGGCATTCAGCAGTCGATGGACAAGAACATCCCGTCAAGTCTGTTCAAAGCGTAAATCCTTACCTTGGTTCAACAGAAATCTGGAAAAGATGGTGCGACGTAAAGCCAGACTATACAGGCGTGCTAAGAAGTCTAACCAGTGGACCTCTTTCAGGTTTTACCAAGGCCTTCAAGAAAGCAGAGATTAACCATATCAATGATGTAATACAAAAGGGAATTGATGAGGACAACTCTATGACATTCTGGAGATATGTCAAATCCAGACGTCAAGACAGCGTTGGAGTGCCATCCTTGAAAAAGATTGGACAGCTTATCAATGCCAGCAAGGAAAAGCCCAAATTATGGTTGAGCAGTTCCAGCCCGTCTTCACAAGAGACAGTGATAATCACCTCCCTGACACCAGGTAGAGAGCCCGACGGTCACTCCCTGAACTTCACATCACGGTAGACGGCGTCCAAAAACTACTTCTTGGTATTAATACATCAAAAGCACAGGGACCGGACCAGATTGCCAATATTATATAATGCTGAAGAACTGCGCCCCCAGCTAGCTCCTGCAATGGCTACCATCTAAGTCAGTGGCGGATTTAGGGGGGGGGGGGGTGCTTTGGGTGCTTCAACACCCCCAGCTGAGTCCATGGTAAAAAATCTTAACCTACCTTTTTTCTTCTCAGTGTACTGTAGGTACCTTTTTGCGCATTCTGTTCGCTCGGTCAGCACCCTAGAGGCCGTTAATTGTCATACCTAATCATAAAATTAACTTTTAGCAAATCAGCTGACCGACTGTGTAACCAGGCAACCTGAGGTACCCTCTAAATTTGGATAGCCTTATCTTCAAGTCAGTGCGAAAAAGAGAATTTTTAAACTCTGATACATTTTGTATAACTTTGAAAACAAGTCTTAAGAACCCTCAAATGATTTGTTCATTATTGAAAATGATATTCTTGCAAACCGCTGAAAGGGAAGGATAAGCTTAGCGGTCATGTATTTGGAGTTTGACAATTTTTCATATGTTACATATGTAATATGTATTTTCACGCGTCATGGCTACCGTCACGACGCGCGCGACCAGATAGAATACCAGTGGGTGTTTTGAAATTGTCGGTCTCTTTGATCATGAATCACCACTGGTGGTAACACCACTGATAACATTAGCGAACAGTCTGGACTCAGATCAGGCTCAAAATTTTGATAAGGTTTCAAACTGCTTGAAATAATGACGTATGTATACATGAACTCGAAACCGGTCCGAGACAAGAAATATATTTTTAAAAGAAATTTATATAAAAGTTTGCAGATAACAAACACCGCGAAATATCACGTTGATACGGAAGTACTGGGTTTGCGACCAGGTAATGGACAATCCAGTTTGCTCAGCTACATAGACTACCTGTGGTATAGAAATTTTTGCCTGTGGTAGGCTTATCTGTTACAATTTCAACAGACAAATACGCTGTTTTTGACATCACGGCAGTCCGATCTGTGCCTTTGTTGTTTGCTAGCAGCAGGGACTTTCTATACCAACGGGACTGGAATCAAGTTTTCTCGCAGCTATCTCCCATAATATGAAATTTTCAAAGGGTATAGTTTTAAAATCGGACGCTAGAATTAGCTTTTTCCCCAACAACAATTTTCTTTTAAAAAATTGCCGCAGACATTTGCCTTGCTGCTCTTTCCATGACATGGAGTCTTGCTGGGGTCTTCATGATGCGCTGACAAACGCGGATACGTGTTCTAACTTGGTCCATCCAAGCGAGAGCCTTCCCTGGGCAACATTGCGTGGGATAAGACGCTTTTATATATAAAAAAAAATGACCTATAGCTAGCACACGAGATTTTGATACATATCGTATCAGCAATGCGATTCTGTGCATATCGTGCGTGCGTAACACAATCTCCCATAATGTGAAATTTTCAAAGGATATAAATTTAAAACCGAAGGGTATAATTAGTCATGAGCACTTCTTGATGTCTTTTTCTCCAACCACATTTTTCTTTTTAAAAATCGCCTCAAACATTCGCCGTGGTGCTCTTTCTATGTTCTCAGTCTTGCTGGAGTCTTCATTTTTTGCTGACAAACACGGATGCGCACTCTGATTCGGGTCATCAAAGTTTCAGCCTTCTCTGTGCAACTTTGTGTGCGATAAGACGTGTTTTTTTTTAAATTAATTTAAACTAGCACATTAGATTTTGACACTATCGTATCAGCGATGCCAGTCTTGCATATCGTGCGTGCGTGTGTGTGTCAACTCTGTGGGATGTGCGTCTGAATAGCAATCAGGCTGTCATGGGTTCGCTCTTCCTGTCCATCACCATTCTATTGTTGAAATTTGTCCTGAACTATTTTCTACAGCAATTCCCATTTCTTCTTATTGAAAGAAGGACAGTTGTCAGTTACTGGCAAAACCCCACTCCAGGCCCTTTTGTATCTATTAGATGTGAGCATTTAACTGGGCAATACTCTAAATGCAGACCCAGTTGAGTAACAATATGGTTAGCTCACATGAGCCCAAAAAAATCTTATGAGGTTTTTAGTATACCTATGGTCCAACGTTCGTCACGGCATCTTCCGTTCACGTTTTCAAAGAAGTATATCGGACCAATTTTAGTCAAATTACATATACAGCATCATCAGGTAAGGAAAGGGAAAGGATGTACGTGTTTTTGGCAGATTGGATTGGAACTCTGGCATATATAGACGTAAAATGGGAAAAACTTTAAAAATCTACTTCTCAGAAATGGCGAGACCCACAGCTTATAGATTTATGTTTTGTGGTCACCTACATAAATCCTGCCATCCATGCTCCTGGTGTTTATACTAGCCATGGCGTCATAAGCTTCTTTTGGTTTAAAATGGGGAAAAACTTGAAGAAGATCTTCTCTGAAACCACGAGACCCACAGCTTGTAGTCCCATAAATTCTGCCAACCATGCATCTTGGGTCTAAATTTACCAAATACTTACGATTATTAGGCTAAAATAGCTCCCATTATCATAATAGTGAAAAAACGTTTTAAACAAATCTTCTGCCCACAGCTAATACTTTTAATATGTAGCATCGTTTAGTGTTTAGTAGTTTTTCTACGTTAACCTAAACACGCACCTGAGGTCCAAATTGACTGATCACTCGCCGGAGACATTTGCTATTTTAAACAAAATTAAATGAAAAAAATCTCTGAAACCAGAAGGCCAAATGCTCAGGGGAGTGGTTTATAGGCTAATTGAGTCTCTTGCTTGAAGTTGCTTCTATGGGACACAGTTCTATATGGAAACTGAATTGTGCTGTTAGTGTCTATAATACATTGACTGTTGGTGTACACCTATCAAGCACCCCCAGTATTAGTGGTCCTGGATCCGCCACTGAATGTAACATGTGTAAACTTGTACAAAAGCAATGAAAAAGAATAAATGTGTATCAATATGATTCAAATATGATTAATTCTTAAGGGCGAGTGATAATGTCATAAGGGCGAGTAGGTTTTACCACCCACTAGTCCTGCAGGGCGAGTGAGTAAAAATAATTTTACACCCCTGAATAGTGCATCAGGTCGTCAACGGCACCTCGGGGAGTTAGTTTTGGCTATACTACAAACAGGAATGAAATAACTGTATAATATACTCTGCTGACGCTCACCCTCCCGGACATTATAGACAGAGATGTACTTTCTCTCTCTATATGCTGCCTGGCGCTTGCTTTCGAGCATTATCGGCAGGTGTACAGTGTACACTCCCGGTTGCAGGATGAAAGCCTACAAGTAACCATAAAATTACAGTAGGGTTCTTTAACCTGCACAAGGGGTGACTTTCCCTGCATAGGGGACATCCAGTTAACGTCCAGATCAGAAGGAGGATACACTTATCTAGTGTCATCCCTACAAATGACACTAGAGAAAGCGTGTTTGGACTCAAAAATTTTCCTCGCCACGAGTGGGGATCGAACCTAGGACCTCTAGCACCAGAGGAAAGTGGGCTAACCACTGAGCTACTAGTGGTACACCCAGGGTTGGAGGATTGTGAGGATGAAAGCCTGCAAGTAGCATAAGCGGACCAGTGATCGATCAGGGACCGCTTGGACCAGTGATAGATCACTTTCTGATTGTCGGCTCAATCTTTACTCTCTAGGAATATGTGGGGCAAATCATTTGTCCATCTAGACTTTAGGTCTATAATTTTACCGCACAAATTAAAGCAGAAACATATTTCAATAGCGCTTCTAGCCTGCATTTTCCAAGCTCTTGATGTAGAGGGGGTCTAAGTTTGACTGCTAACCTGCCACAAGAATTCATTCGGTTCTCTAAGACGAAACGAGTTTCTTTTATTGAGACTTGTTTAAAAGATTAACCACACTGCATAACAAACGAATATAAGGTACATTCTCGATTCTTTACAATACCATTGCTACTGATTAACAATTTCTGTGATTTCAAAACAATTTTCTCAACAGTTTTCTATTATGTTACGTCACTTTATGCATTTTTACCGCTTCATTTTTAATTTTTTAAGCATTATTTCTTTTAGCTTGCGTAACATATCCAAGTTGTGTTTCATGGTAAGTGATAAACAATAATTACTTTTTATAAAAATGCTAAAACTTTCCATGTCGTCCTAAGTTTTTGCAAGAAAAGAGGGTGATCTGATCACTGGTAACCCTGACCCTATTTTCTGTTAGGCACTACATAGTGTGTGAAAATGACATCATTGAGAATGCGACATGATGACGTCATAAACTGACATGTTGTAAAACACAGCAAAGGTTCAAGCTTGCATAGAGTGTGCAACATCACATGCTAAAATGCGTGTATGATCAGGAATTTGTCAATCCTGCGTATTTTTGATCGATCACTGGTCCCCTTACGCTAACCATATGGTTCTTTAATCTACATAAGGGGTGAATTTACCCTAATTAAGTGGCGTCCTTGCAAATGACCCAAAAATTTCCTCACTGCGAGCTGGGATTAAACCCTGGACCTCTAGCACTTGAGGCAAGTGCGCTAACCACAGCTACATGTACCACCCTTCTAAGATCAATAACAAATAACAATATAGTGGCTAAATTCAAAATTGATCAGCCATTTTATTCATAAAAATAGATGTACTGTGTCATCCATCAAGTTATATTTACATTTCCACTGCTAGTCTTTAAATGAACCTTTACATTTGAGATGTCGTTCATAACTCCATGAACAAATCGATTTAAGCCACATCCACATACGTGCCATTTGAGTGGGCTAGCGTCAAGTCCATCCAATAACGTTGCTTGTTTACTGACGTTTGCTTGACGTTGAACACTTATCGCCTTGACGTTAAGGGCGGAAATTTGTCCTTTTTGCTATTTCAAACTAGGGCTGGCAGGTATTATCGAGATACAGGTATATCACGATATTTTATTTCTGTGATACAGTTTAGCAGTATCGCAATATTTTCAAGTCTATTTATAGTATCCATAAATTGTTTGAATTTTTCATAGCATTGAAGGCCATATTGATGCTTACACCTTAATATGATCTTAATGTTCTTTCAACCCACTGGACTGGTGACTGGACTGTATATTCTAACTATGCATTAGCTGATATTGGATTCTTAAGTGTACATAATAGCATTCTGCAAAAGTGAAGGCTTTTTGTGAAGCTTAAAGGAGTTATTCTACCCTTTGCAACAGAAAAGCAATTACATGCGTAAGGCATTAAAAATCTCTTACTGAAACAGAAGTTATAACTAATCTGGCTGTTAAATTACTAAGTATACCAATTTGGCAAAAGTTTACAAACAATTTTTACAGTTAATTCAGGGGTCAAGCTATAGCAGTTAATTCATTACATAGGGATAAGTTAACTATGTATTTTAACTGCTCTCTTATTTGAATTGGGAGAAGTGAGCCAGTTTAGGGAAACTACATATATTTCTCTCATGTCCCCCGTAGCTTGTGGCCTGAGTAACTTATTCACAATATATTTGTGCTTATTTTAGTTGAAAACACAGAGGAACCATTCTCACACTTAAGTTAAATCTTGTGATATGTATCGCAATATGTATCAGGATACGCTGATCCTGTTTTTTTTTGGCGATACGGTACCCATCCCTATTTCAAACCCTACATTATGTTTGATTTAATTAAAAATATCTGTAAATCCAGCCAAGTTAGTTGAAAATTGATACTTGACTGATAAGGCTTAAATGAAATATATGTGTGGTTCCTATTGCCTACCTACCCTATTTTTTTTAACCCTACCCTAAACATTAAAATGATCTTTGGAGAAAAAATACCTAAAATGGGCACTTTTTCAGATTTTGTCACTATTTTCTTTGTTAAATGTTACAACAAAATTTAATAATTTCCCTACCTACCTACCCTAAATTTTGTTGGCATTCAACAGGAACATATATTTCATTTAGGCCTAATATAAAATGTAAATATAAGTAATAAATTCAATTTTTGGAATGTTCAAGGAATCATGAATACTTCGGGTTTCTTGCAAAGTTAACGTGAAGCCCTTTGGCTTCACTTACTTTGTAAGAGACCTGAAGTATTCATGATTCCTTGAACATTCCAAAAATTGAATTCATTTCTAAAATGTTTCAATGTTGTTTGAATGTTGATACCAGTAATATGTGGATATTTTAACAAGTTAATTTTAAAAATAATTAACAGAACAAAATTGGGGAGAAGCAAAGAGGAGCCATATCCTACAGGCCTCTAGAGATGACCACACAAGCTCTTTTTTTCGCAGACACTACATACTTGTGTTTCACAATCTCCTACAGGCCAATCAGGCTTCCTTCCTCTGATCTTTGGCATCTGAAGTTTTGAGCAAGGGCTCAAAATGGGTGCTGCATGCTCCAGTTAGGCCATACTAGTTTTCTATGCATCTTTGTACTATGAGGTATGAAAGCCAAATTCCTGCAAAGGTAGTGTCTAATTATCTGCTATGCATGCAGCTATCCAATTACCTGAAAGGGGGACCCACTGATGTGGATGATGCACCTGCACGTAAATCAGAAATCTGATTATGATGATATGATAAGTGGCTTTGGAAGAAATTTCAGAAATGTGTTGACCCCAAAGATGGTTATACCGAGATATTTTGCTCGGCCAAGGTTTTCCAAGGTTTGGCTGTGTACTTTCCAGGAATAATCAAAGTGTATTTGTCTATTTGATTCAGAGTCTCTCTCATAGAGGGTTTACATAAGAAATATTCACCATGATAAGGGTTAACAAATTTACACACAAAATTTTAACTTATCTTGACCTATAAACAGCCTCTTATGATACGGTAAATGTTCTAAAATTGTTACCACTAATTGCCTGACAAACAGTGCAGACACAGATCAGACTGCTTCTTCAGAAGCAGTCTGATCAGGGTCTTCCCTGTTTGCTATTCTAACAAGCATTTTGTAAATTCCAGCCCTGATAAGTTGATAACCAACATTTATCTGAGAACATAAAGAGAAAAGTGATTGAAATTTTAGGACATTTACCTCATTACTTTTGCAGGTGCCAATAAAGAGCCCAGTACAGACAACTTTGGCTACGAGAAATGTCCCAGTCCCGAAGATATTGAAGAGCAAGAGATTTCTATTCAAACACTTTACTTATCAGTTGATCCAGCCTTGGTATGTTTATCATAGAGTGTTCCATTTGCATGCATAGTGGTGTTATCCTTTTTATCATTTGGTTGATTAACCCATAAAGTGCCGCCTATAATTTGCAACAGACGGCACTTTAAATTTTGCCGCATCTTTAAAAATAACAAACAAGGCATGATATTTCATGAGAATCGTCTGCTGGCAGACGATTCTCATAAAATATCATACCTTATTTTTGTCAAAAACCAGGAAAGATGTCACAAAATTTGTCGTCTGCTGCAGTTGTGATTGGCGCTTTAAGGATTAAATTAGGCAGAAATGTGAAATGAATAATTGCAAGGGTCGATGGGACTATATTAATTCCTATTACACTGACAATAAAAAGTAAGTGAGTATGACCAGAAAATGCCACAATTACACTGCGCAGACCGTTACCCACAGCGCTGTGAGGAAGAGACACAGAACACTAACACTCACCAAAGGCAATTAAAGTAAAGCAACCAGCCCTCTCTTCACCAGCGAGATGATTACACAACTAGAAACAACATTCAATACTGCACAATAAAATAAAGACCATACACCCCCCCCCCCCACAAAACTGTGGGAGTAATAATAAACAATGAACCAACAAACATAACCACCACCTTAGAATAGAATGGCAGCAGCTGAATCCACCGGGGATAACCTTTATATTAAATATATAGCTGTAAGTTTTTCTTGGTATTTTAACTTATTGGAGCAGTCTGATCAGGATTCATAGTGTTTGCTTCCGCGAAAAAATCTAGTCTGACATGCACTTCAATATATGCAGCAGATGTAAAAGGCAGACAACATTTTCAGGACAAAAATCGTGGCGGCATAAGGGTTAACTCTGACTGCCAGATCTACAAATTATTCAGACAGGAAATTGGGAGGAGAACCATATAGTTCAAGCTAAATAAAATTGCCCCATAGGGAGAGCAGTGATAGAGTGCTTGACTCGAGACCGAGGGGCTGCAGGATCAAGCCTCACCGGCGTCACTGCGTTGTTGTCCTTGAGCAAGACACTTTTATCCTAGCTTAGTACTGGCTCAACCCAGGAAGGCCTGTTTAACTGAAAGATTGTTGATGCGACGTAAAGAATCAAATTAAACAAAAAAAAATAGCCCCATTTGTTTGATCTCATCAACAAATCATTTATTGGTAACTAGGATATATAGATTATTACACGGCTTTTTTGATCCCAGCCCTGATCTCAGCCCGAGTGGACCGTATCAGCCAGAGCCCGAAGGGCGGGGGCTGATACTGTCCGAGGGCTGAGATCAGGGCTGGGATCAAAAAAGCCGTGTAATAATATTTTTATCATATACTTATGCGTGTAAAAGAGCTAATGAAATTATCTATCAATTTCTTATTTGGCGCAATCACTAAATTAAGTGACTTTATCAGCCTCAAAGGCTCAAATGCGTCACGTCGATCCTTTTGTTCGCGAAAACGTTGCGTGTGGCTATGACGTTGTGACGTCATGGCGTTCGAAAGTTTGACGCTGACGCCATTTTGTATGAAAATACTCGGTGTAAGAAAATGGGTATTTCAATGTTTTAACAGTGTTTTCAGTGCGATTTTAACTGGAATCAGGTAAAAAATGCAAGAACACGTCCACTTTCTTTATTTTTACAATTGTTTTGCAGATATTCCCTGTTTTTTTTCCAGGGCGAGATCAACTGCTGGGGAGGGCGGGACAGGAAAATATCAGCCCTGGTATCAGCCCCCGTATCAGCCCTCTACTTGACTTTTGGATCCCAGGGCTGGACAGCTCTATTTGACTGGGCTGATACGCTTGGGCCAAAAGTCTTGTATCAAGGGCAATACTAGTATAAGTATGTGATAAAAACTTGTAATTCATCAACTAATAGATTGTACAGTTAAAACAGCCACTCTAAAAAAGACTGAGTATTGGTTTTCAAGACCAATTATCACTTAATGCAGGTCAAAAGTTTTGCAGAATGCTCCAAGGGGAGCATTCTGCAATACTTTCGACCTTCATTAAGCTACCATTTGTCATTAAGATCTTTGTTTTGTCTATTTTTGAGTGGCGGTTTTACACAGGTTTAACTGTACATGTATCTTAGAAATTCAGCATGTTAAAGAGTTGATCAATTGATATATGGGCTTTGTCTCTTTAAACCCTGACTATGCTACATACAAATTCATGTAATTAACAAAGGCTCAGACCAGCCTGCACATCCCTGCAGTCTTATCACGGAGGGGGGTGGGGGAGGGTGTGTGTGTGTGGGGGGGGGGGGGGTACTCTGATATGTTGATACATACTTTTTTGGGGTTTAAAATTTCAATATTTTTGGGGGGGTTTCAGAAAAATTGATATTTTTGGGGGTATGAAGATTTTGTGGACATTTATTTGGGGTCATTACAAATTGGACTAGTTTTAGGGGTCTTTTTCTATGTATTTTAGGGTCTTTTCTTAAGGTAAAATGTACAGAATGAGGGTATTTTTTGGAGTTGCAAAAATTTCAAATATTAGTGGTGTGCTTCAGATATTCCCGATATTTTATTTTGTAAACGTATATGCTGGGCCCAAGACAATGTAAGAAAAGAAATGATAGTACTCCCCTCCCCCTGGGTCTAATCAACGCCTTTGTTATTTGCTTTCTGGAAAGAATAACTGCTAGATAAACTTACTACAAGCAAAATTTCGATATTCTAGCTAATCTCTGTAGCTGACTGAGCAGGCTAGTTTGAGCCTTACCTGGATGCATGTGATGTTTCTGATATATAGCTTTATACAGTGTACTGAGTGTAGTCCCTTTATAACATTATATATGTTTGGGGTCCAAAGAAATGGACCATGTTAGAAGTGAATCCTGTTACAGCACCCTAGATAAGCAACGCAAATACCGCAATTAAAATCCTCAAAAAAGCAATTAAGCTGAAATGTGTGCGTACAGAAAAGCAATTCTAACGATCGTTTTGCAATTGCATGTGATGTCATTGCGTACCATTTGGTCCATTTCGTTTCCATTTGTATAATAATCAAATGCCAGTCGGGCATTGATTTTTTTTTATTAGCGAGCTTGCAATATCACTCCAGTTTATGAATAAAATATCGGTACCCTGACTCCAGTTTATGAATAAAATATCGGTACCCAGTCCAGTATTTCGAGGAAAACACTATGATGAAAGTGAAACTTTGCAAAGTTTACACGCTCGGATGTCAACAAGGGGGTTAGATTTGCTTCAGGTACAATAAAATCCGCTAGTTTGATACTTTAGAAAGGCAGACGATGGGAGTGAATAAATATGCAAGCACATTCCCGAGGGCTTCATGCAATAAGAAAACGTGTAATCGCAGAAAAAAAAATGTGGCATAAAAAGATATGAAAATACGCAATTGTTTTTGCAAGTACGCAATTGAGGATAACCAGGTTGCGTAAATACCCAATTGACCCAAAAGCTTATCTAGGGCGCTGTGTTATAAAGTGACAATTTTACAAAGGAATTACATGTATTGGATTTACGGTCATTTTCCTATAGCCTAATTCCTTTGTAAAATCCCATGGTAAAAGGCCTAAATGAAATATATGTGTGGTTCCTGTTGCATACCAACAAAATTTAGGGTAGGTAGGTAGGGAAATTATTAAATTTTGTTATAACATTTAACAAAGAAAATAGTGACAAAATCTGAAAAAGTGCCCATTTTAGGTTATTTTTTCTCCAAAAACATTTTAATGTTTAGGGTAGGGGCAAATAAATTAGGGTAGGTAGGCAACAGGAACCACACATATATTTCATTAAAGCCTAAAAATTTGGGAACCACATCATGACAACATTATATCCAAATCTGTGTTATACATAGGTTTAGATAAACAAATATTTTTAGCGTAAAATTGCAAATATTCACTTACCAATATTTTTTAGCATATGTTTTGGGTGCTCAAAAGAACTGTTTCATGGAGACAGTTCTTTTGAGTATCCACAACATATGTTTTGGTTGAGAAATAAAAAAAAAAAAATCTGTTACACACTCTTAACTGAAGGCCTGGTTATAACAAAAAGCTCATATTCTTAACAGAGATGTCGAATGAATGATGACACTGGAGTGGATTACATGAGAGCCTGGGAGATAGGAGACACTATTCTGGGACTGGGAGGGGTTGGTGTGGTGGTTAAGTCAAGGAACACAGGATTCCAACCTGGTGATATAGTTCAGTCTGTGATGAACTGGCCTTGGGTTGTCTTCTTCAAGTCAAAACCAAGCACTATTTTTCCTCTTTTGAAGGTATTTGAGCATAGAATATCACCTGGTATTTGCAGCTGACAGGGCTCTTAACTCTTTGCCTACTAGTGTCGTCTGATGATATCCTTTGCAAACAGTTTGGACCCAGATCAGACCCGACAAAATGTTGGGCCTGATGTGGATCCCAACTGTTTGATACTCTGATGGTATTCGTGAAATATTTTTTCAAAAAATGATTTTGAAAAAAATAGCAGACGATTAAAAGGTTGCAAGCAAAATCCCCCTGTAGGCAGAGTTAAACATTGTCATTTATCATAATTGCCTCAGTATGCAATACCAAAATAGTTTATAACTAGATCGCGCAGTCGATGGTGCGCCATCACATCTCCATGTTTTTGAAATTGACTTCATAATTAAAATTCAAAGATATAGACCCTTTTGACCCCTCCCCCAGGGGGCAGGACAAAAATATATGCTGTTGCATGCCTTATTCATGTGGGTAACTCACACACCAAAATTGGTTGGATTTTGTACAATGGTTTAGGAGGAGATAGCATAACTGACAGACGGACGGAGGCAATCACAATATCATAGACTCTTTTTTAAAGAAGATTGGGGATATTAAGATAGAAATCACTTTTAAATAATCTGAATTATGCAAAAATTTACATGATGACCGAAAACTAGATAAATGTTAAATTGGGATACATATGTATTGTCATTGAGGTTTCCCCTAAACCATACACTTATTTTGCTACTTGTAGATCTTGGATTCCCAGAGCACTAATACTTCAGAACTAAAACTTCATTATTGATGGAAAACCCTCATTAGCAAATTTTGATGTTTCTGAATAGACCTTGTATATTAGGACAACTTTTATCATAAGTCATGTTTGGTAATGATGTAACCCCATGCACTAAAATTGATAATCCACTAGTGGTTTACAGAATTCAGTAATGTTATGAAATGATGCCCATAACTACAATGTATGTCACATATAGTTCGGCAAAATGTTGATGTTTGCAGACCAAAAACATGATTACAAAATAATTTTAACATCATTTAATAAATAGAATCTAACATTTAGTTTAATCTTTTATTTCGTTTTTGTATAACAACATGTGTACATATAATACAAGAAGTTCACATACATAAAAGGGATTCAGAAGAAAGTTTTTTTGACTTTGGTAAATCTGTTACTCTAACATTAATGCTCCTATATTATTGAATTCATTAAACTATTTGCAAAAAAAGCGATGAAATGCTCGGCAAGCCTCGCATTCGGCAAGCCTCACATTTTATCTCTTTTGCCCAACTTATTTAATGAATTCAATAAATTATGAGCACTCATGTAAGATTTTCTATATTTTTCGAGAATTTGTCCATTACAAGTGTTATGTTTTGGTTATGTGTTATGTACAGTTAAACCTGTCATAAGCAGCCACTAAAAAAGAAGACCAAAAATTGGTTTTCAAGACCTATTGTCACTTAATGCAGGTCAAAAGTATTGCAGAATGTTTCAAGGGGAGCATTCTCCAATACTTTTGACCTCCATTAAGGTACCATTTTCCATTAAGGTCTTTGTTTTGTTTTGAGTGGCCGCTTAAGACATGTTTAACTGTATTGGTTAAACGTTATGTATTGGTTTCAGGTTGATGTGGCAAGTATTGGTAACAATCCACAGCTTATTTTGTCAGTATTAGGATTGACAGGTCTCACAGCATATCTGGGTGTGGCTGAAAGAGGTCATGTGACACAAGGAGCCAATCAGACTTTTGTTGTTAGTGCTGCTGCAGGAGCAACAGGGAACCTAGCAGGACAGGTGAATTTTAGACTGCAATAAGACATCAAAAGAATTTCTGTTTTAACCCTTAAAGCTCCAATCACGACTGCAGCAGACAACAAATTTTGTTACATCTTCCCTAGTTTCAACAAAGGTAAGGTATGATATTTCATGAGAATCGTCTGCCAGAAGACGATTCTCATGAAATATCATGCCTTATTTGTTTTTTCTGAAAAAACAGCAAAATTTGACATTGTAGTCGGCTGCAAATTATAGGTGGCGCTTTAAGGGTTAATTCATATCCTGCTGATTTTTTTGTCTTGAAAATGTTGTCTGCTTTCTCATCTGCTGAAAATTTATACCCATGCAAACTGTGTTTGTGGGGGTATACTGTTTTCGTATTGTCTGCGTGTGCATGTGTCTGTCAGTCAGTTTTGTATTGTTTCCTTAATATCTTGAAGAGTCATTGCTGGAATTTCATCAAACCTTGCGAACATATCATATCTACAAGACAAATTCTTTTAATAAAAAGTTAGGGCTAGGGACCAATTCTATTAGAGTTATTTCCCTTTGTATTTCCAAATGGCTTTTTATATAGGGTTTATACTTCAGTGTTTCTGCAAGACCAGAATTTTTGGGGGTCATTGATGACCCCTTGTTTGAAAATTTGGGGGTCATTGGCAAATTTAGAGGGTCAGAACTTTTTTAATGTATAATTACTTTTTGTCTGAGCATGCGTCAATATTAAAGGTATTTGAAGTATGTCCACTAAGGCACTATCGTAAGATAAAAGTTCTCGAAATTCGGTGCATGTTTTACTATCAATAGGCTTGTGATCGACGGCTTTTGTTACATTTTCTGTTTCATGGGAATTATTCAATGTTGTGTTGCTTGTCCTCCAGAGGACAAGAAATAAAAGCGTCTGCTCATAACGGGGCAGCCATTGTTGTTTAACAGTTGAGCGCTTTACCCATGCGCAGACGGTCAGTCTAAAAATAGACATGATGCATTGGTTTCATTTCTTTTAAAATCGTTGTCATATATATTTTGGTGTATTGGAGCGATGAAAACTTTCTTTTCTAGACTACTTTTTTTAAAATTTATGCTGCATAATGCCCCAAAATAGCAGCGAGAGCGGAACAAGCCAAAATTATTTGGAACCAAATCCCATCTGTGTGAATCGCAAATGACTTTTGACATCCGCACTCATCCTTTTTTGAAATAAATCAGATACGTCATTGAAATACCCAGCAAAGATATTTGTGCGCAGGTCTATTTTCCACAGGAACACTATTTATAGAAGCGTTATCATCGAGGTAAATTGAAGTCCTCAGATCTCGGCACATAAAGAAGATGGAGTTTCGTTCTCGCTGCTGTTTTTGTGTGCATCACAAAAAATGCACAGACAAACTCTCAGTGCGTCAGCAGTCAATTTATTGCGTCAAAAAGGCAAGAAACGCACTCTCGCGGAAACACTGATACTTATACTATGATTGTGCAAGGCAATTGAAAATACTGACATTTTGTTGGGCCTGATCTTGGTCCAAACTGTTTGTAAAGGTGATCAGCAAATGCCACTATCAGGTAAAGAGTTAATAAATTCCATGGGCAAACGTCTTTGAAATACTTTGATGACGAATTAAACTGGGCGCGCAGTGGTCAGTGGTAGAGTGCTTGATTTGAGACTGAAGGGCCGCATGTTCAAGCCTCACTGGCGTCACTGCGTTGTGTCCTTGAGCAAGAACATTAATCCTAGCTTAGTACTGGTTCAACCTAGGAACACCCGTCCCTTTATAACTGAAATATTGTTGATGGTACGTAAAGAATCAAACAAAGAAGGAATTAAACTAATAGACGATTTTTGTAGATTTTATCAATTTATATACCCTTCTTAATGCATACTTAAAGGTCTAGCTGGATCCTGTGCCTTCCTGCAGAATTTGTGGTATCACGACTGCAATAGACAGTAAATCTTTGCATAAAGAGCTACATGCATTAAGGGAGGCTTTGAGGCCAAAAAATAAAAATTGCTCTTCCCAGTTTATTAGAACAATAGCCCAAGTGTAGAAGTTTGGTATTAATTTGACTTTTACCATTGCTATGGTAACAAAAATAGCCGCCAAAATAGGCTGAAAATAGGAAATTGACCATTTTGGAACAGATTTGAGACAGTTGACAGAGAAATTAACATAGAGCACATGTATGCAAATATCAAAAAGATATTTTAAACAGATGATTAGACTTATCAGAAACACACAACATATTAAAGGTTATTTTGGTATTTAGGTGTGCTGATATCTAATTCTTAAAATTAGGTCTCCCAAAGCCTTAAATTTGGTCCAAAATGGCAATTTCTCAATATCAAGCCTATTTTAGCCACCATTTTTCTTACTATGGTAATGGTAAAAATTGAATAAATGCTAGACTTTTACACGTGGGTTATTCTTCTAAACAACCAATCAGAAGAAATTGGTGAAAAGCAACTTTCAGTATTTGACCCCAGATTATCCCTTTAATGCATGTAGCTCTTTCTTATCTTGGCTTTTTAGGAAAATAAAGCTTGACATTTCATGGCAGACAATTATTGACAAATGAAATATCAAGCCTTATTTTGGTCTGTAAAGGAGCGAGGAAATTTGAATATGTTGTTTGTGACAAACTTTTGGCAGTAGCTCAAATTCAATGTTAAATGAAAACAATTCACAGTAAATGTGAGGTCTTATTTTCCCAGAAAAACATGGAAGATATCATTGACAAGTAAGTTATGGCACAATTTGTCATCTGCTTAAGTCTCAATTGCCGGCCATTTTAACTCTTTGCATGCTGGGTAATTTTCATGCTTTTGTTGTCGTCTGCTGGCTTTTTTCAAAATTGAAAAATCTTTCAGGAACACTATTAAAGTGTCAAACAGTTTGGATCCAAATCAGGACCGAAATTCTGTCGGTCCTGATCTGGTTCCAAACTGTTTGCGAAGGTTATCAGCGGATGACAAATGTCACCACTCTCAAGGAAACAATTCCGGTAAATATTCTAAAATTACGAACACTAAAAAATAATAATTTTTTCCCCTGGTCGCAATTTTAGAAATTACGTTTATGAAAAAAAATGCCAGTGTTCAAAATTTTAGAATGTGGACTTTATCATGAGAAAAACAGTATTTATGCATGTCAAAATGTGATAGAAACGTGTTGAAAACACGGCGATATGATTCTGTGCTATTTCCTTGTTTTTCTTTTCTTTAATCTTATTAAAACCGCCGCTAAATTCATGCGGACTGAGTCAGTAAAATGTCCAGCGCGTGCAGTATTCGCCAAGGCGAGAGTCAGGCACGTGCATATTATGTCACTCAATTTACTTACAAGTCATAAAAGTCAACTGATTTAAACTATTCGATATGCCGGGTCTCCTATGTTCACTTGCCGAATCACTACATTTTTTCGTTCTTCCTTCAGAAAACCAAAATGTTTTTGCTCGCTCTGCCGACTTCGAATTCCATTTAATATTGTACTCAAGAATTGAAACCCCTAGACATCTTGTACGATCAGATTTTTTTGCAAAGATCTACACAAACTTTGAAATATGTAGACGAGTTCCCAGAGTAAAAAAAAATGACGAAATTCAAAAAGAACACACACATCTCTCTCTCTCTACATTTGCAAACACGGTTTGGATCCAGATCAGACCCGAATGGTATTCAGGATAGAACGTTTCGTCAATTTAAAAATGTGTGCATGCGGTAGAAAGTACGCAAACCGTTAATACTGTGAAATGTCCGACTTTGCCGTACAAAAGCCGATTTGCACGATAAGTTCGAGTTTTGGGTCCTCATCGGAAGCGGTTGTAACAAGATTGATTGACTGACCCAAACATTGTGTTTCGATATTTTAAGAAGCCAAGCCAAAACAAATGATTCGTGTGCAAACAGGGTGCAGTCTCACTACTTTTACGACCTGCAAACAGTTTGGATCCAGAAGATCGTCCGACGTGCCTGATCAGGGGCAAACATGCAATCTAGTCCGATGATCACCACACGCTGAAAAGAACATTTCAGACAAGTACCTTCTTTCAGATGCATGCCATGGGCAGATCCAGAGGGGGGACCCCCCTGAAAAATCACAAAAATATAGGGCTTCCTAGCATTATTGATCTGGTTCCCCTAAACATCACATAGCTACCAAGCCAGCATTCAGTGGTGGGCCATTATCGACAATGGCAGTTCGCTGATGGGCCGATGGTGGTCTATTTTAGTGGCATTTCGGTCCTCTCTCACTACCCCCTCTGACAAAATGTTCTGGATCCGCGCATGGATGCAGTGCGTGTGAACCGGCTCAATTGAAATTAAACTGTCGACGTACATAATTCATGGGCGGATCCAATAAGTTTTATCAGAGGGGAAACAACTTTGACAACGTTTGTTTTTAAAATTGATGAGGGGAGGGATGATCCAAGTCCCACTTTAAGTGGGCCATCATCGCTGGAATGCCCAACATTGAATGCTGGCTTCGCAGCTGCGATTTTTCAGGGGATCCGGACCTGTATTGCTAGAAAACCCTATACTTTTGTGATTTTTCAAGGGGGTCCGGACCTGGATCTGCACATGTAATTTCATGATATTTTGCTACTTACAAAGTGCGACAAAGACTCAGACGAGCCTGCACAAGTGTGCATTCTCAATTCAGCATTGATGGCTCAGGTATGTCAAGCATCATCGCTTTTATGTTGAATGGATTAATTTTGTGTCTCACGACTGAAACCATCACTTGGAAAAAAGGCCTTTTTGTATATAAGTTTGTATAAGCAAATTTACTTAGCAAATTCACTCAGTTGTTTAACGCTGTGGTTTGCATGGCTTTTTTTTTAGTAACAACATCTACTGTTACTTGCAAATGTTCAATTTTGACGACCAGGCAGGGTATGACCAGTGACCTATATATAGACCTTTATATATAGGTCACTGGGTTGACCTAAGTCCTTCACGGTGAACATAAGCTTAGATGTGCGTTTTCTCGCGGTAATATTGTAACTCCTAATCCTTGCCCGAGGCATGTCTGTTTAATGTCTGTGACAATATACTGACAAAGGAAATCCATGTTAATGACCATTGCTGATCGGATGCTTCTTATAGGTAAAAATTTCGCCATGATGATACATTGCATTAGTTAGATGGCCTCCATGCGAGCTGAACATTTCTTGTACTTCAACAACAGCAGAATCTAGGGCGAAGATTTGGTACAAGTAAAATGCATTTAAGCCTCCGGTGGCTTAGGCTGCTGTCCGTTCTAAGGCGGTGGTTCTGTTGTTGTTGACTTTTTGTTTATTGTTACTCCCATTGTGGGAGTCTGTAATTGTTCTATGTTTTGTTGTATGTTACTTTATGTCCATTCTAGTATTGCAATCATCTTGATGGGGAAGAGAGAGCTGATGGCTTTGCTTAATTTGTCTTCCTGGTGTCTTGTGATGGTTGAGCTGCTCTTCCTCGCGGTGCCACGGGTTGTCTGCAGTTTGTGATTGTGGTATTTCCTGATCATACTCACTTACTATTTTAAAAAGATTTGAACACGCTGCAGGTAGCCTGCACTGTTTTATAGACAGCTTATACCAATAACATGCATGAACTTTGTCACTAAAGTCTGTGCTTTTAATGCGCTCTGCCTTTGCATGAATCTCGCACAATTAGCAGACACAAAGTATAGTCTTGCGCTCGGCATGCGAAAAAGAACCTCACGTGCCAGATTACCCATATAAGTGGAATGGAGCCTTCCAAATGTAGCTACCGCTCACGCGCTGTACGTTAAAAGTAAACCGAACACAGATGGGACAAACAGATAAAGGGACATCGATTTTCTGCCGAAAATAACTTGTGTTCGTAGATTTAGAAATTAACTTTTCCAAAAAAGGCCAGTGTTGTATTTTTAGCTCACCTGAGCCGAAGGCTCATGGGTGAGCTAATAGTATACCAGTCACTCCGGGGTCCGTCTGTCGTCCGTCGTCCGTCCGTCCACAATTTCAAACATCTTCTCCTCTGAAACCACTGGGCAAATTGAACTCAAATTTCATATGGAGACTCCTTAGGATGGGGGAACAAAAGTTTGTTCAAATGGTCCTGGTCACATGACCAAGATGGCCGCCATGCCCATATATGGTAAAAACCCTTTAAAAATCTTCTTTTCCAGAACCAGAAGGCCCATGACCTCAGGACTTTGTATGTAGCATTAGGGATGTGGGGACTACCAAGTTTGTTCAAATGATGATCCTAGGTTTACCTTGACCTACTTAACGTCAAGGTCAAATTTGCTTCATATGCATTTAAATGGGAAATTTTTTGAAAAGTTGATTTTTTTGAAAACTGTAGAAGCCTTAGTCATTATTCTCACTTGATATGTTAAACCTAATGAGACAATGGCTATAAATAAGTTTCAAAGGTCAAGGTTGACCTTTGACCTTTCAGCTAAGTCACTCATATTGGAGTCCCATCAATATATTAAAACATAGTTTTCTCACAAATCATTGGCCCAATTGAACTCAAATTTCATGTGAAGACTCCTTATGATAAGTTAGCCAAAATTTGTACAAAATATTTTTGGTCACATGACCAAGATGGCCGCCACACCCATATATGGTAAAAACCCTTTAAAAATCTTCTTCTCCAGAACCAGATGGCCGATGAACTTGGGACTTGGTATGTAGCATTGGGGATATTGGGCCTACCAAGTTTGTTCAAATGATGATCCTAGGTTGACCTTGACCTACTTAACGTCAAGGTCAAATTTGCCTCCTAATGCATTTAAATGGGATTTTTTTTTGAAAAGTTGATTTTTTGAATGCTATTGATGCCAAATCAATTACTCTCACTTGATATGTTAAACCTAATGAGACAATGGCTAAAAATAAGTTTCAAAAGTCAAGGTTGACCTTTAACTTTTCAGCCAAGGTCGCTCATATTGGAGTCCTATCAACACATTAAAACATAGTTTCCTCAGAAACCACTAGGCCAATTGAACTCAAATTTCATGTGAAGACTCCTTATGATAAGTTAGCCAAAATTTGTACAAAATATTTTTGGTCACTTGACCAAGATGGCCGCCACACCCATATATGGTAAAAACCCTTTAAAAATCTTCTTCTCCAGAACCAGAAGGCCGATGAACTTGGGACTTGGTATGTAGCATTGGGGATATTGGGCCTACCAAGTTTGTTCAAATGATGATCCTAGGTTGACCTTGACCTACTTAACGTCAAGGTCAAATTTGCTTCCTAATGCATTTAAATGGGATTTTTTTTTTGAAAAGTTGATTTTTTGAATGCTATTGATGCCAAATTCATTACTCTCACTTGATATGTTAAACCTAATGAGACAATGGCTAAAAATAAGTTTCAAAAGTCAAGGTTGACCAGACATGGGGCGAATTACTTTGGAAAGTAATGCATTGAATTAGCATTACTTGCCAAAAATGTGCATTGAATTAGCATTAGCATTACTTGATTTTGAAAAAGTAATGCATTGAATTAGCATTATTTAAGAAAGTAATGCACTGAATTAAGCATTACTTTCATTCACGTGGAACAGAATACTACAATACTGTTAGTTTTGAACATTTTGATACACTGAACAAAATATGTGCATACCCGTAAACATAAATTTCACATATAGATATTTTGTATATAAATGTATATATAAATATTTTAAATGAGTCGCACTGGCTACAATATGTTCACTTTTTATAGTGAATTTTATATTGTCAGTAACATTTGTTGGAATTTCATATTTTTTAAAAAATTGGAGGGAATATCACTCAGATGTAGCAACCCTAGTGATCATATTTCATTGTATATTATTATGATACCACTGTGAAGCTTTCCAAAATAGTTTCTTATTTGGAAGTATATTTATGGGAGGAAAATTATAAACAATTTGAGTCTCTTGACTGGATTATCCAATCAACAAAGTGCAGGCTGTATCTTAATCCCTAATCTCTTATTTTTGACCCCAATATATTTACCTGTAGCAAAACTGACCACAAGAGACACTGTTAGTGTCAGTGGTCAAGTGTCAAAATGTATTCATGAACAGAACAATCAAGTGATAACTACCCTTATTGTGAACAAAACATTTCACAGTTGTTTCTTTGATATTGGATTGTAACAAATTCACACTGTTTAAAGCTCATTTAATTAGCTTTAAAATGATTAATAGATTTTAAAAACATTTGGCTTAAGTAAAGTGGGATAAAATACCTTACATTTCAACACTTCCCAGCTACATTTTCACTATTCTAGGTTCATGTGGGATTGCCAGTAACTGTAAGCTGTATCTTTTTATTGAAATAAAATCAAAACCTTTACTTGCAAGTTTCACAGATCATTTTGCATCTTTCTTAGTCAAATAACAGTCTTTACAAGCAATTCGAACAAAAAGAAACTGTGAATGATAATAACTTACTTTTGTTGTGTATCTCATTTCTCTATTGTGCAGTCTGTATATGGCACAAACTTTATGTTAGACAGTAATTCAAGTAATGCAGTGAATTTTGACTCAAGAAATGCATTGAATTAGCATTAAAGTAATTCAAAAACTGGTGAATTAATCATTACCTTGAATTACTGGTAAAAAGTAATGCATTAATAGTGCATTAGCATTAACAATTAATTCGCCCCATGTCTGAGGTTGACCTTTAACTTTTCAGCCAAGGTCGCTCATATTGGAGTCCTATCAACACATTAAACATAGTTTCCTCAGAAACCACTTGGCCAATTGAACTCAAATTTCATATGAAGACTCCTTATGATAGGTTAGCCAAAATTATACCAGTTGTACTGGTCACATGACCAAGATGGCCACCACGCCCATATATGGTAAAACCCTTTAAATATCTTCTTCTCTGGAACCAAAAGGCCAATGGCCTTGGTACTTGGTAAGTAGCATTGGGGGTGTGGGCCCTACCGATGTATCTAGGTTGACCTTGACCTACTTTATGGCAAGAACAAATTTGATTCCTAATGCGTTTATATTTTATACATGTAACTGTTTAAGCCGAAATCATAATGCTTGCCAGAAATGTTTAACCTAATGAGACAATGGTTTTATATAAGTACCAAATGTCAAGCTGACATGTGAACTTTTATCCAACGCCACTCATTTGGACTGCCATATATCTATCTAAACATCTTTTTCTCAGAAATTGCTGGGCTGTTTGATGGAGTATTCATTAGATTGTGTAGGTCACTTGACCAAAATGGCTGCAACACTCATATATGGTAAAACAAATTATGTTTCATTATAAGCTGTAGTGACCTTGACCTATTTTTACATTATCAAGGAGATCAGGTGAGCGCCACAGGACCTTCAGGTCCTCTTGTTTAGAATGTTTTAAAGCTGCATAGTCTGTAACTTTTGATCTTTTAATTTCAGAACTAATGTTTCTTTTTTTTCAAGAACACAGTTAAATAACTAAAATTCAGATAAATATTTTACCAATTTCGTAAATCTTAACAAATTATCAGTGTCAAAACAACAGCATTTATGTTAAAATTAACTGTCTATAATTATTGGAGGGACGCAAATAATTACCAACAAGAGAAAAAAACACACCTGTTTTATAAGATAATTCACTTTTCCATGCAATTTTCAGCTATAGTGAACAGATTAATTGTGAAAACATAACTTAATTCTACTTTTACAAATGATTTAAAAAGAAAATAAAAAATTTCGAAAAATATCAAAAGTTACAGACTATGCAGCTTTAAAAAATATTTTCGGCGATATTTTAGGTGTTTGTAATTTTAGCGTGTTCGAAATTTTAGAACATTTACCGTAAGATAAAGAATAGACGATGGATTTATTTTCATTTTAACAGGTTGCCAAGCTTCTCGGCAGTGAAATTGTGATAGGTATTTGTGGAACTGATGATAAATGTAAAGTATTGAACAATGATTTAGGCTTTGATGGTGCAATAAATTATAAAACTGAAGATGTGGAAGCCAGGTTAAAGCAGCTCTGTCCCAATGGAATAGATGGTTACTTTGATAATGTTGGTGGAAAACTTAGTGAAACAGTCATTAAACAGGTAAATACCATACATGTTTGAGACATCAGAATTTCCCTCATCAGTAACCAGGCCTCAAGGTAAGAGTGTGTAATTTTTTTTTCATTTTCATATTTCTCGACCAAAACGGGTGTTGTGAGTACTCAAAAGAACCATCTCAATGAGACAGTCCTTTTGAGCACCCCAAACAAATGATAAAACTGATGGATAAGAAAATACAATGTTATTACAATTTTAAGCTCAAAGATTATCTCGTAAATTCGAAGTCGTAGGGACTAGAGATTTTATTTCGAAGTACCGAAAGTTCAAATTATAGGGAGATAGACATAAGTATATATAACTCCCAAAAATGATTATTATCAGTTTTCCCCTATCAAGCATAATCATGTGTGAAATTGTGAATCAGGGAGACTTTTCTTTTAGTTTTTAAAATGGTTCATAAATATGCCCCATTCTCTGAATCCATTGTGCCCAAAATCTATTTCAAATAAGCCATTATTTCAAAAAATCAAAGTTCGAATTTTTGAGATTTTACTGTGTTTTGTTATCATTTTCAGATGTCTCAAAATTCCCATGTGATATTATGTGGACAGATAGCAGTGTATAACAAAGATCTTCCCTACCCTCCCCCTATATCTGAGGAAATACAAAATATCATAAAAGAAAGGAACATTACCAGGTTTGCACTTCTATTTAAATGTCTATTCTAATTGTGATACTGTGTGGACAGATAGCAGTGTACTATATTCTCCGCCTATATCTGAGGAATAACAAAACATCATAAAAGAAAGGAACATTGCAAGGTTTGCACTTCTCAACAGATCTATTCTAGTAGATCTATAAAGTAACGGTTCTAAAATTTCGACACTAGTTGCCTTTTAAAAAGACTGAGACAAACAATAGAGACCCAGATAAGACTGCTTCTGAGTCTGATCAGGGTCTTCTCTGTTTGCTATTCTTACAAGTATTTTGTGAATCACAGCCCTGAAAACCAACATTTTCTTTGAAAACAGAAAACAGAAAGAGCAAGTGTTCAAAATTTTAGAACATTTACTGTTTAGAGGACATAGCAATTTTGTGTGAATACTGGAATGCAAACTTATACAATTTTGTAACTAGAACCACCAGGACTTTAGTTAAGAGTGTGTAACGGAAATGTAATTTTCTTTTTTCTCAACCAAAACATATGTTGTGGGTACTCAAAAAAACCGTCTCAATGAGTCAGTTCTTTTGAGGACCCAAAACATATGTTAAAACTGATGGGTAAGAAAATATTTACATTTTTACGCTGAATTTTTTGTTTATCTAAACCTGTGTGGAACGTCTGAGGACCTGACTATAGGATCACTTGGCTGCCATCATTTTATTTATATACCATGCTAAAGGAATTTGTCAGAAGAAAAATAAAAGATGGGTTTCTCTGCTTAAAGATAATTTCAGCAATTTATTTCTCAGTTAAAAGAAGTGCATAAATGCACAGGGAATTGAAAGTTCCACCCAAGGATGGAGTAGGGGGGGGGGGGGGGGGGGCGTGTTTTTCTCTTCATAGCCCCTTTCCAGGTAGGGTGCAGCTAGCCAGTTACCTGGAAAGGGGCCCACTGATGTGGATGATGCCCCTGCACCTGCACGTTAATCAAAAATCTGATTATTATTATTTATATATAGCCTCCTTTTGATGTACAATGTGACAAGCAAAGGTTTGGGGGCATAGTGTTTCATAAACATCATTTCTAGTCTAGCTAGTCTCTGTAGCTGAGCAGGTCGGCTTGAATCTCAACTTTTTCAGCAACCCCGAAGACAGGTTTTCTTTTATTAATGAGATTGCAGAAAAATCAGCACTACAGACAAAAGAGCATGTTTTAAAATTATTATTTTTATTTCTCAACCAAGACGGATGTTGTGGGTATTCAAAAGAACCCTCTGAATAAGACGGTTCATTTCAGCACACAAAACATCTGTTTAAACTCATTGGCAAGTCAATAATTATAACAATTTTAGTCTAAAAATTTGTTGTTAATTGGACCTTTATTTTGTAAATGGGAGGATTGTTTTCTTTTACAGAGAAAGATTTCTTGTTGTAAGATATGAAGATAAATTTAATGAGGCTGTGAGACAACTTGGAGAATGGTTGGTCCTAGGAAAACTTAAGGTAACAGTCTTGGTATGGTAGCTCACTTTTACAAAATTCAGCAGAACTTTGTTGAATCAATGTATGATTTTGACCCGTGCCCCACACACACCCAAACACACTTAAATTGAGCTGGATAGTTTTGCATGTACCTTTAAAAAATAACTAAAAATAGGGCTGGCTTGTTTGTTTGTGTACAAAATAATGGTCCTTAACAGAATGCTGAATATGGCAGGTCTAAGACTTTATCACACTTGAAATTTTAAAACTCTTTATCTACTACAGAAAAATCTGTCTTAAGCGGCCACTCAAAAAAAACCCCCAAAGATCTTAAAGACAAACGGTAGCTTAATGAAGGTCGAAAGTACTGCAGAATGCTCCCCTTGGAGCATTCTACAATACTTTTGACCTGCAATAAGCGATAATTGGTCTTGAAAACCATTTTTTTTCTTTTTGAGAGTGGCCATTTTAGACAGGTTTTACTGTAGTGTTTTCTGCTGATAATCTTTCCTAACAGTTTGTCCCAGATCAGGCACAACAAAATGTCAGGCCTCATCTGAATCCATACTGTTTGCAACTGATCGTATTCTTGAAAGATTTTTTTGAAAAGTGAATTTTGTAAAAAAAAAAGTCAGTAGATGACAAAAACATTAAAAATTACCCTTTAGGCAAGGGGTTAATTGACATCTATAAATTTTGACTGGTTTTAAGAAACCCAATAGGGCTTGTAATTTCATGTGGAATATTCAAGCTGGCGGACAATTTAAATAAAACAAAGCCGTATTTTAATCTGATCATGTTTAATTATTCTGCTACAATATATCAAAACATCTTAGGGAGTAAAAGGACTTGTTCAAATTTTAAAGCAATTTTGGCATGGAGTTATGGTGCCTTATTATCTAGATTAATGCAAACAGCAAAGTCGTAGATCAATCTGTGCATCCACGGAGTCTGTTCACTACATTTTAATTAGGCCACCACATGGGATTGGTACTTATCATGCACACAAGGCCCAGTCCGGCTTTACAATAGTATACTGAGATATAGTCTATGAAATAAATGTATTACTTTGTGCCATACTCTAAAAATTACACTAGCTGGCCCTGTAGTCAAGCATATGTAAAAAAAAAAAGTCAGCTATTGCTGATGTTCCAGCATGGCTTAAATTTGGTCTGATACTAGGGCTCTGGTGAGTGTGCATTTGTGCAGGCGCATGTGACTGTTAATATTCTATGTCACATCCTCACAGTGTGGTGGGTTGATTAATGGAGGGTGTGATGTGGCATTTCCTGGTCATAATCACTTACATTGTACTTTTTTTATTGAGTCTTCCAGGACAAGTTAAAGTGTGTAACATAAATTTTTTTTCTTATATCTCAACCAAACTATATGTTTTGGGTACTCAAAAAATCGTCTCAATGTGACGGTTCTTTTGAGCACCCAAAACATATGCTAAAAATAATGGGTAAGAAAATATTTACAATTTTACGCTGAACATTTTTGTTTATCTAAACCTGTGGTCTTCTGAGCTTGACAATGTATCATGTCATATGTCTGCTCATTTGTTGCTTGCTGTCTAGAAAGTAGAATATTCTTGCTTGAAAATTGATAGATTGCAAACCCAGAGGACAGCTTTTCTTATGAGGTGACTGGTAACCCTTTGTACATGGGAACCCCTAAATGGGTACTTCTATGAACAGTAAAGAACCAGATTGAACGCTGTCTAAAGCCGTATTTCATCAGGGTTTACACTGTTTGCTAAGGTTAAAAAGATCTTCAGACAAAAAAAATCAATATTTTTTTTTAAATTATAACATGACACCCCTAGATATTTACAATTTATTGTATCTAACCAGAGGGAAGAATCCATTAGTATACAAAGGGTTAATGTACAGTTCTTATACTTTCAGGTATTAGAGTGGATACATGAAGGCCTAGCTAGTGCACCAACGGTGTTTGTTAATATGATGACAGGTGTGAAACAAGACAAAGTTGGAAAACAAATGATTCGTGTGTCTTGACAGTTTTCAGGAACACTTAGAGTGCTGAATTACTGAAATGTAATCTTCCGGCGGATGATCAAGGCAAGGTGTATCCAGACAAGAAAAGTAAACAAAAACCTCATTCTGAAGCTTTGACCCTTTCCTTCATGAATATTCATGCTAAGCTCCACCCACTATGAATAAATATATAAATAAACTTTCATGTTGGTACTCAGATAAATGAAACTACTTGTCAGATCCACTTGTGTAGAAGCATTTCTAATCATATTTCCATAAGCAAACAAAGTAGACCCTGATCAGGCAGCTCTTTCAAGAGCTGCCTGATCTGGGTCTGCTCTGTTTGTAAAAGTGTTAAAAGGCGTCTCCATGAGGTAAAGGGTTAAAACTTAGGAGGTAAAACAGGTGGGTAGGTAACAAAAGGCCATGGCCTGATTATACCCCTTGCAAACTTTCTTTGTAGGGGGTATACTGTTTTCACGTTGTCCGTCCGTCCGTCCGTCCATAACGTTTTGTTTCCTTAATATCTTGAAGATTCATTGCTGGATTTTCATCAAACCTTGCAAACATGTTCATATATGCAAGACAAATACTTTAGACAAAAAAGTAAGGGCTAGGGGCCAATTCTATTAGAGTTATTTCCCTTTGTAGTTCTAAATACGTTTTGTTTCCTTAATATCTTGAAGATTCATTGCTGGATTTTCATCAAACCTTGCAAACATTTTCATATATGCAAGACAAATACTTTAGACAAAAAAGTAAGGGCTAGGGGCCAATTCTATTAGAGTTATTTCCCTTTGTAGTTCTAAATGGCTTTTTATATAGGGTTTTATGCTTATGCTATTATAGGCCATACACGGGCCGATTAACTCCTACCACAGCTTTTGATGGAACAATTTGATACTTTTCCTATACAATGTAGACACATTGAACATATGCATGAAGGAGTTTGGTTCAGAAAAAATAAATTGTGACAAAATGACAGCTGTGAGAACTTAGACAATTTTTCCCTAATAAGGCTTTTGTATATGCATAGATGGTGCCTTCATTGGCCGATAAACTCCTACCACAGCTTTTAATGGAGCAATTTGATACTTTACCTATACAATATAGACACATTGAACATATGCATGAAGGAGTTTATAATTATTGTTTGCACAGATTCTACTGAAATCTTCTTTTCAAAACTAAGGTCTGCTGGTTTGAACTATAACTTGCCAAGTTTTTTCAATGACTCTTACTCTGCGGGGGGTATCTAATAAGCATTGCTTATTGACTTTTTTCATTTAAACTGTCCATAATACGCATATCCAATTGGTATGAGTATCAACTGTTTTTTTTAATGATTTCAATATTGCTCCTTAAGTTGTATTCAATCTTATTTGAAATTATGTATGCCCTTTTGGAATCATGTTTATCAATTACCCAACAGGCTGCCATGTTTTTCTTACTACTCAGAATATTGAGTTTTTTTGTCTATTTGTTTCATATCTTTCACTTTTTTAGTAATCTGACTTTATACCCTTTGATTACAAATGGATTCTTCCTTCTGGTCAGTACAATAAACTTCTGATAGTCCAATGTGCATATTTAGGAGTGTCAGGTTATAGTTTTAAAAGAATACTGTATTCCTTCTGGTTTGGTACAATAAATTTGTGATAGCCCACTGTGCATATTTAGGGGTGTCGGCTTATAGTTTTCAAAAAAAAATGTATTGTTTTGTCCAAAGGTATTTTTTTTCCTTTACAAACATTATTAGACCCTGATGAAATGCAGCATTATGCTGCATTTCTTCTGGGTCTTTGCAAAAGTACTCATTTAGGGGTTTCCTGAATACAAAGTGTTTGCAAGGATTTGCTTTCATCCTCATATGCACTGTAAAGTTCTAAGATATGGGAGCCCAGTGGTAGAGTGCTTGACTTGAGACTGAGGGGCTTCGGGTTCGAGCCTCACCGGCGCCACTGCGTTGTGGTCCTTGAGTAAGACACATTTATCCTAGCTTAGTATCCTAGCTTAGTCTTTCAGTTAAACAGGGACGGGTCTTCCTGGGTTGAAGACCCGTCCCTGTTTAACTGAAAAATTGTTGATCGGGTGTAAAGAATCAAATCAAACAAACAAACAAAAGTTCTAAGCTTTATAGAAAACAATCACAAGTTAGACTATACAAGATATTTATTATATGGCTACCAAAACAAGAATGCTTTTATCCCAGCTAGAGTCCTTGGCAAAGCTAGGAGCTAGTCCCTAATAAGGTAATAGCAAATAACTCAAGTATATAAATAGACTGTGAGTCTGTTGCTCTGCACAATAAGACTGTTTGCATGCTTATTGCTAAACACCTTTCGTCAGATTTAAAATGTGTCTTAAAAATTTAAATCAAAATCTTAAAACAAAAAAGGTATAATTTTGGCTCAGTCATCTTTAGGGATGGGTATCACAAAAAAATCTGTATCGCGGTATATCGCAATACGAGATGAGCGTTACGTATCGTGATATTTTATCAATTTTGTTTGAGAGAATTTTTAAGTGTTTTTCGTGTGAAAGAAGTACATAGTGAATAGACTGCAATTATTTAATGAACAGAATATGAATTAAAACACATTTTAACACAAAACTTGCTTAATGCAGAACAGAGGCAGCTGTTCTCAATCTATATAGATCCTGGAGTGCATATCTGCATATTAACTGTTTAAGTGCTATGCAGCTGCTAGCTTTTCACTAATCAGTTACGAGTTCAGTTTTTTGACTAGTGAGGGAACACTAGTTCCAGGAATGCAAAGCAGCATCTTTGCAAGCCTTGCAACTGTTTGAAACCCTTTGAACTCATTTTCCTTCCACCATTCTAATGGATTTCTGTCAACTTTGATTGAGGGGCATTCTTTATATCCTTATTCTTGGTCCATAACCTGGGAGCGGGGCCCAAGCAGAAGGCCATGCACTGAAACATGTAAACCATCTTCTTGTAATTGAAGCAAAGAAATTTTTTGATTTGGTTGTTCACCGCCACTTAGAAATAGGCATCTCTCATGTCTATTTTTATCATAAAATCATCCTTCTTCAGTAGGTTCCTCACCACATCCAGACCCTCCATTTTGAAATGTTGATATTCCACAAACTGATTTAGGTGGTTGAGATTTATCACTGGACATTTGCCACCGTCTTTTTTCGGTACAAGAAATCTTGAACTCAGAAACTGGTCTGGACATGGTGACACCCTCACAATTGCATTCTTTTGAAGCATCTCTGCAATTTCCAGGTCTATTACAGCCGTCTGATTTTTTGAGAAGCTGCAAACTGGAATTTGATCCCAAATTGGACAACTGATGAAAGGGATTTTTATCCCCGAGACTATTTCCAGTACACTTGGGTCTTTTGTTAGTTTCTGCCAATTTTCTGTGAAATAGCACAGTCTTCCAAAGCAAAATTTGCATTAAATCTGTAAATCTTTGAGTGCTCTAATGGAAATTGTGCTTAAATCCAAACAAAAACCAATTACTGTACCTGTCCTGATGCGAGCCTGTGTATTATTTGATGTTCCACACCTGTGCTGACGAGCTAAGGCATTATTATGGCCTTTTAACACAACTCATCAGTTATGATTATTTGCATGTAATAATGATGAGATATTATTAGGCATTATTATGGCCTTTTAACGTATCTCATCGGTACTGAACACACATAAGGCTTAAATGAAATATATGTGCGGTTCCTGTTGCCTACCTACCCTAATTTTTTTAACCCTACCCTAAACATTAAAATGGTCTTTGGAGAAAAAATACCTAAAATGGGCATGTTTTCAGATTTTGTCACTGATTTCTTTGTTAAATGTTTTAACAAAATTTAATAATTTCCCTACCTACCTACCTACCCTAAATTGTGTTGGTATGCAACAGGAACCACACATATATTTCATTTAGGCCTAATCTTTCAAGTAACTTGGTGGTCTGTGATCGCAATTTGATCTTCTAAGGTCAGGAGTATTCTCCTCAAATATTTCCCTTTCGTTCTCAACGTTTTCTTCGGAATTTTTACTGAATAAGTCACTTGAATTTGAGCGGCGGCATGTGATTTCCAACAATGTGGCATTTTGACAAGTACAGACTCAGACGAGCCTGTGCAGCCTCCTTTTAAACTTAGGAACTCCAAATGATGTTCGGTCAGTAGCTTAACACTCATAGAATATTTCATGACAAGCAAAGGCTCTGATCAGACTGCGTATGCGCAGGCTGATCTGAGGTTTTGCTGGTGCACATACCACATTGTTGCAAATCTCATGCACTGGCTCATTTGTCAGTTTATGGGGAACTTTCAAGTGTTCGAAAAATGAGAATCTCTCATGATACTGTGATCCTCTTTTTCTAATGTAATCATCGAACCCTTTTTTCTGATTGTTTCATATGGGTTAGAGTTAAATGGTGTCATTGATTTTTCCCGTTTCCGTTTTTTTCAACAGTACCGTATGTCCTGGCTTAAGATTACACATTTTTGTGTGTTTTTGTGCATCAGACGCAACTTTCATTTTTAATTTTTGACGTTTGTCTCTTATTCTAAGTTTCTTGTCTTTCACTTTGACAGTTATCTCAGGAAGTTTTGTTCTGATATTGCGACAAAAAAAGTGTAGCTGGAGGTATAGCTGTTGTACAGTGAGGAGTAGTGATATGGTTACGTAAAAAACATTTGTTTCTTGCTTTCAGTTCTTATTCTCGACTTGTGCTGCTCTGATGGTTTTTCCAATAGTAGACATGAACCTTTCTGCTTCAGCATTACTCTGGGGGTGCAGATTAGTTATTTTCCTGTGTTTAAAACCCATATATTCAGAGAATTTAGCCATGTCATGTTCATTCCAAGGAGGTCCATTGTCTGTTTTCATGACACATGGTACTCCAAACATGGAAAACACTTTATCCAGATGCGGAATGACAGAATTAGCTGATGTTGGAGAAACTATTTCAACAACAGGGTATCTGGAGTGATCATCAACAATGACTAGCCAGTAAGTGTTTGAACTTAATGGTCCATAAAAATCAGCACTGATCTCTGTTCATTGTCAATCAGTTAACTCTGACTTTTTTAACAGTTCACTTTCATTTTTTGAAACTGATGCTAGACAGGGTATACAACTTTTGCATTGTTCCTCTACTTGCTTATCAATATACGGAAACCATACTTTCTCACATAATAGCTATTAAGTGTGTACGATTCCATCATGTCCTTTGTGTGCTAATTGTATTACCTTCTTTTGTAATTCCATAGAATCAGCAGTTATTCCGTCCTTAGAAAAGATAAATCTGTAGAATGACAATTTGTACTTGTTGAATTCATATTTTTGTCTGTTAATTGTCAAATTCTTCTCTTTCAAATGAGCAAACGTTGCTTCTAAATTTCTGTCGTGCTCTTCATGAGTTTTCTCAAATACAATGATATTGTCACTGATGTTTCTTACATCTTCAAGTCCACATAATGCATTTTGAAGTGTATTTTGAAAGATTTCAGCACTGCTTGATAATCCAAAAATTAAATGTTTATAATGTCTTAATCCAACATGAGTCGAAAAATGTTATGTTCCTTGATTGCTCATTCAACTCTAACTGGTGATACCCTGAGACTAAATCCAATTTGCTGAAAACAGTAGCTCGCTATTTTATTCTATAAACATTATATAAAGTCTATTGTAAACTGTATAACAACATAAGCAACCCACCAAATTTAACAAAGATAAATATAATGCACCAGGAAATTACTTCAAGTATTTTCTTAATACTATTTGTCCACCTCCCAGCACACAATATTTATTGATTTCAATAAATACATTCCCATTTCATTTATTCTGGTGTTCATACAAACAAAATAATTAAATAGATCATATTAGGCTTGATTTTCAATTTTTTCTAAGATCTGGGCACTAGACTGTCTCCTAGACATGTAAGTCTTATATTCTTCCCTTTTATTGGCCACAGACACACGCTTATAACTCCTCAGCTCATTTTCATTGATATTAGAAGGCTTTTGCCTTGATGGCAAAGCCAAAGGACAGTCACCAGGAGAAAGGTAATTTTGGGTTAAATTTGATGTTCAGTCAGTAGCTTAACACTCGTAGAATATTCATGCGACTAGCAAAGGCTCTGATCAGACTGCGCGTATGCGCAGGCTGATCTGAGGCTTTGCTGGACTCACATACCATATTGTTAGAAATCCGATGTCACAGCTCATTTTCCAAGGCTGGGCATGATATGGAATGTAATTTCTTACCCCACTATCACATTTTCCTCAACTTATGCTAAATATATGGAACACTTGATAAAAACTCATAGGAGACATGTACACATATGAAAATGCATTTCATGTGGCAGGATGTTTCAGAAAAGGACAAACGGGAACTTTTAAATGCCCACGGCAGCGTCAGGAGCAAATTTGAGCAAATTTAACCCGAATTACTTTGTTCTTGGCGACTGGCTTTGCCATCAAGGCCCATAAAGCGCAGAGAATACATTCACTAGGATGATCTCGTTGTTTCATTATTTCAAGTATTTTCTAAAGACTATAAGTCCACCTCCAAGCACACAACATTTATGTATTTCAATAAATATATTCCCATGCTTTCCCATTTCATTTATTCTGGTGCTCATACAAACAAAATAATAAAATAGATCATATTAGGCTTGATTTTCAAATTCTTCTAAGATCTGGGCACTAGACTGTCTCCTAGACATGTAAGTCTTATATTCTTCCCTTTTGTTGGCCACAGACACACGCTTATAACTCCTCAGCTCATTTTCATTAATATTAGAAGGCTTTTGCCTTGATGGCAAAGCCAAAGGACAGTCGCAAGGAGCAAGGTTATTTGGGTAAAATTTGCTCCAATTTGTTCCTGACGCTGCCATGGGCATTTAAATGTGCCTGTTTATTCTTTTTCTGAAACATCCTGTCACAAGAAATGCATTTGTATATGTGTACATGACTCCTATGAGTTTTTATAAAGTGTTCCATATACTTAGCATAATTTGAGAAAAATGTCATAGTGGGGGCAAGAAATTACATTACACATCATGCCCAGCCTTGGAAAATGGAAGTCACCATTAGTATGTAAAAACTCTTCTTCTTCCTAACTGGGAACCGTTATTTGGAAACAATCTGTCATTATGCCTGGAACTAAATAGAAACACATCTTAAAGTATCTACAGAATAAACATTATCTTTTTAAGTTCTATAAATGGCAGAGAATTCACAAGGATGATCTCATTATTTCATTAATATATTTGCAATTGACTAATTTGTCTGTCTTGAGACCCGTCTCAATACTGGCAGACCAGACAAAAACACACACAAAAAACAACAACATTTTATATGATTTTTAAAATGTGAATTCAATGTCAAGCCTTTGTACATTCCTTGTCACCAGATTTAACAGACACAAGAATATCATAAACAAGTATGTGCTTTATTTCTAAAAGATTAAGCCCAATCTAAGATTCACGATCAACATATAAATATGTGAGTGGGTCAAGTCCTCTACCTGTTAATCTAAGTTACAAGGAGTAAATATGCATCAGCTTTACAATAAGCCCAACCTGGGTTCTGACCGGGGATAGATAAGGTCTACCAACGGGTTAAGGTAGGGGTTCACGTTCATCTAATGGGGACTCTTCTTCATACGTTAAATAGTGGTCAGGGGTTTGCTCTTCCCACTGGTAAGAGTCGTCTGTGCCCTCCTCTTAACTTTTGCGTTTGAACTGGTACTGTCCTAGCGCCGAAGAACAAAGTCTGGATATCTGATTCTCCGAAATCGGCAATTGCTTTTCTCCAAAGCTTTTCTTCATAATGTCAAATCTCGCAGATAACATGAATTTATGCCATTTAGCAACAAATTTTGTCTTTCCGATACCACCTCGCGCACTCTTTCCCCGACCAAAGCTTCTATCTCGCCTCTCGCGTATTTAGGCTTGGTATGATTCAAACAAGGACACTTAGTCAATTCTTATAGTTTACACCCTGTCAACATTGCTTAGAAAACATTGAACTAATATCAGACCACATAAGTAACTGCATAAAGATTGAACTTTTGAATAATAAATCAATTGATAAATACCGTAGAAAGGTGCATACAACCCGCACTTTTTTTACCCCCACAACTCATGAAATAAGGGGGATGCGGGTAGTGTAATCAAACTCAAAATTTGGGACTTTTTCCCAAACACAAGCGGACCGATTTTCGGATTCTCATGCAATAATTGGAGAGATTTTCCAAGTAAAATGGCTTTGCACTTACGTGCCAGTACATCATGAGTTATTCCATCATGTTGCTGAAGTCGTTTAGACCTAACAGACATTGAAAACCGCACATAAACCGGTAAATCCTTTCTCTTTTAACAGCTGTCTGAATTTGTTGTGTGTAAGTGCATTTACACTGCCTGGTTCCCGCTATACTAAAAGCATTGCTTAGTATTTATGTGAAAACCGATAATCACTCAAGCGTTCTATTTTTAGATGCTGTAATAGGTAAACTGCATAAATTGAAGAGCACTTCATTTGGAACAACACGGCTTTCATCCTCTGAAATTGTATTTTTGAGTTGCTTCCCTTGCCTGGACATGACATGTGCACAAACCATGACTTGAAGCTTCACAATAGTAAATCTATTGCCAATTACTGCACTAATTGCGGATAATTGATGTGTTTGGAGACTTAAGTAAACATAATTAGAACTTGTGATGACATGATGTGTGAAAAATAGAGTTTGCAAGGTAAGCTTTTTGTTTGCAGTTGACACACACGGACCTTTAGAATGCTGAATTTGGGGTGCAGTCAATACTTACAAAATCCATTTTTTCCAGGATTTTGGGGTCAAAAGTGGGGATGCGGGTTGTGTATTCTTGCGGATTATACTCGGCTGTATACGGTATATGTACTGTCAAAATATGCGCGTAGACAATGCCTAGTCTATGTATGCTCCCTTTGTGATTCATTTCTGTAATTGGTCTGATGATTTTGGTTTTGATTGATTGTGTTGGCCGTCTCATTATAAGGCTTGCACGCACGCTCAGGTTGTCCCATCACTGACTCAAAATAATATGCGAATTTCAGGACCTCATGCAAAAAACGGCTTTCTGTTTCCTTGCACATGTTTAAATTCAGTTGAAGGTAATTTTTGCATTCGCGATTTTCTATGCTGTCCATGGACTGTTCTACGATCAATCTATAATAGATGCTACCCCTCTCTTTGTGGGATAAGCTCTCTCAGCGAGGTACTGAAGTTCCTGTATGAACTTATCTAGTGTTTCATTTTCTTGTCTACGACAGCCTTTAAACTTCAAGCGATAAAGTGCTTCAATGGAAGTGATCCCAAACCTTTTAGCAAGAGCTGACCTTAAAGGAGATAGTATTCCTTTGAGACCTTTAACTGTAAAGTGTCCACAAACTCTAAGGCGTTTCCCCTTAATGCTACCATTAGTTGTCTACATTTAGTAGAATTTTCCAATTGATTAAATTCTGCTATCTTTTCAAATGGGGTTATAAATGTGTCCCATTTATCCCCACCATTATACCTGGGAGCCTCGATATCCTCTTTCTTACATTAAATGAGCCAGTGCATAAGATTTCCAACAATGTGGTATGTGCGAGCAGCAAAGCCTCGGATCAGCCTGCGCATACGCGCAGTCTGATCAGAGCCTTTGCTAGTGGCTTGAGTATTATATGATTGTTAAGCTACTGACTGAATACCATTTGGAGTTTCTAAGCTTAACAGGAGGCTGCAGAGGCTCGTCTGAGTCTACACTTGTCAAAATGTCAAATGATGTTTTAGGTGTATGCACTCCTTGGGGAACAGTGTTAGTCTTATCCGAAGAAAGGACAGCTTTATCCAGCAAGTCACTGGTGAAAAACCCACTATCAGGTAAAAAGGGATTATTGCTTGACACACACATTATCTGCCACTTGGTTGAACACATTGATGGACTGTGAATTTCCAGGGGCCCTAGAGAATAAATTTAAATTCCCTGGCCTGTTGCTCATCATATTTGAATTGTTAGGAACCTGGATACCCTTTGGAATTAGGTTGTGGGATAAGTGGATACATATTATGGTGCGAAATGCCCTTATCCATATTCCAAGAGGAAATACTCTCTGCAATGGAAAATATGACTGTCTTGAGGTCGTCTGACTTGTATGATATGAGGGGGTAGATGATTGCCATTAGGGAAATGTCTTTTTGACGCTTGTATTCTGAGTAATATCCACAGAGCTTTCAGCTGTGTTGCACCACTTAATGGAAATTTCACCCATACCACAGTGTCCAACCGTAACGCTGGAAGAACGGTCGAAACGCCGGAACTTCGGTCGTATTACGCCGAATTTCGGTCTTTTTCAATGGATTCGCCGCCATTTTTGGTGTTTTGACTGACGGTAGGTAGAAACTATCACTTTTTAAAAATATATGGATACGTTCAAGAACATGAAAAATAGCCTATCCGGATCTACATGCATTATTCTAACTGCCAAATCTTCAACTGAAACATAAACTTTGCTGAAATTGTCAAACACTTCAAAAGAAAATTGGTGTTCAGTTTCGTACCATGCACTATGAGCGCTTTCGTACTGGGAAGTTTCGTACTTTTTTCATATTTTTGAAATTATTGATCAGTGATGAATGAAAATGTATTTGAAACTGACCTTGTATCATGAACTGGCCGTTGATTAGATTTTTTTAATCCAGAAAGCAAGGAGAGAGGCACAATCTACGAAATTTAAGGTAACGCCGGATACAACGGTCATGCATGCTTGGGTTTGTAGGTGAGTGGAGCAAAAGACAGCTTTGAATGTGACGTGTTCCGTGGTCCATGCCATTGGAACACAAATTTAATTCTAAATGAGATAAATAAGCTCATTTAGCTCCAGTCACTGACCAGAATTTAATGCAATTGTTGCTACTATAGTCAGACTTTGCACTTGCTAATTATAGCAGCTTAGGCTGTTTTCCATTTTCGGCGGTGGCTCTGTTGTCGTTGATTCATTGTTTTTGTTGCACCCATTATCTATGGGGTTATGTGTTTACACTTCTTTTTGTCCTTCTAGTTTTGCACTCATTTTGATGGGGAACAGGGAGCTGGTCGCTTAATTGTTTTGCTGGTGTCTTTTGACTATTAGTGTTCCATGACTCTTTCTCATGGTTCCTTGGGCTAGTCTGCAGTTTGTGATTGAAGCAGTTCCTGATCATACTCACGTCCTGTTTTTATATTTACAAGTCGATTAAATATTCAGGGAGACTTGTTCTCAGGGAAGAACTCTTTAAAGAGACCCGGCCTTGAAGAACATTGGACAGAATTCAGAAATACGATAGGCCACTCCTTGACTTGTTTAAATTCACTGAGCTCTCTCTGTTGCTTGGAATACACCTTTATATGATTCAAAATGCACAACTGTCTTCAGGGGTTGAAAACTGCTTTGTGTAAACCAGTCTGTTCATTTGCTTAGTCCTTACGATGCTGGTTATTTTAGAAAAGGAGAGTCTCTCAGTGGTAATGTGTTCAGCTCAACATAGATGGGTTTCTGGTCCTAGCCTCTTTTGGGGCTCTGTATTTGTCTTTGAGCAATACACATTATACTCTGCTTAATACAGGTTCAACCCAGGAAGCGTCCAAACCTTACTGAAAAAAAATGCTGATTGTGACAAATATTGATGCAAAACGGTGGTCATGTGATTCAGACTTCGCTAAAATGATGGGGACTTTTACTGGGTATAATATGCACCTTTAACAATCTACATCACATATGCCATTTCTATCCAAACTGAAAATGACCATTAATAATATATCGAGAAACACTTGGACCAAATAATTAAATTACAAAAAAGACATGGTCGCATCTGGGGGGGGGGGGGGGGGGGGGGGGGGGGTGGGGGGGGGTGCGTACATTGATATTTTCATACATTCATAGGCTTGGACCATTTTGGTGTGTGTAATTTTTTTAATTGGAACATCTTTTTGGGTTTTCAGATAAATGAATATTTTTCGGGTATGAAGATTTCGTGGATATTTTAAAGAGGTCATCACAAATTGGACTAGATTTAGGGGTCATTTCTATGTATTTTAGGGTATCTTCTAAAGGTTAAGGTACAGAATTTGGGATATTTTTGGGTTGCTAAAATTTTACGTAGGAAGAAAAATGAGAGTCCCCCACCCCCCTTGGTTGATCAATATTTGTTTCCGTATATACAGACCGTCAATGGAAACATTTGAAGTAAATCTTGTCCTTGAATATTGACTTCTTTGGTGCCCCACCAAAACAAAGTTAAATCATAGCAGAAAACAACAACCAAAAACCCCAGGGAAAATACTTAACAATCTCAACAATTCCTCTCAATTGTCCAGAACATGTTATCAAAATATCACCCAAAGTCTTTTTAATGTGACGTAGGTTGTCGTCCTTGTGTTTGCCATATGCTGTATACAAATATGGGAAAATGGCATTGACAAAATAAACCCTTACTATAAATCAAATTTGTTCAGACATAGACGTACCAAAGTCGAACAATTCAAATAAAGTAGGCAATAGAAAATTTGGAACACCAAGGTAGCTCAGGTGGGTTTAGCGCTTAACCATTGTTCTGAGAGCTTTAAGTTCGAGCAGCAAAATCTATATGACTACCTACATGCCTGACTTTATGTATGTTTTTATGCCTGTCTGTCTTTATGTCTGTCTGTCTGTCTGTCTGTCGCAAACTATGGTTGCTGTTTGGGTTAAAACAATGGAATGGCAATTCTATGTATGTTCAGCTTTGAGCTAACTTTTTGTAAAAGCTTATACTTATATAAGTTGTAAGAAAACAGCGGGTACCAGTCGAGTTTGGGTCACAGTGCACTGTCCGTGTGAAGTCATTAGATTGGCTAAAGCCTCAGACTAAAGCTTGGTTCACTTTCGTTTTATCTTTTTATATATTTAATTATATTTTCTTATTTAGAGAACATATACATGTATACTAATTCGCTTTCAAGTTTTATGATAATTAGAATCACATTACCAGCTATTCTATTGGCTTGTAACCTAATAATTCCATGGCTCAGCAACAGTAATCGTGCATCATACTGTGTTGCAAAAATATTGTCTTCGCATCTAAGATTTCGTTTATCCGCCAATTTAGAATATCATGTGAATTGTTGCATTCACAAAATTTTGGTCTGCTACTCAGTCCTAGTAGCTGAGCAGGCTGAATTAATTTATCCAAGCCAATGGAAGCCTCCATGTGATTGTAACATTTTGTGTGCTTCAACAACAGCATAATATTGGGCAAATATTTGGTACCAGTAAAATGCACTAAAGCCAACCCAACCAATGGCTTCGGCTTCTGACAATTCTAAGGTGGTGGCTCTGTTATTGTTGATTCGTTGTTGATTGTAACTGCCCTTGTGGGATTCTGTAATTGTTCAATGTTTAGTCCCATCTAGCTTCTAATCATCTTGATGGGGAAGATAGAGTTGATTGTCTTACGTTTTTCGTCTTCCTGGTGTTTTGTGAATGTTGTGTGGCTTTTCCTTATGGTGCCAGGGGATTTGCCTGCAGTTTGTGACTGTGGTCTTTCCTGATCATACTCATTTTTATACCCCCCGCAAACTTTGTTTGTAGGGGGTATACTGTTTTCACGTTGTCCGTCCGTCCGTCCGTGCATCCGTCCGTCCGTCCGTAACACTTTGTTTCTTTAATAACTCGAAGAGTCATTGCTGGATTTTCATCAAACCTTGCAAACATGTTCATATATGCAAGACAAATACTTAAGAAAAAAAAGTAAGGGCTAGGGGCCAATTCTATTAGAGTTATTTCCCTTTGTAGTTCTAAATGGCTTTTAATATAGTGCTTTATGCTTATGCTATTATAGGCCATACACGGGCCGATCAACTCCTACCACAGCTTTTGATGGAACAATTTGATACTTTTCCTATACAATGTAGACACATTGAACATATGCATGAAGGAGTTTGGTTTAGAAAAAATAATTTTTGACAAAATGACAGCTGTGAGAACTTAGACAATTTTTCCCTAATAAGGCTTTTGTGTATGCTTAGATGGTGCCTTCATGGGCCGATCAACTCCTACCACATCTTTTTATGGAGCAATTTGATACTTTGCCTATACAATGTAGACACATTGAACATATGCATGAAGGAGTTTTGTTCAGAAAAAATATTTTTTGACAAAATGACAGCTGTGAGAACTTAGACAATTTTTCCCTAATAAGGCTTTTGTATATGCTTAGATGGTGCCTTCATGGGCCGATCAACTCCTTCCACAGCTTTTGATGAAGCAATTTGATACTTTGTCAATACAATGTAGACACAATGAACATATGCATGAAGGAGTTTATAATTTTTTGTTGAACTTAGACAATTATCCCCTTATATGGCTATTGTATATGCATAGATAGTGCCTTTATGGGCCGATCAACTCCTACTACAGCTTTTGATGCAGCAATTTGATACTTTTCCGATACAATGTAGACACATTGAACATATGCATGAAGGAGTTTATAATTTTTGTTTGCACAGATTCTACTGAAATCTTCTTATCAAAACTAAGGTCTGCTTGTTCGAACTATAACTTGCCAAGTTTTTTCACTGACTCTTACTGTGCGGGGGGTATCTAATAAGCATTGCTTATTGACTTTTTTCATTTTTCCAATGATAAGGCCCATATGGTGTTTACTTATTACCAAGAATACTGGGTTCAATTCGTTTAGTGCAAGAACCTATTAGTCTTGAAGTTAGCCCCATTCTCGCATTCAGCCTTTACGCAATATTCCAGCTATTTCCAAGCTCTTATATTTCAAAATTTATGTAACAGCAAAAAGGTTGAATTTCTCTGGAATGTTTGCAGCATGCCAACATGCTTATTTATCTCCATTAAAATTGAATTTGTGTTCCAATGGCATGGACCACGGAACACGTCACATTCAAAGCTGTCTTTTGCTCCACTCACCTACAAACGCAAGCATGCATGACCGTTGTATCCGGCGTTACCTTAAATTTCGTAGATTGTGCCTCTCTCCTTGCTTTCTGGATTAAAATAATCTAAGCAATGGTCAGTTCATGATACAAGGTCAGTTTCAAATACTTTTTTCATTCATCACTGATCAATAGTTTCAAAAATATCAAAAAAGTACGAAACTTCCCAGTACGAAAGCTCTCATAGTGCATGGTACGAAACTGAACACCAATTTTCTTTTGAAGTGTTTGACAATTTCAGCAAGGTTTATGTTTCAGTTGAAGATTTGGCAGTTAGAATAATGCATGTAGATCCGGATAGGCTACTTTTCATGTTCGATGAACGTATCCTAATATTTTTAAAAAGTGATAGTTTCTACCTACCGTCAGTCAAAACACCTAAAATGGCGGCGAATCCATTGAAAAAGACCGAAATTCGGCGTTATACGATCGAAGTTCCGGCGTTTCGACCGTTCTTTCAGCGTTACGGTTGGACACTGTGCATACTATCCAGATTTATATCCCTGTTAAACGGGTTAAGAGGCGAGAATGCGGCAGCAATTTTTACCCCTTGGGTTTTCCATGTTTCATTATGTACCAGCAGTTTCCCTTTCTCTTGATCAGCATGGGCTGTCCCATGTCCTTGATACCCTTGGTGAGCCTTTATTCCTTGATATACTAGGGGTGTCCGGGATTGCATAGTAGTGTAAGTTGCTGGACAAATACTTGTAAAAGGGGCATACCTGTATTGACTAGATTCACCAGTGCTTAAGTTATAGCTTGCCTTGGGGTAAAGCAAAACTCTGGGTCAGGCGTGCTTATCATTCTTGGCTTAAAGTAACTATTGAAAGGATATGTCATTGTTTTCGTTAATGCTTAAATTGAAATCCAATACATGCATTTACTATCAATACTTAAAACTTTAGAAATATCTCCAATTTTCCACAATCTGGTCGCATCCCCCAAATTTAACCGTTTTTGAGTGGTCTTTGCTGGTATGTGGCCTTTCCTGTGCCGTTTGGTGGATGCAGCGAAACAAAGTGCAGTTTGGTGACTCTGGTCTGAACCCAGTCAATCAAGATTGAATCAGATCAGCCTTGAATTTGACTTTCCCACGCCTAATGGTTAAACTCCTTAACTTAAAAGACTGCACCAACCAAAGGTCGGTATTATCTATTTTGAAATATTGAAGGAAGAAAGTGCTAGCCAACGGCCAGCCGGATCTACCTTGCCCTTAACAAGAGTATATGAACTCAGGAGACGTTATGCCAACCTTGGGTCGGCCTGTCCCCAATACACAATATGCTACTTAAGGCTACTTCCTGACAATAATAAAATTCACTATTTGTATGAGAAAGCTCAAAAATTAAAACAAGTGCCAGGTATTCTTAAAAAGACAAAAAATATATATTGCACCATTTAAATCACTCAACTATGAGTATATATAATATAGGTTGCTATGGAGTTGAAAACCCAGGACAGACAAGCACCAATCACCATGCTCTCAAAGAAACAAAATTATAACAATATGCTGATATTATTTCATAAGATAAACAGGTCTGGGGAATCTCGGAAACACGCGATCGTAAATTATGGCGTAAATGCACGATAGGGGACTGTCCATGTAAAGGGAAATCAATCTAAATGTCATCAGGGGAAATAAGTTTGGTGGTCAACTTCCGTTTTGTTGGTATTCATATATCGCGCATTCCCGCGACGACCATCACCACATGTCTCGCCTTTTGCGAGTTGGTGCCCTAGATTCAGAAACATTACAACACACAAATAAAAGATTACAAATAAATATTTAACCATCAGAACCTTGGCCACAAATCAATGATAAAATTGATGTGAAAATGGTAAGAAAAAACTTACGGGTTTCTGTCAGAAGAGGGTTCAATTTGGTGATTTTTTCCTGAAAATTTTGTTTGTTTAGCGTTTAGCTTCTCACCCCTTGGTCCGAATGCATCCAAAAAAGATCTATCGAATCAGCGTAAACAGGCCAAAATGATAAACCAATAATCAAATTTCTATCTCTCAGAACCGCGAGGCAGTTGTAGGATAACTACCTCTGTTAGCAAGTCTGCCAATCTCAAGTGTGGTCGCCCATTTGAACGATAATTTTGATCACGTGTTTCCGAGATTCCCCAGACCTGATAAAGGGAGAGTATTAATAAATTACCTCCCCTAAGTATATAAATACATCACTGCTATTTGGCTATCTCCCGCACGGAGAAACCTAGACCTCAAGAAAGGGAACTATTAACAATATACATGAGACTGTCAAATGGCAGGACCTGTACAAGATTAGTTCTCCATTGGAGTATTGGGCAAGAGAGGCACATTAAGTTTAATTAAATCAGTAATGGAATATCTCTTTATACACAGTAAACTCTTGATCAATGACCCCCAAAGACAGTATTTTCCTCTATTCATCAACATGATTATGTAAAACACCAGAGACAAAAGCATCTGGGTCTCCAAGGGGAAATTTGTTTATGTCATAGCTATTATCACTACTTATTACTTGCTCCCCACGTGCATGGTTGGCAAGGAGTTGGGGAGTGCCGTTCCTAAAGTCACCCACTCTTCCTGAGATCTCTGATTATCCAATGGTTGAAAATTGACTGCTTTTTCCCATTCTGGAATCTGAATGAAATCACGGCATGGCAATGTCATAAGTGCAGGTTGTACCTACCAAAATGCAAAACAGACAAAACTTTAGAAAAGGACAAATCCAAACACCTAGCCCTTGTGAATCATGAACACCCACTAGGGATCTGTGTCCCTGGACTAGATATTGGGAGGCGATAGTATCACGTCCATAAAACATTAGCAAACATGCATATACAACAAAGATAATAATGGTAAATTTTATAGGAATATGCAAAGGCAAAGCAGCATTGATTGTATCAAAATATAAAATGACCACTTCGATTTTGCCAGTTTCTTCTTCTGACAGTCTTTGACTTGGTGTTAGGTAGATTCACAAAACAGACATGCTCCTCTAGCCCTTCACTGCCCCCAAGCTGCCTCTCTGCCCATAGCATAGGGCAAAGGCATTTATGGTAACTGATTCATAGGCATGCCAGGATATTAACCAGGATACTGAAACCATGGGGGAAATATGACTGGGGTACTGGTACCCACTGGAAGGCAATGGAGGATATAGATAGCAAGGTGGGACACTGGAACTCTAGTGTCAGTCTCTGACACTGGATTATTGATTTTTCCATCAGTCTTTTCTGTTTCTTTAAACATTTCGACAATGCTTTAGTAATAACGTCCCCCGCTTTACCACTAAGCGTCGTGAGACGAAAATGCTCCAAGTCCAACTGCCCTTGTTGAACATTTTTTCTACCTTGCTAACTTTTCATACAGCTTGGCATCTGCATGACATTGTCGCAGAGACACTCTGTCTAACTGCTCAAGAGTTAACAAAATCAAAGGTTCAATGGGGGGTTATTCTGCTGACAAAGTGACCTCATCTTGTTTTTTCAGCTGGATGATCACATTGTCCGATTTCTTTTCTAACATGGAAATCCTCTTTTCTAGGGAATCCTTAACCTTCTGTTGTTTTGCAGCAAGCTGTACAGCTTCTTCCTGGCCCGTCTCCTAAAACAAGAACAGAACACAACAATGCAAAACAGCCTCTTTAAAAATGAACCTGGTGCCCTTAATAAAACAAAAACAGCTGTTGTCTGTAAACTTGGATAATGACGGACACAAGCGACCAACATTCAGATGGTTGACGTTGTACCTAAAAAAGAAGACTTTACCGAAAACAAATCAACATACCTTCATAAATTAAATAAACTAGATCATTAATTTTACAATACTCCATTGGACTAATAACTGTTGTTAGAACACTTTAAATAGAGTCAGTTATTAGTTCTGGGCTAGAACTATCATTGTCTACTTTTAGTTTGAGATCCTTGAACAACAAATTTTTAAACACTGAACATTTTGGCTGCTTGTATAACCACGGAACCTGATTTATAAATGTTAATCTTCACACTGCAAATCTCATCATCTTGGGTAGCAAACAATACTTTAAAAGTAGCTCCTGACTTTAATATGTTTATACTTGAGCTGCTTAAATGATTTTTGAAAGCATGTTTCCATTTGTCGATTCTTTGAGGCTGTGTTTTAAATGACACAATATTGATCTTGCCATCCACTTGGATATGTTGGAATCTCTATGTCTGTATGTGTAGTATCATTTATTTAGATTTCAGGATTATGAGGATTTATATGAATCACTACCAGACAACCCAATTGTATTAAATATGTATGGAGTATTTCACCAAGCACACGCCTACAAAGTATCACGTGATAAACTAAGCACCAAAAAGAACGTAATGATTGGAATACGCACCACAACTGTCATGAATATGAAGACAAAATATACCTCATTTGCATGAAGATCAATAAAATGTATGCATTATGATTGGAGCGCGCACTGCTATCAAATTAACGAAAAAGGAATATATTCAGGGAGAAAAATGCATCACATGGCTAATATGTCGACACCCCTCCAAAAATATAGAAACAGTGACTTTCTTTTCCGTAAATCTGCAGCTCCATGCATTATTTGCAACAAAGGAGACATGAAGCGGATTAACATCTCTTTGTATGGACTGATGCAAATATGCAAAACTTCAAAAATAAAGTAATAGACTTGATAACCCTTAAAAATTCAGCATGCAGCCATGCAATGAAAAAACAACAAAAACTTGGGCACTACGAATTCATTTGCAAATATAATTGCATGATGTACCAAACATTGCATATTCTCTGCCAAGTAGTCCAAATCGCATAGTTTTAGTATCTCCTTTGAATTATCCCATGTAAGACCTTCAAAGTGTCCTTTTAACTCCTCCAATGGCATCTCCTCCGTCCGCTTTGACACTTGCATGCAGGCGTACTCGGGTACCCTCTGCCCTGCCTCTGCCTGACTTTTATGAGTGTTAAAATATTTATGTCTTTAAACGAATGTTTCCTCTTGAGAGTTGTTGACAACACCATCTGAAATTTAATATAAAACCCATGAAACATTCATTATCAAGATGGCAGCACTTTGACGCAAATCCTTTCAAATCATCTGCCATCGAATTCTCTAGAACTGTTTAATTTAAAAAGTATACATACAAACAAACACTATAATGAACATATTTTAAAAGTAAGAAAGCAGGCAAAGATCAGGAAACAATACAATCAAGTACCACACCTGACCCAGGATACCACATAGGAAAGTAACAAAAATACAATAAACATCACCAACAAGAGCCAAGAGGTCAGCCCTTTCCCAGCAGGTGACCACAAGGCAGCAATGAACAGACGCAAAAGCATGAGAAACACAAGACAGAAAAAACATAAATGATCCACAAAAGAAGTTCCACCTTGGAACGGCCAGTAAAAATATTTCACAGGAGGGCTTCAACCGGTTTCACGGCGCCATCCTCACCCTTATTTCAGATGTGGATCAAGACACATAAATGTTTAGTTTGCATGAAAGACCCCTAGCTTATCAATGCATCATCTCTAAAACATAAAAATCAAGATATAAAAAGGAGATAAAGCAATGATAAGGACTTAACAGTACATAAAACTGAATACCGGAGCAAAAGAAATCCAACAGGTAAACTACGGTGGGCCTGACAACAGCCAAAGCATCAGGCTTACATGATACTTGATACTAAAAATCGCTAACATGACACTTGAAAAAAAACAACACAGTGTCCCCAACACTAAATGACCACCAAGGTCATAATGACCACCAAGGTCTAAATGACCACCAAGGTCTAACATGACCACCAAGGTCTAACATGACCACCATGGTCAATCAGCTATCAAAGCTAAAAAAATGACCAACTAGGTCAGCAGCCCCCTGGGATGTAAATAAGAAAAATGTATACCTTTCTCAGTTTGGCAAAACATGTCTGTCTCTTACAATGTTTGTATCCAAAAAAGTAGATGCTTTATTATGCTGCTTAATATCACAAGAGATATATTTACAATCCTAGGATTTGATATTTAGAATACTAAAATGTGAATTTCTTCACATATAAGAATAGATTAAATTTTCTTAAACCCCATATTATTCCTAGGGGCTCTTGTCAATTTGACTGTGCTTTCTCTCTGCCTTATTCAGAGTTCTAGAGGCAAATACTATAGGTCTCTCTTCACCGTTCAGCAAAATCTGAGTCATAACACAACCTAATTCATAATATGAACTTGCGGGAACCCTGGTATTACTTGACTTTTCGCATACTGTAAAGGTGGCACCTCATGAATGCGTAATTAGGACTAGTCAACCTTAGGCATAGGTAAAAACTGAAAAGGAGGCGTGGTTTTATTCAAAAGTAACTGTACATATCATCTTGTGCCACAACCTCAGTCATTATTCAGTTCTTTAAACGCCAGCAAAATAACTGCATCTGAAAATGTCTCTTTAACATAAGCAGATAGGCAAACATTGTGGACTACAGGAGCAGTCTGATCTGGGTCCACACTGTTTATCTATGAGGCTTCAAATAGTTTAGTGAACAACAAAAACATACATCTTGTGATTATGCGCTTTAAGGGTTAATAAATGTGAGTTCAGTGTGCATACGGTTAGGATTTCCATGAAATGCATGCACGTTTGCGGGGCTCAAAAAGCTTATTAACTCTTTACCAAATTATAAATAAAACCTGATTTCCCTTCCTAAGCAGATGAAATAGCCGAACCACACCCAGGTATGAATATTGAAGTTGCCACCTTTACAGTAAGCGAAAAGTCAAGTAATAGATGTGGATTATAGTGAGTTATAGTAGTCTTTGTAATCTTTCGATAATTCCTGTTGTATCATAAAGTTCTTGCTTTTGTTTCTGCAGAAGAATGTACCCTTTTTTTTTTAATGTTGAATCTGAATTCCGTGGCCAGTGCAGGGAGATGGCAAACAAGTGGATTACAAGGCTATCAATATCTGCAGATGTGACAACACTGACTACAGATTCATCTGGCTGAAAATCCTTTCTAATGTCTTCCAGCCAATCAATTTGAGACATTTCTGCTTCTTCTTTCCTTTGGTGTACTAGTTCAAGAACACTTTGGCATACAAATCCATTTTAGTCAAACTTAGCCTTGCTTGGGAGACAGTACTTTGGGTAACAACCCGCACCTGCACATTGAAAATCTTTTTTGAATAAGCTCACTGTCAATATCTTTAGTAATGTCTTTAGACTCACTCATTTTATTCACATGTTTGGCTAGATAATTGCTTATCAGTCTTTTGCCTTCTCCTGACTGTAGAACAGCAGGTGTTGACATTTACTGCTCACTAATTATTTCCTCTGCAATTGAATGGCAGTCTGTCTTTTGTCTTTTAGCTCTTGTCCCAGCCTTGAAATCATCAGGAGTATCTATATAACAAGTATCAAATAACAATTCCCAAGAGGTTTGGGTAGCTGAATAAGAGATGAAGAATGAGTCCATTTTCGCGCCTGGTGCCCTTTGAGCTTCTCTTGTTTCCCGAACGCTGATATTTTCTACAGTTTATACTAGTGTGCCCAAACTGCACACATAACTGGCACTGCACAGATGGATCACTGAAACAACTTGCCCAATTACAATCCCGCTTAAAGTGCCCTCTACCCTTACATGAATGACAGGATGACAATGCATGGCTATGATTCTCCTTACTATCAGTGTTCAGTTTCTGAAACTGGTTGCAAAGAGAATCCAGTCTCTGTTCTAGCCTACTCATCCTATCACCCACAGGGCTTTGAGAGGCACACACATTATGAAATGCACACTTGGTACATGCTCAGTACTTTATGGGGTGGTCCTAATAGGTTGGTTCTGGTGATGTTGTGTTGTTGTAAATGATGACGATGGAAGGGAGGCCCTGTAACCATAGGCCTCTCCTAACTTTAAAGCTGTCAACGCTCCCTGAATGTCTTTTGGATTCCCAGTCCGAACAAAGAATGCTAATTGGGGTGGTAGTCCTTCAATGAACTTGAGTAAAATGTCCTGGGCGGTCTTGTGTATTCACCTGCCCTTGTCCATGATTTTACTATAGTAGTCCTCAAATTTGCTGGTGTGGTAGAAAGCGCAGATTCATGAAATGTTCCGTTTCAACCGGTTGTCAGAGGAAATATACTTCTGTCGGAATGCTGCACACAAACTGTCCCAATGACAGGTGATGTCATCATCCAATGAGGCAAACCAAGACTGTGCTGGTTGGGGAGCGCAGTGCTTAGTGGTTGAGTGCTTGATGGTAGGGGCCTGATGCTTTGGCTGTTTGTCGGCCCTCCGGGGTTTACCTGTTGGATTTCTTTTGCTCCGGTATTCAGTTTAATTTACTGTTGAGTCCTTATCCTTGCTTTATCTCCTTGTTATATCTTGATTTATATGTTTTAGGAGATAATGCATTGATAAGTTAGGGGTCTTTCATGCAAACCAAATATTTATGTGTCTTGATCCACATCTGAATTAAGGGTGAGGTTGGCGCCGTTAAACCGGTTTAAGCCCTCCAGTAAAATATTTTACTGACCGTTCCAAGGCGGTACTTCTTTTGTGGATCTTTTATGTTTTTGTTCTGTCTTGTGTTTGCTATGTTTTGTGCGCGTCTGTTTATATGTGCTTTGTGGTCACCTGCTGGGAAAGGGCTGACCTCTTGGCTCTCGTTTGTGGTGTCTTCTGTGAGTTTGTCACTTTCCCATTTGTATCCTGGGTCAGGTGTGGTACTTGATTGTATCGATTCCTGATCTTTGCAACCTTATTACTTTGACTCAAGACCGAGGGGCCACAGGTTCTTGCCTCACCTGCGTCACTGCGTTGTGTCCTTGAGCAAGAACATTAATCCTAGCTTAGTACTGGTTCAACCCAGGAAGACCCGTTTCTTTATAACTGAAAGGTTGTTGATAGGACGTAAAGAATCAAATCAAGCAAACAAAGACTGTGCTGACCTTTCAAGGTGGAGCTGAAAGGCTGCAGCTTGCCTCCTGTTAATTGTGTAATACTGTTTCCTTCGCATTGTGTATTTTTTTAAGTCAATAAAATAAAAACCTCAATTTAGACAATTTTATTCTACGTCCAAAACTGGAGCGATAATTTATTTAATTTAATAATAATCTTTAAACCCGATGCCGAAACCCTTTTGCCAAAATCACTCTCTAAGTCAAGCCGAAAAAACTGCCCAGGAGAAGCGAGACTTCCAGTTTTGAAGTCCTCACCTTCCCAGCATGCAATATTACTGATAAGTAATTTCAACCAATCCATTTGGTTCGGGTTGTGAAATCAGGCAAAAGGAGTCATTCCATTGGTACAAATGATGTCTGTTCCTTCCGGTCACTCTGACAACAGAAGTAACAACATACCCAAACATAGTTCAACCATTGCAATTCCGAATAACCTCTAAATTCTACCCAATTGTTGTTCTTTTAACACCAAAAAGCAGTATACGTTTCGATTTGAAATAAAAACAGTGCAGACCTGATCAGACAACCTCACTAGAAGCCAGCTGATCTGAATCTGCAGTGTCTTGAAATATTGTTTGACCTTGCAAGGTTGATTAACACCACCTGGTCATTATATTAATTAAATCTCATTGCTTCCATATGAAGTGTTCGTATCCGGGCATACTAAGGTTAATGGATGTACTTAATCTATATTTGTCCAAAAAGCGTGATGTTTGGAGTGGTTCTTCCTGATATACAGACTTTAATTAATAGTGTCACATAAAATGTTTCATAACTGTTAAATTGGTCCACATTTGCCAAATAAGGTACCGTACTGTACCTAATGAAAGTGCTACGGGAGCGCAGTGGCTCAGTGGTAGAGTGCTTGACTCGAGACCGAAGGGCCGCGGGTTCGAGCCTCACCGGCGTCACTGCGTTGTGGTCCTTGAGCAAGACACATTTATCCTAGCTTAGTACTGGTTCAACCCAGGAAGACCGTCCCGCATAACTGAAAGATTGTTGAGTGGACGTAAAGAATAAAATCAAACAAACAAACAAATGAAAGTGCTACATTCCTCCCGATGATGCCAGACAATCGCCATGAGGCATAAGATTTAAGCCTCATGTGATTGTCTATGAAAATTCATTACATAGGAAGGCATGTAACATGAAAAGTCTTGATTATACACATCTTTCAATATAAGTTTATAGTAGGAGTTCCTCTAGTCCTTATCTTCGTCACACTGCTGGTCATCCATAGATACAATGTTTGTTGATTTAGGGTTCGTCTCTGCGTCTGTCCGTGTCTTCCATAAACAAAGAGAGGAGATTAAATTAAGTTCCCTCTCATCTTGAAGCATTGTTTGTTCCGCGAATTCTGCAATAAGGTGAACACCAAGGATACACTTCCGAAGTGGTAACAAATCGATGTTATAGAGCTTGTACATTTCCTCCAGGAGTTCTTTCACCTGTGACGGATCAGTGGGTACACCTGGGCTGGCTATCCCTTGAGACACGGCTTCTGAAAGAAATATAGTCATTGTTCAGCATCATAGGTTGTCCATAGGTCTGAGATGCTTAATGGTTCCCATAAATAGCTTGGAATGCCATAGACCACCTAACACGAGTCTTAATATTTCGGGTCTATATAGGAAAGGTATCTGTATTCCACATCTGAATACAATTGTATTCCTAAATGATAGCATATCAACATGTAAACATGCCCTGGGTAGGTTCTTTGAGTCTTCAAGAAAGGCGTACATTGTATAACTAAATCTCTGGCCTCAAAACACATCTTGAGTAGGGTCTCTACGTTCCAGTTTTCACTTTCTTTATGTCCTGAAGTAATCTTGTCTATGGCTATATCTACAACCACCTGTTCTGTGACACTCATTAGGGGTTGATAATGGTTGTCTACAAAATTTGGAATGTTCATCCTCAACCAACATTCATGCCCTGCTTCCTCATCTTCTAGTTCCAACAGGTTATAAAAACTGTCCTTGCAGAGGACGTATCCATTGTCACACTCCATTAACTGAAACGAAGTGGAGGTCTATTCAATAATTAATAAAAATGTTGTCGTCTATTTTTTGTCCAGCACCACAAACTTCTCCTTGATGAATTGGTTAGATGTAGTCGGTCGTTCTCTGTCTGTCAGTAGCAAGGTGGCAACTTCTACCATGTTGTCAATACCTTCCGTCACGCTTGGTTTCGTCTTATGACCTTCCCTTATTTTGGGCTTTCTCATGACAAGGCAGGGTATGTTTTATTAGAATTTTGAACTTACATTTCAGTAAGCATGTGGCCAAAACACAAAGAATAATGATAACAGACATAACAATTATTAAGTAACCCCATAGTCGGAAATGTTCTGTTGCTATAGGCTCAATCTGCCAATTATTTTGTAAGTCTTCTCTTTCCTCTGAAATCTTTGTGAATCTGGTGGTGTGCTTACCAGGAAGTTCAGGGGTTATACATGTAACTCTATCAACAATCTGTTTGTTATTTGCAGTAATAACCATCTGTTCACTAATATTCAAAATGTGTAAGAAAAAAGTTTTACATACCGTTATATCCTCATAGCCAAAAAGAATTGACCATTTAGCTCGAGTGATATGTCTTCATAGTTGTTCTTTATTAGGATATTATGCCTTGCTTCAGGTTTTGATTAAACAAACTTTATAAATACAACTTTTGCTGTCTGGAAATATCTTCAACAACCCAAAACAAATTAGATTCCTCCGGAAAATTTTTATGACATTTATACCTGCATCTGTCACCACAGCCATTCTTTATCTTTTTACTTCTCGTTTGCTTTCCAAGTCTACCAACACAGCTTTTCACTGAGTTACATTTTCTTTTGCATTTTTTGTCACATTGGATTTCTTACCCTCTTTCTACCTCTCTTACCTCTGATGTTTTTACCTTGCCCCTCTGTATTATGATCTGTTTCAATTGACCCAGCCTCATCATCCATTACTCTAGTACCACATTCATACTCAAAATTTTTCCCTTGACTTAGCTCGTCTAGTAAACCTGTATCAAGTTGACCTTCACCATCAACCATTTCCTCTATAGTACCCCATCATCCCTGTAACTATTCCTATTATTCTTGCTGTTGAGTCTTTATATAAGTAATATTTATCATATGACGTCGGGTCTGAGAGTGAAATAACACCATGCAATAAAATCGATAAACCACTAGTGGTTTATAGATTTAGGGGAAACGTTATGACGTCCATAACAACGTTGCATACATAATGGCAAAAGTATAACGTTTTTACAGCAGATATGAGATTTCAAAGTAATTTTAATGCCATATGATAAATTGAATCTAACATTTGTGCTCTTGTTTTATTGAATTTATTAAACTCGTTGCGAAAAAGAGATAAAATGCTCGGCAAGCCTCGCATTTTATCTCTTTTCCCCAACTTGTTTAATAAATTCAATAAAACATGAGCACTCATGTAAGATCCTCTTTATAATGCTGAGTAAGCTGTTCACTTTTCAGGTACTGGCAACAGCTCCTGCTTTAAAGCCGTCATGCAAAATTTGCAACCCATACTAGAAAAACATGTGCATGATTCCTTAATGACTTATTTGACCTCTCATAAATTGCTTCATTCAACACAATCTGGTTTCAGACCCAATCATTCTTGTGAGACAGCCTTGCTTCAGATGGTCAATAAATTCCTAGAAGCTATAAATAGCAGTCAGATAATTGGTATGGTCATGGTTGATTTTAGAAAAGCCTTTGATTTGGTAGATCATACACTTTTGCTTAAAAAGCTAAGACACTATAAACTTTCAGATAAAACAATTAATTGGTTTTCTTCTTATTTGTTGGGCAGGAAGCAGAAAGTTGTCATAAATAATATTGAATCAAGAATGGAGAATGTTTTGTGTGGTGTGCCTCAAGGGTCAATCTTGGGTCCATTGTTATTTCTAATGTTTATAAACGATCTACCATTTTATACTAATAATGTAGCTACTGATATTTATGCAGACGACACCACATTATACATGGTTGGTGAAACTCAAGAGTATATTGAACAAAACTTGCAGATGGCCTTACAAAATCTCTCTGAATGGTGTAAGCTCAATGGAATGCTATTAAACACAGATAAAACCAAGGCAATGTTAATTACCACCTCCCAAAAATGGCTTCATCTCAATAATGACATTTTGCATCTAACTTACATCAATGATGTTTTGAACTCAGTTGAAAATGAGAAAGTTCTTGGTGTTCGCATTGATAACAATCTTACCTGGTCTATTCATATTAATTTTATTGCTAAGAAAATTTCTTCAAATCTATGGCTATTATCCAAATTGAAGGACTATTTATCCACTGAACACAGAGTTCAATTTTACAAAACATATATTCAACCCCACATTGACTATTGTTCTACAATATGGGGAGGAACATCTCAATATAATCTTAACAGAATTTATAGGCTACAAAAAAGAGCTGTTAAAATCATTGTAAATTACCAATATGATAACATTGCCAACAGTATGGATGAGCTTAAAATTTTAAACATATATGAACGCATTTTCCTCAGGAAGGCTAAATTTATGTTTAAAGTTTTAAATCTGTCCTACCCTCATATGTAAATGAAATGTTCTCTTTTCAACCTTTTAATGAAACCCTTCGGTCTCTAAGATCAACAGGTGCATTGTATTTTTATACTCCAAGACCACAAAAAGAAATTTTCAAACAAAGCTTAATTTATTCAGGTCCAGTCATTTGGAACAACTTACCAGACTGTTTAAAAAATTTAGAAACTGTCGATTCTTTTCATAGACATTGTATCAAATGGATGAAATCCAGTCTATCTTTCAATCTTTGAAACTGAAGCATTATGTCCGTATGATCATAAATTTTGAGTGTAAAATTGTGAATATGTTTTGTTCCCCAGTTTTAACAGTAAGTTTGGTGCTTAAAAGATCTGTCTCATTGAGACGCTTCTTTTGAGTACCTAAAACATGTGTTTGAAATTTGGTATAAATATTTAAAGCACTTTTATCTAGAGGTGCGATATCTATAATTGTTTATGTATATAAAGTGAGCCTGTGTGTATGTATGTTTGAAAGTGCTCCATGCTGCTTGTATTATTTTGTATACATGTAAATCATCTTTGTACTTTATACTTGTTTTCTGTTTTGGCAGTAGTTTATAGAGGGCCTCATGGAAGATTAGCTTTTTTTTTTTTTTTTGCTAAATGTGTTACCCTCTGAAAATAAAGACTATTATTATTATTATTATTATTATTATTAAAATCCAACATTTTATATTTTTGTATCACAGTCTTTTTTCAGTTTTTTTTAGATATAGAATAAAAATCCAATTCATATTGAACTATCCATACCTATTTGAATCATTTTTGTAACATATATATATATGTCAATTTGCTTTGAAACGCTGTTTTTTCAAGTGCTCAACCATGCCTCTTTTATTTTGATGGTGCATGGCCAATAAATTGTGACGCACATGGGTGAAAGTTTTCAGGATTAATCCTGAATTCAGAATTTTGAGGCTGACTTTTCACAGAAAGTCAGCCTCAAAATGCTGAATTAATTAATAGCTTCTTCGATTAGTTTTCAGATTATCTCACCAATTAAGCATTTTAACTTTAAATTATCCATTTTTGTAGCCATCCTGCAAGTTTTAAGTTTAAATTTCAAAAGTTCAGGATTTTGGGAATTTTGAACTTTCACCCAACGATCAAAATATCTTGAGTTCACAATATTTTGTTTCATCCCAGTATCTTGTATGTTTTTCAATTTGTTTAAGTTGTCGTTTCCTTAAGTGTTTCCGCATTGTAATGCTGGGTAGGGGCCTTTGCAGAGGCCACAACGGTGTTGGAAGGACAAGTATTATCTCCAAAGATGCCACGCTTATTATATGTCCAGCACATACGTTCAATAAATGGTGTGTTGTGGTTCGATTGCTGGCTGAATGGTCAGTCGGATCTGAAGGGCTGAAAGAGCCATGAATGACTGTCCCTAAAAGGCAAATTTGAGTGTGAAGCCGTGATCCAAAATTCAGTGTGCAATCTATCCCAGGGTATGGGTTGTTTCTCACACACTGTCCTAAATTGTTGATCATAGAAATACCAGGATTGTCCTGAGGTATGTTTGGCTAAATCTCTGACAATTTCTGTGTATTTGATTAATTGTGGAGTTTCTAAAGGAAATTTTTCAGTATATATTGCTATAACCCATAAAAAGCTGTCCTCCAAGTTTCGATGCTATATATTTTCTTGGTGTTTTGATTTGGCATCAGACCTAATTGGCTGCCTGATGTAACTTGAAATGAAACTAAAAAATTTTTTATTAATTTTTATATTTGTGAATGATAAATCCAATATCCTAATCAGGAAAGTCCCACAAGGGCGTCAGTAGACGAATAAGACGGAAAAGAAAAATTTTCTTTTACCGGAAAAAGTCACTTAAATATGTTATAATACGTTAAGAAAGGTAAATTAACTTCAACGAAGTGAAAATAGCATATAAAAATGCAAGAGACGAAAGAAACAGATATAGAGAATAACTGTGAGCGGGTGAAACCAGCGGGATACCCTACGAAACGGCTACAAAAACTCTGTGAATTTTCTTCTGTCAGAAAACGTGCGTTATGGCTGCCGCAGAAAGGTCATTTGAACCTCGACACCGGTTGTCTTATTTCCCGGACTCCCGGTGAAGTGATATAAGCCGGTACTGGCCAAAAGTTCCGGTACTTCTTTCTGCGGTTAGTCGGGTAAATTTTTGAGAGCAATATTTAGATGTATCGTAGGTTAAATGAAACAAATAGTTGTTTATGACATTAGACGAATTGACCTGTGGTAATAAGGTAACCAAATCAATGAATAGTTTTTTCCATATATTCTTTTAAAGCTTTTTTAAATTTGTAATGAAATTGGAGAGGAAATGGGTTCGGCATTGTGTGCATAATGGCCAACATTAATACTTGGTATGTTGTTATTGAAATGTTTTTGCATATATTTGGCTCCAAGCTGGTTGATGTCTTCTTCACTAGAGGAGGTAGAGGCGTCAGTGTCTTCCAAATCTGAGGTAATCTTGTTGTATACCAGGATGTAGGGGGTATGTGTTGTTATTGTGCTGCAGCAGGAATGTGGTTGGCTATTGTTACTCACACTGTGCTGGGTGCCGTTAGCTGTCAACTGTCCTGGTAGTGGAAACGGTCTATCTGTGAAAGTATCTTGTTGTATACCAGGATGTAGGGGTATTTGTCTTTGCTGGGCTGCAGTAGGAGTTTGGTTGGCTATATTGACTTTTCCTGGTCTCACACTGTGTTGGGTGCCATTTGCTGTCAACTGTCCAGGTAGTGGAAAGGGTATATCGATGAAAGTGTGACCACTCTGTTTTAACTGTACATTTGCCACAGGCCTATGCATGTAGTGCCAGATAGTTGGGTCAGCTGGTACCTCCATTCTAGAGTTGTCCATGTTTAGATTTCTCCTAGATTTTTAATTTTTGTTTACTGGCTCCAGCCTGTTTGGAACAATACTTTGTGCGTGAGTACTACACATTATTGGTGAGACTGACACTGTGACTACAGATGTGCTGTCTCAAAGAACATTTGTTAAGTTTGTCCTGTTCTTTTTGCGGATGGATGCTTGAGATTTCAATTTATGTGAGATTTTCTTTCTGATCTTCCCCGATCCTTTTTTGGTTGTTGTCAGTAGTTGAATTGTGTCACAATGATCCATATGTCCCTGTGGAGTCATGCTACTTTAGAACAACCTTGAAGGCTGTGACCTTCCGTGAATGCCTGCACTGGTATAGGAAACTGAATGTTGTATTGGTGCGCTTTATATTTCTTAACTGCAAGGTGGAAGTTTTCTTTCAGTTCTTTGATCATTCCATCCTGCGTTGTCTTCTTAGTTATTGATATCCCTTTAACTTTTTCTTCTTTATCTTTCTTAATTGTTCTTTTCTCTTTAATTGTCTTCCACTCTTGCCACTCAATTCGTTCATTTTCATCATGCTCTTCTGTTGTTATGCATTTCATATTGCATATCTGGCATTTTCCATACATTCATGACTGGTTGTCTATCGAAAAAACAACACTTTTTAGAATGTTTGCCATGTTGGCACTTTCCATTACCTTAGCTTATGCTAGAGCATTAGCTTTCATTTGGATATTGTCACATGTTCAACATATGCAGGTGTCCCTTTCATTATGTGAAGGAGCTTTAATCCAGAAGAGCGTTAGCCTCCAGAAGGTTGTGAAGCATGTGTTTGCATTTGTAACTGCAACAAACTTTTTATGAATATTTTCAACCTTGTCAAGAAGTAGACATTTCTGTTTCTTTATCTTTTTAGCTCACCTGAGCCGAAGGCTCAAGGTGAGCTATTGTGATCGGTCTTTGTCCATCGTCTGTCCGTCTTTAAAATTTTTCTTTAAACAAAATCTCCTCCTGAACCAAATGTCATATAACTTCACATGAATGTTCATCATGATGCCCTCTTTCAAAATGGCATAAATGGTTCTTCTCCACTGAACAGAAGGGCCCCCAGAGCTCTAGTTAAGAAATCTTTTAAATGACATCTTCTCCTGAACCACGGACCCAAATTCAAAATAATTTCACAGAATCGTTCCTCATAATACCTTCTACCATAATTGCACAAATGGTTATGCTCTGCTGAACAAAAGGGCTGCCAGAGCTCCAGATAAGAAATACCTTTAACAGCATTTCCTGAACCACTGGTCTAAATTCAAAATAATTTCACAGAATTGTTCCTCATGATGCCTTCTACAATAATTGCCAAATGATTTTGCTCCATTGAATAAAGGGGCTACCAGAGCTTTAGATAAGAAATGTCTGTAAAATACATCTCTTTCTGAACCAATGGTACAAATTTCATATAACTTCACATGAATGTTCCCCATGATACCCTCTTTCAAAATTGCATAAATGGTTCCCCTTATATAGGGAAAAATGTTAAAAAATCTTCTTGTCTGAAACCATAAGGCCTAGAGCTTTGGTATTTGGTATGTAGCATGACCTATTGGACCTCTACCAAATTGTTCAAATTATGACGCTTGGGCCAAAAATGTTTGGCCCGACCCCAGGGATGACGTTTTACATAAGCTTATATAGGGAAAAAACATGGAAAAATCTTCTTGTCTGAAACCATAAGGCATAGAGCCTTGATATTTGGTATGTAGCATGACCTAGTAGACCTCTACTAAGTTTGTTTAAATTATGCCACTGGGGCCAAAATTCAATTATTATGTGAAAGCTGCCAAAATTGACCCCACCCCAAGTGTCGCCAGGGACATGGCCAGCTTTCAACAGATGCCTATGTGTAATCTTTAAACAAAACTTAGGTGAGCATTTTAGGGCCACTTGTTTTCTTTTCCCACTACCCAAGGACTTTTTGTGTTTCTTGGGATTAGATTTTGTTTGCCTAACGAAAGACATGGACTTACCTCTTTGGGATTTAACCCTTAAAGCGCCAACCGCTACAAAAGTTGTCTGCTTTTCTTGTCTTCTGAAATGTTTAAGAAGCCTCTAATGCAAACAGTGTGGACCCAGATCAGACTGCTCCTAGGAGCAGTCTGTTCTGGATCCACTCTGTTTACTGCTATACTTAATTCCTAGGCAGTTATTTGCAGCAGACGACTTCAGCAGACGACATTTTCAGATGCATTTTTTTCTTGGTGCTCTAAGGGTTAAATGGAGGCCTTGATCTGAAGCTGATGCTGCCACAACCTCTTGCTCCTGGAGATGGGGCCTCCGACCCAAAGGGTCTGTTTGGAGGATGGTAGCCATTGGTTCTGCCACCCTCATTGCACCTCTTCTTGTCTGAGGTACCGACAGACCCTAGTTGTTTGGAAATTTCTTTAGATTTTTTCCTAATACTAGAAGCCTTGACAAGTTTTCTATAGAACTTCTTCCTGAGTAGTTTTTGTAGCAGGGTGGTGTTTTTACGTCTGGTTTTGTTTCAGCCAGTCTACACGTCACCTGAGACCTCTCGGGCCGATGGTCCCGAGAGCTCCCACGTGAGCGTACAGCGGGGTTCGAACACTGTACGACCCTCAGTCCTGAACAGGAAAAAGAAGTTGCAATTAAATAAATTTATTTAGTAACAAGTTAATAGAGATATATCAGAAGAAATGGCATAATGCGAAAACCGACAAAGATTCGGACCTAGCACCTAAATGGCCATGATTTAGAATTTCTATATCTATAGAAAAGAGGATGAAGCGTAATTAAACGCTTACTGAAATGGCGACAGGAACTAAACTGTACTGAGAAAGAGAGAGAGAGAGCGATATTTATCACTACTGAACCCCTGGCACTGATTATTGGGTTTCAAAAACATCTTATACACGGTGCTTATCAATATTTGATGGGCACAAAACGATTGAAATTGAAATATGTGAAAATAATGCATTAAGTCCAGCCAGTGTATCTTCTGACAGAAAATTGACTATTCTCTCCCAAAATATCAACCTAATACTTGAAATATATTGAATTGTGCTGGAAAGCATATCTTCCAAGCAACAGAATCTCTCAGAGAAAAACAAGAGATATCCGGACAGAGCAAACATTTATTATAAAAGGGAGAAAAACAATAAAATCCCATCAGGGTATATAATTTAGAAACGCTCGTCGGACATTTCGGTAGATTCCCACGGAAATGAACGACGAGCATGTGAGACATCAAAGAAGAGTCATTTCATTGGCTGCAGCCGGCCAATCGGATACAGGTTAACAATTCTGTATCAAAATGGTGGAATGCAGTCAAGAAGGAGAAATGCATTTCATGCCAACATCAACAAGCACCGGAAACAAGATGTAAATGTAAATATTTAGCCATATAGTTGTCAGGCCCGATTGAGCCCTACTACATTACTCCCAGTTTTCCCAAAAATATTCGTTATACGAATATTTTAAGGAAACAGAGAGAAATGCTGCAGGACCCATATCATTGCCGGTGTGCACAACGTCATATCTTAATTTAGCAAAAATCATCAAAGTCCAGCTGGATCTCTTCAGGTTCTTCACTGAGCCATGGCAGCCAGTTCTTCTTTGGAGTCTTGAATACTCGGTCCCCTACCATTGAAATAGTCTCATCCCGGTTATTGATGGGGCCGGGCTTGTCCACCATCTGGCCGAGTTGCCCCTGCTCTGCTACCTCACGGATCCTGCGCCTTGCCTCCGCAGCCTGCTCCCTGGGAGATGCCACACTGGTTACAGCTGGGGCTGTCGGCATGGAGTAACGTCCAGGGTTTACAAAGCGTTTATTAACAGCAACCATTGTCACCAGGCCCCCTCCGCATCTAGCTCTAGTGTGCCGTTGTTACGACATAAAGCCGGTCAGGAAGGAAGAGGGGAAATCTTATTGGAAAATTCCTTTATGCGATGACGATGCTACCAGGGAAAAATAATGCACACAACTAGCAAAAACTTTTCAGTACTTTATGTACTAAGAAAACATCAACAACACATTAATATACAATGACACCACCTACGCTGTTATTTCTGGCTAATTGACCATCCTATACTAGAGCAAGTTGCCACTCCAAGATCGTTTCAATTAGAACCAATCTTGGACTGTCCTGTTCTAGATGTACGTCAACTAGTCAGAAATAAGAGACGTAAAGAATATGATTAACATATAGCTTAAGTTCTCATAAAAGAAAAACAAACAATTGGGCCCTTTAATATTTAAGTTCTCGTATTGACGAGAAATCTCGAGATTATACGCGTCTCGCGAACACTATGTCTTCTAAGCTGCACGTGTGTCTTCTTCAGACCATCGGCGCTGAGGTGATCGAACCTGTACTTTGGTCGTCACTGGATTCACGTAATCGTATTATCTGTTACGCGTACTGCTGATCGTCGCTCAAGACGTCAGCATTAATATGTATATGTCCTCCTGATCATATCCCCATGTTGGGGTGTCAGATTTTACATATAACCATTCAAGCCGGTTGGCTTCCCATTTGATTGTGCTACGTTGTAACGATTGGGCCTTGATCCACGCTGGTCGTGGCCTGAGGGGGACAACTAATATGTGCCCTCAGGTACTAATCAACGGCTCACCAACATTCAGCCTCCAACGTAGGAGGGGACACAAGAGACGATTCTGCAAAAAACAATCTATATTTAGAATCTCAGAATCACTCTTTTGCGTCAATAATGGGGTTGTTCGTTCGAAGTTCACAAAAATAGAAATAATTTCAGTGGTCTTACTCTTTTAAATTACATCCTAACCCTATAAGCGCGCGATTAGCCCACACCCGTGGGTGTATGGCTAACGGCTCCCATGCGGTTAGGATGGATCGGCTCTTCTAAATACCCACACTTAAACTTATGTAAAAGAGAAGTATTTTTTTAGTGACTGGCCTATGTCAGCGCTAAACAATACCTCTTATGCCAAACGAACAAACCCATACGTAACAAACTCTTCTATACACTGTCGTAACGTCACCCTGGTTGAGACGCTATCGCAGCCGAAACATCAAGATCCTGTGGCCCTTTTTCCCTTCAAGGTCACGTTATCTAGATAGTTTCGAGGTTTACAAATACTGATACCAATTCTCTTAAAATTCCAGGAAAAAGGTTGAACAGTGTGGTGCCGACGTAACGTTTGGACGTTTACGTCAGACATCACCCTGCCCACGCACTAATTTCGTACATGTATAACGTATCAGTCGTAAACAACTAATTATGACCTCTCGGCAAAAAATATATACATCAATATTGAGAGATTACATTCTGCTGTTTTATGTGTGTAAAACCGTACAATGCTTTCTTACATTTATTTTGGTGTAACATAAAATATTTTACATTTACTTTGGTGTAACAAAAATATCTTACATTTACTTTGGTGTAACACAACATATTTTACATTTACATTGGTGTAACATTACACCTACCTAATCTCTAAACATACATGTCAGCTATCACCTTATTTATGTAAGTGTGTTGTAGTGTATGCACCTAACCCTTATTCTTATATGCGTCAGATATAACTCGAGGTGACACATACAGGTCGCTACAGAAAGTCGATTATCACTGGCAGTTAAATCGTCTTTCCAACAACGCCGTACAAAATCACAACAATTTAAAATCTAGCTGCTAAAATTGTTTTTCACCTATCGGTCCCTGGTAAATCTTTCAGCATGCCATTATAGTTTTAGGTGCAGGCCCGACATGGCCTGTGGCTACTTTTGTCCGAAATAACCCGACGAGTCCATCCGGACAGCTTTTACTATAGCCGCAAGAATGGTCCCAGCAGATTTTTAGGCAATACGCATGTGCGTAACTTCATACGCAAGTGCGTAACAATCGCTATTTTCACCGAAAAAACGGGACGTTATTGATAACACCCGAAAGAACTCATACACGGAATGCTGGCCGATTCAACAGACGACAAAATAGAAAACGAGTGACTTATTATTTCAATACAATGTGACATGCTAGAGACATCGCGATTCAATGCAATTACAGGAATCGCCATCGCCCTGTCATGTACAATATCAATACAGTAACAATATATATAACTTCACGTACCTTTTATAATAATGAATAGCATCTCTATATCGAACCTTTCAACGGTATGTTTAAAATGTCCCCTAACAAGAATGGGAAATTCCATCCTTTATATATTGAAAAACGCACAAGATTTCCGAGATATTCAAGAAGAATAAGGAAAACGTGCAAGCGTTGATAAATATAGATACAATGAATTCCATCTCAGACAAACCGACCTTTTATTGGGACTATCAATAGAAAGAGTACCGTATCATGGTTCGAATAGGTGACCAGGTGCATACCTAAACCACTGCGTATTTGTGCGTATACGCAACCATAGCTGATTCTGTTATTCCAGCCATTCTGTATCGTAACAAAGGCCCTTCCTTTTGGGAGAAAAAGGAATGACTTTTTCTTACGATACACGATGCAGAAACGAAGGAATAATACAGAATAAATATATAATACTACATATATACACGTGCGACTTAAATGGCGGACTACCTGGAAAGATAGTCTGCTCCCACATTGTCTTGTCCTCGGATTGCCACAAATATAGACCTGTCTTTTTGTTGCAGCTTTTAATGCTCAACACATAAGTATGAGGTTGTACCCCTTTAACTTTTCTTTATATATGGGGTTGTACCCCTTTAACTTCCTATGAAGTCTTATGTCTTATGACATTTGATATATAAGGCTTAATAGCCAATACCTTTTGCAAAGATCCATATGTTACATATCATTATGCCAAGTATACCTATTAATAACTTCCTCCATAATACAATCTTTGCTCAAATAAATTAACGTGACTTTTCACGTTGAAGCCAACCTCCGTTGCTAAAATATATTATCGTGACTTGCTCACGTCAACAGTCTACCGTCATACGTCATGACTTAAATAAAATTCCGTGACTCCTCACGTCAAAAGTACACCTATGTGACTACTACTATGCTATCATAGTTAAAATATAGGTCAACAATCCGAGACAATTGGGTCATTACACCGTCGCACACCTTTAACATTTATGCTGACCACTGCTTTCAGTCGTCATATTGCGCCAATAATATGGTATTGGGCAACGTCTACCACTACCATATGAACGTCGTCGTTCTGTCTGGCTGTCAGTCCGTCTTGTACAGCTAACTACTGCCTCCTTAGAGGATATGTTTCTCTGGGGTACACTACAACAATGAGTCATTGCGACCTTTATATTGTGAGTTGTCCTTTGACAAATGGCACAAGATCTACAAAATTGAGTTACCTCCCTACAAACACCGGGCCAATAAAATTCATCTAAGACCTTAGATATAGTTTCCTTTCTGCCTCTATGATTTACCACCTTTCGTGATTCATGGGCTAAATTCATAACGCTATGCGTTAAACTAGAAGGAACCACTAACTGAAGTGAAACTTTAGCATTCTTCTTATGATGCCTATAAATTAAACCATTCCTACGAATGAACTTAGTTTCACCACTAGAGAAACTGCGACTCTTAGTCACACTACCAGACTCTACCCTTCTTCTAATCTCTATTAACTTAACATCTGACGCTTGCATCATACATAATTCTTGCCTGTGCTGCCTTATAAACTTATCTGCCACCTTGACCTTTCTATCCTTTCTATTTTTCTTTGACCTCTTCTTATTGACTACCCCTGATGAAAAATGGGTCATATCGGGAAACTTGGACCCCTCAATATTTCCAATGACTAAGTCATGAGCTGGGTCATCAATGCACAAAGCATCCGTAATACCTCTAAAAAATGGACAATCAATATTAATACAGGCCATAGGACATCTCTGTTTATAATTGTTAATAAGAGTCACACCAGACTGCTTATTTAACATCTGACCATCAGAAACTAAACTTCTCCTAACGACTACCCCCGTACAACCTGTGTCTCTCAAGACCCTGACCTCCTTATCATTTACGGTACCAATCGCTGTCGGAAACCTTGACCGTGGGAAATGACAAGTGCCCTTACTATCCTTATGGGGTAAAACTTCCAACTTAGCCTGACCTTTTCCTACATCCGAACTTTCAATTTTACAAAAATTGACCTGATGGTCGGTCCTGTAATTATTGTCATAATGATTGTCACAGTGGTCAACTCGACCACGATTCCTATCCTGACTCCAATTTGAATTACCTCCCCTATACTGGGAATTAAATTCTGCACTTGATGCTACCCTCTTATTATCAGGGTTATTCCATTATTTATAGGTGGGGTGGGGCTTGCCACAAATCTTACACTTAACCACAGGCCGTTGATCTTGCTTGGGCTCTACCTTAGGCTGGGCTTGACCTACAACTTTACTCTCTTGCCGCCCCTTAGTAATACACAAGGGAACACCCCCTTTTGCATCGGCGAACACATCCGCCTCATGGGCTAACTCACCCAGGACTTTAAACGGCTTAGGTTTGAGATACAAATAGAGCTCATGACTGCAACAGTCAAGGAACTGGTCTCGGGCCAAAAAATCACAAACTGCCTCGTAGGTCTTTTCGACCTTAGCCAAACCTAGCCATTTATCAAGGTAGCTTGCTAGCCTACCGCTAAATTGTCTGAAAGTTTCGGCTTTCTCGGGTCTACAATCCCTAAATTTCTTACGAAAAGATCGCTCGGTGAGGTCGAAATTAGTAAGCAGAGCCTCCTTAATCTGACCATAATCCGACTGGTCATCTCTGGAAAGCCTAACGAAGACTTCCAAAGCGCGTCCCTTTAATAAGGCACTTAAGTATGATGCCCACATGGACGGGTCCCATTTATTTGACAAAGCATAACTTTCGAACCTAGTTAAATAGCTATCCATCTTATCCGTATGTTCGTCAAAGTATGGAAGCTTGGGACTCCTAGGATTCGAACTTTTCTCTTTGGGCCCCCAGGGATGCGAAGTGGTCTCGGCCTCGATTTTTTTGAGTTCCACTTCGGCCTCAATTTTTTTTAGCGCAATTTCCTTTTCCATTTCCATTTCCTTATCCTTGCGCGCGGCCTCAATTTTCAATTTTTCCGCCTCAATCCTTAACTTTTCCAATTCCCGATCCTTATCTTTTTGCTCCCCTTCTTTATCTTTTTGCTCGGCCTCCCTTTTCTCTCTTTCATATTCCCTTTGGGCCAACCTTTCCTCCCTTTCTAAATCTTGTTGCCTTTTAAGATAATCCCTTAGTTCTTGCCCTTCATATCCTAATTCCCGTGCTAATGAAATATGTTTATCCATTTTAGCCTATTGTTGGGAATGGTATAAGTCAACTATACTGTTGAAAATAAATAAGGGTTCGCTTTGTCCCTTTTAAATAGGTATGGGCTAACCAACGTTCGCGCTGGTAAACTAATAATTTTACTAGGGATTTAATGACGTTACATATGAGTAACGTAAAGTACAACGTATAAGAGATCACCACGGAAAGGTGCCTAGGATATATATCAACTTTAAATAGGCCTTCACTGAACGTATTTGACTAAAAAACGTCATTCATTTTCTCGCATTTATGTCAAGAAATGTATACCTACGCGATATTAATATAAACGCGTTACAGTCAAGTCAACAGTCACTTGTCATAGCAAGACATAATAATTGACTAAATAATCTTTCTATGGACTTCTTCTAATAATAGAAATCAGTTGAGTGGCGTCACACACTATGACGTCACTGAGGTGATTTAAATTATTAGTACCCTCAAACGATATGAAATTTTCCACATCAGTATCCTTAATTAATAGGAATACAGGGCATAAGCCAATACACAATGATATGGGTAAAGTAAAGGTGGACAAGTCTAATAATTAAACTCTGTCAAATTTTCCTTGGGTTTTATACCCTAATAGCAATCCACAGAACAAGAAAGTATGGGTCCCCTCAGAATGTTATGTGATGACTTATTTACATGTGTCGCACTTCATCACAGGGGAACGCATGCAATCGGTACTGTGTGTTGACACTCACAACCTTTCTTGTAAAGGAAAACTACTAGTGTGCGCCCGTAGCAACGTCACAGCAGAGAAATTTGCCAATAAAACCTCCAAAATCCCACTTCTGACACCATTGTTACGACATAAAGCCGGTCAGGAAGGAAGAGGGGAAATCTTATTGGAAAATTCCTTTATGCGATGACGATGCTACCAGGGAAAAATAATGCACACAACTAGCAAAAACTTTTCAGTACTTTATGTACTAAGAAAACATCAACAACACATTAATATACAATGACACCACCTACGCTGTTATTTCTGGCTAATTGACCATCCTATACTAGAGCAAGTTGCCACTCCAAGATCGTTTCAATTAGAACCAATCTTGGACTGTCCTGTTCTAGATGTACGTCAACTAGTCAGAAATAAGAGACGTAAAGAATATGATTAACATATAGCTTAAGTTCTCATAAAAGAAAAACAAACAATTGGGCCCTTTAATATTTAAGTTCTCGTATTGACGAGAAATCTCGAGATTATACGCGTCTCGCGAACACTATGTCTTCTAAGCTGCACGTGTGTCTTCTTCAGACCATCGGCGCTGAGGTGATCGAACCTGTACTTTGGTCGTCACTGGATTCACGTAATCGTATTATCTGTTACGCGTACTGCTGATCGTCGCTCAAGACGTCAGCATTAATATGTATATGTCCTCCTGATCATATCCCCATGTTGGGGTGTCAGATTTTACATATAACCATTCAAGCCGGTTGGCTTCCCATTTGATTGTGCTACGTTGTAACGATTGGGCCTTGATCCACGCTGGTCGTGGCCTGAGGGGGACAACTAATATGTGCCCTCAGGTACTAATCAACCGCTCACCAACATTCAGCCTCCAACGTAGGAGGGGACACAAGAGACGATTCTGCAAAAAACAATCTATATTTAGAATCTCAGAATCACTCTTTTGCGTCAATAATGGGGTTGTTCGTTCGAAGTTCACAAAAATAGAAATAATTTCAGTGGTCTTACTCTTTTAAATTACATCCTAACCCTATAAGCGCGCGATTAGCCCACACCCGTGGGTGTATGGCTAACGGCTCCCATGCGGTTAGGATGGATCGGCTCTTCTAAATACCCACACTTAAACTTATATAAAAGAGAAGTATTTTTTTAGTGACTGGCCTATGTCAGCGCTAAACAATACCTCTTATGCCAAACGAACAAACCCATACGTAACAAACTCTTCTATACACTGTCGTAACGTCACCCTGGTTGAGACGCTATCGCAGCCGAAACATCAAGATCCTGTGGCCCTTTTTCCCTTCAAGGTCACGTTATCTAGATAGTTTCGAGGTTTACAAATACTGATACCAATTCTCTTAAAATTCCAGGAAAAAGGTTGAACAGTGTGGTGCCGACGTAACGTTTGGACGTTTACGTCGGACATCACCCTGCCCACGCACTAATTTCGTACATGTATAACGTATCAGTCGTAAACAACGAATTATGACCTCTCGGCAAAAAATATATACATCAATATTGAGAGATTACATTCTGCTGTTTTATGTGTGTAAAACCGTACAATGCTTTCTTACATTTATTTTGGTGTAACATAAAATATTTTACATTTACTTTGGTGTAACAAAAATATCTTACATTTACTTTGGTGTAACACAACATATTTTACATTTACATTGGTGTAACATTACACCTACCTAATCTCTAAACATACATGTCAGCTATCACCTTATTTATGTAAGTGTGTTGTAGTGTATGCACCTAACCCTTATTCTTATATGCGTCAGATATAACTCGAGGTGACACATACAGGTCGCTACAGAAAGTCGATTATCACTGGCAGTTAAATTGTCTTTCCAACAACGCCGTACAAAATCACAACAATTTAAAATCTAGCTGCTAAAATTGTTTTTCACCTATCGGTCCCTGGTAAATCTTTCAGCATGCCATTATAGTTTTAGGTGCAGGCCCGACATGGCCTGTGGCTACTTTTGTCCGAAATAACCCGACGAGTCCATCCGGACAGCTTTTACTATAGCCGCAAGAATGGTCCCAGCAGATTTTTAGGCAATACGCATGTGCGTAACTTCATACGCAAGTGCGTAACAATCGCTATTTTCACCGAAAAAACGGGACGTTATTGATAACACCCGAAAGAACTCATACACGGAATGCTGGCCGATTCAACAGACGACAAAATAGAAAACGAGTGACTTATTATTTCAATACAATGTGACATGCTAGAGACATCGCGATTCAATGCAATTACAGGAATCGCCATCGCCCTGTCATGTACAATATCAATACAGTAACAATATATATAACTTCACGTACTTTTTATAATAATGAATAGCATCTCTATATCGAACCTTTCAACGGTATGTTTAAAATGTCCCCTAACAAGAATGGGAAATTCCATCCTTTATATATTGAAAAACGCACAAGATTTCCGAGATATTCAAGAAGAATAAGGAAAACGTGCAAGCGTTGATAAATATAGATACAATGAATTCCATCTCAGACAAACCGACCTTTTATTGGGACTATCAATAGAAAGAGTACCGTATCATGGTTCGAATAGGTGACCAGGTGCATACCTAAACCACTGCGTATTTGTGCGTATACGCAACCATAGCTGATTCTGTTATTCCAGCCATTCTGTATCGTAACAGCCGTAATGCTGATGGCTTCTTCAGAAACGTCTTTTCACAACCAGCACACTGATATAAATTAACCGTGGGCTCATGTATGTACTTCCAATGACCTGTCAGCCCTCTGTATCTCCCAAACGTCTGCCCACAGGCAGCCACTGGACAACCAAAGGAGGATTCGCCTTCGTTTCCTAGTCTTCCCTGGTGTTTTCTCCTCTTTCTAGCGGAAGAATAATCGCTCTTACGAGCAGAAGCCTCAGAAATGTCCGGTCTGTGTTTGTCGGGCCCACCGGGGTTTATCTGTTGGATTTCTTTTGCTCCGGTATTCAGTTTTATTTACTGTTGAGTCCTTATCTTTGCTTTATCTCCTTGTTATATCTTGATTTATATGTTCAGGGAGATGATGCATTGATAAGTTAGGGGTCTTTCATGCAAACCAAACATCTATGTGTCTTGATCCACATCTGAATTAAGGGTGAGGTTGGCACCATTAAACCGGTTGAAGCCCTCCAGTAAAATATTTTACTGACCGTTCCAAGGCAGTACTTCTTTTGTGGATCTTTTATGTTTTTGTTCTGTCTTGCGTTTGCTTTGTCTTTGTGCACATCTGTTTATATATGCTTTGTTGTCACCTGCTGGGAAAGGGCTGACCTCTTGGCTCTCGTTTGTGGTGTCAAACTGTTAGTTTGTCACTTTCCCATTGGTATCCTGGGTCAGGTGTTGTATTTGATTGTATCGAATCCTGATCTTTGCACCCTTACTTACTTTGTCATTGGTGTCAATATGTTATGCTGATAGATGTTTATAACTATTACAAATAGTGCATTGTACTTTAACCTGACACTGTCTACCATTATGATCTGAAGCTTTACAACATTTATAGCAATAGTTATTTTCTCTCAGCCATCTTTTTCTTTCTTCAAATGATTTCAACTTAAACACTGGACATTGATTAAATGTATGAGCTGTCTTGTGAATTGGACTGGAATATGATTTTTCTATTTCTGTTTTACGGGCTACAGCATGGGGACCTTGTGTGATATACTCAACCTTCCTTGCATAGTCTCTGGGAGGACCAGGTTGCAGGTTCAACATGGAGTTGAAGTCCTTCGTTCTGTCTAAATACTCCCTCAAGAATTTCTAAAATTATTTTTATATTTTATCCGCCGACTCTAAATATTATCGGTTTCGTTGAAAAAAAAAATCTATTTTCAAGGTTCTGTCTGTGTATTTTTGAGAGTGACACTGTTAAAAGTGATTGTCCTGTCCAGCTTTTTAGGAAAATGATGAAATATTTAAAGATTTAATACAGACTGTTGGTTTACCTTATTAGCTTTACACGTATTGTTTTTTTCTGGAGATATTACAAAGAAAAAAAAAAAAAGCTCTGAAAATGACCAGTCAACTGGTCATTTTCAGAGCTTTTTATTTTATTTTTTTTTGTCCCTCGACCCTAGATCTGAGAAAAAATTCATGTAAATCAACTAACAAAAAATTTCTGGCCTAAACACTGCTTCTTTAATTATGGACATCATTTCATACCACAAATAAAATTGTATCTTAAAACCACCATTAACCAACTTGTTATAGTACTCATGCAAAACTATACTGCATGCGTGGAATAGTACTCATGCAATACTAAACTGCATGTAATACCATATTGCAATACTATACTGTACTGCAATACTATACCACAAAACCATATATATACCACAAAACCATACTATAATGCAATACTATACCACAATGCAATACTATACCGCAATGCAATACTATACAACAATGCAATACAGTCAAAACTCTTTATAACGTCACTCGTTATAACAGAATATTCAATATCCAAAATAAAATTGCTGGGAACAGATCTGTTTCCATTAAAATTCCCTCTTTATAACAGAATATTCACTTAATGACACCGACAGTAACTTCTAGGAACAGATATACAATTTCTATTGAAAATAAATTCATTTTAAGAGAATTGTAACCATGTGTCAGACATTTTTTTATCAGAGCAAGCAAGGTCTTTTTGCATGAACAGGTTTCTGTCTCACTTGATAAGTGGGAAGCTTTGTGCATTTTGATGCAATATGAAATTGAACTCATGTATACATTTGGAATAATAGCATTTAATTCATTTGTACAATATTTTCTTTTACCAAGTGATTATTATGTTGAAATCTGGTAATGGTCAGAATTCTTTATAACAGTAAATTCACTTTAATGTCAAAGATAGCTTGGAACAAACAGTGTCGTTATAAAGAGGGTTGACTGTACTATACCGCAATGCAATAATATACAGCAATACCACACTATACAGCAATACCACACTATACAGCAATACCATAATGTAATACTATACTGTAATAATATACCATAATGCAATACTATACCGAATTACCATAGCATAATGCAGTACCATACTGCAATACCTAATTGATCCAGGAGCTCATACACAATCAGAGACAGTTGTCTAGGCGCCCCTAAGTTCCCATTATGCGAGGTCATGTTGAATCTGAAACAACATGATAATATATATTTATAAACTGATTGGCCATTTAAGATAATACCATTATGCAATACTATACAATTATTGACTTATGTTGAGGTAGACATGGAGTGTTATTGAACAGTAAACGTCATATTGACCAACGTGTCACTGTCTTGAAATAATTCCTTTAGCTTGTATACAATTTAAGTTGCCGTGTTCTTGTTTGATGCATCTTGAATCCGCAATTCATCTTTTGCCTTACTGTTATATGATCTAGTAAAAAATGAACTTTCTCATCCTCACCCATCATCTTCATGTGGTACTCAGCATCTTCCAACCATTCTTCCACTGCTGGGTCCTTTTCCGACTCCGGGTGACCTGAAAATTTGTCCAACATCCTATCTTTACTTACAAATACTGTCTTTGTGCTCGCCTTGGTACCCTCTAAAGCTATTAAGGTTTTAGACAATTAGGTTTTCACTTTTACCTTTGCTGCACCTTGTTTGTCTAACGTATCCTCTAAGCCTTCTCCAATTCATCTTTCAATTCCTTTACCTTCTCTTCCTATGCCATACTTATTTATAGTTATATAATATATGCTCAATAACCCAGTTACCGGTGTATACCACTTATCGGGGTAGTCAGCAAACAAGCAGTTAGAACAATCTTCATCAATTTTGCTTGCAGAACTAAACTCCAGCTGTTAAGTTTTTAGACTTAATTTTTCGCAATAACGTTTTTATCTTCAATATTAGCAAAACGTGTTCGCGATAAAAAGTATTCAGGAACATCTCCGCCAACTTCTCCAAATGGTTCCAACATGCTTAGATGCACTCTTTGAACATTTTAAGCAAGGCGCAAATAAACTAAGTCCAAGATGTCAGTCAAAAAGTTACATTGCACCGCCCTAATTCAATTACTAAAGCGATGGATGGCTTGTGCAAATATAATAGAAATCGCGCCTAATTCGCTCGTGCGTTAAGCTAGTAGGGTCATCTCAAAACCGTTCATTTCATGGCACGTGCATAAAAGAAAAAAATGCACGGCATGCGATAACCCAACCTTTGTTCCTACAAATGAGCCTGCTTTAAGTTGATTCTGCATATGCACGGTAAATTCTGAGTATTTTATCGGCAGTTTTATATTATGCACAGCCTTTGAAGAGAGGGATATGCACCACTTCCGAATATTTTTTGAAACTACCCCTTTCTGTCACGCCTATACGAATTATACCTGTCAATAAAAGACTTAGAAATTTAGGACGAATTCAGTTTATTGCAAAATCTTCATCTATATACACAAAAATCTGTTTGTGCCACAAGCACAAGACCTTTTGGAGAAGTTGGCGGAAATTCTCCTCTACAACTTTCATCGCGAACACATTTTGCTAAAATTGAAGATAAAAAAGTTATTGCTAAAAAATAAGTCTAAAAACTTAACAGCTGGAGTTTAGAAAGTTTGCTTCAAAAAAATAACACAACACAAAAATTAGCTTTGTTGCTTAAAAAGTTTGTATTTTACCCCATGTTTTGCATTTTACAGTGAAATTTTCACCAAATTGAACTTTTTTGATAGGGGTATATTTAAATGCAGCTTTTAAAGAAATGGAAATACAAGCAAACAAAAACTGACGTATATTAGTTTGAGATAAAGGTTGAAGTATTCTATGAGCATATATCAGTTAAAATAATTCAGTTCTTCAAAAAGATACATTAGTTTTTAGGTGATGTCTCGGTTACTGGTACCAAATTTTAATTGTCACTTTTTGGGGTACTTCATTTATAGGGCTTAATTCGAGATGAAATTTTCAGCAAAAAATGCATAATTTTCTTACTGAATATAGATGAAGGATGTTTTTTTTTTACACTTATGTTTTCAATGTATTAAATCACACTGGCATTTCTTTGTAAAACAGTGAAAACCTTAAGTCCACCGGTAACAGGGTTCGGAAACATAAGACGATTATAAAACACTTTCAAATCTTAAAATGTGTCTCAAAATGAATGCTAGGTAGGACCGAATGCACAACACATAGGTAGCACCTTAATGTAACAGTATGTAAAAATGCACAACATGACATAGGTAGCCCCTGAATGTAGCCTTATCTCCAGAAAATGCACAATACATAGATAGCACCACAATGTAACATTGTGTTAATACTTTCAAATCTACCCCAAGCAAAATCATTCACACAAAAACATGTAAATCTTCAGCAGCACCAACAGTCTGTTTGACTAAAAAAAACAAGCTCGTGGCATTTACCACTTTAAGCTTTCAAAAAAAGTAGTATACAGAACTTTCAAACAATGTCAGTTACTGTTCAAATGCGAAGGCCTCAAACTACAATCATAACCTTTGACATTTATCAATTCAAAAATCTCTCATGAATAAACACTGCTTCTTTAATTATTAGGCTATATGGATATCATTTGAGCCAGTGCATGAGATTTCCAACATCGGGCATGTGCGACCAGCAAAGCCTCAGATCAGCCTGCGCATACGCGCAGTTTGATCAGAGCCTTTGCTAGTCGCTTGAGTATTCTATGACTGTTAATCTACTGACTGAACATGCTATGGAGTTTCTAAGCTTAAAAGGAGGCTGCAGGGGCTCGTCCGAGTCTACGCATGTCAAAATGCCACGTTGTTGGAAATCTCATGCACTGGCTCATTTCATACCACAAATAAAATTGTATCTTAAAACCACCATTAACCAACTTGTTATAGTACTCATGCAAAACTATACTGCATGCATGGAATAGTACTCATGCAATACTATACTGCATGCAATACCATATTGCAATACTATACTGCAATACTAAACCACAAAACAATACTATACTGCAATACTATATCACAAAACCATACTATAATGCAATACTATACCACAATGCAATACTATACTGCAATGCAATAATATACTGCAATGCAATAATACGTGGGTCATCCAATAAAGAATGAGACTTTTTCTATAGTACAGTGAATGTACATGCTAGACTTATGAAATCTCGTTCAAAGCTAGCATGTCTTTTTGGCTATTCACATGAACCATATTCGTCGAGTTACAAAGTTCCAACTTTTGTTGCTAGGCAACATTAGAAGACTAGGCAAACATCCGTGGCCGGCTCAGTATAGGTGGTCACCATGGCAACAGGTTAAAATGTATAGTTTATTTTTCTATAAATACTTATATATGCTCATGCAATCTATCTTTAACCAATAGCAGAAATAATTTTTTCAGAGTCTTCAGCTGTTACCATGGAAACAAAGCTTAAAAAATCAGGTTTTTAAGAAAAAATTTATATGTTTGTTCCAACATAAATATTTATGAATCTATACTTACGATAATATTACTTATGCTACCCTCTATTCCCCCAGAATGCGCCGATCTAATTACCAGCCGTGACAGACCGCCGATAGTAGAAGAGACATTGGTAACCGTGAATAAATCAACCACGGTAAAGTCATGCACTTCAAAACAAAATACCTGTAAACTTCCTCTTTTGCGAGAAAACTTACAGATATGCGGGGAGGTGGGAAGCATGCTTTAAGCTTGCCCGAGCCTCATCGTAATATTATCGTAAGTATAGATTCATAAATATTTATGTTGGAACAAACATATAAAATTTATATCATCTAACTTACGATAATATTACTTATGCTAAAACAGATTTCATCTTTCTGGATGGTGGGCGAATCTGTCAATGAATGGAAAATAACTTAAGTCTAAGACTTACCATTCAACGAACACAGAAACCATGTCCTCGGCGGATGTAGATTCTAGGCACACAAGATCAATGCCAATTGGACGGTTGACCGTATGTAATCCAGGCTGGAAAGAGCATATGCTCAAAGAAACCCGGGATGCCACAGAAAATATTTGAAAACAGAATAAAACGGTGCTGTTAACTCTAATTCCAAATAGCTCCACCGAATAGAAAAGAAACAAATCAAGAAAGATATGTTTCTCACATTTCATTCATAATATGCGCCATGTGTAATAAAACCGGAAGTAAATACACAATAAGCGCTGATTGGATAAAAATATTATGAAAAACACCGTGTAAAATCAGAAACGTCGGAATGGACGTTTTCTGGAGGTAATTAAGAATTAATAACTTTCTGAGAAGCTACCACGGGACCAAGAGAAAACATTTTCTCATTGATACCTGCCATGTCCCGCAAATAAAATCTTATAAAAGAGTTCTCAGAACGCCAATATCCCGCTTTGAGAACGGAATCCAACGGAACTCTGTTCAACCAAGCAAAGCTTGAACTCAAAGCTCTAAGCTCATGAGCACAAATTTTGCCTGATGAAGAGCCAGAATCCTCATAAGAGAAGCGTACAGTGTCTACTATCCATCTTGATATAGTAGAAGCACATATCTCTTTATCATATGCCTTAATGTAAGAGATAAAAAGTCTTTTCCTATTTCTACGGAAAAAACTAGTCCTTCCCATATAAATGCGTAAGGCACGGACTGGACATAAAACAGAATTCATGTCAGAACCAGAAAGAGCAGGGATCTCTATCGGAACACCTGCTACAGAAGGCAACTGGTTTTTAGCTAAAAACCCTGGAAAAAAGTGTAATTCAACCGCACTAAAGTCGGCTGAAAATTTAACTGAGCCAGGAGCAGCAGAAAAGGCATGAATCTCACTGCGTCTCCGGCCAGAAGCAAGTGCTATCAGAAAAACTGTCTTCTGAGTTAAGCACTTTAAAGAGCATGAAGACAAGGGCTCAAAAGGGGATTTCTTCAAGCTGTCGAGAACCAGGGCAAGATCCCAATGGGGAACGACCCGGCTTACAGCAGGTTTCTCCAAATCCATACTCCTGATGACATCAGAGAGGACTGGATGGGAAGAAAAATCTACTGAAGTAAAATGCTTCAGGGTGGAAGCAATAGCCGACCTATACCCTTTAATGGAGGAAGGCAAAAGCTTCTTTTCCTCAAAAAGGAAAATTAGAAAATCTGCCATTGAGGTCACAGTTGGATCGATGGGATCCATCTCCCACTGGAGACACCAATCCATCCAAGTGTTCCAGCGGGAATTGTACAGAGACTGTGTGGAAGATCGCTTCGCAGCACAGACTCTCTCGGCAGATTTCTTAGAAAATCCTGCCTTCTCGAGACCTCCCTGCAGCACAGCCAAGCGTGCAGGTTGTATATCTCCGGCTTCGGATGAGGAAGGCGGGAATGAGGCTGGATCAAAAGATCCTTCCGAATGGGAATCCTGACTGCTGGGGCAACTAGCAGAGAAAGCAGAACTGGGAAAAACGGATGGCTTTCCCAGCACGGTGCAATGAGGATGACCAAACAAGTCTCTTTCTCCATTTTCAGAAGTACCTTCATGAGAAGTGGAACTGGAGGGAATGCATAAGCTATCATTCCCTCCCATGAAAGAGACATGGCATCCACTGCCCAAGCCCGTGGATCTTGAAAGGGAGAAATGAAAACCGGAAGTTGATTGTTCAACCTCGTGGCAAACAGATCTAAGTGAGGGACTTCCCAGAATTGAAATATCTGAGACAGTGTCCCCTTGTGGATAGTCCACTCTGTGTGGATTATCTGCCCTTTCCTGGATAGCGAGTCTGCCAGAACATTTAGTTTCCCTGGCACGAACTTGGCTGTCAGAGACACCTGTCTTTTCATACACCATTCTAACAGATTGGTCGCCATGAAAGACAGAGTTCGTGACCGCGCCCCCCTTCTTTGTTCAGATAAGCCGCTACAGTCGTATTGTCTGTTGACAGCAGAATATGACAGTTCGGAATTATCTGATGGAAGGATTTCAGAGCCAACATGACTGCTCTGAGTTCCAGGACATTTATGTGTTGAGTCTGCCAATAGGCAGACCATAGGCCGGAGGCTGAGAGATCGCCCATATGGGCACCCCAGCCCACCAGACTCGCATCCGTGAATAGAAACAAGTCTGGTTGGGGCTGACACAGTGGCACCATGGTAAACAGGAAGTCCCTGTTCAGCCATTGGATTACGGCCTTGTTGAACCAAGGACCTAGGGAAATGTGAAAATCCCAAGACTGGTCCGCTTGAGACCAACGGTCCTTGATGCACCACTGAAGCATACGCTTGTGGGCTCTGCCATCTGGCAGGAGACGAGCCATAGACTCCATTTGACCCAGAAGAGAATGAATCTGTCTGGCTGATGCTGATCGAGCTGACAGCATTCTCTGAATCAAGGTTACCAGTCTTGTTAACCTGTCCAAAGAAGGGCCTATCAGTCCCTCCTCTAGACAGAAACGTGCTCCCAGAAAAGAAAACCTCTGACTGGGAACTAGCTCTGATTTGTCCCAATTGGGAACAAATCCCAGGGACAAAACCGTGCTCAGTAGTTGATCTCTGTGAAACAAAGAAATCACTTGAGATCGAGACGGCTGGAGCCAATCGTCTAGATAAGAATGTAGACGCATGCCCATGCGACGACAATGTTTGACCACTGCCTTCACAGTTCTGGAGAACACGTAAGGAGCTGGAGCCAGGCCGAACGGCAAAGCTCGAAACTGGTATGTTTTCCCCATGAAGTGAAAACGAAGAAACCTCCTTGACTTGCGATGAATTGGTATATGAAAGTATGCATCTGTCAAGTCGAGGGAAATGGCCCAGTCGTGCTTCCGTAAAGAATGACGAACCGAGTCTAAAGTTTCCATCTTGAAATGAGGAGTGATTACATGCCGATTTAGTCGGGACAGATCGATTACTGGTCTCCATCCTCCCGACTTCTTGCGAACCAGAAAGAGCCTGCTGTAATAGCCACCCTTTGGATGGCAAGAGGAAACTGGTTCTATGGCATGTTTGTCCAGCATAGACTTTACTTCTGTCTGTAGAAGTTGAATCTTCTCTGGATCTGAGGGTGTTGCTCTCAAAAGCTGAGGCACTACCCTTGTCAATTTGGGACGGACACGAAATTGAATCCTGTACCCGTTTCTTATTACAGACTGTGTCCATTTGTCTGTTGAGATGTTTTTCCAAGCCTTCCGAAAATGATACAGTCTGCCGCCAGTCGGTATGTGTGGCTTTGGCAGACTGTACTTGTCTGAGCCCAAAGACTCCGAAGAGTCTGGGCAGGCCTGGAAGAAACGGGCATCCCTATTTTTGACCTTCAGTTCCCTTGAACTTCTTATTACTCTTATTCTTAGAATAAGAGGAAGAGCCTTGGGAAAACTGTGATGGTCTGGCAGGTTTAGATAAAACTTGGCGTTTGTCATTGTCAGAACTGTTAACTACCATTTTAACAGCTGCTGGTTTAGAGACCCCCTTCTTCTTCTGCTTCTTAGCAGGAAGGTGAGCCACTGCAGCATTTTGCAAAGACCGCCTTGTTAAGTCTTCTTTGTAGGTCTTGGCCACTTCAGGCATCTTAGGACCAAATAGGGTTGCAGACTCGATAGGCTGAACCCTAAGGGAAGATTTAACTGAAGCGTCCAAAGCACACTTGTCTAGATATGCATCACGTCTAGCAAGTAGAGGGCCACTAGCAAGACGTACTAAAACATCAAACATGTGCATGTGCGACTGAGCTAAGGCCTGCAGGTACCTACGCACCTCAACAAGATCAGTTTGTGAGGGAGCAGGTGAATTCAAAGCAGAAAGAATTCCATAAAGAAACATGTCTGCATGTGAATTAATGTGTATACCAGCTCTAGCAAGTTTTTCCCATCCTTCTAGTTGTTGTAACTGTAAGGAATGGGAAGTTGGAAATAATGCACCCTGCTTCAGAACTTCTCTAAAAGAAGGATCTATAGGTGGGTGGTCAATAACCATAGTCGGGTCAGATATTTTATATGACTCTTGACTAAAGACTTTAGGTTTCATGTGTAAAGATGGAAACCTGTTAGTCATCAAACCTTTAGGATAACTATCTAAAGGGGATCCTTGAATAGGATTAGGCCCCTGTATCCTAGAATTAATTTTAGATACGGAATCCAAAATTAGTCTGCTTTCAGGCAGAACTGGGAGGACATTAGCCCTGGATTTTTTATCAAAAAAATCCAACGCTGAAGCCCCTGATTTTGGTTCTTCTTGAACAATATCAGTGCAAAGATGAGTGCCTAAACGAGCACGAAGTGACTCTAAGGCCTCAAAGTAAGGTAACTGAGCAGACACTGAGGCCTGTTCAGAAGTGCCACTTTCCATCATCCTCCTGCTTTTCCTGGTCCTGATCATCTGAGTTATCATCAGATCCGATGGTCTCACCAGGAAGAGGTGTTATTTGAATCTCTGGTTCTTCATAATTTGAAGAAACCTGGTTCAAATTATTGGGAATTGTCTTCTCAGAAGGTATAACCTTCCCAGAACTATTCCCCATTGAACCCTGAACGCAAGCAGTGTTATGCTCGTCCATTGGGTCCGGATCAGGAGCCGTATGGGAGCGCACTGGCACCCTTTCTACCGATGTAGAACGGGAGCGAAGTCTCTTCCGGCTACCTGAGAAAGTTTTAAATTCTTCAGCCAAAAGCTGTCGAATTAAACTCCGCATGTCCGGTTGTATACCGTGACCAGGTTGTACACGGTGATCCTGGATATCATTTGCGGAGAACCCAGAAAATTCACTAGATCTAGTAGTCTGTGAAATAGGGTTATCTACGTGCCGAGACTTTGATTCTCGGGACATAGAACAGGAAGGGTCTGATCTTGAATAAGATCGAGACCTATCCCTGCCATGTGATCGAGATCCGTGGCGCCTACGATGGGAGCGACGGCTCGAACGGGAGCGCTGGCCTCGTCGAGACCTGTAGTTTGGACTACCATCCCGCCTAGAACGACGGCTATGACTGCGCATAGCACGGTAGCCATAGGCTCGCGGGTTGTGAGCGCGCGAGCCACCAAGGCTACGTTCCGAGCCAGAGCTCGATGTTAGCGACGGCGATCGATGGTTCCTGGAAGAGCGATAAGATCGGCTCCTTGAGCGTACGCGGTACGCTCGTGGAACCTTCGCACTACCTGACTGGGAGCAATGGGACCGCCTCGAACGAGCACGGGAGCCATGCGACCGATCATCGTGTGTAACGGCCAGATCTGGATGTGCCGATGGGGATCGAGATCTTGGCCTAGAGGTGCCTGAACAAGAGTCAGGGACCTTCTGACACGACGGCTGGGATGATTTTTCAGTACCGTTCCCGGCAGTGGAAATCTCTGAAGAAAGCGCCCCAGAGTTTGAACCAGTTAAGGCCAAAGCCTGGGAGGAAGGAACTTCCACACCAACAACCGTATGGTTGTCGGCAACAGGACCCTCGTTACCCTCAGAAAAGGGCAAGGAAGAATCCCTAGAAGAACCGACCTGCTGCACAGTCTCCCCAACCTTACATAAGTTTGACCGTCTAGAATCAGCCTTAGCTTTGGCAGCCGAAGCTTTAGACCAAAGAAAGGTGGTCCAAACGGAACAAACTTCGCAAGGATTGTTCTGAGAACAAACCCTGCACGCAAAACAAAGAGAATGGTTGTCTAAGTCCGCAATGAAACGGGAACAACCTTTCCCTTTGATACCTACACATTGTCGCAACATTTCAGCTATCTGAAAATAAAATGAAAATTAAACAACAATGAGAAAACAGCACAGTAATTTAAATCGACAAAAGCAAATTTATTTGCAAACGCAATCCCGGGGGTCAAAGAGCTGCTCGAGCCAAGGATATAAAGAAGAGTAAGAACTCAACACGTCCTTCCGCTTTGATAAGCGCCGAGCAAAAGAGGAAGTTTACAGGTATTTTGTTTTGAAGTGCATGACTTTACCGTGGTTGATTTATTCACGGTTACCAATGTCTCTTCTACTATCGGCGGTCTGTCACGGCTGGTAATTAGATCGGCGCATTCTGGGGGAATAGAGGGTAGCATAAGTAATATTATCGTAAGTTAGATGATATAAATCTGGTATTTTCCACTGACCTCATGACTTATAACGTTAATATCAAAAAATCGAAGGCAATTTAAGTGAACATGGTTCTGTTCATCTATACCTGATTACAATCAGCTGCACGTAGCGATACATTTTGTGGGATATCCTTCACTAACATAGTTACCATAGCAACGCAAAGTAGAGTGTTTATAAAAAATCAAGTAAATCGGTTGCTAGGCAACCAAAATAAAGGTTATGCATAATAAGTTCTTGTTTCATAGCATTTTATGTAACACTAAGATTGTTCAGTAGAAAAAATGATATCAATAGGTTAAATGCTACCTATGAGCGGAAATAAATGTCGTTGATTTACCGGGGGAATGCAAAAAAAAGTGTTAACGTGGCCATGCATCTTAAAGTCAATCCACAAAACATTCTGTAACTATGGCAACTGATCAATCACAAGCATATTGTTTATATTCCTGAATTGCTAAGATGTTATACTATTAGTATGGTGAATTTTAACTAAATGCACACACAGATTTTCTAATTATGAAGAAAGTCTCATTCTTTATTGGATGACCCTCGTATACAGCAATACCACACTATACAGCAATACTATACCATAATGCAATACCATAATGCAATACTATACTGTAATAATATACCATAATGCAATACTATATCATATTACCATAGCATAATGCAGTACCATACTGAAATACCTAATTGATCCAGGAGCTCATACACAATCAGAGACAGTTGTCTAGGCGCCCCTAAGTTCCCATTATGCGAGGTCAATCAGAGACAGTTGTCTAGGCGCCCCTAAGTTCCCATTATGCGAGGTCATGTTGAATCTGAAAACAACATAATATATATTTATAAACTGATTGGCCATTTAAGATAATACCATTATGCAATACTATACTATATGCATGAAGGCATACAGTACAAGACAGTATATAAGTAACAATTCAATGTTTTGCAATTAACTGAGTCATTGATCAGTTTGTCTCACTTCCAATCAAAAGACAGGCCCCTCATTCAATGTTTATGTTTCGTTAGACAATTTGTCTTAACAGTCTGTAATCTGTTAATGATGATCAGCCATTAAGTGGAGGTTGCTCGAAGACAGTCTTACCACTTCCAGCCACGGTTGTATCACTACCAGCCACGGTTGTATCACTACCAGCCACGGTTGTGTCACCACCAGCCACGGTTATACCACTGTCAGCCACAGTTGTGTCACCACCAGCCACGGTTGTATCACTAGCAGCCACGGTTGTATCACTAACAGCTACGGTTGTATCACCACCAGCCACGGTTGTACCACTATCAGCCACGGTTTATCACCAACAGCCAGGGTTGTATCACATCCAGCCATGGTTGAACCACTACCAGCCATGATTTAACCACTACCAGCCATGGTTGAACCACTACAAAATAAGGTTGAACCACTACCAGCTACGGTTGAACCACTACCAGCTACGGTTGAACCACCACCAGCCACGGTTGTATCACATCCAGCCATGGTTGAACCACTACCAGCCATGATTGAACCACTACAAGCCACAGTTGAACCACTACCACCTACGGTTGAACCACTACCAGCTACGGTTGAACCACTACTAGGCAGACAGTTGAGTTTAGCAGAGAGTTGCTCACAGCTCCACTTGTGACAACCTGGGTTCTACATCAAATAAACACCAGAAATGTTGTTCATGTTTATTACGTACACCAATTGAAACCCTAAATAAGTGTTTCAGTAATGACTACAACTCAACAAAGGTGCACAGGAGCACTTATGACACTTAATTCTGTCTGGAAACAGCAAATATACCATGATTTTCGGCGATATTTTCTTGTTGAAATTTCTTCGCTCCTTTGCATGTGCATCGAGGCGATAAAAAGGAAGTCTCAAAACCAGAAATGTGATGTAGTAAAATGTAGTTTTTGCAAAAGCTTAATTTGCAAACTTCACATTTTACTTCACTCACGCACATTTCTAAAACAACATCATTCCAGGTTAAATTATCTGACAAGAAAAGATTATTCACTTTTGCTTGGAGACTATATAAAGCAATCTGAGGGTCGTTAAAAATTTCTCATTGAGGGTCGTACAACAATTTCAAATGTTTGTTATACAAGCAATTGCATGGAAAGGCTTGTATAAGCAATATTTAATTAATTTCCACTTGTCACAAATACACCACATGATTTTGGGGTCCCTTGAGGGAGACACCCGGCATGCCATCCCTAGGCTAACTCTTTCCATGTGAATAATTGAATTTTCTCCTGTCTCTTATCGAATACACTTCTCCCCACCTTGCATTCAGCTTCAGTGGTTTTGAAAGGCATGTCTGTCAGCTCGAAACATTTTTTATCGTAGTCTCTGACATTAGCCATTGTCCTTCAACAAAGTCCTATTGACTTTAAAACTTGCGACAGTTTATAGAATACAAAGTTGATTTATCCAAACGGATCAGTTTATTGTAAATATAACTCAAACTGTTATAAACTAAACTTATTAAGTATAAGATTGAAATAAAAACTGCATTCACCCTTGTCCCCAAACATCAAGGACTTTGGAACGGGGGACTTTCAAATTTCATCTGATCAAAAATTATAACTCCACACAAACTAACCAATAGATCCAAAATTTTCACTTTGTAATAGATAATCTTAATAGTTAAAACTAGAATATATTGAATTTAAAATTTTAATAAAAGAATACAAATTTTAAGCATTTTTTCAGAAATTTAATCCCTCTTTAATCTATTGAAGGTCAATTGGGAACGTCCTTTATGTTCTGAAGTTGGTGTCACCTGAAATGTCCAAGCTCACTCCTTTGATTCATAAGGTACAGTCAGGTGCAAAAAGTATTGGTGAAATGGCGGCCATCTTGGATTTTGCTCTGTTCAATTACAGAGTTTTAACTGACAAATATACGGCAAATTAACTAACCAAAACAAACTCAAAGGTAACAGCTTTACCTTAATACTTCGTCAAGTGTCCTTTTAGTCGAATCACTGACATAATTCTTCTGGGAACTGATAAATATAGGCTCTGAATGTATGCAGGTTGAATATCCATCCAGATCCTCTGAATTTCTCTGAACAAATCACTGTCACTGTTTATAATATGGTGTCTATAAGCAAGTTTTCTTTTGATATACAGCCAGATATTTTATGAGAAGGCCTCAAACTACAATAATAACCTTTGACATTTATCAATTCAGAAATCTTTCATGAATAAACACTGCTTCTTTAATTTATGGACACCATTTCATACCACAAATAAAATTGCATCTTAAAACCACCATTAACCAACTTGTTATAGTACTCGTGCAAAACTATACTGCATGCGTGGAATAGTACTCATGCAATACTATACTGCATGCAATACCATATTGCAATACTATACTGTACTGCAATACTATACCACAAAACCATACTATAATGCAATACTATACCACAATGCAATACTATACCACAATGCAATACTATACCGCAATGCAATAATATACGGCAATACCACACTATACTGCAATACTATACCATAATGTAATACTATACTGTAATAATATACCATAATTAAATGCAATACTATACTGAATTACCATAGCATAATGCAGTACCATACTGCGATACCTAATTGATCCAGGAGCTCATACACAATCAGAGACAGTTGTCTAGGCGCCGCTAAGTTCCCATAATGCGAGGTCATGTTGAATGTGAAACAACATAATATATATTTATAAACTGATTGGCCATTTAAGATAATACCATTATGCAATACTATACTATATGCATGAAGGCATACAGTATAAGACAGTAAAATAACTAACAATTCAATGTTTTTGCAATTAATTGAGTCATTGATCAGTTTGTCTCACTTCACATTCTAGTTGTTTGTGGAACCATGACAAGTTAACACTTTTTGAGCCTGTGTTTTAATGTGCTGCCATTGATCCAATAAGGAGGCTCTCATGTAAGCCAGTGAGAATATTATTGATATCTTTCCATTGATTAATTTCTTTCATATTTCCACATGCACTCGACAGTGTACGTAGCCCTCAATCCTAAAGCTTATCACACAATGTTTCAGCTGCATTTTAATGGGTGCCAACCATCTTCCACAGGTATCATCCAATCAAATGTTTTGGGGGACTTTTTCATCAAGTTTTTAACAATAGCATAAGTCTGCTGATCTACAGTTATTATCACCTTTTAAGGAAATCCTTCTTTACCAATTTTAAGCCTTGCTTCAGCTCATGAAGATATTCAGAAACATCTTGAATTTAAACAAGTATATTGTGTCGTCTTAACAGTCACATAAGCTACAGTGTCTGGCTCCTCTGGAGTAAAATCCTTCATTGAAGTTTAAATGTCTTCCAAAAGTGTTGATTTCAATTCATCTTCAGTTTTTGATAGACGTTCAGATTCTTTTGAAACCAAGACATCTAAGAAATTTTCCTATTCTTTTTTCTTGTCTCCAAATTTGTTTAAAAAAACTCATCTGAAAATAAATAGCAGGTTTCGTTGTCCCCTTTAGCAACAACTTCACTGTTTTTATTAATCCAAGCTGGTTGTGTAACATGTCCCTAAATGACATTCTGCCCTCAGATGTTTTTTTGCACATTTACGTTTATAATTCAAGTTGTCCAATGTAACTTTCTAGAATGTCTTCTGATCAGCTTCCTCTGTTATTTTTCTGGAACAAGACCAATCATTTGCCAGTCTTCGTATCAAGTCAATTCCACAAGTGATCCCAAACATGTTGAATAAGTTGAAACCCTTAGCTTGTAAAACATATGCATCAGCAGCTAGTCCAATCACTCTCTGTAGTAAAACAGACTTGTGATTTTGTATATACAAATCAAGGCTATCAATGTTTGGACCTATAAGCGTGTTTTTGAAAGCGAAACACCAGACTTAGCCCTTGATGGACCAAACCCCACAATTGTTTTAATGAAATAAACAAGCAAGGGATGAAGATATTTTCCAAGAATGATCAGAAAGAGACTGTACCTTGGAAAAGTTTACAGGCATAGAATCTGTCCATATTATCGACAAATATTTTAGTTTTGATGTCAATCATAGTTAGAATATCAGCTGAATTTTTTGTGGATGTACATTCCATATCGGCAACACACTTCTCAAACCTATTATTCTACTTCAAAGTTTTAACCCTTAATGCGCCAATCGCAACAATAGCGTATGCTTTTCTCGTCTGCTGAAATGTTTATGAGCCTCTGTGGCAAACAGTGTGGACCCAGCAATCTGTTCTGGGTCCACGCTGTTTGCTTCTATACTTAATTTGTCAGTAATGTTTAAGGCAGCAGACGACTTCAGACGACATTTTCAGATGCATTTTTTTTTCTTGGCGCTTTAAGGGTATATTTCTACAGCAGAATATTCATTTAGCAAGTTTCTATTGTAAAACATAAATCCAAACTTTGAATTGTCTCAATAAAAGGCAATATTTTCTACTTGTGCAAGACCAGCATTGATGTAATTGTCAAACTTCTTTAAGATTTCATGACTGTCTGATGTCAGTGTTTCAGCAAACGTCTGCAATATATTTTATACGAAGAAATTGTTTTTATGAATTACATCAATAGCAGAATAAACATGTTTGGCTGTTTTTGTTATATACATAATTTTTTAATTTAAATCCTTTTCCAACAAAGTTCTGTTTGTTTTTGTGTTTATATCTTAATGGCATAATATGCATACTAATCTTTTCTGGCTGTATATTATTGAACTTTCTTGAAGTTTCATTTGTTTTGAGGCAAATCTCATGTCTTCAGTTTTGCTGCTGCATATATAAGCATTTCATTCCTTCATTGAAGTGCCAAAACTGCATGTAATATTGTTTACACAAAACAGAGAATAGTGTAGGTTTACTATTAAAGCCACTGTTTTCAGTTGCCATATTTTCTTTCCAAAGTGTCGGTTACAAGCCAAAGGAAAATGGCATAGTTCCAGCGTTGCACATTGCTGCAGTCACAGCTATCTGAGTCTTCAGAAATTGATTGACTACCGTAAAATGGAATATTTTCGCGTCGCCAAATTTTCACGTTTTTGCCTAAAAAACATGAGGATAAATATTCGCGGTTTTTAATTTTCGCGGTCTATTGTACCGGCGAAAATTAGAATTGCAAGTTAAATGTCCTGCAAAATGTCTGAAGTATCCGGCGATAAGTTGGTATATTGCACTGGTTGAAACAAGGTGCTTTCCGTTTTTCATCTGGAAGACGAATCGTAGTTTCTCGTTGGTCCCAAGTTGAAACTAGTGCATAGAATAGCGGAACATTTTAAGTGACGACTTTAACTGGCAATGTAATGACATTGTCTTTTTATTCTCCAAAATCAATCGCTTTTTAGCACCATTTATTTGATAATAATCTGAACAAACGCTGACAGAAATATGTGATCACTGGTCCAAATCTGATTAAATGATAAGGTGTGTTTAAGCGTAATTAATCCATTATCTTTCTCACTTGTCCAAGCCGTCTATTGTGTAACGGTTGAACGCTCACGAGCATGAGCTTGATTGATCTATTCATGTTTAATGAACAGTATACATGTAGCTTGACCTGTAACATACACTTTAGTGTATGGAAAACGGCGTTTTATGAACACAAATGAATACACAATTATTTTTTTGTATAAAGGTAAATAAACAATTGGTCAAACTTGGAAAATATTTCGCGGATTTCAATTTTCGCGGATCACAACTTACCGCGAAATACCGCGAAAATTGGACGACGCGAAAATTTCCCATTTTACGGTATTTTCTTGCAACTTAATGGCATTGATGCAGGAGATATGCGATTCTGCGGATCGTCTGACGATGGTTCCTCAGCTGACACCGCCTGTTTGGTAGGTCTCCTCTTTGAGGCACTTATGCGGTTCAGTCAATTTATGGACCGCCTTCTTAGCAAGCCTTTTCTTTGGAGACATAACTGTTATGCGATAGAGACTGAAAAAAACTGATGCTACTCAACGTTTTTATCCTGATTTTATGGTGTAGAGTAACGCTACCGGCATGTAACCGTGGCGCTACCGGCATGAACCGTGGCTCCACAGTGCTGCACCATAAGTGCTCTGTGTATCATGACCGCAAATAAGGTGGGATCTAATCATGTATTTCCTCATTCATCAATAATAAATAACATCTAATCTAACATCATTTAGATATAAGAGAAAGGTGGCAGCGTAAATCACATAACACAAGACACACTCCAAATATCATAAAACGGCAACTATGGGAGTGATCTGGTAAGGTCCGACATCTTTTACAAAAGATGCTACTTGTTGTTGGTTGCTAGTGTAAACAACTGGTCTGGCTCTGAGTTGTAAACCAAGATAAACAGACAGATTTCTATCAATTGTAGAGATTTGCAAAGTCTATAAAGCCTTCTATGTATGGGGGCAATATACTTTGTGCTGAACATGCTTAGTACCTTGGACAAATGCCTCAGAACTAATTACTTTAATCCTTAGTTATGAAACCTTTCCTTAACACAATTCCTTTCCTTTCAATTTCTTGCAGGATTGTATGAGTAGTTGGCAAAAATGGAGATCTTGATTTTGCTGCTTCTAGTTGGGTTACAAATGGTTTACTATTCGGTGATGGTCAGGCGTGAATTATATCTGCCAAACATTTATAGTTAAAATACCTAGTAGATTCAATATTTGAAACAAGCTGAGGATGTCTGGAGCCGGGTAGTGCAAGGAAATTGTAGCTATCTAAGATGTCCCCTCTCTCAAGGTCAGTGGCTCCATCCTGAATGGCTAGACTGGTGGCCACGGTCTCCCATGCAAGCAGCTTGGCATCTCTGGAGAGAGTAAACCATCCCTTCGGAGGCCATTTGGAGAAAGGACTGTTGGAAGGTAGGGTTATCTCTTCCTCTGTTGTCCAATTCCTTCTTGCCGGTGGTCATAGCGGCATGCACCCAAACTTCAACAGGGCCTCAGTTCTTGTCGGCAAGTCTGAGGGAGCAAGGACGGTCATCAACTGGCGAGGAGGAGTTGGTCTGTAAATGCTGTCCAAGTTTCTTGGGCCCTCAGGTTCATAGAAACTTTCACTATTATCTCCAGAGGGTGTCATGGTGGCTGCTGGTCGACACTGCAGATTAGCCGATGGTTCCTCTGGCTGTGAAAGCGGATACGCTTTCAGTTGAGGCTCTTGGGGTTGGCTCTCTGAATGACCTGATCCTGGCATAGTCAAGTCTTGAGATGTTGCTGGAACCTCCTCTGGCTGATCCTCGACTTCTGGTCTTGTTTGATCCAAGCTGTTGGTACTGAGGCTGATGGTACTGAGGCTGATGGTACAGAGGCTGATGGTACAGAGGCTGTTGGTACTGAGACTGATGGTACAGAGGCTGATTGTACTGAGGCTGATTGTACTGAGGCTGATGGTACTGAGGCTGATGGTACTGAGGCTGTTGGTACAGAGGCTGATGGTACAGAGGCTGATGGTACTGAGGCTGATGGTACAGATGCTGTTGGTAAAGATGCTGTTGGTACTGAGGCTGATGGTACAGAGGCTGTTGGTACAGAGGCTGATGGTACTGAGGCTGATGGTACAGAGGCTGTTGGTACTGAGGCTGATGGTACAGAGGCTGATGGTACAGAGGCTGATGGTACAGAGGCTGATGGAACTGAGGCTGATGGTACAGAGGCTGATGGTACAGAGAATGATGGTACTGAGGCTGATGGTACAGAGGCTGATGGTACAGAGGCTGTTGGTACCGAGGCGGATGGTACAAAGGCTGATGGTACAGAGGCTGATGGTTCAGGTGCCAGTGGACAAACATCATTCGTTCCCGAGCAGTCAATGAAAGTTGATGGAATAGGAACTGGTACAGCTGATGATGTGGCTGTAAGGCATACAACTGGCTGAATAGGCCCTTCTTCAGGTATGGTCATGCTAAGCTTGGGTCTCTTAGGAGGGTGAGGCTGACCAAACTTGAACATTATGTTCCTGGCTGCATTTACCATAAACCTTTCTTCTACACCAAGGACCTTGCAGATTCTATTTCCAATCAGTTGCAGGCTTGATGTATCTAGCTCCTTAAGCTGCTTTGGGACTTCTCCGTGGAATGGCTGCAGTCTCATCAGATAGCAGAACAGACTTTCACGCTCACTCTGCATACTCAACAGCTTCCCTGACAACTCAACCTTGATCCACATGACATTACTGTCTCCCTCTTCGTAGACCAGGGCATGAACCTTCTGGGTGATTGAGAGTTCATGAATCTTCATGGCTGCTCTGCCTTCCTCTTCGAAATCCAGCACTGGTGCAGGTGATGGATACAGAAGCGGTGGAGTTACTACTGACCATCCCTCCTTCCATTGGCTAAGACTCCTAGAGTACTTGGTCCCAAGGGTAGGAAGCCAACGCTGTACTGCATTCCCAAGGAACTGAGCTTCTGTACTTGTTGGACTAGTAGGTGTAATAGTCTTGGCATAATCTCTCGGAAAAGTTAAAATCCAAAAACATGCTGGTTCCCCAAAGGCATCACTTGGCGCGTCTCTCCTAACCCTCTTGTGGGCTGCCTTGATATGTAGCTTAAGATCCACTGCTTTACGGAAGGTCATTTCTCTTCCAAGGCACCATGGACACACAATACGAAGCCTATCGTGAGCTGAGATCAGGTGATGCTTCAGGTCCGACCTCCTGTTCTCAAAGGTAGGGCATAGCCAGCATTCATAGTCTTGCCTCTGGCTCATCTGAAAGAAATTGACACCTGACTTTGCCCTTCAGGATGTATAAGCACAGTTTGATCCCACCTTAACTCCACTCTTCAAGGTAAGTACAAGGACCGGTTCGGCCCGCTGGAGTACCATGTAATTTTACAATATATGTAAATAACCACAGTTACAATACAATGACCTTGTGTATGTTCAGAAATGTAGGGAAGTGATAACTCTCTGCCCACTTCTCTGGACTAACACATCAATATACTTCATTCTTCATAAATAAAACATCATCAAAACAGATCTACATGAAGCATACAAAGGTGAATCTGGAGTGATCAGTTCCAGGTCCAGAAAACAGTCTGTTTCCAATGAAAATGATTATGAATCTGAATCTGATGATTAGCCTGTCTTTCTTCCCGAAGAAGACACTAAACCTAAAACACATGTTAACATGTCATCTTGATGATAATATTCACCTATCACATTCTGGTTATATTGCCCTTGCCCATGTAATTAACACATAAAGCGCCACCTATAATTTGCAGCAGACGACAACTTCAAATTTTGCCGCTTTTTCAAAAATAACAAATAAGGAATGATATTTCATGAGAATCGTCTGCTGGCAGACGATTCTCATGTAATATCATACCTTATTTTTGTCGAAAAATTGGGAAAATTGTCACAAAATTTGTCATCTGCTGCAGTCGTGATTGGCGCTTTAAGGGTTAAAGATTGCGTTAACCTTACAAGAGGATAGTTGGCTCTGTCAGGCCTGTTATGCAAATGCCAAGAAATATTCAAAATCGTTTAGCCAAAGAGAACCAAGACGGGTACCTGTCCACAGAACGGTCACAATGCCACAAAAGTTGAATCACCGTATGGTGTGCCACAACAATCAGGTATTGACCAGCTATGCAAACCTTTGACCTGAAAAATTGTTGTCCACTTCAGGAAGATATTTGCACTGACTGAGATAATGTTGAAACCTAGGCCGTGCAGCCTGCTTACACAATGAACACTCTATTTTAGGATGAACAGTTTGATGGAAGATCTCTTAAATGCTGTACACACTACTTTGGCGTCATTAGTTCCTGCTATTTCTTCCAATAAAGAGTCTATAGCTTTGGAAATCTCCAGTTTTTGATAATGGAGACCAAAGCATGTGATCTTAACTCCGTTCCATATCTTTGCTTCACAAGGGCAGGCCAGTCACGATGAATTAGTCTTAGCCAAGTAAGCACTATCGTAATCTCCATTGATGGAGAAAGTTCTCCATCCTCTGTAGAAACCTCTCCATGGTGTTTAACCCTTAAAGCGCCACCTATAATTTGCAGCAGACGACAATTTCAAATTTTTCCGCTTTTTCAAAAATAACAAATAAGGAATGATATTTCATGAGAATCGTCTGCTGGCAGACGATTCTCATGAAAAATCATACCTTATTTTTTTCAAAAATTGGGAAAGATGTTGAAAAATTTGTCGTCTGCTGCAGTTGTGATTGGCGCTTTAAGGGTTAATTAATTGTGGAACCAGCTTTTAGTAGGCTGTATTCAACAAACTTTGTAAGCGCTGATACCAGTCCTTAGGACATTCACTCGGTTCAAGTTTGATATTGTTAAAATCTGTAAAGTGAGCTCCAGTGGACTGAAAATCATAGTGCAAGCAAATAGCTTGCCAAATATTAATCATTGATGTTGAGTTTTTAACCATCTAATTCCTGAAAATAATAGCCTTTTTTTCATGTACATAATATGTATATTGCATTGTTTGTTCTATTGTCAATTCAAAGATAAGTGAGATTACCCAAAGTAACTTTCTGGATTCTACCTTGATGGATTTGATAAATAAATTACATCTATTGACTATATAGGAGTTCAATGTACTGTTGCTATCAGTTCTCACTTGATTTGAATATAAAATCATTAAATATCTGTTGTGTGGTTAAGCAAAGTAAAACCTCAGTCTGAGAGTGTTAGCATCTCAATTTGCATCAAATAAGAGCAAATATACAACGCTCTTAAGGAGCACGCTATTTTCAAAACTATTTTGGAACAGCTTTTGCTTTACCACCTTCAGACACTATGTAAAACTGTATATATGTATTTATTAGAGGGCCTCATGGAAGATTAGTTTTGTTACTAAATGTGTTACCCTCTTTAAATAAAGTCTATTATCATTATTATTATTATTATTATTATTATTATTAGAATTATTATTATTATTATTATTATTATTGAATATCACTGGGCAAAAGTTGGCAGCCTGTCCCAGCATGAGATCTAACTGTGTGACTTTTTGTTGCTTTAACATCACAGTGAAATACTCAGCTAAACCATACACTGATACAGAAGAAGCTTTCATCTCACCACAATAGATATTACGATCAATCTGGCTGTCTGGAAACATTTTTTGGAAAAAGTTATCAGAATCAGCAGAAGATTTGTAGGATTGGTGTGAAGAAACCAGCTTCAATGTCCTCAATATTTCAGCTTGAATTATATCTTCCTTTGAAACAAATGATTCTCCGCTAGTTCTAGGTTTGGGTCTTTGAGTGGGTGGGAAAATATTTAGTGACATCGCCCAACAGTGGCCCAACTGGTCAGCTTCAGTTTTCTCCATTGGTTTAAAAATGTAATTTTTACCTTAAAGGTAGTAAAATTAGTTTTAATAAGCATAAATACCATATGTTTATCTTATTGCTATAACCTTATTGCTACCCACAAAATTTTGGAATCCAGACCTTGGGGCCCTCTGAAAGGAAGCTATGTCAATAGTCACAGACCGACGACCATGTCAATAGTCACGAAGTGAAACTATGACGTCTGAAATAATTTTGGAAATATTACATGAATTATGTAATAAAACTTCAGGGAATGGGGGGATTGGGATGGCTGGGTACTCCTAGATAAATATATGGTAGGTACGCTTATTAAAACTAATTTTAACCGGGCCGCGTAGCGCAGTCGGTAACGTGTCTGGTTACGTGTCTGGTTACAGATGCAAAGCTGACTGCAGATCCAGGGGTCTCGAGTTCAATCCCGGCCCGGTCCCATACTTTCGTGGAGATTGATCATGAAATAATTTCTACGGTCATTCTCCTCTCTTCCGCTGAATGAATCATTCATGAAGGGTTGTTGTCAGTTACAAGCAAAAGTATGTGCACGATTACTGGTTAACTGCTTGTTCAAGCTTGCCCAGGAAAAAAGTGTGGTTAGGTGAACTGACCGTCCCGCAATGAACATAGCTGTTGACTTGGGACGTAAAGCTACAAAACAAACAAACAAAAACTAATTTTATTACCAATAAGGTAAAAATTACATTTTAATGAGCGCTTAACCTACCATATATTTATCTTGTTGCTGGTAGAATCACTACCACGGGAGGGAGGATTCCCTCACCAAGGTTGATTCCAATAAACATAAATTTCCAGAGATAAACTGAGAGTCTTATAGCAAATTTGACATTGTCAAAGCTTAAGATCTCTGGATGACTGATAAGATAATGTCTAGATGTAAACATCTAATACCTCAGTCACAGGGCTTGGAAGTAAATAGTTAAGAATAATATCTTAACACTTCCAACACCATCTCTGACCAACAGTAGTTATCCTTAATCTATGAGACATCTGTCCTCATAGGCTAGGATTAATTCAGGCCATGAATCATTTCCTCATTAAGAGGTCAGATCCCCCCTTTTTTGTTTTGAGCCCTAAAAGGGAGGACATCATTTTAATCCTGAATTAGTTCAGTTAATACTGAATAATTAGGACTATACTAGATTGTTGTCTCAATAATATTCCTTAATGAATGAAAGTATAGAGACAACAAAAGGCACGAAAAGTCCATGACTCATGTGCTTTAATATGAAAAATAATCTGAATAATTCAGACTGTTATTAAGACATAAAGCATACACATGTAGGGAAAATAAAAATGAATATCTTATTTTCCTACAAGTATAAAAGCGATAGAGATTTCTCTTATAAAGAAACTCAGTTTAAAAGAGTCCATGAATAGTTATCTCCTATCATACAAGAAATTAAAATCAATTTCTCTGTTAGAGAGGCCTCTATTCAAATTTGATAATAATCTTGTGATAATTTTTTATCAATAAATGAACCCAAAAGGTTCCCCCCAAAAAAGTAGTCACACTCGGTAGTACTCATATCCAATAGCCTACATAAGACTATAAAAATGATTAGCATCAAAGAATGAGATATATGAGATGTCAAATATCATCAAATGTCTTGCTATTGAAAGAGTAGAAAAGTAAATGTTATCAATTTGCTTAAAACTAACATTAGGATCAAGCAAATTTAGAAAACATGTGAAATAATAGAATATAATTCCTATGATTTAAATGTTGTTGAGAGAGGAATTGCAAGATTACTGAATCTTTACCAGAACACAATAAAGTTTGAAAGTAATATCAGATGAAAATATATCTGTAACTTTCACAAGTATTTACATTTAACAACAAATCCTAGCTTAGTACGGGTTCAACCCAGGAAGACCTGTCCCTTTATAACTGAAAGATTGTTGATGGGACGTAAAGAATCAAATCAAACAAACAATCATTTAACAACATACTGTATAATAATAATCCTTCCTCTTATCAAATTCATTGGTTTGATTAGAAAGTAATTATTGATAAATTTCTCATAATCTCTCAGAATCTAGAAAAATAATAATATCTTTCTTCTGTATAAGATGATGTCATAATTCCATAACAGGAAGAAAACCAAACCACAAATTTGGTATCTGAAGAAATTTCTTATAAAACCCAAGAGATGGTATTAAAAAAATCTAATGATTAATTAAATTTATTGACACCCTAAGACTGAAAAGAATGACTAAGAATGTCAAAGGTTTAGTCATTGGTAAAGGAAATTGTCTCATTACCAAAATGACATGTAGATACATGTAGTAAGAACATAGAAGGTAACAACCTTCCGAGTCACTTAACAGAAAAGCTATAATCTTAATGTAGCTATTCTGTTCTCAATATAAAAGTCTCTGATGAAATTATCATAAGAGGGTCTGGTATGAATGTAAGTAGAATACATACATAAAATGTACATATTGAAATATCTGTCTGACTTCATAGTTTCAAATATATTTAATCAGGCAATACTAGGTGATTGCTGACAAAAATAAATGTCATTGTTAATCTGAACTTATCAGTTCATATACTCCTAGAACTATATGACTGAATAAGTTTATTCAAGATTTAATAAAAATGTTAGAACCATGTCTAATGAAGCATCTCCTGTACTATAGACTAAGAGTGATGATCAGAAGATCAGTGAACTACTTGCTTCAATTCATGACTGAGAAGAAAGTAGACCTTAGAAATTCTTCCATCAAATGAAAAGAAAGCAGACCACTTACTCTTCCAGTCTGTCTATAACCAAGACATTCATGATGAAACATGGACTCATACGCTTCTTCATTGACTTTTAACTTGATCTCGATCTAACCAAGACAATAAGCAAAGAAGAGTTAGAAGATGAAGAGTATCTAATACTCATCTTCAAATTAGCCCTATACATGTATCTCTTCCTATAACTCCTGTACCAGAGCAAGGAAAGTGGTTTTACCTCAATCCAAACAAAATGTACATATTTTGATTTAAAAGGAATAAAGAATGAAGATTAAAGTTATAAACCAACCATCCATTTGCTGTATGAACTGTTTATCTTCTACTGAGAATGACGGCTGATCATCATCAGTTCTTCTCTCTAAAACTGGGTCAACCATGTTGCATGTCTTTTTCCTTGATCTTGTATTCCATAATGCATGGTTTGCATAACGATGTTCTTCCACTGCTCAGGAGGAATGTCTTGTTAGCATTGACGTAATCTGACATGTGGATGCCACCGAGATACGTCTCACCAATAACTACCCATCCGGGCGTAAGGTAATCCTCTTGGTCCGATACGATGATCCAGCACATGGTGTACTTTCGGCAGGTCATGTTCAATGAGCAACAGTATCAAGGCCTCTGCATCAAGAGATGGTACAATACTATACTGTATTACCATATCATAATGCAATACCATACTGCAATACCTAATTGATCCAGGAGCTCATACACAATCAGAGACAGTTGTCTAGGCGCCGCTAAGTTCCCATTATGCGAGGTCATGTTGAATCTGAAACAACATAATATATATTTATAAACTGGTTGGCCATTTAAGGTTATACCATTATGCAATACTATACTATATGCATGAAGACATACAGTACAAGACAGTATAATAACTAACAATTCAATGTTATGCAATTAATCGAGTCATTGATCAGTTTGTCTCACTTCCAATCAAAAGACAAGCTTCTTCCAAAAATGCGATGTAGTAAAATGTAGTTTTTGCAAAAGCTTAATTTGCAAACTACATATTTTACTTCACTCACGTACATTGCTAATAAAACAACATCATTCCAGGTTAAATTGCCGACAAGAAAAAGATTATTCACTTTTGCTTGGAGACTATATAAAGATATCTGAGGGTCATTAAAAATTTCTCATCGAGGGTCGTACAACAATTTCAAATGTTTCTTATACAAGCAATTGCATTGAATGCACAAGGGCTTGTATAAGCAATATCTAATTAATTTCCACTTGTCACACAAATACACCACATGATTTTTTAGGTCCCTTGAGGGAGACACCCGGCATGCCATCCCTATACACCACATGATTTTTTAGGTCCCTTGAGGGAGACACCCGGCATGCCATCCCTAGGCTAATACTTAAATTTAATTTTTTCCTGTCTCTTATCGAATACACTTCTCCCCACCTTTAATTGTTAAAACTAAAATATATTGAATTTAAAATTTTAATGAAAGAAAACAAATTTTAAGCATTTTTTCATAAGTTTAATCCCTCTTTAATCTATTGAAGGTCAATTGGGAACGTCCTTTACGTTCTGAAGTTGTTGTCACCTGAAATGTCCAAGTTCACTCCTTTGATTCATGAGGTAGATTGGGTTCCAACAAAAGTCCACAGGTGCTAGCCATATGAATAGAACAGTCCTTCAAATTCCTCTGATTTTTGAAACATTTCCTCAAATGCTTTTTTATGTCGATCTCTTAGTTCACCATATTCTGTGCATAAAACAAATGGATACTCTATCGTCTATTTCAGATATCGGCCCCTTTTGTAGTTGAGCAAATGCACCTGTTAAAAACAACGGCACATCGTGTTTTTGAGTCCTTTTTTCTGTTTTTTGTCTAGAAATGTTCTCATTTTTCTAAGTATTTTCTTTTTTAGCATTTTCAATGGTGGTGTAATAATATGTTGTCTAATATAAGTCCTCATTCTATTGGTCCCTTCTTCTTTGATGTTGAGTAAATTATTCCTGTGCCTTCATCTATCTTTTCATATTTTTACTAAATATATTGCGAAGCTGTAGTTTTCCTGATTAGAAAACCACTTTACCTTTAACAACCAAAAGTATCCATTTAAACATAATGAACTGAAATATTTTCAGTATTGCTTTGTTTTTTAGCTCACCCGAGCCGAAGGCTCATGGGTGAGCTAATAGTTTACCAGTCACTCCCTCGTCCGTCCGTCGTCCGTCCGTCAACATTTTCAAACATCTTCTCCTCTGAAACCACTGGGCCAATTAAACTCAAATTTCATATGGAGACTCCTTAGGACGCGGGAACGAAAGTTTGTACAAATGGTCCTGGTCACATGACCAAGATGGCCACCACGCCCATATATGGTAAAAACCCTTTAAAAATCTTCTTCTCCAGAACCAGAAGGCCGATGACCTTTGGATTTGGTATGTAGGATTGGGGGTGCTGGGCCTACCAAGTTGTTCAAATAATGGTCCTAGGTTGACCTTGACCTTTTTAATGTCAAGGTCAAATTTGCTTCCTAATGCATTTAAATGGGAAATTTTTTGAAAAGTTGATTTTTTAAATACTGTTGAAGCCAAAGTCATTATTCTTACTTGATATGTTAAAACTAATGAGACAATGGCTATAAATAAGTTTCAAAGGTCAAGGTTGACCTTTTCCCTTTCAGCCAAGGTCGCTCATATTGTGGTCCAATCAATATATTAAAACTTAGTTTTCTCACAAACCATTGGCCCAATTGAACTCAAATTTCATGTGAAGACTCCTTATGATAAGATAGCCAAAATTTATTCAAAACATTAAGGCCACATGACCAAGATGGCCGCCACGCCCATATATGATAAAAACCTCTTAAAATCTTCTTCTCCAGAACCAGGAGGCTGATGACCTTTGGACTTGGTATGTAGCATTGGGATGTTGGGCCTACCAAGTTTGTTCAAATAATGATCCTAGGTGGACCTTGACCTACATAATGTCAGGTCAAATTTGCTTCCTAATGCATTTAAATGGGAATTTTTTTGAAAAGTTGATTTTTTGAATACTGTTGAAGCCAAAGTCATTATTCTTACTTGATATGTTAAAACTAATGAGACATGGCTATAAATAAGTTTCAAAGGTCAAGGTTGACCTTTGACCTTTCAGCCATGGTCGCTCATATTGGAGTCCCATCAACATATTTTTCTCAGAACCACTAGGCCAATGGAAATCAAATTTCATATGACCACTCCTTATGATTGATTAGCCGAAATTTGTACAAATTGTTATTGTCACATGACCAAGATGGCCACCAAGCCCATATATGGTAAAAATATTTAAATATTTTCTTCTCTGGAACCAAAAGGCCAATGGCCTTGGGACTTACTATGTAGTATTGAGGATGTGGTCCCTACCAGGTTTGCACAAATGATGAATCTAGGTTGACCTTGACCTACATTATGGCAAGGTCAAATTTGATTCCTAATGCATTTATAATGGGAAAATCTTAAAATGTTCATTTTTCTATAACTGTTTTAGCCGAAATCATAATACCGTACCTGTGACAAATATTTAACCTAATGAGACAATGGTTTTATATAAGTGCCAAATGTCAAGCTGACCTGTGACCTTTAATCAAAGGCCACTCATATGGACCACTACATACCTATCTAAACATCTTTTCTCAGAAATCACTGGGCTGTTAGATTGTTTAGGTTACTGGACCAAAATGGCTGCAACCCCCATATATGGCAAAATAAAATATGTTTCATTTTAAGCTGTAGTTGACCTTGACCTGTTTTACAATTATTAATGAGATCAGGTGAGCGCCTCAGGACCTTCAGGTCCTCTAGTTTATCAAGTGTGAACAGTTTGTCTTTAAACAAAGTCAAACACTTGTCTAAATATACCATGAAGTTAGGTAGGGTTACTGTCCAATATCTTGAGGGACAATTTGTTAAACTCTTTCGGGTGTTTATTTATGATCTGTTCATGGCCATTACCTAAGGCTACTGAATGAAAAATGAGCCAGTGCGTGAGATTTCCAACAATGTGGTATGTGCGACCAGCAAAGCCTCAGATCAGGCTGCGCATAGGCACAGTCTGATCAGAGCCTTTGCTAGTCGCTTGAGTATTCTAGGACTGTTAAGATACTGACTGAACGCCATTTGGAGCTTCTAAGCTTAAAAAGAGGCTGCAGAGCTCGTCTGAGTCTACACATGTCAAAATGCCACATTGTTGGTGTTACGTCTAGGGCTGGAGTTCCAATATAGAGGAAATAACGAGCTAAGGAAAACGCACGTCTCGACATTTAATCATAACACAAAACAAGAGACAGATTATAAGCAGCACCAATACACAATTGCAATATCAGACATATTAAGAAGCGTTGACTCTGAGAGTGTTATGAGTATGATGAACTGCTTTAGCAGTAACTGTTTCTACACATGTTTCTACATTTAATCATAACACAAAACAAGAGATAGATATTAAGTGGCAAGAATACACAATTACAATATGGGACATAGGCTGACCAAACTTGGACATTATGTTCCTGGCTGCATTTACCATAAACCTTTCTTCTACACCAAGGACCTTGCAGATTCTATTTCCAATCAGTTGCAGGCTTGATGTATCTAGTTCCTTAAACTGCTTTGGGACTTCTCCGTGGAATGGCTGCAGTCTCATCAGATGGCAGAACAGATTTTCACTCTCCCTCTGCATACTCAACAGCTTCCTCGACAACTCGACCTTGATCCATGTGACATTACTGTCTCCCTCTTTATAGACCAGGGCATGAACCTTCTGGGTGATTGAGAGTTCATGAATCGTCATGGCTGCTCTGTCTTCCTCTTTGAAATCCAGCACTGGTGCCGGTGATGGAGACAGAACCGGTGGAGATACTACTGAGCATCCCTCTTTCCATTGGCTAAGACTCCTAGCCCTGAGGTCATAAAACTTGAGTACAATCTCAGACTCAAAATAAAGCGCAATGATTGGCTGCTTGCGGACACGTGTCCGCAAGCAGCCAATCATTGCGCTTTATTTTGAGTCTGAGAGTGGACTCAAGTTTTATAACCTCGAGGCCTAGAGTACTTGGTCCCAAGGGTAGGAAGCCAACGCTCTACTGCATTCCCAAGGAACTGAGCTTCTGTACTTGTTAGGCTAGTAGGTGTAATAGTCTTGGCATAATCTCTCGGAACAGTTGAAATCCAAAAACATGCTGGTTCCCCAAAGGCATCACTTGGCGCGTCTCTCCTTACAGTCTTGTGGGCTGCCTTGATATGTAGCTTAAGATCCACTGCTTTACGGAAGGTCATCTCTCTTCCAAGGCACAATGGACAGGCAATACGAAGCCTATCGTGAGCTGAGATCAGGTGATGCTTCTGGTCCGACTTCCTGATCTCAAAGGTAGGGCATAGCCAGCATTCATAGTCTTGCCTCTTGCTCATCTGAAAGAAATTGACACCTGACTTAGCCCTTCAGGATGTATAAGCACAATTTGATCCCACCTTAACTCCACTCTTCACGGTAAGTACAAGGACCGGCTCGGCCCGCTGGAGTACCATGTAATTTTACAATATATGTAAATAACCACAGTTACTATACAATGACCTTGAGTATTTTCAGAAATGTAGGGAAGTGATAACTCTCTGCCCACTTCTCTGGACTAACACATCAACATACTTCATTCTTCATAAATAAAACATCATCAAAACATCTACATGAAGCATACAAAGGTGAATCTGGAGTGATCAGTTCCAGGTCCAGAAAACAGTCTGTTTCCGATGAAAACAATTATGAATCTGAATCTGATGATTAGCCTGTCTTTCTTCCAGAAGAAGACACTAAACCTAGAACACATGTTAACATGTCATCTTGATGATAATATTCACCTATCACATTCTGGTTATATTGCCCTTGCCCATGTAATTAACACATAAAGCGCCACCTATAATTTGCAGCAGACGACAACTTCAAATTTTGCCGCTTTTTCAAAAATAACAAATAAGGAATGATATTTCATGAGAATCGTCTGCTGGCAGACGATTCTCATGTAATATCATACCTTATTTTTGTCGAAAATTGGGAAAATTGTTGCAAAATTTGTCATCTGCTACAGTCGTGATTGGCGCTTTAAGGGTTAAAGATTGCATTAACCTTGCAAGAGGATAGTTGGCTCTGTCAGGCCTGTTATGCAAATGCCAAGAAATATTCAAAATCCTATAGCCAAAGAGAACCAAGACGGGTAACTGTCCACAGAAAGGTCACAATGCCACAAAGGCTGAATCACTGTATGGTGTGCCACAACAATCAGGAATTGACCAGCTATGCAAACCTTTAACCTGAAAAATTGTTTGTCCACTTCAGGAAGATATTTGCACTGACTGAGATAATGTTGAGACCTTGGCCGTCCAGCCTCTTTACACAATGAACACACTATTTTAGGATGAACAGTTTGATGGAAGATCTCTTAAATGCTGTACACAATACTTTGGCATCATTAGTTGCTGCTATTTCTTCCAATAAAGGGTCTAGAGCTTGAGAAATCTCCAGTTCTATGGAGGCAAAAGTATGTGATCTTAACTCAGTTCCATATCTCTGCTTCACAAGTGCAGGCAAGTCACGATAAATTAGTCTTAGCCAAGTAAGCACTATCATATTCTCCAGTGTCCGAGAAAGTTCCTCGTCCTCTGTAGAAACCTCTCCATGGTGTTTAACCCTTAAAGCGCCACCTATAATTTGCAGCAGATGACAATTTCAAATTTTGCCGCTTTTTCAAAAATAATAACTAAGGAATGATATTTCATGAGAATCGTCTGCCATCTCATGAAACATCATACCTTATTTTTTTCGAAAATTGGGAAAGATGTCGAACAATTTGTCATCTGCTGCAATTGTGATTGGCACTTTAAGGGTTAATTGTGGAGCCGGCTTTTAGTAGGCTGTCTTCAACAAACTTTGTAAGCGCTGATACAAGTCCTCAGGATGTTCACCTGGTTCAAGTTTGATAGTGTCAAAATCTATAAAGTGAGCTCCGGTGGACTGAAAACCACAGTGCAAGCCAATAGCTTGCCAAATTCTAATCATTGATGTTGAGATTTTAACGATCGAATTCCTGAATATCACTGGGCAAGTTGGCAATCTGTACCTGCATGAGATCTAACTGCATGACTTTTTGGGCAGCAGTACGTCTCTTATTTTCCGGAACGGTTTCTCCTTAGTCAGTTAACCCCTGTAAAGACGTTGTGGGTGTTTACTTTAAACATGTGAATCCATTGACCAGAAAATTAGTAGTTTTGGTCCAGTGCTAATCTGTATTGTGATTAGGTGAACTGACCGTCTCAACATGACCATAGCTGTTGACTGGGACATGAAGAGCCAAACCAAACAAACAAAGATTAAGCCTGTCATTTTGTCTGTGACGTACAGCTTACCTTCTACCATGTTCCAAAAATGCCCCAACCAAACAGCTTGCAAAACTGGGTCCCATTTACATATGTCTTCTGCTATAAGGACACCCAAATCATCAAGAGTGCCTTTGATAAACTTGCTGGATTTTACAGCCTTTCCCCTGTTTGTATTGCCACCAATCGCGTCATCTAAAAGCATTACCACCTGATGACCAGCAGATCTCCAATACTGAACGACCACTTTTTTAAAATAGCTTAGTAAAAATGAAACCAGCCGTTGCCAAACCAAAAGGCAGAGAACAAAACATAAAATACTTTGTTGTCTCCCCTTCAATAAGTTTGAACGCTAAATAGGTCCATTGTTGGCTAAAAAATATCTATGTGGTTATAAGCACTACACAGGTCATACGAAAATAAATAAGTGCCCTTTTCAAACAATCGCCTCGCTACAGATGTGTTTTCATCCTTAAATTTGAATTTCTGCAAGCATTTGTTTAAATTACGGGAATCTAAAACCAGCCCTAGCTCCCCTACCTTGTTTGTTGCGACTGTCAATGGGTTGATAACTATTGGCTTGTCCTTAACTTCCACTACACAACCATTTTCAAGCAATTTATTTACCTTAGATTTTACAAATCCGTGGCCATTTTATTGTTTTCGAGATCCACAGACTCTGGCAATTCCTTAAATGGTATTTTGTATCCATCCTCAATTACACTCAAAATAAAGCCATTACTTGTTATATCAGCCCCACTAACCATACCTAGATTTTAACCTGCCGAGGGGACTTAACTCGCTAATAATGTCTTTGTTACATGCTTTCTTAACTACCTTTTCTTTTGACGCAAACCTGATTGAAAATAAACTACTATCGAGAATAGGGAGCACAGTGGCTCAGTGGTAGAGTGCTTGACTCGAGACCGAGGGGCCGCGGGTTCGAGCCTCACTGGCGTCACTGTGTTGTGGTCCTTGAGCAAGACACATTTATCCTAGTTTAGTACTGGTTCAACCCAGGAAGACCCGTCCCTGTGTAACTGAAATATTGTTGATGGGACGTAGACTCAAATCAGTGCGTGATGTTGTCAATACCCATGCTATGTTTATTGACCTGATATTCGACCCCATTCTCAACAAAAATGAAACTTCTCATCTTATTATTTGATGGACCTTCTTCAGCACCTCACATTCCAACCGCCAGTGTCCGCTGTTCCCACAATACCAACAAAGACCAGGCTTGGTCATTGTAACTACCGCAGGCTTACTTGATGTCTTTGGCTGTGAAGATATTGTTGAAACAGCTGAATAAGGCCTAGTCCTGAATGTTTTTTCTGGATCGCAGTTTATTCATTTGCTCCTTATGAGCCTTCCTCTATGCCCGAACTTCCGCCTTGTACATTTTTTGTTCATCTTCCGAATCCGAGGCTAATGGATTGGATTGGTACTCATTCACCACCTTCCAACCTGGTTGGGTAAGAAAATATTCACAATTTTACGCTCAAATTTTGCAATTATTAGAATCAACAGAAGATTTGTAGTATTGGTGTTAAGAAACTAGTTTCAATGTCCACAATATTTCAGCTTGAAATACATCTTCCTTCGAAATTAGTACTAGGTTTGGGTCCTTGAGTGATGGGGAAATATTTAGTACCATCCCCCACTGGTCAGCTTCAGTTTTGTCAATTGGTTTTGAATACCTTTCAGTGTGCTGCATGTTCTTTTGGCTTCCTTATGTGCGCTAATACTCCTCACGTGCTTGGAAGACTTCATATGTGATTTCAGAGAACTTTCTCCCATATTTGACTAGCCGATTATTTTGATGCTAGAAAGGAAATTGCTCCTAGAACAGGGTTCCGACAAGCTCTGGAAATCATGGAAAAACTGGAAACTGACCAAAAAAAGTTCCATGCATGGAAAAATCATGGAATTTGGGAAAAAAACAAATAATCATGGAAAAATCATAGAATTTTGTGAAATATAATTTGACGAAACCACCAGTTGCCAGAAAACTAGCTGTCAGACACACAAAACTAGTGTGTCTGACAGCTAGTTTTCTGGCTACTGGTGGTTTCAAGTTTAAATTATTTCAAAATGCATGCATGGTCTACAAGCATGCTTATTTAAATACATTACTGCTGCATTCCGCATTTATCTCAGCGTGGTGAAGATGCCGCTAAAAGGGGAGGTTGGAGGCCATGCATTAAAAGGTCATAGAAATTACATTGTTGATCATGGAAAAGCATGGAAAAAGCATGGAATTGTGTTTTTGAATTTCTGTAGGAATCCTGCTAGAAGTTTCTCTATCCTTTTCATGTCCTCAAGAATTTTATTAATGACTATTTTTTTTCAGGATCTGGTTGACAAGCATTCTTGCTTAAATGCTACCATTTATTTTAATTCTTTGACCTTGATTTGAATTTTATCTTTATTAAACTGGAGGAAAGTCAGCCTCAAAATACTGAATTCAGGATTGATCCTGGATACTTTTACACAATTACATAGTACCTTCCAACAATTCCAGACCATAAGGAGGAATACTATACAAGGCTTTGTTCAGTTTTACATCTTTTTTATTTCATAAATAAATCTCATGTTAGAAATATATACATTTGTACATTAATACAATCTATCAATCTTAGATTACAATACTATAACAACATAAGGAGCAATATGCACTATTTCAAAAAGGTGCATAATTATGCACATTATGGCAATAACTTGTAAAATATTTTCAGCATGTCCATATACTTAAGATATGTACATACAGTAAAAACCTGTCTTAAGTGGCAACTCAAAAAAGACAAAAAAGTGGCTTTTAAGACTAATTATCACATAATGCTGGTCAAAAGTATTGCAGAATGCTCCAGTGGGAGCATTCTGCAATACTTTCGACCTTTTATCATTAAGATCTTTGTTTTGTCTATTTTTTGAGTGGCCACTTAAGACAGGTTTTACTGTAGTCACAAGAAAAACTGATTCTGTTGCATGTGAACAGCAAATATGCATACCAGCCTGCATATCTGTACAGTCTGATCAGCACCTTTGTGATTTGCTATCTAGTAAGTAGGGTAACTAAACTTCCTACAGGCAAAATCCATTATTATAGCTAGTCTCTGTAGCTGAAAAGGCTGAATGGAATCTTACCTAGTTGCAAATCCCTGAAGACAGGTTTACTCACATGAAGGCCCATATAAAGTTAGTGCATGTCAAAACCAACATGACATATGTCCCCAGGAATGACTCTGATCAGACTGGGCATAAGCCATGTCTGCTCATAGTCTCAGCTGAATAAATATGAAGATACCTTAATCCTTGTTCTGCTGAACCCATATTTATCCTTTTTTTTAAAAAAAACAAAAACACTATTGATCCAGATCAGCTGGCAAAGTTATAGTTCAAAGCAGCAGAACTTAGTTTTGAAAAGAATATTTCAGTAGAATCTGTGCGAACAAAAATTTTAAACTCCTTCATGCATATGTTCAATGTGTCTACATTGTATCGGCAAAGTATAAAATTGCTCCATCAAAAGCGACTTATTAGGGAAAAATTGTCTAAGGTCCCACAGGTGTCATTTAGTCAAAAATTATTTTTTTCTGAATCAAACTCCTTCATGCATATGTTCAATGTGTCTACATTGTATAGGCAAGTATCAAATTGTTCCATCAAAAGCTGTGGTAGGAGTTGATCGGCACATGAAAGCACCATCTATGCATATACAAAAGCCTTATTAGGGAAAAATTGTCTAAGTTCTCACTGCTGTCACAGCTGTCATTTTGTCAAAAATTATTTTTTTCTGAACCAAACTCCTTCATGCATATGTTCAATGTGTTTACATTGCATAGGAAAAGTATCAAAAATTGCTGCATCAAAAGCTGTGGTAGGAGTTGATCGCCCATGAAGGCACCATCTATGCATATACAAACACCCGATTTTGGGAAAAACTGTCTAAGTTCTCACAGCTGTCATTTTGTCAAAAATTATTTTTTCTGAACCAAACTCCTTCATGCATATGTTCAATGTGTCTATATTGTATAGGCAAAGTATCAAATTGTTCCATCAAAAGCTGTGGTAGGAGTTGATCGGCCCGTGTATGGCCTATAATAGCATAAGCATAAAACCCTATATTAAAAGCCATTTAGAACTACAAAGGGAAATAACTCTAATAGAATTGGCCCCTAGCCCTTACTTTTTTGTCAAAAGTATTTGTCTTGCATATATAAACATGTTTGCAAGGTTTGATGAAAATCCAGCAATGACTCTTCAAGATATTAAGGAAACAAAACGTTACGGACGGACGGACAAACAACGTGAAAACAGTATACCCACCACAAACCAAGTTTGCGGGGGGTATAATGACGAAGTTATCAAAATTTAGTTAATTACACACACTTAATCTACGAAGTGTTAAGAAGTTATCCTGCAAATTTTATGAAGTTTTCTCCATTATTCATGGATATATTGTCTTTTGAAACTATACACTGTCTAAACTTTAACACGCAACGTCAAAAACGTCATTACGTTACTAATGACGTCAAAGTAATTTTGTTGATTTGCGGGTTTGCCAGGTGCATGAAAAACAGCTATTTCTTGCTAACATCGTTTTTTTATTACCCGTAGCATGATTGCAATGGAATTCGCAGAAAAGTTGACGCTGATTCAGTTTTGCCTCGAGTTTGCAAGATCTGAAAACAACTGACCATACTTTAAAAGTTCTGATGGTTGCTAAGGTAGTTGTTGCCATGGAATCATATGGCATGATAACGAAGCAGTTTAATCAGAAATAATTGCCAGTTTTATTCTACTATCCACCTGAATAGGTTTTAAGGCAATATCAGCGCCCTAGATAAGCTTTTGGGTCAATTGGGTATTTACGCAACCTGGTTATCCTCAATTGCGTACTTGCAAAAACAATTGCGTATTTTTTATATTTTTAAGCCACGTTTTTGGCAGTGATTACATACGTTTTGTTATTGAATGAAGCCACCGCGAATGTGCCTACATATTTACTCACATTGTCTGCCTGTCTGAGTATCAAACTAGCGGATTTTTGTTGTACGTGAAGCAAATCTCATCGCATTGTTGACATTAGTTGCTCGCATCCATTTCGCAAAGTTTTTCCGCTAAAATACTTGACTGGTGGCGATATTTTATTCATAAAATTGTAATTATACTGGGCGCTCGCTAGTAAAAAAAATCAATACCCGACTGGCATTTTACACTAATGGAAACGAAATGGACCAAATGGTACGCAATGACATCGCATGTAATTGCATACGGATCGACGGAATTGCTTTTCGGTACGCACACATTTAATTTTAATTGCTTTTTTGATAATTTTAATTGCGTATTTACGCAAATACGCTGCTTATCTAGGCTGCTGCAATATATAAACATGTCAAATTTCTTAATTTTTTGTGTTTTTCAAATGAATTTTACATAAAATGTCCTAAATGTCGTTAAGGCTGGTTTTCACAGATCGCGGCTCAATTTTTTTTTGAAAACTATAACCCAACACCATTAGATATGTACACTGGACTGTCCAAAAGTTATTGTATAAACCAGAAGGAAGAATCCGTTAGTATACAAAGGGTTTTCATGTACTGTTAACTGGTTATGCTGAATATTTTTATGTTCTATAAATTCGCATGAACTGGCTTATTTTATACATGTATTTTGTCTTGCAAGTACAGGTAATCTTTTAGTACTTTTAAATCTTGTCATCCTGAATATAATTGTGTACTACACTCCTCCCCAATATTTGTGCTGTTAACCTGCAACATTCCAGTTTTAAGCATGCATTTTCAATCAGATTGGAAAACAGTGTGGATCCTGATCATGTGGAAGCCATCTGATCTGGATCTACAGTGTTTTCTAAAAGGTTATCATAAATCTGTGTTCAGCAGGGCAAAGGTTAACAACCTGCCAGTCATATCTTAGAATGACCTGTGATATTTTGTGAAATTGTGTAGTTTAGAACTATTTAAGGTCCATGCTATATTCTGATATGAGTCGTGACCTGTGATTTCCAACAATGTGGAATTTTGACAAGTGTAGACTCAGATGAGCCTGTGCAGCCCCCTTTTGAGCTTAGAAACTCCAAATTAAGTTCAGTTAGTAGATTAACACTCATAAAATAATAAAGCCACTAGCAAAGGTTCTGATCAGACTGTGCGTATGCCCAGGCTGATCTTAGGGTTTGCTGGTTGCACATACCACATTGTTGGAAATCCTATGCCATGGCTTTGTCTTGCAAGTATCGGTTAATGTTTTAATACTTTTAACTCTTATCATGCTGCATATTTTATGTACTACACTCCTCCCCAATTTTTGTACTGGTAACCTGTAACATTTCAGTGGTAAGCATATATTTTCAATCAAATTGGAAAACAGTGTGGATCCTGATCATAAGGCTTCTTTTGAAGCCATTTGACCTGGATCTACAGTGTTTTCAAATAGGGTATCATTAATCTGGGTTCAGCAGGGCAAAGGTTAACAACCTGTCAGTCATATCTTAGAATGACCTGTGATATTTTGTGAAATTGTATAGTAGGACCATGTTATATTCTGATATGTAAAATGAGAAGCATTAATCATAGGTTTTTTGTTCTGTAAATTGTAAGAAATTAAAGGCCCAGTACATATAATAACTAAACCCTTTTCATTCTAGATACCTGCACACTGGTCCTTTGGCAAATGCTTCAGCATCTCACCAGGCTCTGCTCTGTTTCATCAAACAACTGATCCTTCAGCAACAAACAAATCACTCTATAACTTAATGTTCTTAAAACATATTTACATCTTATGTGCACACTCATACAGGTAAAATGATAGATTACCAGACATCCACAACTGGATATTTGACTCAGTTCATTTAAGATTCTGGTTCTTATCCAACATTCCTAAAGTCACCCTTTAAGAATGTATGCACAGCTATCTAGTGGGGCAAGAAGCCTGGTTTTTCATCCAAGCCTTCATCTACCTCCATACTTTATGTATGCTAGTAGCAATGGCTTTGGTGAAGCTGCATAGATGTGCAGGCTCATTCGAGCATTGACAACTAGCTGATGGAATTACAGTAAAACCTGTGTAAAACGGCCACTCTCAAAAAGACCAAAAATTGTTTTTCAAGACCAATTTTGGCTTAATGCAGGTCAAAAGTATTGCAGAATGCATTCTGCAATTCTTTCAACCTTCATTAAGCTACCATTGGTCTTTAGGATCTTTGTTTTGTCTACTTTTGAGTGGCGGTTTTACACAGGTTTTACTGTATTACCCAAATCCCATTATCTGTTCCAATTACTCCTTTAAGCCAGTGTATGGCAAAACCATAGTGTCCAGTTCATGTTTTTATATCAATATTTAGGCAAAGGGCCAGTTAAGCAAAAAAAAAATTAAGCGTAAAATTGCAATTATTTTCTTATCCATTAGTTTAAACATGTGTTTTGGGTGCTCAAAAGAACCGTCTCATTGAGACGGTTCTTTTGAGCACCCACAACATATGTTTTGGTTGAGAAATAAGAAAAATAGTTTTCAGTTACACACTGTTATCTGGGGGCCTGATTTAGGCAAGCTTCTTACCAGCTTTATCACTAAATTTCAACACATCCATTCGACTACCTGATGAGGGGTGTAAAAGTGCGCTATGGTATTGCAAATATAGTTGACCCTGATCAGACTGTATCTTCAGGAGTCATCTGATCTGAACTGGTTATCATTTCTGTCGGAATAATTTGGGTAAAAACACCATGTCCTAATCTCTCACTCATAGGGGAGATTTACACATTTAAATATTCTGTTACCAGTCACACATTAAAATAATATTATATTACCAAACCTGGTAGCCAGCAAACAAAAACTTTTTAAGTCCATTGATAAATGAGCCATTGAAACTGCATTATAGATTAAGTAACAGAATGCAGTGGAAAAAGCTGTAAGGCTGATTGATCTATACTCAGAGATTCCCAGGACAGTTTTCTACTGCTGCTATTGTGATTTCACTAACCATTTCAAACTCTAAAATATAAGCTCATTGAAGCCATTCCTAATCTACAAAACTATCATTTAAGAATCCTCTACTAACCTGACCAGGGGGGGGGGGGGGGTATAAAACTTTTCATGCTTAACTCAAATGAGCATGAAATTCATCATGCTCATAATTGTTAAAATGCCAACATCTGTTGGCATTTTAACATTTGTGAGCATGATAAATACAACATTTGAGAGTTTGAAGGCAAGAAAGCTTCATTTTTCAGCATTTAAGTTTTCATGAGTAGTTGAAATTTCATGCTCAGTCGAGTTTAGAATGAAAAAAAGTTTATAACCTTGGGGCCTTGTAGCAAATATGGAAGACAGGTTTTCTTGTTGGGAGGTTATTTGGCTAAGACAGATATATGGATGTGCCTAGCCAGTTACTCATTAATATGCTCCTATAGACCCAAGGATGGTGAGGGCTTGTGGCAAACTTATTTTAACCTTGTTGCATTCTCAGAATGACCAAAATTTAGTAATTCTTAATGCAATAGAGTGAAGAGCACCCCTTTTAATCATTTAACTCTTTACCTGCTGGTAGCAACTTTTGTCGTCTGCTGATAACCATTGCTTAAAGTTTGGATCCAGATCAGACCTGACAAAACGTCCGGCCTGATCTGGATCCAACTTGTATGACACCTTGATTACAATCTGAAATAATTTTTCGAAAAAAAAAAATCAGCAGGCGACAAAAAATTATTACCCAGTGTAGAAGAGTAAATCATTTATGACTTTAAGCTTTGTATTGCATGACTAGGTATAATGCTGTGCATATACCCTAGACAGTTGGGTTAATAGCATAATTAAAAGATGTAAGCATGCTACTTTATCACAACTATGCAAGTTTTCATAACTTTGCACTATTGGTCTCAAATGAGATGATAATACTAGATATACACTGACCCAAAATGAAAACTTTACATAGTATTTAAAAGTATATATTTTGATGATAAATTAAGTTCCGGGGTTAATTTTTTCAGTCATCGAATCTTCAATGCCTTATCAATGTCTCTAAAAAAATTTTTGGATGAAAATTATAAATTGCATAATTTTTATGAATAATTCAGTTCAGAGGGGTCAAAATGAAAATTTCTAAAAACAAATAAACCAGTCACACACATTTTCGAAACAAGAAATCACTGACTGCGTGCTTTAAGTTATGTTAAAAAGATCATCAGTAACCAGTGTGACCTTCATTTTTACGAATACTTAGCAGAATACGTCGTCTCATTTAATTTACGTAACGTTGTATGAGCACGTTAGGGATAGGTATGTAATGGTAACAGAGGCGCATATTGGAGTCATTTAACGCATCCATTTGATGTTTTGGCCTGACACTCCGACCCCATTCATCCTTTTCGTGTTCTATGGGGTTCATGACCAGGGATGCCGCAGGCCAAGGCAAGAGGTTGACGTTATTTTTAGCGTGGAATTATGTGGTTATTTACGTATTGTATGAGACCTTGCATTGTCATGCTGGAAAATGCCAGGTCCGTTATTTTGCACGAAATGACTAATTATCTTTTGTGCATGAGCCCAGTAAAGACGAGCAATAATGGTTGCCGTTTAAAACGATTGCGTGGGTGAGTTAACGCGTTAACGTGATAAGGACGTAACGTGGTCACACGTGCGCGACCAGGTCTTGCACGAACTCTGACATACCCAGTTCTGTTGTACGGGTTCATTAGATAATGAACAGTCTGTCTAGAGCAGCAAAAATGATGCGATATATCATTTACCGTAGACCCCGCCTTGAGCACGCCAATAACTTGGTTTCTTTGATCTTTTGAAAGACGTGCCGTCACTAAATGGAAGCGTTTTGTAACAATAAATTAGTTTTGGTTACCAGTACTCAGCTGCAAACGTTTTCTTGTCGGTTTAAAGCTGTAAGTGAACCACATGTTCCTCAGCACGTGCAACCTAATGAACACGTTTTTCAGGCGTTGACGCTTGAATAGACCTAGGATCTGAATAAAAATTGCATAATCGTTATCTGCGACGAAGTCTCGATAAGCATGCGTAAATCTTACAACGACATGTATACTCACAAAACAGTTATTCAAAGACATAAAGTGTAAAGTTTTCATTTTGGGTCAGTGTATATATATATATACTATGAGCAAACTTTGTATGTTTTGACATAATTATGAAGGATAATTAAAAAGAATTTGGAAATTTTCTGTCTTTTCTTTATCTCAATCCCCCTACCCCCCACCCCCCCAAAAAAAAAAAAAAAAAAAACCAAAACAACAATACACACCAGAATTAACTCATATAAGCCTAGCATCCTTTTTGTGGGACATCGGCAAACAGTGCAAAACCAGATCAGACGCCACAAAACGTGGCGTCTGATCAGGCTCTCAAATGTTTGCAAACAGAAGTTTCTTTTAAAATTTGAATACAAATCAAAAATACCACTCAACAACCCTAAAATTGGAAATGGACTCGTCCGTAAGGATGGGAAAATACATTTGGCATAAATGGGTTAAGTAGGTGAGTGATAATGATATAAGCCAACAAATGAGATAGAAATACTTTATTCACATTAAGCAAAACATGCTCATGAGTGACATATATAAAGCATACCGTACATATGACAATACATATATGTACATTCAAATAAAGTGAGTTCAATGTGCCATAATTATATTCATGTTATACAAAATGTGTACACTTGACACCTACTACTTCCTCCGCAACAAGTGCACTAGCCATTATGCAGCAAAATATCAATATCGTCCGCAACATTTGCTATTTTCTAATTTTCTCTCACTGCTTTCAAAATACACGCCTGGCGCCATTGAACCCGATAACTCTATAATGAGATATAGGTACTTGTTGCAAATTGTCCAAAAAGCCTGTGTAAACCCTTATGCTAAAGTATCCAGCAGTATGAGAGTTCTAAATTTTGGTCTGAGTCCTCATCTACATCTATACTTTGTATAAGGGAGCAACATTGTCTCTGGTGAGTATATGCATTTATACAGACTGACGGGACAAAAATTCCACTCGTCCGCTCATAATTACAAGTGAAATCTAGAAAGGACGAGTAATTCTTCCCAAAGCACTCTTCCTTTAGGAGCACTCTTCCTTTAGGAGGAGTGCTTTGGAAAGAATTACTCGAGGAAGTCATATTACATATTACTCCCTTATGTTTTTATTGGATAGGCTTTTAAAGGACAAGTGCATGTGCTTGCAGGACGAGTGGAAATTGTAAGTCACTTGTCCTGCATGACAAGTGCAATATTTAAATATTTTGTCTCCTGACTGGCCTGAGCTTTGGTTGTTCAGCCATGCAATAACCCTCTTGTTGAAGTATCCAGCTGAACTTAGGAGTTCTAAATTTTGGTCCGAGTCCTCACCTACATCCATACTTTGTATAAGGGAGCAATAAAGTCTCTGGTGAGTCTATGCATTTGCGCAGACTGGCCTGAGCTTTGGTACTTTGGCCATGCAATAAGTACCAAAATCTCATGTGTTGGATCATATGAACTCTTTTCAATAAAGTATGTAACATTGACATAGTGCCATTATATGTTGTAGCCAAAAGTTGGCCTTCAGAAAAATGATTGTGCTATTGTAATTCATTCATTCCATATTACAGACACCAGGGAAGACATGTTTTAATGTGAATTTTTAAAATGCTGTTTAAGCAATTCTGACAGATAATATAATCACAAAATTCACTTTTAAGTATTTCTTGATCATAATAAGAGCCACAATGAGACCAAATGGCCCTTTGAGCATATGTAGACAATAAATGCCATGATCAACCTGTGCAGATGTTGTCTTCATAATATACAGTAAAACCTGTGTAAAATGGCCACTCTTAAAAAGACCAAAAATTGGTTTTCAAGACCAATTCTCGCTTAATGCAGGTCAAATGTATTGCAGAATGCTCATCATGCGCAGATCCAGAGTTTTTTTAGAGGGGGTCCAACTTTGCCATCATTGGCCTGCCAGCGAAACGCCATTTAAATGGCCTTTCGCTGGTGGGCCGATAATGGCCCAACAAGGAGTGCTGACTTTGTAGCTTTGTGGTTTTACCAGGGGATCTGGACCAATATTGCTAAGAAACCCTATATTTTTGTGACTCTTCAGGGGGGTGCAGACCCCCTGTCCCCCCACTGGATCAGCACATGCTCATTCTGCAATACTTTGGACCTTCATTAAGCTACCATCTGTCATTAAGATCTTTGTTTTGTCTATTTTTGAGTGGCCGTTTTACACAGGTTTTACTGTACAGAACTATCACAGAACCCTTTGTATACTGATGGGTTCTGCCATCTGATCTGACACAATAAACTTGGGATGGCTCATTGTACGTATCAATCCCTGAGGATTGTTTAGTCTTAGAAAACAGTGCAGACCCTAATGAAATGCTGCATTTTGCAGCATTTCATCTGGGTCTTCACTGTCAAAGTCGGAGTCTTCTCTGTTTGTCAAAGTACCAGCTAACAAATTTTCAGCATGATTTTATTTGTTTTGATTCTTTAAGTCCCAGTCAACAATTTTTCAGTCATGCTGGGATGGGTCTTCCTGGGTTGAACGGTGCTAGTACTAAGCAGAGGATAAGGTGTCTTGCTCAAGGACACAACACAATGTCTCCGGTAAGGCTCCAACCCACAACCCCTCAATCTGGAGTCAAGCACTCTACCACTGAGCCAATGCCCTCCTCATTTCCAGCATAAAAGAGTTAACTTTTTAGCTTAAAAATAAAGGCACAGAGCAAAGTGGCTAATCAGGAAGAGCAAGACTTGACTTGCTAGTTGGCCATTTTCTATTCAGATGTTCGTTGCTGCTTTCATTTAAACTACATCTTATCCTTTGTTATACTTTGATGTGGTCTAACAACCCATGTTCATCTGCTTGATCTAATAAATCACAGAATATTGGAGATTCTACCTGCAAATGAAAAAAGTATAATACAATAAATGGGCTAGCCTATGAGATAACCTTACTTATCACATGATGTCATGTCTGGGAGTGAAATAACACCATGTATTAAAATCTATAAACCACTAGTGGTTTATTTTTTGTAACATTATGTAATGGCGGTTATTACGACTTTGTGTATATATGGCAAAAAATTAACATTTCCTCGCTAAAAACATGATTTTAAAGTAATTTCAGTGTTATATGATAAATAGAATCTAAGCACATAATTGTTTGACACCATTGTCAAATGAACAAAAATCCCTGTTCAGGTTCATCTGCTTTTTGAACATGGGCTTTAACTTGACAATACTTTAAATCAGCTTTGATTTGTTTGCATATTAGACAGAAAAGTGTTGTGGGCCTTAATGATCCTTTGGCTGATGATTTTGTTTGCAGCAATGGCATGGTGAATATTATGATCACTGTGAGAGTTTGCAAGCCAACACCATTTTTATCCCCCGACGAAGTCGGAGGGATATAGTTTTGGCGTTGTCCGTCCGTCCGTCCGTCCGTCCGGAACCATTTCTCAGTACCTATTGGTCAGATTTAATTCATTCTTAATACAAATGATTAGTACCATGGACTCTAGATATCCTATAAGTTTGGTCAAAATCGACCCCTTAACACTTGAGTTATTGCCCTTGTTTAAGTATAGGCAATTATAAGGCAAAACTGTTATTAGCTTTTTTGTGTGATGATCTTCACATTTCATCAAAGCTATAATATTTAACAACTTCTCGCTATAGACCATGATTGCCAAGTGCCTGTAGATAAGAATGGCAGTGTCAAAGTTTTACCCCACCCCCTTTGACCCCACCTAAGGGGTCAAAGGTCAAATATTTAAACTTTGCAATAACTAAGATAATTATTAATATTTTTTGCTGAAATTTTGCATGGAGGCAGAGCAGCAATAGATATGAATCATATCAAACGGGATTTCAGTTTGAAGGCCTGATTCGGAGCCCCTTGGGTGGACTGAGGCCAAAATTGAACTTTTTCAGAATATGGTCATGTTGCATATCAAATTAAAGCTGACAACGCTGGCAGCACTGTGGTAGCAAATATTTTGCCCACAGACACACCCTCGACCCAGGGGGTGGGGTCAAAAGGTCAAACTAAATATTTTTCTGAAAGTAGTCATGTTGCATATCAAATTAAAGCTGACGACGCTGGCAGCAACATGGTAGCAAACATTTTGCCCACAGACACACCCTTGACCCAGGGGGTGGGGTCAAAAGGTCAAACTATATATTTTACTGAAAGTAGTCATGTTGCATATCAAATTAAAGGGAATTGAGCACAGAGCACCATGAAAGCAAGTATGCTGTCATTACACACACCAACGACCCCTGGGGTGGGGTCAAAAGGTCATTCTTTTGTTCTTTTCTAAAAGTGGTCATGTTGCATATCAAAGTAAAAAGGAAGAAGTGTAGACCTACATGCAAGGTAACACTTTGAATTTACACACAATCTTGACCTTTGAGGATAGGTCAGATATTGAAATTGTGCAGATGTAAGTATATTTTTTATTGAACTAAGCACTAAAACATACTTGACAGACGTTTGTTATGATCTGAATGATACTGTAGGTGAACTAAGGATTAGAGAAATGGGATTTATGTTTTGTGATTTACATGTATCTCTCAAATAACCCTTCGTCAAGGGATATAAATTCGTCGAATTTGCCTTGTTATTATAGAGATCCATATATGTAAGAAAAAGGTGTTTGAACACTTGGTCTTGTGTTTAAACAGCTTCCGGGGCCTGGCTTATTTTAATGCTTGAAACAACATGTATGCTCCCTATATTTGATACTAGTGTGGCCACCAAAACCATCTATTCTTTGAGACTGACATAATAGATATAAAAGTATAACACTGTGATTGAGGTAGGCCATAGGAATGGACCATGTTATAAGTGAACTGTTTTATAATGGGATATTTTTACAAAGGAATTATTGGGAAATGTTTTTCCCCCTATAATCCCATGGTAAAAACATTTGGGAGCCATAGCATGACCATGTTGAATCCAAATTCGTGTTATAATGAGGCAATTTTAAAGGGACTGCATTGTACTGAATTTTGTTATGGCATCTATGTTATTAAGATAACCATTATGTTATACCAGTTGCATAAAAAAATAAGAATTTCTGACTTACCCCTAAAATATATTCACAGGCTTTTGGTTCCACTAAATATATTGAAACAGCATGTGGCTGCTGGGGTTTATTTAAACATCTGGAACAGAGAAACAATACTAGCATGAATGAGTTTGTCTTAATGTTCTACAAACAATTAAAGGTAATATGGAGATGGGGGTCTCCTGAATAAAAGGCTGGTGGTTTATTCACTACACTACAGCAGCTCCTACAGTACTAGTGTGACTACATATGAGCCGTGACATGTGATTTCCAACAATGTGGCATTTTGACAAGTGTAGACTCAGACGAGCCTCTGCAGCCTACTTTTAAGCTTAGAAGCTCCAAATGATGATCGGCCAGTAGCTTAACAATTATAGACTACTCAAGCGACTAGCAAAGGCTTTGATCAGACTGCGCGCATGTGCAGGCTGGTCTGAGCCTTTGCTGGTCGCACACACCACATTGTTGGAAATCTCATGCCACGGCTCATATATTTATGCCTTGTTCAACAAACTGTAATTACTCTTTCATTGCTAAATTTCCGATGAGTATTCTCCATTATATCATTGAGGAAGAGTTCACTACTTAATGTAGACAATAAGTAGTGACTTCTTTACATAAAGTAGTAAACCCTTCCTCAATTATATACGGGAGTATGCTTTCATTGTAATTACCATTTGATCTGGGCAATAAATGAATAACTTTGCTTTTTTTCAACTAGTAAAATAGTCTTTAACCAAAGTTATCCAGAGCTCTGCTGCTGAATGGATATACACTATCCTGAAAGCAGAAGTTACATAGTAGGAAACATTTAATTTTGCAAAGTTAGAGTGTATTAATGAAACTTTTAGAGGATACTAAAATAAGTGTGCTTCTAATTTGAGCTGTCTTTTACCCTTAAGGCTTTTTGTACTGATGTCAAGTTTAATTTTGACACAACAAAACAAAACATTGTGTTAGGGTCCTCTCAACAAACAATATTAGTGCAGACCTCCTGAAATGCCATATCTTGTCAATGTATTCATTTATACATTACTGGTCAAAGAAGTGTTCAACTTACTTTAATTTAACTTCAACATATCTCTTTTGGCCTGTAAGATCACAAATATCCCCTTCACTGTAGAACAAAGATAATTGTCTGAAAATAAAATGAAAAGAAAGTTATGTCTTATATAGAAAGTATTTAATTATTCTTCTGCATTACAGTCGAATCTCATTCATTCAAAGTTCTCTTACCAAGAGGTTTTTTTTTACATTGAATTATCATTAGTTTGAGACAAAGACAGTCATTTATAATATAAAATTTACATAGAAATATTATTTACAATATTTCCAATCCAAACATGTGTTCTGGGTGATCAAAGCATATGTTCTGGGTGCTTTAAAGAGATGTTTCTTTAAAGCACCCAGAACATATGTTTGGATAGGAAATTATTAAAGTAGTTCAAAATTACGCCCTATTGCCTGAATCAAGAGCTGATAAAGAAATCCAATGTATCCTTAATTCAAACTCGTGAGTAGTTCAAATTATCAAAAGGTTGAATTATCATGTTTTGGTTGTAGATTTTTATTCCTTAATCCATATAAACCTATCGTCCTTTTTATGGGACTTAAGCAAACAATGCAGACAGAGATCAGACACCACATAATGTGGTGTCTGATCAAAATCTTCTCTGTTTGATTATAGAATGTTATATTAACATTTGGAAGACAATTAAAAATACCACTCAAACCCCTAAAATTGAAAATGGACTCATCCTACTTATAAGGTTAGGCAAAACCATTCGGCATGGATGGACTTAAAATATGTTGGAAACAAAAATGAAAGTCAAGGGAAGAATTGGAGTAGCGTTAGCCATAGATAAGAGAGGGATCTAGATTTTTTGTTTGATTTGATTATGTCCAAGTCAATAACTTTTCAGCTATGTCAGGACAGGTCTTCTCGGGTTTTGTTTGTTTGATTTGATTCTTTACATCCCAGTCAACATTTTTCAGCTATGTCAGGACAGGTCTTCCCTGGTTGAACCAGTACTAAGCAAGGATAAATGTGTCTTGCTCAAGGACACAACGCAGTGATGCTGATGAGGCTCACCCGCAACCCCTTGATCTCGAGACAAGCACTCTACCACTGAGCCACTGCACTCCATAAGGGATCTATATCTATCTAGGGTTAACTGTATATGATCTAGAGCATGACAAAACCAACACATGAGGGAAAGTTCAAAATTTAAAAAATCCTGAGCTTTCGGAATTCATATCTTAAACCTTGCTGTATGCCTACAAAGTTTTAACAATTTCAAGTTTAAATGGTCTATTGCCCAAAGATGAACTGAAAGTAATTAAGAGAAGCTATTAAAATCTGCCTAATTCAGCATTTTGAGGCTGACTTTCCACAGAAAGTCAGCCTCAAAATCCTGAATTCAGGAATAATCTTGAAAACTTTCACCCATGCCAACAAAATGACTTGTGCGCCAAGGGAAGACTCAGATCAGTCTTGGCATCTGCCAAGTCTATTCATAATTTTTTTTTAACGATGGGATTTTACAAAGGAATTACAAGAAAATGACCATAAAATGGTCATTTTCCTATGATTCATTTGTAAAAATATATAACTTGATTCACTTATAACATGACCCATTCCTATGGACCCCTAACATAGATTTATAAAAGGACTGCAAAAATGGTTATTTACTTATAATTCCTTTTTAAAATTGTCCCTTTATAACACAATTCACTTAAAACAGGGTCCATTCCTGTGGACCCCAAACATAGCTTTATAAAGGGACAGCACTTTGCTTATCTGCCCAGTTAGTGCACAGTGGAGGCTTTGATCCGACTTGGTTGATAACTTGATATGTAAGCTGATATGCATTCATGGAACACACAGTTCATTTTTTTATGTGACGCTCAGTTTGGCTATTTTGTGTTAAGTTTGAAGTACGAATCACCAAGTCTTACAGCTGTACCATGCTGTCAGGTGAACTTGTGCACCTAAACATTAATTGATAAAAATGCAAGCCCCACGAGATCAAATGAAATAAAGCCCTGTTTATTTGAACATCTAAGACGTATAAGTACCAAAAAATATTAAGAAAATATTGCAAATTCTTCCTGGAATTCCAACATAAACACACTTGCCACCATGTTTTTCCCAGAGGTCAAATGGCCGATGGACTTGCGCATTTGTGTCATATGACGTCATCACGGAGCTTTCCTCGAAAAATCAGATTAAAAATAATAATTTGAAATGGAATAGAGCTTACAATAAGCTTATTTATCTTCAACTTTTCCACCGGCCTTTAAGATTCCGAGTTAAATGGTGCTCATTTGGCGGGAAGAAACTTGCTCAGTTGGCGGCCCTTGGAATAATTAAATAGTATGGTGTAATATGTCAGCAAGAGGGATTTTAAGATATGTTTTACGTCGAAATATTTTCTCGATATTCTGCGTTTCTGGTGAATGAAAGGAAGTTATTTAGACTAAATTGTTCTCCGCAAACGAATGTAAACAAGTTCTGAAATGCGAGAATGCGCAAGTTCATAGGACTCAACTGTATAATAGTCAAATAATAAACAATTTCTTACTTTCTTTGTCCTTTTGCTTTGGGTTTCTTCCCTGGGTTATTAGCCAACCAATTAAAATGTCTGGCTTTATTCCAGTGTCCCAAATATATTTCTTGGTTCCCATCAGGGCCCTACAATAACAAGTGACACACTACAGAAGAAATTCAGCGTCTTATTTACCTTAAATTTTCTGACACTTGAACAACCTCACAAATTAATCTATGATAAATATGGTACTAAAATGTGAACAGATCTTTTGGAGTGACTGATAAGGTGTTTAAAATGTTTTGTTAAAATGGCAACAGTGTAGACCCTGATCAGACTGCTCTTTAGGAGCAGTCTGATCTGGCTGTACACTGTTTGCTTAGTCCTGTCGGTTAGTTTGTTTTGATGCTTAATGTCTAAGTCTACCATTCTCAGTCATGTTGGGACATTTTCCAGTCTTCCTGGGTTGAACCAGTACTAAGCAGAGGATAAAATGTCATGCTCAATGACACAACACAGTGCCTCTGGTGAGCCTCGAACTATCGAACCATCAATCCCTAGTCTAACACTCTAACAACTGAGCCACTGCACTTCTCTGGCTGATCAGTAGAATTATTACCTAACCGCCTATATAGTACATACGCAGTATTTGTCTATTTTTTGCTTTGTCATGAGTCACTGAACTATTGCCCAAGCAATAGTTTTGGATATTGACTGGGACTATACCATGGCCTGGTTTCCCCCTTCGCTGTTAAAAACACCCAGGCTCTTATCGACTTGCACGACGATGCGCATACAGTTTGTTAATGAAAGGAGACGTTATGCAACAATGGTGTAAGTGAGGCATGGTTTGGCAACTTTAAACACTCATAACTTCGTTGTTTATGGTCGGAAACATAAAGTGTGGGTACTTGTTTTCTTAGTTAGAACGAGTGGAAGGTTTTGAGACCAAAATTGAGCATATTTGGTGAAATTTTCAGTTTTGCAACAAAACCACACTCCATTCAAGGAACGCTGCTAAGTATTTCATCAAATGGGTTGGGTAATAAAACAGTTATTTCATGCCTGTATGTAGTATAGTCAAACTATTACCCCTCGGTACCGTGGACAACCTGATGCACTAGCGCATCAGGTCGTCCACGGCACCTCAAGGTAATAGTTTGACTATACTAAACACAGGCATGAAATAACTGTATACTAGAAAGGTCACCTTATAATAGAAATCAACTCTGGATATACACTCAGTGAACATAAGTGAATTCCCAAAATGTCAAAAAATAAGTACATTTAAAATTGGTATAATTTCAAATCAAGAAATGCAATCTGAAATTAATAACATATCACGATTTGCTTTTTTTCAACTTAAGAATGCTAAATTATTATAGAAATAATATCACCTAGAGTTCGTGGATGTTATTCTTTTCGACCAACCCTGATTTCTGAAACAGTTTAAAAATTTGATGTGGGTTCTAAACTTCTTCCGTTTTTACATGACTAGAGATATTTCTTATTTTCTATATATTTTTTGTGATAATGGTGCAAATATGTTATAATCGTGAGGTGTGAACAAGATGTGTTATTATCTTTTTATTTATTCGCCGTCATATTATGGGTGGGTGGGGTATTTGTACCCCTGACCCAAAAATCTAAATTATTGTATGAATCCACTTGGTAACTTCGCAACAACTATCAGTCTTTCTAGGGTCTATATATGAGTGTTTGAAGCAATTAGTCTTTATATGTTTCAGTCTTTCAAATGGAAAAGACAGCACCCAGCGATACCTACCCCATTGGCCAATTTTTTTCTTTACGAGGGGGTACCCAAACTTTCATAAGAAATCATAGCATAGTTCTTCTTAAAAAAATAAATGTTCGTAAAAATGTAACCCCAAATGGTACTTTCAACTGATAATAATTATTACACATATATTATATTACTGGTTATGCTGCTTGTGGCACCAATATCAGGACTGTCAGTGAAAATTAGCAGATTTTCTTAGGACCCAACCATAGCTTATATCCATCAACATTTATTAAAAAAATATTAGTTTCAAATAGAACACTGTTATGATACCTCGCAAAACATACATACCCCATATCCCTGCATTTGTTTATTTAGTTTGTTTTTACAGCCAAAGTATACTGCCGTCGGATCATTTTCATGGCAATATTTTCCGTCCAGTTCTCTGCTCTGCATTATTTTATTTTCAGTGTCTATACTAATTTGAACTTTAACAGAATGTTATCCAGTACATTTCAAATATTTCTGCAAATTTTCAATAAAAAATATTACAATCTGTCATTTTACAGCAATTTTTCAACACCTGCTATCTTTTTGGAAGAAATGGAGCCAACATTTGATACACTATATCTCCATAGCAACAGATGGTGACATCATACAATTTGGTGATGACGTAAACATATACCCTGTATATTTATCCAGGGCAATTATCATTTGTGGAAATTGTCTTAATTGGCTAGAAAAGACCATTGTTTCAGACCATATTTTTTGTCAATTTCTTGTAAGCTGATTTAGAAACTCACTTATGGCCACTGAGTGTAGCTGTAATTTCTAAGATCAACTGTAACTAGACAAAAATCTATTTTAATTTCACTTTGTACAGTCAAATGTCTTATTGAACACCTATAATAAGCAACCATCTGTCTTAAGTGTTGTAACTTCATATTCAGCAAATTTCTCAACAAATTTGCCGCAAAATTAATTATGCAAACACCTGCCATTAGAGGTATGTACGATGTGCTTCTGTTAAATACCCAACCAACACCTAGGTTCCATTTGACATGGCTTGGGTCATGGATTAAAGTCTCATCCGACAGACTGGAGAAGCCAGGATCAAACCTGTGACCCCTGCTTTACAAGGTGAATGGTTTATCCACTACACCACACCACAGTACACCTGGCTCCTGCTTTTAGAGTTTATTTTCATATTCAAATATTTTCTCTACAAACAGTAAAACTTACCTTCAAAAGTTTTTTATGCAAGCACCTGTCTTTAGAATTCATATACAATAAACCCTGTGTAAAACGGCCACTCTCAAAAAGACGAAAAAAATTGGTTTTTAAGACCAATTATCGCTTAATGCAGGTCAAATGTTTTGCAGAATGCTCCAAGGGGAGCATTCTGCAATACTTTTGACCTTCATTAAGCTACCATTTGTCATTAATTTTGTCTATTTTTGAGTGGCTGTTTTACACAGGTTTTGCTGTATTCAAATAGTTTCTCTACAGACTAGCCTTTAAATATTCATTTTAATAAAAACTGTCTTAGTAAAGCCAGTTTTGTTTATACTTTAGGTGAAACAATAGGAAAGTTATGAATGTCAATTTTAATTAAGTTAAAAATACTGGAAATATTCACCAAAAGGCTTGTAAATGTCATAAACAAGTGCAGAGCCATTGATGGCAGCAAAATGTTTTCTAATCAGCTTCTACTGATCAGGGAGCGCAGTGACTCAGTGGTAGAGTGCTTGACTCGAGACCGAGGGGCTGCGGGTTCGAGCCTCACCGGGGTCACTGCGTTGTGTCCTTACGCAAGAACATTAATCCTAGCTTAGTAGTGGTTCAACCCAGGAAGACCTGTCCCTTTGAATATAACTGAAAGATTGTTGATGGGAAGTAAAGAATAAAATCTAACAAAATAACAAAGCTTCTACTGATCTTGTATAGCAACAAACATAGGTTTAGATAAACAAAATTTTTGAGCATAAAATTGTAAATATTTTCTTACTCATCAGTTTTAGCATATGTTTTGGGTGATCAAAAGAACCGTCTCATTGAACCGGTTCTTTTGAGTACCCACAACATATGTTTTGGTTGAGAAATAAGAAAATTATTTTTTTTGTTACACACTCTTAACTGAAGGCCTGACAAAGACAAATAAATCTTAACAAAAGGGCTAAAGGAAACTTCCAGAATTAAAAAATCTTCAGATGAGAGAAATAAAAGTATTTTACAGCATATTTACCGAATGATATTGTTTGGCATATTTTCCATAACAGAATTCATGTTTCCACCAGCCGCCACCCTGAAACAGACATGATTAAACCCTTTAAGTTGCCTGCTTTTGTCATCTGCTGAAATATTTTGGAAGCTTCTTGGCCAAACAGTGATCTGGGTCCACAATGTTTGCCTCTGTATTTACAATTGTCAGTTATGTTAGAAAATATATGCAGCAGATGACTTCAGCAGACGTAATTTTCAGATTTGTTTTTTTTGCTTACCTTGTTTGGACCAACTTTCAATTCTCATCAGGCCCCGAGGTTATAAAACTTTTTTCATGCTCAACTCAACTGAGCATGCTTATCCTGCTCATAAATGTTAAAATGCCAACAATTGTTGGCATTTTAACATTTATTAGCATGATAAATACAACATGTGAGAGACTTATAGCAAGAAACTTCTTTATTTGTCGGTATAGGGGCAGTTGAAATTTTGTGCTCAGTTGAGTTGAGCATGAAAAAGTTTCATAACCTCGAGGCAAGGGCCTTCCCTGCTGTTCTTACTCCAAAGTGTGGATAAAGTACGGTAAATGTTCTAAAGTTGCTTTCCAAAAAAGCAGACAAACAGTGCAGACCCAGATCAGACTGCTTCTGTAGAAGCAGTTAATTCAGGGTCTTCTTTGCTATTCTGACAAGAATTTTGTGAGTTCCAGTCCTGAAAACCAACATTTATTTAAGAACAGAAGAGAAGTGTTCGAAATTTTAGAATATTGACCATAGGTGAGGCTTTACTGGAACATTTAAACATCATGTCTCACTGAATATATGCACAGTAAGCCTCGCATTTTACCTCTTTTTCACATCTGTTTTAATAAATCAATAATACAGGAGCACAAATGTTAGATTCTATTTATCATATGACATTAGAATTCCATTAAAATCATTTTTTTGGCATGAAAACATTATTTCATTAAGTATGAAATGTTAATATGGACCCAATTACTATCTATTTTAATACAATTAAAAACAGTAAAACCTCGATAATTCAAACTGAGATAGTAAGAAGTACCAAGTACCTGCTTACTTGAATTGAATTTGTAATACTGGTTTTATTTTGGAACTTTCTTCACTATTTCCTTTCAAAATATATGACCCTTTCCTTCATGAATATTCATGCTAGGCTCCACCCACTATATACAGTAAAACCTGTGTAAAATGGCCACTCAAAAATAGACAAAATAAAGGTCTTAATGACACCTGGCAGCTTAATGAAGGACAAAAGTATTGCAGAATGCTCCCTTTTGACCTGCATTATGTAATAATCCGTCTTGAAAACCATTTTTGGTCTTTTTGAGAGTGGCCGTTTTACACAGGTTTTACTGTATATAAACTTTCATGTTGGTACATAGAACAAAGAAATTATTTGTCAGGTCCACTTGTGTAGGATCAGATATATCATATTTCAAAAGCAAACAGAGAAGACCCTGATCAGGCAGCTCTGACAAGAGCTGCCTGTCAGAGCTGCCTGATCTGGGTCTGCTCTGGTTGCAAAAGCGTTAAAAGGCTTCTATATGAGGTAAAGGGTTAAAAGAAACCTCTCATTGTAAAAGGGTGAAATTCAAATAAGCTGACAATTTTTTTAAGTTTGTTGAAATTATTATTTCATTACCCCATGCAGGCAGTAATCTCCAGTCAAGAACTCCCTCAAAAGCTGCTTATCTGCCGTAATCCCTATAGTTGTGTCCGGTTTGGGTGTTGGTTTTTTATGATGTTTCGGCTCAGGTGTGGTCTGTTTCGGAGGTCTTTGTAAGGACACATGTATATCATCATCTTCATCATCATCAAAGCCATCAAATTCTGTCTCGGCTACTACTTGTATGTCCTCCTGAAGGAGATGAATAGAATTTTGAGTGTAAAATTGAGAATAATTTTAACATTTGTTGTGGTGCTCATAGAACCGTCTCATTGAGATGGTTTTTGAGTACCCACAACATATGTTTTGGCTGATAAATTTATAAGAAAATCTGGCCCCCAGATAAGAGTGCGTAAATGAAAATTATTTTTATTATTTCTCAACAAAAGCATATACTGACTGACAAAAGAAACGCTACATACTTCCTGATTTTGCAGCACTTATGAAAAGCTATAAACACGCTATATTTATAAGTAAAATTTGAAGTCTAGAGTCCAGGTCATGTTTAGCATTGTTATATTTGCAATTTAACTATGATGTTTGACGTTATGAATTCATTTGCTAAAAAGAAGTTTTACAGCCACCACACCTGACAGGTGATCATTATGATGGTAAAAAACGCAGCAGGTTTAGTGAGTGATGCAAAGTTTAAGAAAAACACCGTATCATTACATGAAATTCTGCCAACCCATGTCTATGCCAAATTCAAAATTGACTGAAATGGACATTTTTTTATTTTTCATGAATACCTTAAAATGGCGAGGGATAAATGGATTAAACTGTACATGGCTGTTGTTATCAACATGTGTAAGCAATATCTGTCTTGTAATGTAAAATGGCAACATTCGTTTTGATGTTATTGAAGATGTTAATGTCAAACTTCACATACCATCTGCATGTCAAAATCAAATTGTAGGCAATGCAAATTTGTGTCAAAACGCATGGTTTATGATCATCTTTATTTGCCATGATTATTGTCTCTTCCAGAAAACCATATCACGTGCATGTCTTATTGAATTCTTTACAAAAACTAAGGAAAAACGACGTCAGTTTTCAGAATTTGATTTCCACCATTAAATTGTCTTGGACAGAAAGTTTCGAGGTACAAGATGAACATGTCATTAAAAGTAAAATAAATTGTATTTCCATTTATTACCTCATGTATAATCATTTATATAACATGGCTTTGAATTTAGATGTAGCGTTTCTTTTGTCAGTCAGTATATGTTGTGGGTACTCAAAAGAACTCAATAAGACAGTTCTTTTGAGCAACCAAAACACATGTTTAAACTGATGGATAAGAAAATAATCACAATTTTACGCTAATTTTTTTTGCATGACTAGCCCTATGGAAAATTAATTTTTATTATGCACTCTTATCCACGGCCACCAATCCATCTCCTTCATCGCATATACCAGTTGAATTAAACTTTCTGTTTCATAATTTTGAGAGTAAACTTTAGAAATCGGGCAATGCTATTCGATGAGACACTCATTAAACTTTTCAACACTGATATTGGTTTTAAGAGGATATTCTGCTTGACATCTTAAACTGTTTTGTAATGAAGAAAAATTACATTTTTTCAATTCAACACATATTCTAGAATCAGTTTATGTGCCAGGGCCACTATTTCAGATATGTCAAAGGTAAACACCAAGGCCATCGAATAGCATTTTCGGATTTCTAAAATTTTGTATTGTTTAGAGAAAATAACGATTTTGCCATATTTATGGTCCATCTCATTCATAGGAAACTGGTCCCTCTTCTTCATAACACAGTATTGATTTTATGCGATGAAGGAGAGGGTTGGTGGCCGTGTTATCTAGAGGCCTGATCATATTAGAAATAGCTTGTACAAGGAATGTATTTTTCCCCAAGATACAGAGGCACGTCACAGGTATGTCATAATTTTGAAACTCCCATTTCCATCTTTCCTCTTTATTTCATTGTATGCAAAAGGCTACAGCGTTCATGGTAAAAGTGAAGGGTCTGGGATATGAATGGTTTCCAAGATATTAAGCCTTTTATTTAGTGAAGGGGGTATGGCTTGCTTGGGCACGCCCCATGAAACTTCCCGGCCCAGGGGGGATACTTTGATATTTTTATACATACGTAGGCTTGGGCCATTTTTTGGAGTTCATAATTTTGAATTTCAATAATTTTGGGGGTTTTCAGAAAAAAGAATATTTTGGGGGGTATGAAGATTTTGTGGATATTTTTTGGGGGTCAACACAAAATTGGACTATATTTAGGGGTCATTTCTATGCATTTTAGGGTCTTTTCTTAAGGCCAAGGTACAAAATGGGGGATGTTTTTGGGGGTTATTAAAATTTCAAATATTTTTTGGGGGTGCTTGAAATTCCTGATATTTTTGGGGGGTGTACGGTAGATGCTGGGCTTGAGCCTACATATGGAAAAAAATGACAGTGTCCCCCAGGGCTTCCCGGTCTGTGATATTGAATGTGTGTATATGAATGTATATGGTTTAGGGTTTGGGATCAGAATGGTTTCTGAGATATGAAGACTTTAAGAATTGGTTGGGCCTGGGCGTGCCTCCAGGTCACCCCCTGAGTCCGTGATTTCAAATTTTGTTGCAGAACAATATATCAATATTATATCATATCAAAAAATTTCAGAACAATCCCTTCAGTGGTTAGTGAGAAAGAGTCCGGACAAAATTTGGACTGTTTTGGGCACGCCCATGGGCCAGCCATAGAGTCCGACAGTTTGAATTTTAAAACCCTATTGCACAACATCACATTCAAATCTACCATGTCCCCAAATTTCAGAACAAACCATCCAGTGTTTACAGAGATTTAGACCCGACAAATTTTGTCTGTTTTGGGCCCAGCCCTCGGACAGCATAAGAGTCCTGCATTTTGAATTTTAAAACCCTATTGCACAACTTCAAATCCATATCTACCATATCCCCAAATTTCAGAACAATCCATCCAGTGATTACCAAAATCTCGGTGGGACAAAATTTTGGCAGAAATAAGAAGAGGTAGAAGAAGGAGCAAAAGCAATAAATCTGCCCACTTCGTTTGGGAGACTTAAATACCCAGCTTGCAAAGAGTTAAACAAAGGTCAACTTAGGATCACCATTCATGCATTTTGGTAGGGCCTAAATCCCAATGCTAAATACACAGGTTTAGATAAACAAAACTTTTCAGTGTAAAATTGTAAATTTTTTCTTACCCATAATTTTTAGCATATGTTTTGAGTGCTCAAAAGAACCGTCTCAATGAGATGGTTCTTTTGAGTACCACCCACAACATATGTTTTGGTTGAGAAATAAGAAAATTATTTTTCTGTTACGCACTCTTAACTTAAGTCTTGTACATACCAAGACCCAAGGTCATTGACCTTTTGGTTCCAGAGAAGATTTTTTAAGGGTTTTTTTTTACCTAAAGTGGGTGTGGTGGCCATTTTGGTCATGACTTGTGACCACAGACATTTGTTTGTTTGATTTGATTCTTCACATCCCAGTCAGCAATTTTTCAGTTATGTGGGGACGGGTCTTCCTGGGTTGAACCAGTACTAAGCTAGAATAAATGTGTCTTGCTCAAGGATACAACTCAGTGACACCAGTGAGGCTCAAACCAGCAACCCCTCGGTCAAGCACTGAACCACTGCACTCCCTACCACAGACATTTGTGAAAAATCTCAGTCCCCCACCCTAGGAAGTCTCCATATGAAATTTGAGTTGAACTGGCTCAGTGGTTTCAGAGAAGATGTTTGAAAACGTCGACAGACGAACGTCGGATGAACAACGAAGGCATTGGTAAACTAATAGTTCACCTATGAGCCTTCGGCCCAGGTGAACTTACAAACAAATCTTATTAATCACTCACCTTTTTTGGAATAAGGACTTCAGTTTCCATTTGCTGTAGGTGAAGTGGTCTCCATGGTGATTCACCAACAGAGTGACATTTGATCTGATTTACTGGTGGATCTTTTGGTCTGCAAAAACAATTATTTTTTGTAGTCTGCTGAATTTTTTAAAAACCAACCTTTTCGAATAACTCTTTTGGAAATACCATCAGAGTGTTTAAAGGTTTGGATCCAGAGCTGGCCTGACATTTTGTCGAGCCAGATCTGGGTCCAAACTGTTTGCAAAAATTATCAGTAGACGACAGTAGTAGGTAAAGAGTAAAATCATACGGACATAACTGTATTTCTTTTAAATTAGCATTTTCTCTACCCAAAATCTAGATTCCTTTTAACCCATAAAGCACAACCTATAATTTGCAGATGACAATTTCAAATTTTGCCGCTTTTTCAAATATAATAAATAAGGCATGATATTACACGAAATATCATACCTAATTACAATGTTTTTTCATAAATTAAAAAAGATGTAGCAAAAGTTGTCGTCTGTTGCAGTCGTGATTGGCGCATTAAGGGGGGTAACCCCATAATCTTGATTCTTAGTATAATATGGGCCTTGATTCAAGAAAACCTGAATAATCCTGTCTTCGGGGTTTCTGACCAAATAAGGAGGCCCTAGAAGGGAAGGTCCCAGTATCCCATACCCCTTTAATTATTTTGAAAAATATCCCATATCCCTAAAATAAATATGGCAAATATCCCAAAAATTCAGGTAGCATTGTATCCCCATATCCCTAAAATTGATCCAAATATCCTGTATCCCTTTAAATATTTACAAATATATCCCATATCCCTTTAAGATTTTGGCCATTATCTCTGTATCCCTAAAAACCCTTCCAGGGCCTCAATAAGACATAATCCAGTCTGCTGAGCTACAGAGTCTAGCTAGAATAATGAAGTTTTGCATGGAGCAAGGTCAACAACTGCTATACTTTCCATACAGTGAATAAGAAAGGCATAGATCAGGCTGAGTGGATGGGCAGGCTGGTCTGCACCATTGTTGTTCTCATGCAGCAAAGTCAGGTTTCTCGCATCAAGGCCCATATAAAACAGGTCAAGATTTCTGGATTTGTTTAAGCTTTGGACAACTACATGTCGTTATAAACATTTACAACATATGAAAAGAGAATTTTGGGTCTAGGGGGGAAAGCATCTAAAAACAAACTGAAAGACACCAGATTAATCTTTCCAATGACAAATGGCACAATTTTAGGTGTATTACGTATGCATGCGCAGAAGGAATACTGTAAGGGAAGGGCACTTATATCCTTAACTCTTTAGCACTTTTATTTTTTTAAAACTAGCAATGCATTTACTCAAAGTCTGGTCTAAATGACACCCAGTATAAAGACATAAAATGCAGGGTGGAAGTAAAAAGTGCACATTTTCACGGTATTGTAAATTGCTTTGAAAAGTATTTTGTTGCTTACTATGCATATTTTACTGCCGAACTATTTCAATATTAAAAACATTAGGGCAATTTGAAAATTTGGTGTCTTTAATCATGTCAACTAGGGAAAATATACGCCTTATCGCTAGAACTCCTTTAATGATAAACTGTGATGAGAAGATAATATCCACTGGACCCAGACACTGACTTGATATCCTCAGTTCTTTTTCCTGTAATTTTCATAAATGTGAAGCAAAATTTGATGTTCACCTGAAGTTTTCAGTAAATATTGTTCTTCTGACAAGTCAACTTACTTAGGCCGCTAGTTAAGTGTGTATTCCAAAATTAATTTTCATATTTCTCAACCAAAAGATACTCAAAAGAGCATCTCAATGAGATGGTTCTTTTGAGGTACCCGAAACAAATGTTAAAACTGATGAGTAAAAAATATTCACATTTTTACGCTCAAAATTGTTCTTAATCTCGACCTATGGCTTACTATGAGTATTAGTGCAGAGAACCAGGCCCTGAGGTTATAAACCTATTTTCATGCTCAACTCAACTGAGCATGAAATTTATCCTGCTTATAAATGTTAAAATGCCAACAATTGTTCACAACAAGCAACTTACTTAAACTGAGGATGACTGCAGAGAACTGATGTCATCACAATGATGTCATACTCACAACAAGCACCTTACTTAAACTGAGGATGACTGCAGAGAACTGATGTCATCACAATGATGTCATATTTACAACAAGCAACTTACTTAAACTGAGGCTGACTGCAGAGAACTGATGTCAACACAATGATGTCATATTCACAAGCAAAAACTTACTTAAACTGAGGAGGACTGCAGAGAACTGATGTCAACACGATGATGTCATATTCACAAGTAGAACTTTAAACTGAGGATGACTGCAGAGAACTCATGTCATCACAATGATATCATATTCACAAGTAGAAACCTACTTAAACTGAGGATGACTGCAGAGAACTGATGTCATCACAATGATGTCATATTCACAACAAGCAACTTACTTAAACTGAGGATGACTGCAGAGAACTGATGTCAACACAATGATTTCATATTCACAAGTAGAAACTTACTTAAACTGAGGAAGACTGCAGAGAACTGATGTCAACACAATGATATCATATTCACAAGTAGAAACCTACTTAAACTGAGGATGACTGCAGAGAACTGATGTCAACACAATGATGTCATATTCACAAGCAGAAAGCTACTTAAACTGAGGATGACTGCAGAGAACTTTTGATTTGATTCTTTACCTCCCATCAACAATCTTTCAGTTATATAGGGACGGTTCTTCCTGGGTTGAACCAGTTCTAAGCTAGGATAAATGTGTCTTGCTCAAGGACCACAACGCAGTGACGCCGGTGAGGCTCGAACCCGCGGCCCTTCGGTCTCGAGTCAAGCACTTTACCACTGAGCCACTGCGCTCCCTACTGCAGAGAACTGATGTCAACACAATGATGTCGTATTTACAAGCAGAAGCATACATAAACTGAGGATGACTGCAGAGAAATGATGTCAACACAATGATGTCATATTTACAAGTAGAAACATTCTTAAACTGAGGATGACTGCAGAGAACTGATGTCAACACAATGATGTCATATTCACAAGCAGAAACTACTTAAACTGAGGATGACTAGAGGGAACTGATATCATCACAATGATGTCATATTCACAAGTAGAAACCTACTTAAACTGAGGATGACCGCAGAGAACTGATGTCAACACAATGATGTCATATTCACAAGTAGAAACATACTTAAACTGAGGATGACTGCAGAGAACTGATGTCATCACAATGCTATCATATTCACAAGTAGAAACCTACTTAAACTGAGGATGACTGCAGAGAACTGATGTCAACACAATGATGTCATATTCACAAGTAGAAACTTACTTAAACTGAGGATGATTGCAGAAAACTGATGTCATCACAATGTCATATTCACAAGCAGAAACTACTGAAACTGAGGATGACTGCAGAGAACTGATGTCAACACAATGATGTCATAATTACAAGCAGAAACATACTTAAACTGAGGATGACTGCAGAGAACTGATGTCAACACGATGATGTCATTTTCACAAGTAGAGATTTACTTAAACTGAGGATGACTGTAGAGAACTGATGTCAACACAATGATGTCATATTCACAAGTAGAGACTTACTTAAACTGAGGATGACTACTGAGAACCGATGTCAACACAATGATGTCATATTCACAAGTAGAGACTTACTTAAACTGAGGAGGACTGCAGAGAACTGATGTCAACACAATGATGTCATGTTCACAAGTAGAAACTTAAACTGAGGATGACTGCAGAGAACTGATGTCAACACAACAATGTCATATTCACAAGCAGAAACTTACTTAAACTGATGACTGCAGAGAACTGATGTCAACACAACAATTTCATATTCACAAGCAGAAACTTACTTAAACTGATGACCGCAGAGAACTGATGTCAACACAACAATGTCATATTTACAAGCAGAAACTTACTTAAACTGAGGATGACTGCAGAGAACTGATGTCAACACAATGATGTCATATTCACAAGTAGAGACCTCTTTGAGCAGGTATATCTCTCCTCTACCATCTGGCTGACAAATATACATCACACGACTTTTCCTCGGTTTACCGTTCAGATCACAAAGTGTGCCATCAGTCATGTTGATAGAGACGTAGGGGAGCTCTAAACCATCGACTTTCAATACTGGAATATGCTGAAACAAACAAACAGGAGATTTTGATACTTATTGCACATGTGAGCAACAAAGGCTCAGACGAGACTGCGCAAGCCCGCAGTCTCACAACAGCCTTTATCTATAATGCAGGTACATAATTTTCTCTTTGTACAAACTATTAAAAATTATTTTTTGAAAAAAATACCACTGTACTAACTAATAAAATGAAATCCCGATGATAGCTAAAAGCATGCAGGGCAATTATGATTTATGTGCTAACTTGCTAAATCCCCTTTTGTGCGCCAAGGTTACCATGTGCTACCCGAATCTTAAAACAACATCAACACTTATAGCTGCATTTTTGATCTAAAATTCATGCTGTCCTTGAGCCTGAGACTCTATCCTTTTGTCTGTGGCTGATTATATTAGCAGAAAGTTTGGGTCCAGATCTGGCCCGTCAAAATGTTTAATGTTGTTGTTTTAGCGCTGATAAGACTGTGTGGTCCACAGGCTGATCGACAACTTTGTTGGTCGCAAGCAAAAAAGTCGGGCACATACATCTACAGACGTGGGGTTCAGAGAGCAAATATTCTGAGATGTCGTGATCATCTCAAGGTCTTTACTGTTTTCAAATACAAGGCCACCTAGTGGAGCTATTACCCTTAATTAAGGCATGCACCTACATCCATATTCCTTCTATGTGTATGTGGGCGATTAGCAGTTAAGGCAGTTGCAATTTTCCGCAGATGCGCGGGCTCATCTGAGCCTTCCCTGCTTGCAGATGCGATGGGTACCATAATCTCATGAACTTGCTCATTTCGTGAAAATACCAATGTTGATATTAAATACATTATGATGCAGAATGGTGCTACAATCAATTTATTTCTTGGTCTCTACGTACATTATCTCGGTAATGCAGCACTCTTAGGACCTTCCATATGCAGTTTCATGAAGGCTAAACAGACACACAGCAATCGGCATAACAGTTTGTTAAACTGTTCCATTTTGAGGGATTTAATTTTGAATAAGTCGATATGATAGGAATAGCAATTACTACATGTACTTAGAAAACCACCAAATTTGTCAAGTATCTTAAACACAACGTATGTACATGTCTAGAAATTATTTAGCCTGAGACTCCATCCACTTCAAACTTTATGTTGTGAGTGAGCAGCGAAACCTTACGAGATTGCGCAAATGCACATACTCTCCTGAGCCTTCGTTGATCACATCTGTCATAAGAATTAGCAGGGCATGGTGCCAGCTCATATGGGGCTCTGCGTATGTTGGTTTCATGCTCAGTTCCGAGCTGTGTTCAAGAAAGATCACAAGCATAGCAGTGTCCTCCATGTCACATGTTATTTGGGCGCTTTTGATTCGAGAAACTATAAATTTGGGGATAAAATTTGAATTAGATCCTAGCCCTTGCTCCCTCCTAGACACACATATCGTATAAAAAAGAAATACACATTATTATAATAGTAACTTGATCTGGCGTACTGTATCACGTCGAGAAGATGAGGTCATACCATCGGATAACCGGAGACGCGAAGGGTCGAGGGTGATCCAATGGTATGGCCTCATCCACGAGACGTGATACTGTACGCCAGATCAAGTCACTTTTATAATAATATGTTTATTATATACCTTTTTCTGATATTATTTTGATTTTATAAATTGTTTTAGTCTTTAATACAGAAAAATTGCGGGAACGTTTGCCATTACGTTTTGTCACGTCATATTCACATCAGATATGACGTTACGACATCATGTTTTCCGTCTCTGGTTCCATGCTTGAAATTTACTTTACGTAACGTCGCTGCAAAAGCAGGTAACCGACGTTAGCCTTGTTTTAAAGGATAGTGATATGGATTCAGAAAACCTCAGTTCTTTGATCAGGCTTTCTGTATCAGATGGCCAGAAAACAGACAGCTCTAAAGTTGTATCATTTATAGGTATATTATAATATGTCAATACCAGATCTGGTTTCTTCTGTTCCGTAGACTCTGCTGACTCTTTTTCTTCATGTTCTTTAGTTCCATCAGTGGTTCCTGCTAAAACAATAAAATATTCAGTATATTCAATAAACACACCGGATAGGCAGCAATTGAAAATGTTAATACTATCGATGAAAGTAGATCTAAGATAGTAAGAAACAGTTTTTGATTGCCATTTGATGCTGTGATCTGCATTCATCGATCTTTCAGAGCGTTTTTGATTGCAGCCTATCTGGTATGTTCAAAGGAGCGTATTTTACAGGGTTCCCACAGAAATTCAAAAACACAATTCCATGATTTTTCCATGATTTTCCATGATCAATAATGTAATTTCCATGACTTTTTAATGCATGGCCTCCAACCTTTCCTTTTAACGGCATCGTCACCACGCTGAGATAAATGTGGAATGCAGCAACAGTAAAGTATTTAAATAAGCATGCTTGTAGACCATGCATGCATTTTGAAATAATTAATACTTAAAACCACCAGTAGCCAGAAAACTAGCTGTCAGACACACAAGTTTTGTGTGTCTGACAGCTAGTTTTCTGGCGACTGGTGGTTTCGTCAAGTTATTTCATAAAATTCCATGACTTTTCCATGATTATTCATGTTTTTTCAAATTCCATGATTTTTCCATGCATGGAACTTTTTTTGGTGATTTTCCAGGTTTAACATGATTTCCAGAGCTTGTGGGAACCCTGATTTTATGGTAAATGAAATATTTTGGTCATTTCTCCATAAAACATTAGCGATGATATCTTAACTTGCAGTTGATGTCATTGAGCGGGCTTGAATGGCAATGAAGCCCTCTGCTGCCATGTATTAATGGGAATGAAGTCTGCGGCCAGCGATTGTTCAACGATCAGCCGCATTATGACACGTCAAATTTAGATGAAATGTACAACTGTCAGCGATTGAACACATCAAGTTTCTGTAGTAAACACTTATAAGGTATATAACATTGCTTGATATTTCATGTTGATCATATGCTGAATCAATAAACCGACCTTGAAAAAAGAAAAAAAAATCCATACCAGAAAGGGTTCTTTGTAATTTTCATCCATGCAGACACACCTTATCCCACATACCTTTATCTGACATGTGAGCACAGACTAAAAATGAATACCATCACATGTTGAAGTATTTCCTGTGTTGAACCGGTACCTGTACTAAGGTGAGGATATGGTGTCCTGTTCAAGGACATGGTGCAGTGGTTGTACCTCTGGTGGGGCTCTCTGGTGGGGCTCAAACCAGGAACCTCTTGAACTCAAGTCCCACACTCTACCACCGAGATGACAGAGCCACTGGGTTCCTCAATCTTTCACTTGTGTGTGTGTGAAGGTTAGACAGAAAAGTCTATCCCCGAGGATCACCGTTTGTCATCGCGCAGCAAGTCCCATGATGCCAAACATAGGTCTTTATGACAGATTCTTCCATCTACCTGTGATTGGTTTTTATACCCTGATATTCCCCTTAAGTGTATGAGCCCTGATATTCCATTGAAATACATGCCTTTAGTTAAGAGTTTGTACCAAAAAAAAATTTTCTTATTTCTCAACCAAAAACATATTTTGTGGGTACTCAAAAGAACCATCTCAATGAGACGGTTCTTTTGAGCACCCAAAACATACGTTAAAACTCAGGGGTAAGAAAATATTTACAATTTTATGCTCAAAGATTTTGTTTATCTATACCTATGGAAGTGTATGAATCCTATTTTACCTGATTCCTTCTTCTTCTCTTTTACTTTCCCAAGAAAATACTCCTGCATCTTAGGCTTTTGCTACAAGGAAACAAAAATTAGACAGAAAATGTTCCATTTTCAAACAAATTACTAGCACTAAAAATTTTAATAAAGTCATGCCATAAGAGGCCAAAATATTTTATTACATCATCATATAAAACATAAATGAGCCGCGACATGAGATTTCCATCAATGTGATTTGTGCGACCAGCAAAGCCTCAGATCAGCCTGCGCATACGCACAGTCTGATCAGAGCCTTTTGTTGTGGCTTAAATATACATATGTGTGTTACGCTACTGACCGAACAGCATTTGGAGTTTCTAAGCATAAAAGGAGGCTGTACAGGCTTGTCTGAGTCTACACATGGCAAAATACCACATTGTTGGAAATCACATGTTGCGGCTCAAATACCAGTTTCAGTACAATCCCTGTATAATGCAAGCATCAGCATCTTAAGAGGCAATGTTTGTCTAACATGAAAGCTAAACAATATTTGCATTTTACCAGGGCAAAGATTCAGTCTGTAAAATACATACATGTATAAGCCCCCTGGTGTCCTTGGCTGTTGTCCGTTCTAAGGTAATGATTCTGTTGTTGATAACTCATTGTTTGTTGTATCTCTCATTGTGTGTGGGCATTATGTGTTTGGTCCATGTTATGTGATGTAGTTCAAAGGACAAGTTAAGCAAACTTTTTCAACGTAAGATTGTAATAATTTTCTAATCCATTAGTTTAAACATATGTTTTGGGTTCTCAAAAGAACCGTCTCATTGAGCTGGTTCTTTTGAGTACCCACATCATTGTTTTGGTTAAGAAATAAGAAAAATTACTTTCAGTTACATACTCTTATCTGGGGGGCCTGGTAGTTTGAAAGGTTCTTTCTAATTTTGCAATGCTCTTGCTAAAACAGGGAAAACATGCTGCTTTACTTAAATTGTGTTCTTGCTGTCGTGTTGAAGTTTACTTCCTGTTTTTTCCTTGTGGTGCCGTTGATTAATCTGTGGTTTATGATTGTGACGTTTCCTGGTCATACTCGCTTGTTGTTTTTTTGTTTATAAGAAAGAGTGTCAATTAAACTATTTCAAAATAAAATTGCTGAATTGAACCAAATACAATTGTTCGTTTGTTTGATACTTTACGACTCAGTCAAAAAAAATCAGTCAAGTAGAGACGATTTCCTGTCTACCTGGTTTGAACCAGTACTAAGCAAAGGATAATGTGTCTTGCTCAAGAACACAATACAGTGACTTCCATTAAACATGGTAATATTACTCACCAATCCCATCTCTTTGTTCTCATGATATTGCCTGACATGTTTACCATGGCATAGTTCATAGGTCCAATAGCTCTCAATCTGTAAAATAAACAGGTTTAGATAAACAAAAAATTTGCAGCATACAATTGTTAATATTTTCTTACCCATCATTTTTAACATATGTTTTGGGTGCTCAAAAGAACCGTCTCATTGAGACGGTTCTTTTGGGCACCCACAACATATGTTTTAGTTGAAAAATAAGAAACTGAAAATTTTGTTTATACGCACTCTTAACTAAAGGCCTTGTATATGCCTTGTGCAAAGGGACCACAGCACACCAACTTAACTAAAGGCCTGAAAACATACGGTAAATGGTTCTAAAATTTGGAACACTTTTCTCGTTCTGTTCTCAAACAAAATGTTGGTTATCATTTAAGGATGGAATTCACAAAATGCTAGTCAGAACAGCAAACAGGGAAGACCCTGATCAGATCGTATCTTCAGAAGCAGGCTGATCTGGGTCTGCGCTGTTTGTCTAGGCCTTTTTCGGCAGGCAACTAGTGTTTGATATCTTAGAAAAATACCGTACATGTAATGACATTAGTGTGACAAAAAAAGTCAATGAAGCAATAATGATGATGCCTCCCTCATCTTAATGAAACCCCTGATTGTGTCCAGATATCTACAGAGAAGGAAGTTATCCCCATTTTTGTTTGAAATAAAAAATGTGTCTCAATATGCAGCCAATGCCAAGTTTCTGGGAATACATGTATTTATGGCTTGACATTACATCACAGCCAATTTCATGCACTTTTGCTATCTTAAAGTAAAGCTAAAATTTGAAAACAGTGCCTCCTGCAAATTGTTGTTGGTCAGGTGCTTTAAGGGTTAAGTTACTTTTCTTAATATCGGAAATATTCTGACAAAGAGAATAAGAATAAAGTTACACAGCAGTCTTATGATCAGGTGCTTGGCCTTAAATGTTCACAGGTTGGCCTTTACAAGGAGGTGACTGCTAACACAGGTTTGACTGTATACTATCTAAAGCTACACAATGAACGGCAATATCAAGCTCATTTTGTGTTTTTTTAACTTACTCTGTATGAACAAGCATTCTGTTGAAACAATTTCTCCATCAACTCATCAGGGGTGGCTCCAGCATAGTTGGCTTTACGTATCTGAAATATACCATAGAAGCCGTGACATGTGATTTCCAACAATGTGGCATTTTGACAAGTGTAGAATCTGATGAGTCTGTGCAGCCTCCTTTTATGCTTAGAAACTCCAAATGATGTTTGGTCAGTAGCTTACCACTCATAGAATATTCAAGGGACTAGCAAAGACTGCATGTATGCACAGACTGACCTGAGCCTTTGCTGGTCCTACATATCACATTGTTGGAAATCTCATGCCAGGGCTCAAACTATATGTAAATCAGAGTTGTGTGCAATTCAACTATAAGTCAAGATGTGTGTTTCCCTGGTGATATTTGGTCACAAATGGGTTAATAGAGCAATATATAGCAGTTGCAATGGTGTTTTCATCCCTCTTCCATAACAATCAACCACTTACTTCATGACCATAAGGCCACAGGGGCCAGTTCAGTTTAATAATATGCCATCTCAGATAATATACTGAAATAGACTATAAACTTATTACTTTGTGGCATATTATAAACACTAGACTGGCCCGGAGCATAAGACAGAAGTTCCTCCATTCCAACACAAACCCAAATATCTACTGTCCTGCCAACCAAGAGTGACAGTGACGACATATTTGTTTACAAAGTTATCAGGGACTTGTAATCCATAAATCACTTGTATATTAATCCTATTAATACACGAGTGATCTATGGACTCGTGCTAGCTCAAGTGGTGTGTACAATTTAATGTTTGATTGAGCAATTGTAAACAAAATATTACGTCACTGTCACTCTTGGTTGGCACGACAGTAGGCTTGTTTTTACAAATCAAAATACATGTATTAAAAAAAACGTTTGAAGAGTCGTATTTTGATTAACTGTAAAATTCTAATATGACGCTGCTTTGTGCAACATCTTATCAGAGTCTACACTGTTTGCTCAGATAAAAGCAATCTTCATGTTCAGAAATACTACTCTATAAACCCATAATGAATTTTGGAAGTCTCATCAAGACCGCTTACAATGAAGAGATGAATTAACTGTTCAAGCTTTAAATTTAAATAAACAGGAAGAAAGATTGAGATTCCTTTGTATAATAAAGTGGTTTAAAAACATTACAACATCTAATCAGGGTCTACACTATTTTCCAAGATAAAAGCAATCTTCAGCAGGGATAGAAAAAATATTTGTACATGTATGCACTGCACTGCATGATCCATAATTTTGAAAGTGTAATCATGACCATTCAAACTTTATTGTAATGAACAGGATGAAAGGTTCCCTTGTTTTACAAAGTGGCTTAAAAGCTTAGCCTTTGTCCTGTTGAATAATAATTTATTATGGCACACTGACTTCTGTTTTCAAGCCAGTTCAGTTGTGTGAGTTCAATTAATACATAGACTTCTGAGGATTCATGGAAAACAGTGAAGGTTTCATCAGAAACTAGCTGATCCAGATTTACACTGTTTTCTAAAGAGGATATATCCAGTTTCAGCAGGACAAGGGTTACTGGTAAATATTTTACAACACTTACAGCATCTTTACTGACTTGTAATTCAGGAATAACACACTGATACCTCTCGTTTTCAGCTGTAATCATTGTCCTGCTGAATAAGAGGATATATCCAGTTTCAGCAGGACAAGAGTTAACGGTAATATCTTACAGTACTTACAGCATCTTTACTGGCTTGTGATTCAGGTATAACACACTGATACTTCTCATTCTCAGCTGTCTGAACATTCACTACTTCTAAATCTTCATCCTGTAACCAGAACAAAAACCATAGGTTTAGATGATCAAAAATTTTCAGCATAAAATTGTAAATACTTTCTTCCCATACTTTTTAGCATAATTTTATGTTTTGGGTGCTCAAAAGAACCGTCTCATTGAGAGACTGTTCTTTTGAGTACCCACAACATATGTTTTGGTTGGTTAATAAATGAGAAAATTAGTTTTTTTTTATTATACACTCATAACTAAAGTCCTGAAGAAATGTCAAAATATGCACATATATAAGCATAGAATCATTTGCATCATTTTTAGTTTCTTCCATGCTTGTAAACGCCTCCCTAAATTGGGACATTTTTCACATTAAATGAGAGAATAAGGGTCGCCCTTTTGAAGGAAGTCAACAATTAAGCAGATGCTGATTTCAAGCGTCTGAAAGATATCAGCGACTGTTTGGCCAAACAAAACACTGTGTCCAAACTGATTGACACTCTGATGATATGAAAGATTAATTACTACATGTATACCAACCAGTCCAGATACAGAGTCTATAAATAATTTTGAATGTTACAAGAAATACAGTTATTCAGCTCTTCTCCTTCTTATGTAATCGTAGACAGATATAAGATGTGCTGATTTGCTTGTTGGTTTGTTTGAGCTTATGTTTTTAAGTCCAATTCAATATTTTTTCAGTAATGTCAGTACGCTTTCCGGAGTTGAACCAGTACCAAGTAGAGACTCTCAGGGGTGGAAGTGACTTGCTTGTAGCATATAGTATCCTATATTAATTATGATCACACATGTATTATTAATACAGCCATTTATTTTACTTCAGACAGCTTATATTAAGTAACCACTTTTTCTTAAATCCAAAAAAGTCCCTGTATAATTCACATAATTTACTAAAATACTGAAGTCTGGGAAAAACTAAAGCTGGTCGTCTGCAATTTTTACATTTTATGGTAGCTTTTTTAGTTACAGTGCCAGATCAGTGTAACATTACTCACTGGGCGGATGTAGGTCATACCAAAATGGCAGACTTCAATTTTACCTTGTTTACATATAGCAAGCTTATCAAAGTTGGATATCGGATCTGAGTATGGATTTATCTGCAGTCCAATGCTACAAAAATGCTTTAGTAAGGTAAGCATATTTGATTTAGTATGCTCCGAAAATTTTACAGTAGGCATCACCGATAAGGGGGATGCAGCCGGGTCACTCGAGGATACATATTAAAATCCATCCATCTGTCCCCCCCCCCCCCCCCCCCCCAAGTTCGATCTACCCTACCCTGTTGTTTGACAGCAGGTATAATGTACAAGCTTGTTGAGTTGATTTGGGTAGGAACAAGTTGACCAATTATCAGGTACGAGTTGACCAGGGTTGAGTTTGCTTATGACTGTAGCCTGGCTCTGGCTAAAATAGCTGCTATTCCATTTTTGGTATTCCATCTCAGGCAAAACCAAGCAGTCAAATGGCAGAAACAGTTATAAACAGCAAAAAAATAAGCGGATTTTTTGACTATGCGCCCATAGGCCGGTTCTGGGCGCATTTTTGTTTAAGGGACACTGGCTTTACTGTTTACTGTTTACTAGGTACAACACTGATGGTTTCATCTATATCAAGGATAACCAAGCTACAGGGGTTGGTTGTGGTTATTGCCTGGCTATTGCGGCTATTACTGGCCAATAGCATGTGAACTTGTCACATATAGGTACGAGTTGACTAATGTGCAAGTTGATCAGAAAGCCATCTATGCCAACTGATTTCCACCTACCAAAAGATTACTTTCTCTTGGGCCAGCCCAGTTTATTGAAAACAGGTCTTTGTCTGCGAATGGATCAAAGTCACATAAAACAACAACAAAACAAAACACGAGCAGAAACAGATTTTTGTTGAGATAAAAGCTCCTCATTTTTGCAGAGCTGACGTGTAAAAATTCTGAATTCAGGGCGCAGACATATTGAAGCGGCGCAGCAAAATGAAATTTGTTAGTTGTGTTTGGATTGGTTCAAAATTGCTGCAATTCCATTTATTAAATTAATGAATAAAGTATGATTCCAACAGTTCACTACATTAATAATTTTCTTAAAATACTTATCAATAATTGTGTAAATTTTATTTTTTTGTTCATGTTTGTAACTATTTTACACGTTCCTGTTACTCCGCAGTAGCTGTCAAAACAAATATCGACAACATGAAGTTTGCAATTTTGTTCACATTTTTGCCACTCGTTTTGGGGCTTTCAGAGCCAGGCGTTTGGAAAGACGTGAAAATGGACCAGGTAATGCTAAGAACATAGTTGCAAGAATGTGTCTTTGGAGCAACAGGATAATTTTGCTTTATTTTTCTTCCTCTTATTTACCCCACCCACTATATTTTTCTTGTCAAGCCCCATGCTACCTGTTGCACTGAATTTAGGGCTATAGACGAGTCCAAACACTATGTCATAAATCAATATCATCCAGAACACTACTGTCTTTATCCAAAAGCTGGTAAATACTCTGGTTGGCAGTAAACTGTTGTTTACCTGTATTGGACACAGAAACAGCACGTTATGTCGCGATTAAATACAAATTTATTTCATTATTTCATAAAAAAAACCCCAAAAAAACAAAACAACGAGTGGTTCCAATAGTTTGATCATTGATCTATCAAATGATGTGTTTTTTTCACATATTTAATCATCATTTAACAAAAGTAACGGAGATTGAAACGGCAGTAATCGGCAATCACCGTAGCGAGGGCTCGTCAAATCATACAAAAACTGATAAAAGTAATAATTTTTTCGCAAGAAAAATATTGTTAATCTATGTCTGATACTTATTCAATATCGTTAAAGATGCTTTTTTCTCACGCAAATGTTGGCTCAGCTTTATGGACATTGCATTGAGCGGAAGGGTTTTTACCAACCACAATAAAAAAGTCACATGGTAAAAATCGTTATCAAGTGATCAATAAGCCCGGCCGATGAAAACATTAACATTGGACTGGTCTTTATGATGGATTTTATTTTAATGTACGCTCTTCATCTGCTAATGTGACTCACTCCAATAATATCACCATGCAAGGCCGTTGTAGCAGGTAGGGTAAGCGCCGGACCACTTTTTTTGGCCATGTAAGTTATCCCCTATATTTATGGCCTTGATGGCACCCAAGTTCTCTGTTCTCTTTGGTAGTTCTCATATGTAGGTAGGTGGAAATACACAACATTTCGTCTACTGCCATATTGTCAAAAGGTCCATTAGGTCGAATGACCATTTCGTCTATTAAAGCGTCAGTTAGCCTAAAAAGTGTTTCAGGTGCGACACTTTGCCTAAAATATTAAGTTGTAGGTACAATACCAATACAATACAATACAAAATTTATTTATTTAGTTGGAAATACAAAACAGGTAGGTGCGACAGTACGTCTAAAATGTAACATATGACAGTCTGTCTAAAATGTAACATTACTCAGATTGTACCGTTGTTATCGCTCAAGTTCTAAATGGACCTTGATGCAAGAAAACCTATCTTTGGGGTATGCAAACAACAAAGGCACAGACCAGCCTGTGCAACTGCACAGTCTGATCAGCGCCTTTATTATTCGATTATTGGATAGTATCATATCTAAACTTGATACTTAGCGAAATTTCAATTTTCTAGCTAGTCTAACTGAGGAGAATGGTTTGTCAGTCTCACAATATCAGAAAGCCCCGAAGACGGGTTTTATCACATCAAGGCCCAAATGATGAGAGTCCTATTCTATTGCTGAAGTAGTTGTGAGGAAGGCTAGATCTCAGCTGTGCTCGTTGGCCACTTCGCCAAGTGCTCTTTAACTTCGAGGTCTAATTAGAGCTGCAAAAAGAAAATAGGGAAAACTTTGCTCCTTTTACATTGTATCTGTTTATATTATTTTTTGTCTTAAATCCATGTACATTTTGTACATGTTTCGTGTGCTTTCATATTATTGTTGGCACCATATACTTAATTTGTACACTTTTCATTCTGTAAGTGTCTTCTACCTGCCTATATATTCTTTGTTATAAAGTCTATCCTAGATCAAACTGATACACAGTTGTTAAGTTAAGTTAGCCCTAAGATGCATTTTTTGTCTTTTTCAGAAAACTAGATACTCATTGTTTAAGAAGATAATGTACAAAGATACAAAGATATCAGTACAGAGTAAGTATACTATGTGATGTCCTTTAACCCTTAATGCGCCAATGGCAACAAAAGTCGTCTGCTTTTCTCATCTGCTGAAATGTTTAAGAAGCCTCTATGGCAAACAGTGTGGACCCAGACCAGACTGCTCCTATAGGAGCAGTCTGTTCTGGGTCCACGCTGTTTGCTTCTATATTTAATTCATCGGTAATGTTAGGCAATTATTTGCAGCAGACGACTTCAGCAGAGGACATTTTCAGATGCATTTTTTTCTTGGCGCTTTAAGGGTTAAAAATGTATCAACAGTGGTCAATCTAGGATTGCAGCAAAGGGGGTCAGCAAGGCCCAACCAACCTAAAATAGGGAGCTATTTAGAAAAAGAAGGGGTCATCACATAAACAAGTGATAAAATAGTGAAGATCTTACATACAAGTACATGTATAGCCATACCTTTTCATTGCATCCTTGCATAGTCTGTATGCTTGCATGTTTACCGGTGTTGATGTAAATCTGTACATCGGCATTTGTGATCACAAAGCAGTCTCTACACCAATTATTTTCACCTACATGTAGTTGTCGATTTTTCTGATAGGAATATTTAATTTAAAACTGACATTGCATAAAAAGTTTATGATCTATTTCTTATTTTAACAATATATTTTTGTGTTTTTAAAACACAAAAATATAAAATAAAAAAATAGATTGTAAATTGGCCAGAAATCGTTACATATTAATAATTTTCGTACCACATATAATTTGTATGCTCCATTTCGGCCCAGTAGACGTCAAACTGGCACCAATTGCCTTTCTAAGGGGTCACTGACATGCTATAGATTGAACACTGTACAGTATGCCTAGGCTGCCTGACACTGCTGAGTCTGGGTTTTACCCATTCACACATAAGGCCAACCTTAAAAATTGTTTCCCCTAACCATATTATCAAAAAGAGAAGGATAAAGTGCAAGGCTATTAAGAATATTAAATAATTATTCTAAAATCAGAAATTGAACAAAAATTGTTTTGAACACCATATACATGTATGTTAAAACATTATTAAAACTCTGTTTCCTAAAAATCAATAGAAAAATAGCGCTTACATAGATCAGACTTACTAGGGTCTTTGCTTTTTGCTGTGCTGACAAGAATTACATGTATGTGCTTTAGAGACCTCAAAACTAATATTTCAGTTTAAAAAATATATGAGAAAAGCTTAAAATTTCAAAATTGTAAAACATTTATACTGGATATGGGTTTATGCTGTTTGACAAGGCACCTCATCTGTCCAAATATTTAAGGCAGTTGTAAATGCCTTATTTCCACATTACATAAATTTATCTTATTCTCTGTTTATTGCAGTAAGTTGCAAACAAAATACAGCATTAAAGATTGGCTGGCTTCTGAGACATTCTCCGTGTGCTAGTGAATATTTCATCGAACAAGGTGATCCTCAGGTAAGAATCTTTATTCATATATGTTAACCTTTGAAGGGCCAATCACGACTGCAGCAGACGACGAATTTTGCAACACCCTTCCCAATTTTCGACAAAAATAAGGTATGATATTACATGAGAATTGTCTGCTAGCAGACGATTCTCATGAAATATCATGCCTTATTTGTTATTTTTGAAAAGGCAGAAAAATTTGCAATTGTTGCCTGCTGCAAATTATAGGTGGCGCTTTAAGGGTTAAGAAAGGAAGCGCAGTGGCTCAGTGGTAGAGTGCTTGACTCCAGACCAAGGGGTTGGGGATTCGAGCCTCACCAGGGTCACTGCACTGTGTCCTTAGTCAAGACTCATTAACCCTTGCTTAGTACTGGTCCAAACCAGGAAGACCCGTCCTAACATAACTGAAAAATTGTTGACTGGGATGTTATGGATGAAACCAAACAAACAAATAAAGACTTAAATGCAGAACCAAGGATTTTATCTAGTCATTATCTGAAGGAGCAGTCTGATCAGCCTATACACTATTTGCCATTTCATAACTACCTTTTACACTTAATGAGAAGGCTCTTTTGAGCACCCACAAAAAATATGTTTAACCCTTAAAGCGCCAAGAAAAAAATGCATCTGAAAATGTTGTCTGCTGAAGTTGTCTGCTGCAAATAATTGCCTAACATTACTGATGAATTAAGTATAGAAGCAAATAGCATGGACCCAGAACAGACTGCTCCTATAGGAGCAGTCTGATCTAGGTCCACCTTGTTTGCCATAGAGGGTTCTTAAACATTTCAGCAGACGAGAAGAGCAAACGACTTCAGTGATTTTATTTGGCCATTTTTAGGGCCGTATATGGGAGTCATTCCCAATCCAAAAATGGCCTTTATTTCCCAATTTCATGTATTTTAGCACTTATTTTCCCAAATTTAATAAAATATTTTCCCAAATGTGAAGGAAAAGGTAGCTTCCTAAAATCCCAAATAAAATCACTGGACTTTTGTTGCGATTGGCGCATTAAGGCTTAAACTGATATATATATAAGACAATATTCACAATTTAACCCTCAAAATTTTGTTTATCACAACCTCACAGTGAAGGTTATTGTATATTTTCAGACTCAACAGGAACTCCAGACATACTTCGACTTTCCTGATCACCAACTCCTTCCTGACCTCAATTACAAGAAGATTACGTATATCAAAAGTAACGTGACAGAGGAAGCATGTGAACATGGTATCATTGTCTTGCCGGTAAGTTAAACATGTTACTCTTTAGGCCACACCCAATAAATTTTTAGATTCTCACCCAAATTTTGTGAAAAATTGAGGTCCAAATTTTGTGAAAAATTTAGGTGGGTGGGAGGTATATATTTTTTATTCTTTATTATTCCGACTGTTTTAAACAACAGAACAGTCTTGAAAAAAAAAACAACATTTAAAACCTTTAATTTAAATTGTCAAAATGAATATATGATAAATATTAAGTGTCTAAATAAAAACCAGTTGTTGTTTTTTTCAAATATGCTGGCAAGGAAAATTGCACCAAAAATTTTCAGCCTTTTTATAAGCAAATAAAAAAAATCGGAATGGAAGGTTTTTCTGAAAAACTTCCACCCCAATTTTTTTGTTTGCGTATATTTCATAGGGGCGGTCGGGGATGAGAACCTAAAGAATTATTTGACATGGTCGTATTAGACAAATGAAGCTTGGTATCATGACAGAGCTTACCCTGGCTCAGAGTTTGTTGTAGCCAACACTTTAGCCAAACGGAAACAGTAAGAGCCAAATGAAATTTACTTTAGCCAAGGTTTTAGCCAGAAAGTAGTATCAACAATTTGTTTTGTATTTAACTCTTTGCCCGTTAGGAGCGACTTTTGTTGTCTGTTGAATAACCTTTGCAAACAGTTTGGACCCAGATCGGGCCCGACAAAATGTCAGGCCTGATCTGGATCCAAACTGTTTAACACCTGGATGGTATTGAAAAAATCCAGCATCCAAACAGTAAAATATGGCACAATAATAAGGTGTGAAGGAATGAAAGCAATATTGGAAAATCCAAAGCTGATCAAAATACACTTTTTCGCAAATATGTAATTTTTGAACCAACTAGACTGTACTTTTAGCAAATGACTTTCCTTTTAGCCACTCTACATTTTAGTAGCAAATGGCTACAATGGCTTATGACAGGATGAGCTTTGTATGGATTCAACAGACCCTCAGAACTACTCTGAGTGGAGAGGGGGTCTTCTAGGATGACAAGTCAGATACACAGGCCTGGCCCTCAGGAAAGGATTGATTTTGGCTTTGATAAATAAATATGGTTAAACTTAATGATGATGCTTACTTCAATTTATCTACTTATTCAATGAAGGGAAACCATGTCTAAATATATATATACTATTGATGGTTCAAAGACGTAAACAAACACTGGCAAGTTTCCCTTGTTTTGGGTGTGCAGGTAGTCTCAGTTTACAGTTACATGGGTGAAAGTTTTCAGGATTTTGAGGCTGACTTTCCATAGAAAGTCAGCCTCAAAATGCTGAATTAGGAAGATTATAATGGCTTCTCTAATTCTTAGGACAATTAACCAATTTACTTGAAATTGTTAATGATTTGTATGCATACAACATGGTTTAAGATTTGAATTTCAAAAGTTCAGGATTTTGGAAATTTTGAACTTTCACCCATGCAGTTATAATGAACCTACCGAAGACTACTGCATATTGGCATGGTAGTGAATACGTCATGCTTTACCTGTTTTTAAGAAAAATAGAATTGCCTCATTACTGTCAGGCCTCCAGATAAGAGTGAGTATTGGAAAACTATTTTATTTCTCTTGTAAAACATATGTTGCGAGTACCCAAAAGAACCGTCTCAATGAGACAGTTCTTTTCAGCACCCGAAACACATGTTTAAATTGATTTGTAAGAAAGTAATGACAATTTTACGCTTATAAAATATCCTTATCTGGATCTATGTACTATGCATGTTTGAACTGACAGTAGGTAAAAAAGAAATGCCTGGATTTAACCTGTTTTGAAAATAGTGTACAAAATGCATAGGTCAAGATAAACTAAATTTTTGAGCATAAAATTGTGAATATTTTCTTACCCATTAGTTTTAACACCCACAACATATGTTTTGGGTGAGGAATAAGAAAATTTATTTTTGATGATGCACCCTTATCTAGAGGTCTGAAAATGTATATCCAGATCAGCAGGCTTCTCAGAAGCCATCTTATAAGGATCTACACTGTTTTCCACTATGCTATTAAAACATGCTAAAGCCTTTTAAACAGAAAATTGTTTGAAAAAATTGTCCTACCAGGCCTGAGGTTATAAAAAAAAAATCATGCTCAACTCAATTGAGCACAAAATTTCAACTGCTCATAAAAACTAAAATACTGACAAATAAAGAAGTTTCTTGCTTTAAGTCTCTCAGATGTTGTATTTATCATGCTGATAAATGTTGAAATGCCAACAATTGTTGGCATTTTAACATTTATGAGCAGGATAAGTTTGGTGCTCAGCTGAGTTGAGCATGAAAATGTTTTATAACCTCTGGTCCAGGTCTAGTAAGGTCTCAAACATTTTGAAAGATTTAGGGAATATGTCCGAGGACATGTGTACTTACTGAATCCCTGTACAGTACAAGTCAATGTTTTTTTTTATGTTTTTCAGGATTTAAGCAAAGTAAAACCAGTGGAAGTGGATGTAATCATGCCAGTTGTAAGTTGACATTTGGAAAGCATTTTACTTTCATGAGAAAATTAGAGCTGACATATCAAATCATCATTTGAATTGTGATATACCTTGAAAATATTAACCTGATCCTGGCCTTTATCATTAACATAATTTCACAGCTGATTGAGCTTCTAAATATATCTTTGGTGTTCATCGTATAACTAATACGGAAATGCACGTGGTACTTTTTAACACAATAGTTATATACGGCTATAATGCTCTGTTGGCTATCAGCTGCCTGCGTGGCTCAGTGGGTAGAACATGTGAATATTGCACACTTCTATTTTTAAGCTCTGCGTTGTTAGTTCGAATGCCGTACGCGACATTTATTTTTGTAACTATTGAAAAGACTATTGTTTTTATTTTTATTAGATTTTTTCCTTTTGCAATATCGTTTCTCTATTTTAATTAATTTGAAATCTTTGGTGACAACAACATTCTCTCGTCGGATCCGTAACACTGTACTTCAATTATCGCCTGTCATCTCTTCAGTTTTTAGAATATGAGCTGCGACATGAGATTTCCAACAATGTGGCATTTTGACACGAATAGGCACAGGTGAGCCTGTGCACCCTCCTTTTAAGAATTGAAACTAAATGCTGTTCATTCACTAGCTTACCATCCATAGAATATTTTAGTGACTAGCAAAGGCTCTGATCAGACTGTGCATATGCGCATGCTGGTCTGAGCCGTAGCTTGTCGTCGCACACACCACATTGTTGGATATCTCATGTCGTGGCTCATATATGGACCTCCTTGCTGCTCTTTAGAGAAATGCTTCGACCTTCTATAACTGATTCATTTTGCTTTGAAGCCAAGAGCATGAGTGTAGACCTATATTCGCAAACTAAATTATAACTCCAAGCATCAAGAAGTTGTCAGTCATTACATTTTCAAAGAAAGCGTGAACTTACACGTTTTGTGTTTATGTGCATTTCTTTGACATGAAAACAAAGAAAAATGAAATAAAAAAAGTTGGGTTGACCAGGATTCGAACCAACCATTTACATATCAGGAGCTATTCTGACTAATTACACGACTACCGTTGAAAGTACAACTTCATTGAGTTATCAACGGATCTCATCGCGATTGTACCAAGACTTTTATTTCCGTAATTGCTCGAAACATACCGATTGCACACGATCCATCACGAAAAACTATATATTCAGTGTTAATACCGTAATAATTTATTCATGCATAAAGGTCAGGATCAGGTTAATTTTGTAGAGGTATACGTCTCTGTACCATTTAAAATGAAAATACACAATACACTAGATGTTCTGACATTTCAAACATATGTTTCCTGCCAAAAAGGCTCAGATAAACAGCGCAGACTCAGATCAGACTTCTTTCAAAGAAACAGTCTGATCAGGGTCTTCCCTGAATGCTATTCTGACAAGCATTTTGTGAATTTCAGCCCTGATCAACCAACATTTTATCCGAAAAACAGAAAGAGAAAAGTTTTAATATGAAATTTTTGAACATATACTGTTGATAGACAGCATGACCTATTACATGATACACAATGACATTTTTTTTTGAATATTGCATTTATCTTTTAAATATAAAATTTGGATATTCTAAGGACTTGAATAATATCATTTTATGTCAGATTTTGGCTCTAAAATTGAATGGCAGTTCCCTTAACCCTTAATGCCCCAATAGCAACAAAAGTCGTCGGCTTTTCTCATCTGCTGAAATGTTTAAGAAGCCTATATGACAAACAGTGTGGACCCAGATCAGACTGCCCCTGTTTGCTTTTATACTTAAATTAGTCAGTAATGTTAGGCAATTATTTGCAGCAGACGACTTTAGCAGACGTCATTTTTCAGACGCATTTTTTCTTGGCACTTTAAGGGTTAAATGTTACACAAAAGAGAGAAATAATATCATGTACCCTAAGAATCCTGTTACAACGTTCTACCCAGGCTGTGTCCATTAGGCATAAATTTTCAAAAAAAATTATCTTTTAAAAAATATTTTTTGCTGTATTGGGGCATTGTCCAAATAAACATAGTGTTTCTGAACCTTTGTATCTCATATCCCTTATTTTTATACGCTTTATGTACAGCACAATATTCTTTAGGAAATGGGATATTTCTCCCTTCTAGCAATTAGGAGTGACCTGTAAAAGCAAACTTAAACCTCAGATGAATGCCGCAGAGTGCTGTATTTCATCATGATCTGCCTTGTTTGCTAAGACAAAAAACAATCATTAGAGAGAGAAAAAAATACAAAATTATTATTTGGAATTCATGAACGATGACCCCTCTATATACAATTGGCCCACCCAACTTTATTTTATCAAACAATAAGAAGGAATCCATTATTATACGAAAGGCTTACATTAAGACTTTTAAAATGATTTTTATACTTACAAAATTTGCTAAGACAAAAAACAATCGTCAGAGAAAAAAATACAAAATATTACTTGGAATTCATGAACGATGTCCCCTCACTATATACAATTGGCCAACATAACTTTATTTTATCAAACCATAAGACATCCTTGGTAACCCAGGCGTGACCCATTCCGTACCCACTGCATTCATCATGAATGCAGTGGGTACGGAATGGGTCACGACTGGGTTATGATGAATGTAGTGGGCAGGGAAGGGGTCACACATGGGTCATGATAAATGTAGTGGGTACGGAATGGGTCACACCTGGGTTAACGAGGATGACCATAAGAAGGAATCCATTATTATACAAAAGGTTGACATTAAGACTTTCAAAATGATTTTTATATTTACCGGAGCGCAGTGGCTCAGTGGTAGAGTGCTTGACTCGAGACCATAGGGCGGCGGGCTCGAGCCTCACAGGCATCTCTTGTTGTGGTCTTTGAGCAAGACACATTTATCCTAGCTTAGTACTGGTTAAATGAAGGAAGACCCATCCCTACATAACTGAAAGATTGTTGATAGGACCAAAAAATCAAATCAAACAATTTTTGTTACTATTTACAGAATAAATCAGCAGTCACTGGTGATATTAAGACCGAGGAAAAGAAATCAGGTAAGTTATTGTACCTTTAACTTTTTTTCTCATTAGCGGCCTTTTTGTTGTCCGCTGATAACCTATGTGCAAACAGTTTGGACCCAGATCTGGACCGACTGAATGTCGGCCCTGATCTGCTGAAATAGTTCCATTCTAAAAATTAAAAATGGCCACTATGGCAGCCATAGTCTACATTGCAGTCCCTTTATAATGCTATGTAAGGGGTCCATAGGAATGGACATTATTATTTGTGAATCGTGTTACAAAGGAATAATTTTACAACAGAATGATAGGAAAATGACTCCATGGTCATTTTCCTATAATTCCTTTTTTTAAAATTCCATGGTAAAAAAATTTGGTAGCCACAGTATAATTGTGGTATAGCCAAATCCATGTTTTAATGAGTTTAATCATACGACGTTGCGTCTGGGAGTGAAATAACACCATGCAATAACATCGATAAACCTCTGGTGGTTTACAGATATGACATCCATAACAACATTGCATACATAATGACAAAATTATAACGTTTTTACAACAGAAATGAGATTTCAAAGTAATCTCAATGTCATATGATAAATAGAATCTAATATTCATGCCCTTGTATTATTGAATTTATTTAACTCGTTGCCATTATCTTCATTGAAGTCCCTTTATAATGCCATGTTTGGGGTCAATAGGAATGGACTGTGTTATATGTGTATCGTGTTACAAAGGGACAATTTTACAATGACCACTCCATGGTCATTTTCCTATAATTCCTTTTGTAAAATTCCATGGTAAAATAAATGTGAAGCCACAGTATGACTGTGCAGGGGACAAAAATTTCACTCGTCTGCTCGTAATTACGAATGAAATCTAGAAAGGGCGAGTTATTCTTCCCAAAGCACTCGTCCTGTCGGACGAGTGCTTTGGGAAGAATTACTGGAGGAATGTTTATTGCATATTACTCCCTTATGTTCTTTATTGCATACGATTTTAAAGGACAAGTGCATGTGTTCGCAGGATGAATGAAAATTGTAAGTCACTCGTCCTGCAGGACAAGTGCAATATTGAAATATTTTTGTCCCCTGCTGTGGTATTGCCAAATCCATGTTTTAATGAGTTGTGTTATAAAGTGACTGCACTGTGCTCTATTATAGAAGACAACCCTGCAGGAAAGGCGGATGAATCTAAGGCAAAAGAGAAGACTGGGAAAGCTGGTGCTGGAACCAGGAAGAAGAGAGCAGCTGAAGAAACAGAGAAAGGAAAAACTGAGCCACCAACATCAACTACTCAGTTTGATCAGAGTACCATGCTGGCACCGAGTGCCTCTCCAAATGAAGGAACAGATGATGTAAGTAAATCACTCCATTTTATGACCTGGCATTAAACACAATGAGTAAATTATTTAGACCTTTAACGCTTCATAAAATACTAAGAGTGAATTATTTATTGCTATTACTCTTCATAAAACAGTACACGTATATTATTTAGACCTGTAACCCTTCATAAAAGAATTAAGCCTTACACCGATAGAACTTTTCCATGAAAACTTTGTGATATATATATGCAATTTTGATTTTTCATATTACTATTCAAAACATGTTTAGATAATGGTTTGATAAATGATAATAAGTATTATTCATTATTGCATATCACAATGTTTTAAGCTGAATTCATATCCATTTTAACTATGAGACGGTAGTTGTATTATACTTGTATAGCTACCAAATAAGCGTACATACTTGTATGTAAATGAGAGAAAGAACGTAGCTAATCTAGATTTGCTGACCGTAACTCTTTACCTACTAGTGTCTCGCTGTTCGCTGTATTGCTACTAGTTTCGTTAACCTTTGCAAACACTTTGGACCCAGATCAGGCCCGACAGATCTGGTTGTCAGGGCCTGATCTGGATCCAAACTGTTTGACACATGGATGGTATTCCTGAAAAGTTGGTTTTGCCGATATATCCAGCAGGGCTTGAGATCTATCTTTTGGTAGTGATAATGAGCAAGATATTGAGAGATTTGCTCACTTTCTATCAAAGGTCTCATTCAAATTGGCTTAATTGGAGGAATTCTTCAAGCAAAATGTGATTTAGCTAAGGATTTTGCTAAAATTTCTCGCTGAAAATGCATAATTTCTCGTCAGATTTGGCTAAATAGGTTGTTTTCTCCCATGATATGCAGTATCCCTGTTTTGGTTTCTAAATTATTTGGTTCATCTAAATTCATTTGTAGTCTGTTTGAGCAGCAAAGTCTCAGGTGAGTCTGCGCATTTGCGCAGACTCAACTGAGCCTTTGTTGCTCAACAATACGATAAGTACCAGGGCTCGCACAGGCTTGAGAAGTACTTGAATATACAGGACTGTCTTGAAAAGTCCTTGAAATTACATTTTTCTTAAAAAGTACTTGAAAAATGCCCAAAGACCTTGAAAAGTCCTTGAATTTTACTTTTAACAGAAGGATTAAAAACTGTCTTGGGAGACCAAAACCAGTATAAAATTGTGGTGCCTTTATATATGCATATGCTGCACCAAATAAAGGCACCAGAATTTATGCTAATTTTCTAAAATCCAATATCATTGGTAATGCAGTCTAGCATTTCCGAAGTAGAATTCAAACATTTAAATCAGTATTTTTCATAAGTTTTCAGTCCTTGAAAGCAGGTGGAATGTCTTTCAAGAGTCCTTGAAAAGTACTTGAATTTTACACAAACTTGCCTGTATGAACCTTGAGTACCAAAATTGCATGTACTGGATCAGTTGTTGTGGCACACATGGGAAAGGTCTAACAGGATACCCGCTAAGGCCAAATGAAAAAAAAAAACATAATGTGTTTAGGGTAACAGGTCCGACAATTTTAGCATTGGGCAGGTACACTTTTTTTTTTGACAAATACCTTCCAAAATGCATAAAGTAATATATTTTCCAGAAAATCTTTAAAAAAAAAAGTTTCACCAATTAATTGAGGTAGAGTCAGGTTACCCTAAATACAAGGGAGGGGTGGGGGGCTTTTCAAAAGCTTTGAGACAAAAGTTCAGTCTTGATAGGAGTATTATTTTTTATGTCTCTTTACAGGAATCGGGAGACGAAAATAAGGTTATTTGATGATTTCTGCTCTGAGAAAAACAACTGTTCTCACTAACCAGTGTCCTGCTAAATATATTTATGTGCATTCCCATTTTCTATCTGTTGCCTGCCATAGTCCTTAAACTATTATTAAAGCGACACCTAAAATAAGCAGCCTTTGAAATTTTCAAATCCGTCCTTGCTAGCAGCACTTTTTGGCGTCTGCTACTAACCTTTGAAAACAGTTTAGATCCAGATCAGGACCAACTTAATGTTTGACACACATTTATAGTGTTCCTGAAAGAAATTTTTGAAAAAAGTCAGCAGGCAACAACAAAAGCATGAAAAATTACCCTGCATGAAAAAAAGTAATAGAAACTTTTAATGGTGGCCCACAAACTTTTAAAAGTTCCCTTAATCTCTGACTATATAAGGCTACACGTATTCACAGTGATACCATTTGTTCTTCTCAGAGTAAAGTCTAATCCTTATATGTGTCCTTTTGTGTATGACTAAAGCATTTTGCCTCTAACCACAAAATTAATGTGTATGATGTGTTTGTGTACTTTAGAATTCTTCTTTTTGCAAACCAAAGCTGCATGTTTCTAGCATTTGGTAGGAAGATCCATTTTGAATTTTGAATGAAGTAGTGCTACTAAACAAGCCAGTGCCTTGATTTGAGCTATGAAGTGCTAATGGTATAATGCATGAACAGAAAAAATTCTGATGAATCTGCACATTTGCACAGTCTTTATTTATGAAAATCTTGTGGTGGAACACATAAAACACAAGTTGAATAGTATAATTGTTTATATACAAGTTGAAATTAACAGAGTTTACGCTAGAATTAATATCGTTAAATGAGAAATATGTTACTTAGTTTCCTTGATTATTTCTACCTTTCACTTAAAACAACACTATACTTGAACATGATCGGTCTCTTTTGTAACTTCTATCCTTTCTATTCCATCGCAACTGATCACATCTGTCTTTATGTTCATGCATCTATCTTTTTTTATCCTCTTCTGGACTTCTCCTCTATACTAACGACGTTATCGTCCCTAACAACGACGTAGCATCGCGATGACCTAACATCCGCTATTAATCGAACCAAATGTTCTCTATATCATTTAAATGTCACTTAATTGTCGTAAATGTGGTAAATAATGTATAGCGGTAAGAAATTAACACAAATGTGCGTAATCAAAGTAAACAAGTTAAAGCTTATAAGATAAAATAAAAAAAATCACACTATTTCCACGACAAATTTGATGTGGCGACCCATATTTATAAAACAATTCACCAGTCATTTGAATGCCAAGCCTTCCTGGGGCTGGGATAGCAGAAGTTGAGCTGGGCTTATGTGCAGAATTTTAATAACATCATAGTTCCTAGTGTAGCCAACTAGGTGTTTGCTATAAAAGAATTCTTAATGCATGAAGTGTGTGTTAATCAACCTTAACTTTAACAGAGTATTGAGAAAGTTAGGAAGCCTTGCCCTCTAGTTTTAAAACTGCTCAGTTCAACTGAGCATAGATTTACTCATGCTCATAGATGTTAAAATGCCAACATTGTCTCTTCCATTACTTTGCTGCATGTTTACTGGATCAATGCACACAGTTTGCTATCTGTTTTGCATTTCTTGCAATACACAGCCATGAAATATTGGTAGATTTTAGGAATGTTGTTAATAATGTTGTCTATCATATGACGTTACTGTTATTCAGTGGATAACATCATGACATACATAATGTTATGGCCACATGTTACATAACCCTTTTGGTGGGAACAAGTAATGACATGATGACTCCCGTTACAACAATGCAAATTTTCATTGAAATCAACAAATATTGAAGGCAATAAAATCACATTTTAAGGGTCATATGATAAACAGAATCTTACACTTATTATCATTTCATAGTAAATTTATCAAATTGCAAAAGGCTCTTTTCATATGAAATGATCACTAGTGTAAGATCCTCTATATCAGTCATGAATTAAGTTTTTATATACATGTATGTCTGAAACTTTAAAAGCCATGTTTAAAACTGGATCATGCAATGTAAAATCTTGACTAAATCAAATCTAAGTACTAAAAATACTGCATGAAAAATAATGATCTAAAGTGAATAAATATGAAAGTTGTTAGTATTCACTCATGTATATAAAAGTGATTTGTTTCCCAAGCCATTCTTACAACCAGGCAACCACCAAGTGAGCATTTCATTCCAAGGAAACATCTAAAGATAAGCTGTCAATAATATAAAATTGGCTATCTATTATTGTCATCCAGGTGCATGCCAAACTACACAAAAACTTGTTCATTTCTACATGCTCATTACACTGAAACAGAAAAAGTGGTTGTTAAGTTTGTGAAAAACCTGTTCACTCATGTACCAACAACATATGTTACTGAAATTAAGGAAATTCACTAAACAAGTATCATGTCCATTGTCTTGACCTCTTTTAAACTTCCCAAACTGCCAATCAGTATCAAAATTCCTGTCACTCTACTGCAAATTGTTTATATTTGCATGACAGCTATATCTCCAAATTCGAGTTCATGAACTACCTCTTTGCTAACCTGCTAGTTGCAATCCAATGGATTAAATGGGCCTTGATGCAAGAAAACCTGTCTTCAGGGTTTCTGACCAAGTAATCACTCAGCTACAGAGACTAGCTAGAATATTGAAATTTTACATGGAGCTCTTTAGGCTATTGTACTTTCTAGAGAGCTTATAACAAAGGCATTGATCAGACATGCAAAAAAGCAGACTGGTCTGCATCTTTGTTGTTCGCATCTTTTCTCTTGTCGAGGCCCATAATGTGTCCATGCTTTTCACTACAACTATCTCCACACAATTAAAATGCATTGAAACAAAGACAAGATGTGATTTCATTGCTTATCTTATGATATTCACCGAACAGAATATAGGATAAAGATTTATCGAATGGAATATGTTTAAACTTCCTAGTGGTTGTTTCTGTTGTCTTGTCATAGGTTGTCATGCTGTAGGTTCTGTTATTGCTAGTTTCATGTTGGCTACCCTTCATTGTGTGGGAGTTTCATGGTTGTTACAGATTTTGTGTCCTTTCTAGCTTTACAATCAGCGCTGAGGTAGTGGAAGCTTGTGCTTTGTTTAGTCAGCAGGCATCCAGATAAATAGAGGATCTTACATGAGTGCTCCTGTTTTATTGAATTTATTTAACGAGTTGGGGAAAAGAGATAAAATGTGAGGCTTGCCGAGCATTTTATCAGTTTTTCGCAACGAGTTTAATAAATACAATAATACAAGAGCATGAATGTTAGATTCTATTTATCATGACATTAAGATGACTTTCATATCTCATTTCTGGCGTAAAAAAACACCATAATTTTGTCATCATGTACGCAACGTTTTTTCCCGAAAATCAATGAACCACGAGTAGTTTATTGATTTTATTGCATGGCAATATTTCACTCCCAGGCGCAACGTCATATGATAAGAGTGTGTTTTTACAGCATGAAAGCGCTGCAACAGGGCCATAGTCAGATTCTCTGACAATTCTAGTTCTCTTGGTATCTAACTGTCTATGGTTCTAGATTTGAGCTTTACCTTGTCATAAAAGCTAGGTGTTAGACTGGGGATCAAAGGGTTGATAGTCGTGGTTCTCCGGAGTCACTGTGTTGTGTCCTTGAGCAAGACACTCTACCTGCTGTTTAGTACTGGGTCAACCCAGGAAGACAGGAAATTGCCCTGACATGACTGAAAATATGTTGACTGGGATGTATAGCATCAACACAAGTAAACACAATAAAAATTTTGATAAAATTAAAATCATATTTACATGTGATCAATACATGTATGAGATTTTTACACATTTTTTTGTCATAAAAACTGTGGCTGTTTTTTATCATCAAAATGAAAATCATACTTGCACATGTTTTTGTATGTGTATATGAGATGTTAAGCTTTTTTGTTTTGAAATTTTAAAGTCTTTCTCTTGTTCCATAGCTTTAGCATGATATGAGCTTAAACATGAAACTTGTCTTACACGGGTGGTAAACCTAGGAACTACCACGAAATTGTGTTAACGTAATTTTGTTCCCAAGCCACATCCGGGACACGTCGTGGTAGTTTCCAGGCCGAAAATTGGATAAAGAAAGGTTGGTGTCACTTTCATTTTTGTTTTATTTTACAACTTAGAACAAACAATGGTGAAATCCGACAATGTGGTTCCGTGTAAGTATGTCTCAGCGTCCCCTCTAGCCCAAAATTTTGTTTGAAAAGTTATTTTCTTTCTTTTGGTACGTGTTTCCCCACTGAGCATCGGACCAACTTTCCCCAAAGTTCGAAGGATTTTAGCCCATATCTGTCAAATTGAATGGAATTTGATATCATTTGACGATGGAAATGATAAAAAGACCCTGAATAAACATTTCTACACAGAAAAAAAATCTGAGCATTTACTCGTAAACGATTCATGCTCCATTCGTCCTGTGTGGTAGTTTCCAGCTCATCGTGGTAGTTAAAATGCTATCGTGGTAGTTTCCAAGACTTTGTAGGAATTTAGTAGTAGTTCGCATCAGCAGATTTCCACTATTCAGGGGCTACTTCATTTTTATAAAGACAGGGTGTGCGGCCGAACCTTGAATACTCCTCTTATTCATACGAAGACCTTTTCAAATAACCTTTTGTCAGATAACAAATGACGACTGCCTGAATTTTAATTTTAGTTGGCTATTGAAATGATGAGAAGAATGAAAAGAAGGGATATTCACATATTTTGTTTTTGAATAAACATGCTTTTTAATTATCAAATAACATGCCCGTTCATCGTCACACTCGCATGTATATAAAAAGTGTCCCAACCCGAGGATATTTCCCTTTTTTCCGAAGCGCAAGTACTAACAATACTTTGGGCCAGTAGTCTTAGCCTGCTATTTTATCTTAAAGCTGACTGAACATGGAACAATGTAGCGAGTGACGCAATTTTTTATATCATTTTTTTTTTTGTCTGTTGCTTGGTCCACCACGGCTTAACTGATAACCTTCTTTTGCTTTAGATTTCCAGAGGTGTTGTTTGGCAGTCCATGGCATGGTCTCCACCTGTCAAGCATCACATTGAATCTCGAGTCCTCAGCTTAGCTTCCTCATGGTGTTGAAATGAGGTTTATTTGTTTACCGTGGTAATTAATTGACGAGTTCGAGGGTTATTATGCGAAACAAACAACCACTATAATGTTTTGTAACACTTCAGAAACGTATCCTATAAAGTCTTGGAAACTACCACGATAGCATTTTAACTACCACGATGAGCTGGAAACTACCACACAGGACGAACGGGGCATGAATCGTTTACGAGTAAATGCTCAGATTTTTTTCTGTGCAGGAATGTTTATTCAGGGTCTTTTTATCATTTGCATCGTCAAATGATATCAAATTCCATTCAATTTGACAGATATGGGCTAAAATCCTTCGAACTTTGGGGAAAGTTGGTCCGATGCTCAGTGGGGAAACACGTACCAAAAGAAAGAAAATAACTTTTCAAACAAAATTTTGGGCTAGAGGGGACGCTGAGACATACTTACACGGAACCACATTGTCGGATTTCACCATTGTTTGTTCTAAGTTGTAAAATAAAACAAAAATAAAAGTGACACCAACCTTTCTTTATCCAATTTTCGGCCTGGAAACTACCACGACGTGTCCCGGATGTGGCTTGGGAACAAAATTACGTTAACACAATTTCGTGGTAGTTCCTAGGTTTACCACCCGTGTCTTAGGCCTCCAGATAAACAAATGAAATAAAAGGGTTTATATTTTATTATCTATTAGTTACAATATTGTATTGGGTACTCAAAAGAACCACCTCATTGAGATGGTTCTTTTGAGTACCCACAGCATATGTTTAGGTTGAAAAAATAAGAAAATTAATTATTGATTAACTGGAGGCCTATTATCTGTTAATATATTATCATAAATAAGAAGTTTTTCAAATTCATAAGAATGTCAAACAGTTTGAATCCAGATTAGGTCAGACATTTGTCGGGCCAGGCATCGAGGTGTCAGGATAGGGTTAACCCATTTTTGACTGGAAATCTGTAAAAGCTAATTCGATAAACAGTGCAGACCCAGATGAAATGCCACAAAATGTAGCATTTCATCTGGGTCTGCACTGTTAACTTAAACAAAAACAATTTGAAAAGTCTAACCAGAGGAGTACAGTGGCTCAGTGGTAGAGTGTAACTGTGTTAGAGTTTGGATCGATGGGTCGCTAGTTTGAAACTCACCAGAGGCACTGTATTTTGTCATTGAGCACGACTCGTTATACTCAGCTTAGTTTTAAATTGTTCAACCCAAGAAGACAAGAAAATGTCCGGACATGACGGAAAAATTGTTGACTGATATGTAAAGCCAATTTAACCCTTAAAGCGCCATCAAAAAATGTATCTGAAAATGTCGTCTGCTGAAGTCGTCTGCTGCAAATAATTGCCTTACATTACCGACAAATTAAGTAAAGAAGCAAACAGCTTGGACCCAGAACAGACTGCTCCTGTAGGATCAGTATGATCTCGGTCCACACTGTTTGCCATAGAGGCTTCTTAAACATTTCAGAAGCTGAGAAAAGCAGACGACTATTGTTGCGATTGGCGCATTAAGGGTTAAACAAAAAAGCCCTGATCTGTGACCCCATCCAAAACTTATTGTATCAAACTAGATGGGGGATTCAATCATTCCATAAAGGGTTAAAGTGAGTGTTTTGTATTTTTAGATTGATCATTCTGATGTTGCTAAGACATGGTCTGATGGTAACTATGGCTTCTTCTTGTTTGTGGAAGGTGACACCATAATGGATGATGGCTTTGAAGTAGAAGGTAAGTTTATAAGAGTCTATCATGAGTGTATGAGATAGAAAAAAAATCTGTCCTGAAGATCACTGTTTGGCATCATGAGGCTTGCCAACAGATTTTTATAATCCATCTTTACACAATTAATGAATTCTTTTTCTTGCTTACCACTGAATTGTGCATTAGCTACCAAAAGTTCCTGAATGCACTGGGATGCAATATTATACAGTTATTTCATGCCTGTTTGTAGTATTGTCCAGGGTACAGAGGGGTAATAGTTTGACTATACTATAAACAGTTATGAAATGACTGTTTTATTACCCAACCCATTTGATGAAATACATGTACTTAGTAGCATTTCTTGCATGGAGTTGCTGTAGACGATGCAGTTTTGTTGCAAAACAGAAAATTTCACCAAATCTGCTCAATTTTGGTCTTAAAATGGCTGCTCGTTCCAACTAAGAAAATGAGTACCCACACTTTATGTTTCTAACCATAAACAACGGAGTTATTGGAGTTTAAAGTTGCCAAACCGTGCCTTTTTTTCACCATTGTTGCATAACGTCTCCTTTCATAAACGAATCATGCACGCATCGTTGTCGCGCATGTCGATAAGCGTCTGTGTGTTTTTACAGGGAAGCGGGTAACCAGGCCATGGTAAAGTGCCTGTCAATAGTCAAATTTATTGACCAGTCAATAGTTCAATAGTGACTCATGACATAGCAAAAAAAATAGACAATTACTCCGTATATAGACGGTTGGGTAATAATACATAATGACATCACTTTGAGGTACTGGTAGCAATGATGTCACTTAAGGACCATGTGCATGAATTCCAATGTAAACAATGAACAGCCTGACACATGACAGCCAGGGTGAGTGCAGACATTTTCAATATATGAGACATCTAAGTTAAGTACCAAAAAAAAGTGAATAATGGAGAAGATATAGAAACAGTCAGACTTCCTCCTCTGAGCTGTCTGAATACATTTGCATGTGTCTAGTGCTGTTGTCCTCATTTAACCCTTAAAGCGCCAATCAAGACGGCAGCAGACAACAAATTTTGCAACATTTTTTCTAAATTTCAGAAAAAATAAGGAATGATATTTCATGAGAATCGTCTGCCAGCAGACGATTCTCATGAAATATCATGCCTTATTTGTTATTTTTTAAAAAGCGGCAAAATTTGAAATTGTCGTCTGCTGCAAATTATAGATAGTATCTTTATGGGTTAATAATAAATCTATCCCATTTCAATGAATCCTATGTATATTTTCAGTGACAGTGAGAATGCATGGAAAGTATGGGTATATTTCGGCACATGAGTGGCCTCTTCTAATCGTAAGTTGATTATTTTAGTTATGCAGTGCAGTCCCTTCAGGGTTCGCACAGGCTTGAAAAGTATTTGAATTTAGAGGGCTTTCTTGAAAAGTCCTTGAAAATTAAATCTGCCTTGAAAAGTACTGGAAAATCACTCAAAAGCCTTGAAAAGTCCTTGAATCTACTATTTTCTGTAGGACTTAGCAATGTTGATAGTGACTGAAATCAGTATAAACTGTGGTGCCTTTTTATTTGGTGCAGCATATGCTGCACCAAATATAGGCACAACAATTTCATACTAATTTTCTAATACTAATGTCTCCATTATCTCAGTTTAGCATTTCTGAAGTCGAATTTTAACTCTAAGATCAGTATTTTTATATCCCCCGCAAACTTTGTTTGTAGGGGGTATACTGTTTTCACGTTGTCCGTCCGTCCGTAACACTTTGTTTCCTTAATAACTCGAAGAGTCATTGCTGGATTTTCATCAAACCTTGCAAACATGTTCATATATGCAAGACAAATACTTTAGACAAAAAAGTAAGGGCTAGGGGCCAATTCTATTAGAGTTATTTCCCTTTGTAGTTCTAAATGGCTTTTAATATAGTGCTTTTTCCTTAATAACTCGAAGAGTCATTGCTGGATTTTCATCAAACCTTGCAAACATGTTCATATATGCAAGACAAATACTTTAGACAAAAAAGTAAGGGCTAGGGGCCAATTCTATTAGAGTTATTTCCCTTTGTAGTTCTAAATGGCTTTTAATATAGTGCTTTGTGCTTATGCTATTATAGGCCATATACGGGCCAATCAACTCCTACCACAGCTTTTTATGGAGCAATTTGATACTTTGCCTATACAATGTAGACACATTTAACATATGCATGAAGAAGTTTGGTTAAGAAAAAATATTTTTTGACAAAATGACAGCTGTGAGAACTTAGACAATTCTCCCTAATAAGGCTTTTGTATATGCATAGATGGTGCCTTCATGGGCCGATCAACTCCTACCACAGCTTTTGATGGAACAATTTGAGACTTTGCCTATACAATTTAAACACATTGAACATATGCATGAAGAAGTTTGGTTAAGAAAAAATATTTTTTGACAAAATGACAGCTGTGAGAACTTAGACAATTCTCCCTAATAAGGCTTTTGTATATGCATAGATGGTGCCTTCATGGGCCGATCAACTCCTACTACAGCTTTTGATGGAACAATTTGATACTTTGCCGATACAATGCAGACACATTGAACATATGCATGAAGGAGTTTGTTTCACAAAAAAATAATTTTGACAAAATGACGACTGTGAGAACTTAGACAATTATTCCCTTATATGGCTTTTGTATATGCATGGATAGTGCCTTTATGGGCCAATCAACTCCTACTACAGCTTTTGATGGAGCAATTTGATACTTTGCAGATACAATGCAGACACATTGAACATATGCATGAAGGAGTTTGGTTCACAAAAAAATAATTTTGACAAAATGACGACTGTGAGAACTTAGACAATTATTCCCTTATATGGCTTTTGTATATGCATGGATAGTGCCTTTATGGGCCAATCAACTCCTACTACAGCTTTTGATGGAGCAATTTGATACTTTGCGGATACAATGTAGACACATTGAACATATGCATGAAGGAGTTTATAATTTTTGTTTGCACAGATTCTACTGAAATCTTCTTATCAAAACTAAGGTCTTCTTGTTCGAACTATAACTTGCCAAGTTTTTTCACTGACTCTTACTGTGCGGGGGGTATCTAATAAGCATTGCTTATTGACTTTTTTCATTCATTATCTTTTAGTCCTTGAAAACTGTAGGAGAGGCTTTTTGAAGTCCTTTAAAAGTCTTTTAATTTTACTCAAGCTTGCCTTTATGAACCCTGCCCTTTGTAACGCTTTGTTTGGGGTCAATAAGAATGAACCGTGTTATAAGTGAATCTTATTTATGTTGCTAATAAAGGCATAAACCATGAACCTGTTTGAATGTGTAATATAACATACAAAAACAAAAAAATGAGCATAAAATTAAGAATATTTTTTTATCCATCAGTTTTATCATCTGTTATGGGTGTGTAAAAGGGGGAACGGACAAAATCCCACTGGGACAAAAGCCCACTAGGACAAAAGCCCACTGGACAATATCCCACTGGACAAAAGTCCACTGCTTAATTCGGCAGGGTGGACAAAAGCCCACTGCGTTGAAAAAATAGGTTTAAGTCTTTTATAAAACTGTTAACCCTGATCAGACTGCTCCTTCAGGGTAAGTCATACCTGCAGTGTGTATTCACTGACATTATTATTATCATCCCCCGACAAAGTCGGAGGGATATATAGTTTTGGCGTCGTCCTTCCACACTTTTTGTCTGTCCGGAACCATATCTCGGTACCTATTGGTCAGATTTGATTCATTCTTGGTACAAATCATTAGTACCATGGACTCTCGATATCCTATAAGTTTGATTAAAATCGACCCCTTCGCACTTGAGTTATTGCCCTTGTTTTGATATAGGCAATTATAAGGCAAAACCTATATTAGCTTTTTTGTGTGATGATCTTCACATTTCATCACAGCTATTTTATTTAACAAATTCTCACTATAAACCATGATTGCCCAGTGCTTGTAGATGAGCATGGCAGTGTCAAAGTTTTACCCCACCCCCTTGACCCCACCTAAGGGGTCAAAGATCAAATATTTTAATTTCGCAATAACTAAAGCAATTGTTAATATTTTTTGCTGAAATTTTGCATGCAGGCAGAACAGCAATAGATATGAAACATATCAAACGGGATTTTAGTTTGAAGTCCTGGGTCCGAGTCTGTTGGGTGGACTTAGGGGGCGGGGGCCAAGGCCAAAGTTAAACCTTTTCAGAATATGGTCATGTTGCATATTAAATTAAATCTGATGACGCTGGCAGCAATTCGGTAGCATATATTTTGCTCACAGACACACCCTTGACCCAGGGGGTGGGGTCAAAAGGTCAAACTATATATTTTTCTGAAAGTAGTCATGTTGCATATCAAATTAAAGCTGATGACGCTGGCAGCAACATGGTAGCAAATATTTTGCCCACAGACACACCCTCGGCACAGGGGGTGGGGTCAAAAGGTCAAACTATATCTTTTTCTGAAAGTAGCCATGTTGCATATCAAATTAAAGGCAATTGAGCACAGAGCACCATGAAAGCAAATATGCTGTCATTACACACATCAGCGACCCCTGGGATGGTGTCATTTTGTTTTCTTTTCTAAACGTGGTCATGTTGCATATCAAATTAAAGTGGAAGAAGTGTAGACCTACATGCAAGGTAACACTTTGAATTTACACACACCCTTGACCTCTGGGGTTGGGTTTAAAGGTCAGATATTGAAATTATGCAGATGTAAGTATATTTTTTATAAAACTAAGCACTAACACATACTTGACAGGCATTTGTTATGATCTGAATTATACTGAAGGTGAACAAAGGGTTAGATAAATGGGATTTATGTTTTGTGATTTACATGCTTCCTACAAATAACCTTTCGTCGGGGGATATAAATTCATCGAATTTGTCTTGTTTCTCCTGTATACTGTGACAAACAACTTAATTTGGGTGTTAAAAGCCATTGGCATTTGAAGAAAATCATTTGACAGTTTGGGTCAAACAATCTATTATAATTGGGAATTATATGTCTAATTAATCCAAATGACCTAAGTCACCTTTGATCTGGTAGTAACAATTAGCATGCACTTTTATGAGAGGTGCCAAACAAAAAGAGATGTTTGAAATTTCAGATTTGAGAATTTCATCTTAGGTCCGTCTGTCGGTTTGTCCATCAGTTCAAACCAATCCCTGTTAAATGCATATAAGTGGGCTTTTGTCCTAGTGGGTTTTGTCCCAGTGGGCTTTTGTCCTAGTGGGCTATTGTCCAGTGGGCTTTTGTCATAGTGGACTTTTGTCCTAGTGGGTTTTTGTCCTACACTCGTGTAAAAGAACCATCTCATAGAAAAGGTTGAATACCCACAACATATGTTTGGTTAAGAAGTAAGAAAACTAATTTTTAAACACTTACCTAGAGGCCTGACAATCTTATTGTATCAATCTTGATGGAAGATTCCATCCATATAAAAATAGCTAACTTAGGCCATAATCTTGGGATGGATGGCTTTTCTCCTTTACAGTTCTATGGAGTGATGGGTCTTATGTACCTGTTCTTGGGTATCACGTGGCTGGTGATGTTAGCTTGTAACTGGAGGGATCTACTTCGGGTTCAGTTCTGGGTTGGTGGAGTTATCGTTCTTGGTAAGTTGATAGTTATCATTCTTGGTTATTTGATAGTGCTTATTTGGAAAGATTTAACTCTAGCTTTTTATGATAGTGAAAGCTTTATAACGTTGATTGGATTTAACCCTTAAAGCGCCACCTACAATTTGCAGCAGACGACAATTTCAAGTTTTGCTGTTTTTTCTAAAATAACAAATAAGGCAGGATATTTCATGAGAATCATCTGCTGGCAGATCATTCTCATGAAATATCATACCTTATTTTTTCAAAAATCAGGAAAGATGTCACAAGTTTTGTCGTCTGCTGCAGTTGTGATTGGCACTTTAAGGGTTAATCATCTTTGTATCTTCTTGATTGTTTGCAAAAAACATATTTAACAAATGAATATAAAAATGTGTATATTCCAACATGGTAAAGACATGTCTGCCTTTTATTCAAAAAGTTATAGAAAAATTAAGTTCATAACAACCCATTATTGTTGCCATTTTGAATCAGTGACCTATATAAGAGTGACTAGACACTCCATTTTCAGCCACATAGGTATGTCGGGGCTGATATCATGTGACTTACACCTGGCGCGCCTTTCATTGTATACACACAAAATGGCGACGCAGCTTGAGAAACCGCTGCATTTATAGGTACAATAAAGAGCGTACTTTGTAATAAATATCGCTCATTGCTACATTTTGTTTACAGCAATCGAAAAAAGATATATGAAATATTTATAAATGATATGTTTCTGCAATGTTACGACTAATCCTATGGAGTTATGATCGTGTAAACATTGGCTGATTTTATGAATTTTGAGGAATTCGTCAAAAATGGCTTTGAAAATACCTGTTTCACTGCGACGAATAAAGCTTTAAACACGGCTATGTCTGTGTCTTTATTTAACAGTTTTCATAAACTAATCTGCCTTATAATTCATAATTCATCGTAATTATACTATTTCTGTGTTTGTAAAGGTGTTAAAAGTTTTGGTTAACAATAGAGAAATTACGCTGTGTATTGCAAAACCGTGATAAAGGCAAATCGTGTAGATAAATGATATCGATTCCCCCTCATTTACCTGTGTAAGACGCACGACAGAGCAATTTGAGTTGAGTATTGGTATTTCCTTGGAGTTTCCATTCACTCTTATATAGGTCACTGTTTGAATATATAGTGAGATGCTAAGAGATGCATAAAATATAATTACCGTGCATAGAATTTAGTTTCAGTTTAACCCTTAAAGCGCCAAGAAAAAAAATGCATCTGAAAAATGTCTTCTGCTGAAGTAGTCTGCTGCAAATAATTGCCTAACATTACTGACGAATTAAGCATAGAAGCAAACAGCGTGGACCTAGAACAGACTGCTCCTACAGGAGCAGTCTGATCTGGGTCCACACTATTTGCCATAGAGGCTTCATAAACATTTCGGCAGATAAGAAAAGCAGACGACTTTTGTTGCGATTGGCGCATTAAGGGTTAAAATAAAGTACTTTCCAGCATTTATGATTCATTTTATCCTATATTAGTTATATTAATCAAAATGTGATGAAAATGACTGTTTGCTTAACTTATTCTAAAAAGTCATCTTAATATTTTGAAAAAATCCATTTTACTACTTCAAAAGCTGCTTTAGATGTGCAATGTAGTTACTGATAGACATGCAATGTAGGACTGTTCCCAGGATCTGTTGAAATATCTAGTGTAGATAGATAGGCAGCCTTGGCTACATGTAACCTATTTGCTCTAGTCTACACAAATTACTGTTTCCTTGTCTTACAGGTATGGTGGAGAAAGCAGTATTTTATGCTGAGTACCAGAGTGTTGCCAACAGTGGATGCTCAGGTGAGATACTTGAAACAAGCTCTTTCAACTACTCTTGGGTATATGGAATTACTAGTGCAATTTCAGGTTACTCCGGACAGCCTGCAACTTTAGACAACAAGTACATTAAGCAGGGTTCCCATATACTCTGAAAATCATGGAAAGCCTGGAAAATCACCAAAAAAAATCCATGCATGGAAAAATCATGGAATTTGAAAAAACTTAATCATGGAAAAATCATGGAATTTTGTGAAATAATTTGAAGAAACCACCTGTAGCCGGAAAACTTGCTGTCAGACACACAAAACTTGTGTGTTTGACAGCTAGTTTTCTGGCTTCTGATGGTTTTAAGTTTTAATTATTTCAAAATGCATGCATGGTCTACAAGCATGCTTATTTAAATACATTACTGTTGCTGAATTCCGCATTTATGCTCAGCATGTTGAAGATGCCACTAAAAGGGTAGGGTAGGTTGGAGGCCATGCATTGAATAGTCATAGACATTACATTGTTATCATGGAAAATCATGGAAAAATGATGGAATTATGTTTTTGAATTTCTATGGGAACCCTGATAAAGACATACAATTGCAAAGAGTTTTAACATCAGGATTTCCACCATTTGCCTAATTTTGTTCATGAGACCAAGATAAAATCTCGGATATCCTCATCTGCTGTGTATAGACAATTTCCACAAACATTTTGATTACCTTTCATAATATTAATCCTTTGTATAGTGGAAACCCCTAAATGGATACTTTGGCAAACAGTGAAGACCCAGATGAAATGCAGCATAATGCGGCATTTCATCAGGGTCTGCACTGTTTGCTAAGATTTAAAACAAATGTCAGGGACAGAAATACATCATGATTTAAAAAATTCTACCTTTGACCCCTTGAAATGCACAATGAGCAGTTCCATACTTATTGTATCAAATATGTATGAGAAAATCCATCAGAATATAAAGGGTTAACAAGGTAGTAATACCAGAAACAAACCCACCCTGAGACTACTAGTAACTCGAAGCAAAATCCAAATCCATGGACTTTAAAAAGTATTTTTACCAAGAGTCGACTATTTCAGTTGAAAAATTTGACTTATATTTGAACTCATGAGGTCAAATATTCGGCCACAAATTTGGATAATGAATTTCTAAAAAAGATTTACTTTTCTTTCTAGAAAAGAGGGGAGCATGGTGGGTCAGTGGTAGAGTGCTTGACTCAAGATCGAGGGATTGCGAGTTCAAGCCTCACCAGAGGCACTGCCTTAAGTCCTTGAGCAATACACTTTATCCCTCTAAGCACTGGTTCAAGCCAGGAAGACCCGTCTGGACATAACTGAAAAATTGTTGACTAGGACATAAAGAATCAGTGCAAACAAACATTTCTTGAAAAGATTTTGTTTTCTATTTCAGTGACCCGGGGAGCTATAATATTTGCGGAGGTTGTATCAAGTTTGAAACGAGCCTTAGCTAGAATGTTGGTGATCATTGTCAGTATAGGCTTTGGTATTGTCAAGTAAGTACACGGGGTTTACTACCCATTTTCTATGTTGGCGTAGGGCCAGTAAAGCAACATTTTTTTAGCATAAAATTGTAATTATTTTCTTACCCATCAGTTTGAACCTATGTTTTGGGTGATCAAAAGACTCGTCTCATTGAGACGGTTCTTTTGAGTACCCACATCATATGTTTTGGTTGAGAAATAAGAAAAATAATTTTCTGGTACTCACTCTTATCTGGAGGCCTATGTTGGGGTAAATGACATCTAACTTTACTGCTGAGCATTTTATCACTTTCACAGCAAGTTTAATAAATTCAATAATACAGGAGTACAAATGTTAGATTCTCTTTATCATATGACAATAAATATTGAAATTGCGTTTTTAGCTTTAAAAAGACAAAAGTATCGCTATACCTATGGGGTGTTGTTATGGTTGCCATTACAGAAAGTTATCATGGTTATTAAATATGTAAGCCACTAGTGGCCTATAGGTTTTAATACATGGTATTATATCTCTGCCAGATGCAACATTATATGATAAAAGTTGTATTGAATCCTTACTCTCGCTAGTAGTGTCTACCCTGGGCTACACACTTATCAAAGGTTACTATTCTATAGGATGGGTTTACCCTTTTCAGACTAATGGATTTTTCATAAAGCAAGATACAATGAAGTCAGGATAATCCATTGTATTTGTATATTGAGGGATCACAGGTTATACTTTCAAGAAATTATTGTATATCTTTCTCTGAAGATCGATATTGTCTTAGCAAACAGTGCAGACCATGATGAAATGCCGCTTTATGTAGTATTTCATCTTTGTCTTTACTTTGCCAAAGTACCCATTTAGGGGTGGGTTAATTTGGTTAAGTTATTTTCACCATTTTTTTCTCTTTACAGACCAAGATTAGGACCCACTTTACATAAAGTATTGTTTGTTGGTGGTTTATACTTTATTCTTGGCTCTATAGAAGGCAGTATGAGAGCTCTTCAGGTTAGTCTGCTTGTCTGTCCGTCTCTGTCTGTCTGTCTGTCTGTCTGTCTGTCTGTCTGTCTCTCTCTCTCTCTGCTCATTGTATGAAGATATTCCTTGCAGTATATAATGACAATCGAAGCCCAAATAACCTATGTATATTCATGTGTATATTATTACCTTTGCAGATGCTTGTATACCTTGAAAATATTAACCTGTTCCTGGCCTTTATCATTAACATAATTTTGAGCTTCTAAATATATCTTCGGCGTTCATCGTATAACTAATACGGAAATGCACGTGGTACTTTTTAACACAATAGATATTTATACCGCTATAATGCTCAATTGGCTATCAGTTGCCTGCGTGGCTCAGTGTGTAGGACATGTGAATATTGCACACTTATATTTTTAAGCTTTGCGTTGTTAGTTCGAATCCGGTACGCAACATTTATTATTGTAACTATTGAAAAGACTATTGTTTTTCTTTTTATTAAATTTTCTCCTTTTGCAATATCGTTTCTCTATTTTAATAAATTTGGTCTCTTTGGTGACCCCAACATTCTCTCGTCGGATCCGTAACACTGTACTTCAACTATCGCCTGTCATCTCTTCAGTTTTTAAAATATGAGCTGCGACATGAGATTTCCATCAATGTGGCATTTTGACACGAATAGGCACAGGTGAGCCTGTGCACCCTCCTTTTAAGAATTGAAACTAAATGCTGTTCATTCAGTAGCTTACCAGCCATAGAATATTCAAGTGACTAGCAAAGGCTCTGATCAGACTGTGTGTATGCACATGCTGGTCTGAGCCTTTGCTTGTCGCACATACCACATTGTTGGAAATCTCATGTTGTGGCTCATATATGAACCTCCTTGCTGCTCTTTAGAGAACTGCTTCGACTGCTATAACTGATTTATTTTGCTTTGGAACCAAGTGCACGTGTGTAGACCTATATTCGCAAACTAAATTCTAACTCCAAGCATCAAGAAGTTGTCAGTCATTACATTTTCAAAGAAAGCGTTTATTTGACATGAAAACAAACAAAAATGAATAAAAAAAAGTTGGGTCGACAAGGATTCGAACCCACAATTTACGTATCTGGAGCTATTCTGACTAACCACCAAACTACCGTGGAAAGTACAACCTTATTGAGTTATCAACGGATCTCCTCACAATTGTACCAAGATGTTTATTTCCCTAATTGCTCGAAACATACCTATTGCACATGATCCATCACGAAAAACTATATATTCAGTGTTAATACCGTAATAATTTATTCATGCATAAAGGTCAGGATCAGGTTAATTTTGTAGAGGTATATTGTCTGCCAATATAATGTTAACTGCCCATTGGATATCAATGCGAACTGAAAGCTGCATTAAAATCATGCATTCCTTTAAAATCTATGACAAAATGATCTAAATTCTGTAACCCATTCTTGACTTATCTCATGATTCATCAAATCTTACACCCAATTTGATACAACATGGTTTTGATTGTCCATCATGTACTTTGAAGCATCATGGGATTGAAATTTCAAATCACATTGCATTTCTATAAACTCAGCATTCTTTATCTCCTAGCAAGCAATGTGGATCCTCATAAGATACTGCATTCTTCATCATTTTATCTGGGTCTTTACTTTTTATTAAAAAAGCAGTGCATGGGATTTCAGTCAAGAATAGGTTAGAATATGTAATAATAAGGTATTTGTAGAGTTCCAAGGCAAAGAAAAAATAGAATAAGCCATAATTGCTTGTATAAGCTATTGTATAATTATATATCAGAAATTTGAAGAGTAAAAATATATTATGTCTTCTTGGATTAAAATAGTAAAACAGCTTGCTATATAAGGTAATTCACACACTCGAGTTTCAATATTTGAATATTACAATCACTTTGATTATGTTAATGCATACACACAATTATGTCGTAAATCACCATGTATCGTAATGGAGTGCTGGGAATAGGAGCTTCACTATTTTCAAACTGAAAATGTTACGAAGCAGCATGAAGTTTACTTCTCCTAGAACCAAAATCTGCTTCATAACATTTTTTTGTTTGAAAATAGGGTAGATCCTGATCAGCTGGCACAAAGCCAGCTGATACTGAACTACACTTTTTTCAGTAAAATCTTTTTTTTATACCCCCCGCAAACTTTGTTTGTAGGGGGTATACTGTTTTCACGTTGTCCGTCCGTCCGTCCGTCCGTAACGCTTTGTTTCCTTAATAACTCGAAGAGTCATTGCTGGATTTTCATCAAACCTTGCAAACATGTTCATATATGCAAGACAAATACTTTAGACAAAAAAGTAAGGGCTAGGGGCCAATTCTATTAGAGTTATTTCCCTTTGTAGTTCTAAATGGCTTTTAATATATAGCTTTTTCCTTAATAACTCGAAGAGTCATTGCTGGATTTTCATCAAACCTTGCAAACATGTTCATATATGCAAGACAAATACTTGAGACAAAAAAGTAAGGGCTAGGGGCCAATTCTATTAGAGTTATTTCCCTTTGTAGTTCTAAATGGCTTTTAATATAGTGCTTTGTGCTTATGCTATTATAGGCCATATACGGGCCAATCAACTCCTACCACAGCTTTCGATGGAACAATTAGATACTTTTCCTATACAATGTAGACACATTGAACATATGCATGAAGGAGTTTAGTTCAGAAAAGATAATTTTTAACAAAATGACAGCTGTGAGAACTTAGACAATTTTTCCCTAATAAGGTGTTTGTATATGCATAGACAGTGCCTTTATGGGCCGATCGACTCCTACCACAGCTTTTTATGGAGCAATTTGATACTTTGCCTATACAATGTAGACACATTTAACATATGCATGCAGCAGTTTGGTTTAGAAAAAATATTTTTTGACAAAATGACAGCTGTGAGAACTTAGACAATTCTCCCTAATAAGGCTTTTGTATATGCATAGATGGTGCCTTCATGGGCCGATCAACTCCTACCACAGCTTTTGATGGAACAATTTGAGACTTTGCCTATACAATTTAAACACATTGAGTATATGCATGAAGGAGTTTTGTTCAGAAAAAATAATTTTTGACGAAATGACAGCTGTGAGAACTTAGACAATTTTTCCCTTATTAGGCTTTTGTATATGCATAGATGGTGCCTTCATGGGCTGATCAACTCCTACTACAGCTTTTGATGGAACAATTTGATACTTTGCCGATACAATGCAGACACATTGAACATATGCATGAAGGAGTTTGGTTCACAAAAAATAATTTTGACAAAATGACAACTGTGAGAACTTCGACAATTATTCCCTTATATGGCGTTTGTATATGCATGGATAGTGCCTTTATGGGCCGATCAACTCCTACTACAGCTTTTGATGGAGCAATTTGATACTTTGCGGATACAATGTAGACACTTTGAACATATGCATGAAGGAGTTTATAACTTTTGTTTGCACAGATTCTACTGAAATCTTCTTATCAAAACTAAGGTCTTCTTGTTCGAACTATAACTTGCCAAGTTTTTTCACTGACTCTTACTGTACGGGGGGTATCTAATAAGCATTGCTTATTGACTTTTTTCATTTTTTTTCTTTTTTTTACCTTTTATCACTTTATTCTCCCCGTCATCTGACATACAGGGGGTCGGGGAGGGCCATCCCCCTGCATGCCGTACAAACTACAAATATGGTATTCTGATGGTTCCTTGCTCACATCTTCGTTCATCTATCATGCATTTTTAAAGCAATAACGAAACAGCTGTACACAACCGCGAAGGTGCCTTTTTTATTGCATTTTAGTTTTCAGTAAAATCTAAGAATCCATGTTAATAAAAAGACAATTGCATTCAAATTATAGCACATGGATATATCAGCAGGTTAGGGGTAAACCTCTATGGTCCTCGTTGCTAGAAAACCTGCCTTAAGGGGTTGCGACTGGGGAAGGCTATAACCAGCCTGCTAAGCTACATAGGCAAGCTTACATATGGGATTTTTTCATGAAGAAAGTTTGGTTATTATACTTTTAGAAGTTTTAAAAGAAAAGCTTTGATCTGACTTCCTGGAAGCTCAGGCTGATCTGCACTGTTGTTGTTCATTACAAGCGTTAAGGCCCATATTTCACAGTGCTTAAATTAGTTTCCTTCTTACATTCTAGTTCAATAATTTTTTTCAGCCTATGGGTGACAGATCAACAGAGAGTATGTTAGCAGCAGTGCCTCTAGCAGTGGTTGACGCTAGTATCTGTTGGTGGATATTCTCATGTTTAATACAAACCACTAGACAGCTTAGACTGAGAAGAAATATTGTTAAACTTACTCTCTATAGACATTTTACCAATACCCTTATATTTGCAGTTTTAGGTAAGTTTACACTTTCTAGATATTTATCAGTACAGTAAAACCTGTCTTAAGTAGCACTCAAAAAGAAAACTAAAAATGGTTTTCAAGACGGATTATCGCTTAATGCAGGTCAAAAGTATTGTAGAATGCTCCAAGGGGAGCATTCTGCAATACTTTGACTTTCATTAAACTACCATTTGTCATTAAGATCTTTTTATCTATTTTTGAGTGGCTGCTTAAGACAGATTTTACTGTACCTTTATAATGTGGTTTGTGGTATGATTTTTTATAACATTAAATGTTACATTTTTTTACTGTTGATAAGATCAAGAAAAATAAGTTTAACCATAAAAATAAGTAGAGTTTCTTACATGAGTGCTTTGACATGTATTATTGAATTTATAAAACAAGTTTGGGAAAAGAGACAAAATGTGAACAGAAGCTTGCGGAGCATTTTTTCTCCCACCTTTGCCCATGTAAGATAGGCTGTCAGCTCATGTAAGAAATTTCTATCTTACATGACCATGTGACTGCTTTTGGCATAGTAAAATATTCTATTTTTCCCAAAATAGGTATTCAAAGGACCAATATATTGTGCCTATGTAACTTAAAGGCACCCAAGCAAGGTTAAGTGTCACTTACTGATGTCATATAAATTTAACGACATCGCAAACGTGCACCACATGACAATAATGGCAATGTGGCACTAATGGCACAGGGAGCCTAGCAAAATTTTATTTTGCATTTTGCAGTTTATCTAATGCGCCAATCGTGTTTTCCAGTCAATAACAGTCATTTTTGGTCCTGATCTGGATCCAAACAGTTTGTCACTCTGATAGTGTTCCTATAAGAATTTTTTGAAAAGGTTGATTTTGAAAAAAGTCTGCAGAAAACAAAAGCATGAAAAATTACCCAGGATGCAAAGAATTAAGGTGACAGCAGGATAGAAATATGACACACTTCTTGAATTTCTGTTCAAAAAAAAAGACTGGGTCGCCTAGCACAGTCGGTAATGTGTCTGACTGAAGATATGTTTCTGACTGCAGATCCAGGGGTCGCGAGTTCGATCCTGGCCCAGTCCCATACTTTGCGTGAAGATTGATCATGAAACAATTTCTACAGCCATTCTCCTCCCTTCTGCTGATTCAAGAAGGGTTGTTATCAGTTACTAGGGAAAGTATGTGCACAAAGTACTGGTTAACTGCTTAGTAAAGCTTGGCCAGGGAAAAAGTGTGGTTAGGTGAATTGACCGTCCTGACATGGCCATAACTGTTGACTGGGACATTAAGCATCAAACGAAACAAACATTCAAAAAAGAGATGAGTTATTCTCCCACCTTTGCCCGTGCAAGATAGGCTGTCAGCCCATGTAAGAAATTTCTATCTTACATGACCACGTGACAGCTTTCTTACATGGGCAGGGTAAAATATTATTTTTCCCCAAAAATTATAATTAAAGGACCAATATATTTCACCAAAGTAAGTCAAAGACACCAAGCAAGGGTAAACGTTACTAATTGACGTCATATAACGTTAATGACGTCACCGAACGTGCACCACGTGACGATAATGGCAATGTGACGCTAATGGCACAGGTGGCCAAGCAGGATTTTATTTTGCATTTTGCAACGAAACTAATGCTCCAATCGTGTTTTCCAGTCAATACGGAGGTGCAAACTATGTTTACACCCATTTTAATGCCCGATAAAAACAGTCGTGAACTCAGAAATAATGTAAATCCAACGAGTAAAAAAGTTAAAATTTTCACGATTTTGGACTTGTTTTATGTTCCGACAAAAAACCTAGGAAAAGTGGGAGAAAAACAATCCATCATGAGCCTGTCCATGTAGGATAGAGAAATCTCACCCTCGTGGTCGGAATTTAACCAGGGACTCGGCAAGCCTCGTCACTGGTTAAAATTCCGACCCCTCGGGTGAGATATCTCTATCCTACATGGACACTCATGGTGGATTGTTATAGTCTTTAAACCAAATTTTTTAACAATCTAATTTCATCATCATCATCATCATCATCATCATCATCATCATCATCATCATCATCATCATCATCATCATCAGGTTTTGATTGACGTTGCTTTGCAGGAGCATCTTCCATATCAGTAGGCCCCTCTTTAGGTAACTGGCTATCTGCACAGAGAGCAGATCTTACTTTGGTAAGACTGCCATTTGTATATTTGGGCCTTGATGCAAGAAAACGTGTCTTCAGGGGTTTGCGAACAACACAGGCGCAGACCAGCCTGCGCATCAGCGCAGTCTGATCAGCGCCTTTGTTATTCGCTTTTTGGAAGGGCCATATTAATTTCAATGTTCTAGCTAGTCACTGTAGCTGAGGAGACTGCTTTGAGTCTCGCTTTGATGGAAACCCATAAGACAGGTTTCCTCGTGACGAGGCCCATTTGTCGCAAAGTTTTATGGCAGGATGCCCTTCCTTTCACCAACTCAGACACTTTTGGCAGTCCAAGACCTTCAACTCATAATTCTTTCCTTCTATACTTTCAGCTTCAGTTATTTTCATGATTTGGTCATTAATACAAGTAAAGACAAAAACCTGTTTAACAGTAAGTATTATGTACTAGTAGTTTCTTATTATTCTTGGAAAGTTTTTAGGATTATGTCTGGGCTGACCATGCACGCCAGGGTATGCAAAATAGCCCTCTAATGTAAATGACTCCTTTTTGAAAAACCCAATGAATTGGTACCAAAATATTATTTGTGATTAACTAAGGGAATGTATTCCCAATTTTAGTATTTTGGAGACATGTGAGATCCCAATCTGGATCCGAGGAAGTCAGTGGAGGAAGCAGGCCCTGAGGTTATAAAACTTTTTTCATACTCAACTCTGACAGCTGAGCATGAAATTTGTCCTGCTCATAAATGTTAAAATGCCAACAATTGTTGGCATTTTAACATTTATTAGCATGATAAATACAACATATGAGAGACTTAGAGCAAGAAACTTCTTCATTTGTCTGTATTTTTTTATGAGCAGTTGAAGTTTAGTGCTCAGTTGAGTTGAGCATAAAAAAGTTTTATAACCTCGGGACCAGGTCATCCCAAATGTGTATTACATCTGTGAAGAACAAGTTCATATTTTATATTTCACTCATGAAATTATAACTTTTGATTCATACAATAACTCTTTCCTTGCTAGCAGCAACTTTTGTCTTCTGCTGTTTATTTTTGCAAACAGTTTGGACCCAGATCAGGACCAACAGAATGTCGGTGCTGATCTGGATCCAAACCGTTTGGCACTCTGATAGTGTTCCTGAAAGATTTTTTTGGGGAAAGTTAATTTTGAAAAAAGTCAGCAGACAACAACAAAAACATGAAAAATCACCCAGCATACAAAGAGTTAATATATCAACTAATATTTAATTCCAATATGTCACTCATTTCTTGTATATGAATTATAGCAATTATTCTCGGAGTTTTGAATCTTTAGATTTCTGGCCGCGAGGTTATAAAACTTTTTTCATGCTCAACTCAACTGAGTACGAAATTTCGACAGCTTATAAACACTAAAATACTGACAAATAAAGAAGTGTCTTACTTCAAGTCTCTCATTTGTTGGATTTATCATGCTAATAAATGTTAAAATGCCAACAATTGTTGGCATTTTAACATTTATGAGCAGGATGAATTTTGTGTTCAGCTAAGTATGAAAAAATGTTTTATAACCTTGGGGCCTGGATTTTTATCTTCAGAACACTCGTCCATATCATGTAAGTATATCTGGAATATGCGTCAGGTGGCCATTCCATTTCAAGTTGTTCTCAGACTGTTTCTTGGTGAAATGATATTTCACTATTTAACTCTTTCCTTGCTAAGGGCAACTTTTGTCATCTGCTGATAATGTTTACAAACAGTTTGGAACCAGATCAAGACAGACAGAATGTCGGTCCTAATCTGGATTCGAACTGTTTGAACAGCCTGATGGTATTTCTGAAAGATTTTTTCGAAAAAGTTGATTTTGAAAAAAAAAAGCAGACGACCGAAATTCATGAAAAATTACCCAGCATGCAAAGAGTTAATTTGTTAACATGACTTCAGACAAGAGTGAAATTAAGAATTAGTTGTCTTATTTATTAATTATGGTTCCTTTGAAATATTAAACATATGTTTTATCTGATGTATGGTAAATTTTCTAAAATATGAATACTAGAAACCTGCCAAAAAGGCCTAGCCAAACAGTGCAGACCCAGATCAGACTGTTGTTGAAGAAGCAGTCTGGTCAGTGTCTACCCTGTTTGCTATTCTGACAAGCATTTTGTGAATTCCAACCCCGAAAACCAATATTTTGTTTGAGAATAGATGAAATTTTAGAACATTTACCCTATAAGAAAATGATCACAATTTTACGCTCAAACTGTTTGCTTATCTGGTTATAGTTACAGTAAAACCTGTGAAAAACGGCTGCTGTAAAAAAAAAAAATGGTTTTCAAGACTGATAATCGCTTAATGCAGGTCAAAAGTATTGCAGAATACTCCAAAGCATTCTGCAATGGTTTCTCCTAAGCATTCTGCAATGCTTTTGACCTTCATTAAGCTACCAGTTGTCAATAAGACCTTTGTTTTGTCTATTTCTGAGTGGCCGTTTTACACAGGTTTTACTGTACTGCTTTATGTTATGTTACTAAGACAAATTCTTAGTTTACTTTTTGACATTTTAACATTTTTGATGACCAGGACTTATCCATCCTGGTTGTCAATGAATTACATGCTGAAGAAACTCATAGTACCTGATCAAGGCAGTCTAATCTGGAACTATTTTTTTTGCACATGCTTTTCTTGCCCAAGTCATATGGTTCTGGAACTTGAAAGAGTTTGCAAGGTTTTAAAGATAAATGTTTTTTTTCTTTTGTAAGAGACACGCACTGTACAGACACAAGTTGTTTTAGAAGAATTATACAGTGAAACCTGTCTTAAGCAGCCACACAAAAATAGACAAAACAAAGATCTTAATGACAAATACTAGCTTAATGAAGGTCGAAAGTATTGCAGAATGCTCCCCTTGGAACATTCTGCAATACTTTTGACCTGCATTAAGCCATATTCATTCTTGAAAACCAATTTTGGTCTTTTTTTGAGTGGCCGCTTAAGACAGGTTTTACTGTATATCCTCAGTGCTGAAATTTAACATTGCTTAATTTATAGAATATTTTATAGAAAGACAACAAGGCCCATTTACTTACATATTTGCTTATTTCATGATAGTAAAAACTTATTTTTTTCGTATGGTTGCCAGGGGTATTACAGATTCGCATATGCTTGAAAAATACTTGAATATAGACGGTTTTTCTTGAAAATTAAGTCTGCCACAAAAAGTTCTTACCAGGCCTCGTAGCGCAGTTGGTAGTGAGTTGGACTGCAGATCCAGTGGTTTTGAGTTCGATTCTGACCTGGTCTCATACTTTCGTGGAGATGGATCATGAACTAATTTCTGTGGTCATTCTCCTTCCACTGACTCAAGAAGGGTTGTTGTCAGTTACAAGCAAAAGTATGTGCTTCATATGATATTCTTGTTTATTTTTTCTAGGACTGGCAAGAATTGTGGGTAGATGAAGCGTTCTGGCATCTTCTTTTCTCTGTTATATTAATAGTAATCATGATACTGTGGAGACCATCATCAAATAACCAGAGGTAATCTTTATTTTGTTTCTACTCACTCAGTCAGCACTGGCATTTATGACCTCATTTAACCCTTTCCATGCTGAGCATGGATGTGTCTTGCTCTGAAAACTGTAGATCCAGATCAGCTGGCTTCAATAAATTTTAACAATTTGGGCACCAGTAGCAGCTTCAAGGAACGGTGAAATACTTTGTTTGCTTTTTAAATTGTTCATCTTTTTGGCCGACACAAATTTTTTGACTTCGAGTTTGACATAAACATGGCCAAAAAACATAGAGAATACTGGGTGAGTGTCTTTTGATATGAAGTGTACCAGGCAAGGCTTTGAGAACATGCATTCACGAAGACGAGCCTGGAAAACTTTACATCAAAAGATGCTAACCTGGTATTCTGTTTATGAGCCTTGACATGAGATTACCAACAATGTGGTATGTGCCACCAGCAAAGGCTTTGATCAGTTTGATCAGAGCCTTTGCAAGTCGCTAGAATATTCTATGAGTGTTAAGCTACCGACTGAACATCATTTGGAGTTTCTAAGCTTAAAAGAAGGCTGCACAGGCTCGTGTGAGTTTACACTTGTCAAAATTCCACATTGTTGGAAATCATATGTCAAGGCTCATTTAGGGAGCACAGTGGTAAAACCAAAGGGCGGCAGGTTGGAGCCTCACCGGCATCACTGTCTTGTGTCCTTGAGCAAGACACATTTATTCTTGCTTAGTACTGGTTCAACCCAGGAAGACCAGTCCTGTCATATCTGAAAATTGTTGACTGAGATGTAAAGAATCAAATCAAACAAACAAAATCAAGGTTCATTTGTCAGTTTACCCATTGGTTCATTCTTCAAACTGGCGACTACGTTAAAATTGATGGGTAAGAAAATATTTACAATTCTAGGCCTGTACTGAAGTTGTCTTTTTTTGACAGATATGCATTTTCTCCACTGTTGGATGCAGCAGATGATGAGGATGAAGATGATGAAACTGTCTTGAACGATGCTTTTGGTAAGATCTCTGTCTAAATTCTGAAATTTTCATGAGGGTTTAATTTTCGCGGATGTGAGGTTTCATGAAAATAAAACCCTTGTGAAATGGCGAAATCACTCTGTCATTTACTGATGTAGGGAAATCATGTTATATTCGCGAATTTTTAACGTGGCAAACATGTCTTTTAAAACTTTTCGTGAAAATAAAATTCTCTCAAAAATTCCGATTTTACAGTATCATATTGATCAACAAAAAATATGTTGTGGGTCCTCCACAGGTTGAGATAAACAAAACAAAAATTTTCAGCATAAAATTGTAAATATTTTCTAAACCATACTTTGGGAGCTCAGTGATTGAGTGCTTGACTCGAGACAGAGGGGCCGCGGGTTCAAGCCTCGCCGGCGTCACTGTGTTGTGCCCTTGAGCAAGAACATTAATCCTAGCTTAGAACTGGTTCAACCCAGGAATACCCGTCCCTTTATAACTGAAAGATTGTTGATGGGACGTAAAAAATCAAATGAAGCAAACAAATAAACCATAATTTTTAGCATATGTTTTGGGTCCTCAAAAGAACCGTCTCAATGAGATGGTTCTTTTGAGCACCCAAAACATATGTTAAAATTATGGGTAAAAAAATGTTTACAATTTTATGCTTAAAATTTTTGCTTATTTAAACCTGTGTATTTAGTACCATTTTCCTATATCCATTTGCCCACCCTCATTTTGCTGGTTATGTCATGTTAATCATGTTATGGCTTAATTATTGCTAGGAGCAAAGTGCTTTAAAACTCAATTTCTATTTTATCATGCGTGGATACAGAGGGGGCTGTGGGTCCGGAACCCCCCCCCCCCCCCCCCCCCTGTTAAATCTAAAAATATAGAGTTTCTTAGCAATACTGGTCGAGATCCCCTTAAAAATCACAAAGCTACCAAGTCAGCATTCAATGTTTGGCCATCATCGGCACCCCAGCAAAACGCCATTTAAATGGCGTTTTGCTGGCGGGCCGATGATGGCCTGCTAATGGTGGTATTTGGATCCTTCCTCTGATCAAGCTAAAAAAACAACATCAAAGTTGGAACCCCCTCTGTAAATTAATTTCTGGATGCGCACATGTATATTTACGTTTTTTCTGGATCTGACATGTTTATGTTTTTTCTGGATTCGCACATGTTTATTTACGTTTTTTTTCTTGATCCGCACATGTTTATTTTCGTTCTTTCTGTTGTAGATGGCATGAAGATGAGATCAAAAGTTCAAGCAAATGGATCTCCTAAAGCGAAAGAAAGGAATAGTATAGTAAGATATTCTTTTAAATTAACACATAATATTGTAACACAATTTATTGCATAAAAAAGCGTTAAAAAGCCATTAACAGCCATGTTTTAACTGGCAAAAAAACATGTATCAATCAGGCAATTCATATGTTGTTAATGCAGGGTTTTGTACTTTACATATACGCATTCTTGGCCTTCACAAAAAATGACGTCATCAACAGTAACATGCATAGAAATGAATGTAATTTAGTGATGTAGGATCATTTGGAGTTTCTTAGCTTAAAAGGAAGATGCACAGGCTCGTCTGAGTCTACATGTGTCAAAATGACACATTGTTAGAAATCACATGTCACGATTCATTTGTCATTAAGATGTTTGGTTTGTCTATTTTTGAGTGGGCGTTTTACACAGGTTTTACTGTATTGTCCTGTTAATTACAGGAGGATGATCTCAAGTGGGTAGAGGACAACATTCCATCTTCAGTCACAGACAAGTAAGTTTTCTCTACTAATAATCTGGGTCAATATGTAGGAAGTATCAACTACCTGAACCATGCCGCATAGTGCAGTTGGTAACATGTCTGACTACAGATGTGCGTTTGACTGCAGATCCAGGGTTTGCGAATTAAATTCCGGCCCGGTCCTATACTTTCATGGAGTCCGATCATGAAATAATTTCTACGCTCATTCTCCTCCCTTCAGCTGAATCATTCAAGAAGGGTTGTTGTCAGTTACAAGCGAAAGTATGTGCATGAAGTACTGGTTAACTGCTTGTTCAAGCTTTCCCAGGAAAAAGTGTGGTTAGGTGAACTGACCATAGCTGTTGACTGGGATATGAAGCAACAAAAACAAAATCAACTACCTGAAACACTCTCCTGCATAACTACAATCTTTATCTGAGATTATCAGAGAAACATGAGTCACAGGGCCAGTTAAGCAAAAATTTTGAGCGTAAAATTGTGATTATTTTCATATCCATCAGTTTAAACATGTGTCTTGGGTGCTCAAAAGAACTGTCTCATCGAGACGGTTCTTTTGAGTACCCACAACATATGCTTTGGTTGGGAAATAAAAAAGTAATTTTCAGTTACACACTCTTATCTGGGGGCCTGTGAGTTAATTAACCCTTTACTCCATAATATCGCCTTTTGGTGCCTTTGAAATATCATGTATTTGAAAAAATTATGGAGAATGGACCATTTGCTCCATTTTCCATAATATTTTCAAAAGTATTCTAAACTCAACTTGAATTTTTCTTGAAGATTGTTAATGTTGTCTAAAAACAAAAAATGATGTCATGATCTAAAAATAGCCTATGGAGTAAAGGTTTAAAGATTATCAGAGAGCAATTAGACAGTGGCTTGCTGTGAGTTTCCAATAATTTGTTAATTGAACTGCTGATAAAAAGCATATGATCAGTAACACATGCTGCAGCTATATTGGGATTGTAACAAGATACCCATATTCTGTTTTAATGAAACATATGTTGTATTACAAATCGTTAAGTTGACAAGACAACCACAGAACAATGATGGACCTACAACAATGATCTACTTTGATAATGTGAAGTTGATGTTAGGAAAAGCATACCAACACAATAACAAGTTTGAATGCAGCAAAACAAACACAATAAACATCATAGAAAAAAAAATGATATAGCTATATTTTATTGAAAAAACCTAAGCTTTTTTCTGTAGCCTGTATGAAACTTATTGACAACCCCTAAAAAATCTGGCTAGATCCGTGAAAATCTGTGACACGGGCAGAAATCTGCCCGTTTGGATTATTGATTACAGATCCCTACATAAGCTAGTGTTGAGTCTAGTCTAGAGACTTATCATATGCACTTGGTTCACAGCTGATTAAAATATAAACAGCAATTGCAACTGCAAATGTGTTGAACTTATCTTAGACTTTTCCCTGAATAACAGAAGTATTTTAACAATAACACAGGTGTAGATAAGCACAAATTTTCAGTGTAAAATTGTAAATATTTTCTTACCCATAAGTTTTAGCATATTGTTTTGGTGCTTAAAAGAAACGTCTCATCAAGACGGTTCTTTTGAGTACCAACAACATATGTTTTGATTGAGAAATAAGAAAGTTATTTTTCTGTTAGGCACTCTTAACTAAATGCCTGAATAAGTTCTCCTTACATAAATTGCAAAATGTAAGGAATATTGTGCACTATATTCCTTTAGTCCCTCACTATAGTAACATGAACAGCCATGCTCTTAAATGGATAATTGTGCATTGATGCAATACTTGTAAGTATTTTGCAAATCTAATAGCATTGCATGGGTTCTGCATAGGTGTAGATAAATAAAATTTCGAGCGTAAAATTTTAAATATTTTCTTACCCATCAGTTTTAACATATGTTTTGGGTGCTCAAAAGAACTGTTGAGACGGTTCTTTTGAGTACCCACAACATATGTTTGGTTGAGAAATAAGAAAATTATTTTTTTGGTACTCACTCTTAACTAAAGGCCTGGTTCTGTGTCCTGGCCCTTACACCTGTATAAATAAAAAATCTGGTTAATAACAGCATATGAATATATATGGGAGCGCAGTGGCTCAGTGGTAGAGTGCTTGACTTGAGACCGAAGGGCCGCCAGTTCAAGCCTCAATGGTGTCACTGTGTTGTGGTCCTTGAGCAAGACACATTTATTCTAGCTTAGTACTGGTTCAACCCAGGAAGACACATCCCTGTTTAACTGAAAGATTGTAGATGGGACGTAAAGAATCAAATCAAACAAAAAACACCTGCATTTAAATGATGAGATTTCTGTTGTTGTTTTTTTCAGAGCTCTTCCAGGGTTGTTAGATTCGGATGAAGAAATCATGACAGCCAAATACGAGATGTCTAAGATGCAATGAGAAACTGTCAGTTTACTGTCTGTGATTATAATTTAAACCATCCATATTGTACCATGTGCTATCATCATCAGAAAACTCATTTGAGGATAGGAATTGACCCATGGGGGAGTAATTGGTTCATTAAATACTGTAAATTTAGAAATTATCACGAGTTTTTTTTCGCAAAATTTCGCAGATTTTCATGAAAATAAAACCCTCCTGAAATGATGAAATCATTCTGATGATTACTGATGTAAGTAAATCATGCACTAATCGTGAATTTTTAACGTGGCTAATATGTCTTAAAGCCATTTGGGAACATGAAAATCTTGTAAAAAATCAAAACAGTAGTGGCAAGGTTAAGTAGACAACTGTATTCAAAATTTCATTTAGGGAGGTAAATTGTTGTTATAACGCTCCCAGATTCAGTTTTATGCTGATGCTTCATTTGAGCTGTAAAAGTTCTTTAAAACAGAACAGATCATATTATTTATCTCTTTTAACTCTTTTCATTCTGGATACTGATACATTGGCAAATGGTGAAGACCTAGATGAAATGCCACATAAGGCAGCAATTCATCTGGGGCTGAACTGTTTGCTAAGATAAAAACAAATAATTTGTCATTATGTGTATATAGAAAATTGACCAGCAATCACATTAAAATACAGAATAGACAGTTCCATACTTTTATATTGTATCAATATAGATGGGATAATTTTTCAGAATGAAAAGGGTAAACTAGAGTTATCCCTATTTGAATGCACTTCCTTGCTTGTTTACCAATAAAAACTAGCAAAGAGAGGCATTATAAATGCCATCAAATGAAATGTAACATAACTGATGACATAGAATTTCTGTCTAAAGGCCTAGTGAGATTTATAATAATAGATGGGTGCCAATATTTTAGCTTGTTGCCTGCCAGTGTCTTCTGCTGATAACCTTTGCAAACAGTTTAGACCCAGACCAGGACCGACAAAATGTCAGCCTTATCTGGATCAGTACTGTTCGACACTCTGTTGGTATATCTGAGGGAGGCTTTTTCTTATAAAAAAAAATTGAAAATAAAATCAGATAAAAAAATCTTGAAAAATTTCCCAGCATGCTATATGTTAATGGAGAAGGAGAATGTTATCTATTTTCACTGAAAACTGCTGGATTTCCTCTGTAACATATTATTAACCCTTTGTATACGGGAAACCCCTAAATGGATACTTTTACAAACAGGGAAGACCCAGATAAAATCCCGCATAATGCGGCATTTCATCAGGGTCTACACTGTATGTAAAGGTAAAAAAGATCTTCTGACAAAAGAATACAATATTTTTAATTGTTTTTTAAGTTATAAGCTGACACCCCTAGATATGTACAATGGACTTTTCCAAGTTTATTGTATCAAACCAGAAGAAGAATCCATTAGTATACAAAGGGTGAAAGTCTGATCCAGGAAATTAATTACTTTGCTTGCCTAAAGATGAGAATTATGAAATATACCAGTATAATTACTAATTTGTAACTCTTTCAAATTTTCTTGACTCAATTTTTTGTTAAACTCAGCTTATCATGCTCAATACAAGCTGTAGTAGTATAGGGGTCCTGTCACAAGAAATCCTGATTTTGCTGCGTGCAAATCATGGCTTTCCCTGGCTCGCTATATTGAGTCCTAGGCTCCCAAATCCCAGTTTAGTTTGATTGGCCCTTATCAGCTGATTAAAATATTGTCAGTTTCATTTGTCAGGATCATTTGAAATATTTTCTTCTATCTGGTCTAAAAATAGAGTGTATGTGTTTGAAAGAGCTGCCTCATTGTTAAAGGATACCATGTTCTATTTTTTTGATAATAAGTTTTCATGTTGCATATATAGTCATAAAAATGTGTTAGTTCAGTAAAACCTGTGTAAAACGGCCACTCAAAAATAGACAAAACAAAGATCTAAATGACAAATGGTAGCTTAATGAAGGTCTGCAGTATTGCAGGATTCTCCCTTTGGTGCATTCTGTAATACTTTTGACCTGCATTAAGCGATAATTGGTCTTGAAAACCAATTTTCGGTCTTTTTGGGAGTGGCTGTTTTACACAGGTTATACTGTACATGTATATGTAACAGTGTAGCCACTTCGTAATTGTATGTTAGTACAGTGCTACTCAGAAAGGGGTAATCGGGAGCGCAGTGGCTCAGCGGTAGGGTGCTTGACTCGAGACCGAGGGGCAGTGGGTTTGCGCTTCACAGGCGTCACTGTGTTGTGTCCTTGAGCAAGAACATTAATCCTGGATTAGTACTGGATCAACCCAGGGAGACACGTCGCTTTATAACTGAAAGATTGTTGATGGGACCTAAAGAATCAAATCGAACAAAATAAAAATTCTCCAATTATCTTTTTAAATTGACCCTTGATGACACTGTTTAGTTTAAGTACAGATCATTCCAATGTAGCTATCATTATTAATCCATTGTATAGGGTACAAAAGGATTCTTCCTACTGGTTTGAGACAATAAACTTGGGATAGTCCATTGTACATATCTAGGGGTGTCAGGTTATAATTTAAAAAAAAATATTGTATTCTTTTTGTCTGATTATCTGTTTTGCCATAACAAGCAATGTAGACCCAGATGAAATGCCGCATTATGCAGCATTGTATCTGAGTCTTCACTGTTTGTAAAAGTACCTGTTTAGGGGTTTCCCATATACAAAGGATTAAGTACAACACTGTATCTACCTGTGTATAATGGCATATCTTTTAAAAAGAAAGAGTGGTTCTTGTCTGGAGGGCTTATATATTTTTAAAAATTCATTCAGATCTTGTGCTTGGGGGCGTTTTTTGTTGTTGTTATTGATTTTCTGAGGGCTGTTTCATTCTTAAATTCTTTGTATATGAATTGATCTTGCATCCTGCTTTTAAAATACAGGATAGTCTGGCCCTGAGGTTATAAATCTTTTTTCATTCTCAACTCAGCTGAGCATGAAATTTATCCTGCTAATAAATGTTAAAATGCCAATAATTGTTGGCATTTTAACATTTATTAGCATGATAAATACAACATCTGAGAGACATAAAGCAACAAAATTCTTTATTTGTTGGTATTTTAGTTTTTATGAGCTGTTGAAATTTCGTGCTTGGTTGAGTTGAGCATTAAAAAAGTTTTATAATCTCTGGGTCTGGTTGGTCTATAACTATTTTGAGGGATTACAGATAACAATTTTTTGAATTGCATTGTATTTCAATCCTTGAAGATTTTTTTGTTCTGCTAAATATTGCCAATTAAGATGAAATGCGGAAAATGTTGATTTTACAACCACACCATCCCAAAAGGGGTTGAACAGGCATGTATTTCACATGTTATTCAGCTGCTGATAAATACTGAAATTTTGAGAGAGAGAAATTATACTTTAAGGGTTGTATATCTGTATGAGTGTGTTAAATAATGTATATTCACTTTTTCTTGTTACTGTTATTGTCTATGGTAGTATTCTTCAACTATTCGGCCACTGCCTAGCCATGCCCCCAGCGGGTTCCTATCTCTGTTAGCTTTACAAGAGGCCGGGACATTGCATACCACATGGCAATGCAGTGACTGAATAGCTGTCAATATTACTATTCAAAGTGTCCATACTTGTTTTATCAATGCATTATTTTTATCAAAATTTTTGAGCTCAAATGAGCAAAATTGTATACATAGAGGATCTTACATGAGTCCTCATGTTTTATTGAATTTATTAAACGAGTTGGGGAAAAGAGATAAAATGCGAGGTTTGCCGAGCATTTTATCTCTTTTTTGCAACGAGTTTAATAAATTCAATAATACAAGAGCACGAACGTTAGATTCTATTTATCATATGACAAATACTTTGAAATCTCATTTCTGGCGTAAAAAGGTTATAATTTTGTCATTATAAACGCAACGTTGTTATGGACGTCATAACGTTTCCCGTAAATCTATAAACCACTAGTTGTTTTTCGATTTTATTGCATGGCGTTATTTCACTCCCAGACGCAACGTCATATGATAAATAAACATAAAGAGGGTTGACTGTATTAGAGCAAGTATGGTAGCTTAAGTGGGCTTCAAAGACATGATATGTCTTTCAAAAAGCCATCATACTTGCTCTAGATATTATGACCTTAACCCTTCATCTTAGAGTAAATGCAGACATGACTTCACATAATATTAGAGCAAGTATTGTAACTTAACTGACCAGCAATGACATGACATGTCTTTGCTGCCCACTTAAGCTTCCATACTTACCCTAGATTTTCTGACTTTAAGCCTAAGTCGTTGCTGGCAACTTTAGCTTCCATACTTACCATAGAGCCTTAGTCTTACAGTAAATGCAGACATGACTACACATAATATTAGAACAAGTCAGGTAGCATAAGTGACCAGCAAAGACCCTTTTAAGCTTCCATACTTTCCTTAGATGTTTCAACCTTAAGCCTTTATCTTAAGAGTAAATGCTGACATGACTGCTTCTCTAGATTGGGACTGACCAGGTATGAACAGGATCTACACGGGAGGAGCTCAGGCACCTGGTAGAGTGTTAGACATGGGGTCCAAGGGTTGTGAGTTCAAGACTCTGTGTTGTGTCCTTATCTTATGCTAAGTACTGCTTCAACCAAAGATGACAGAAAATGGTCCTGACATGACTGGAAAATTGTTGACTGTGACGTAAAGAATCAACACAAACAAGCAAAAAAAAAATGGAATCTAAACCGTTTGCCATTCTTCATTGTTCACTTGACATCAGGTAATCTTGCTTGTACATATTCTTGGATAAATTGTTTATGAGTTAAGGTTTCTGAATCTTTAGTCTAAATGCTGGTCTGCGCCTTTGTTGCTTTCGAATTTAACAAAGTGGCCCCGAGGATATAAACCTTTTTTCATGCTCAACTCTGCTGAGCATGAAATTTATCCTGCTCATAAATGTTAAAATGCCAACAATTGTTGGCATTTTAACATTTATCAGCATGATAAATACAACAACAGAGACTTAAAGCAAAATATTTCTTCAGTTGTCAGTATTTAAGTTTTAATGAGCAGTTGAAATTTCGTGCTCAGATGAGTTGAGCATGAAAAAAGTTTTATAACCTCGAGGCCTGGGTTTTGTTGGGTAGAGGCCCAACTGGACCCATGCAACTGGTGTAAATCAGAAGCGGATGGAGCATAAGAATTGAATTGACTCCGCTAAATACAGGTTTGATTGTAGCTCTCATGATTAAGAGATAGCAATGATTTAACCCTCATCATGCTGAAACCAGAATATCCATTTAGTCCATCTGCATTGGCACAGTCTGATCAGTGCCTTTATTATTTACTATCTGGACAGTATAATAGCTAAACTTGCAACATGGAACATTTCAATTTTCTAGCTAGTCTCAGTAGGTGAGCAGACTGGTTTGAGACATACTTTGTCAGAAACACCAAAGACAGGTTTTCTCGCGTCTAGGCTAATTTACTATTTTGCGAAAGCATGAAAATCTTTGTGGATCTTGATCAGCTAGCATCTAGCTGCTTTCAAAAGTGTGGATATTCTGGGTTCAGCATGATGAGGGTTAAATCATTACTATTCAATAATCATAGGAGCTACAGTAAAACCTTTCTTTAGCAGCCACTCAAAAAAGAAGACCCAAAATTGGTTTTCAAGACCGATTATTGCTTAATGCAGGTCAAAAATATTGCAGAATGCTCCAAGAGAGCATTCTGCAATACTTTTGACCTTCATTAAGCTACCATTTGTCTTTAAGACCTTTGTTTTGTCTATTTTTTAGTGGCCACTTAAGACAGATTTTACTGTAGTCTTTTCTTATTATGTTCTTAACATCATAATTCATGCAATCTCTATTAATACTCAAAAGTAGTTCCTATAGTGTTTAATTTCATAGCAAACATTTTGGGCGCATTACATATGTACCATGATTATTTTCTTATCTATTTTTTAAGCATATATTTACATGTATACTGTGATAGTGCTCAAAAGAACCATCTCATAGAGATGGAACTTTCTTTCTAGCATTCACAATATATGTTTTGCTCTTATATCGAGGGCTATAAAATTGTAGTTCTATAGTTCTATATGTGCTTTGTTTATCTTGAACTAAAATTGTGATGAGAATACCTGGTTTTATGGCTGTAAACAACAAATGTGCTGATCAGACTGCACACATCTGTGCAGTCTGATAAGCACCTTTTTTGTTCACTGCTGCTAATACCTAAACATGCTATATTTAGACCTTCAAAGTCCTAGCTAGTCTCTGTAGCTGCACAGACTGGTTTTTACTATTTCCTGGTGGCAATGCCTGATCTGCCTCTTATTTTAAAGCTCTGATATTGTCTTGCACACATAAAAAAGATTACTACAGGCATGCTCCTCTATGGTGCCCACATTTTCTTCCTGCAGGAACAGACTGATTTGGCCCCTCACTTTTAGTGAACATGTTGAAAAAGATGTTGAATTATAAAGCATAAATCATTACTTTTCCAAAACATTATCCTTGAAAGCAGTAGTATGGTCCTTGAAAATTCCCCCTTGCCTGTGCGAGGTCTGTTTAATAAAATAACCCAATGGGCTAGAGGGAAGTATGTAAATATTAGTTCTATGGAATTTTAACATAATACCAAAGAGATGCTAACATTTAAACAAATTAGTTTCCATACTGTGATGGTTTTTCTAGTCTGTAGTTTCCATGTCTCCAAATTTACTAACAGTCGGTGTATATTAGATGCCATAAGATGCTACAATAAATCTGATTGGCAGGAAGGGACTTTTGAAAAAAGCCTTCCTGGCATTTTGATTGGTCGATTAAATTACGCTTATAATTGAGGTCGTAAGGGGAAGGGTTCGTTGAAAGGTAAACCTTCACTGGGGAAAATGGCAAATTACATGACTGTGATTCATAAGGTAAACAACTATTGTGCATGTACCTAGAATACTCAATCAGATAGGTCAATATTTGAAGAATGCCACCTATCAGAAGATAATGGTGTTATCAACCAATAAAGTACTCAGTGTGCGCTTATAATGTTGAGTATGACATGTCAAAACTAACAATGGACATCTGCCACTACTAAACCCTTTATCAATTATTGGTTTACTTGTAGCATTTTAAAAGTTTTTTATTATTAACCCTTTTTGAATTATGGAATACAGGTGATAATTCCCCCCCCCCAACCATATAGTTAGATAGATGGTCAAACTCACAACCTTACTTTCAATTCATATGAGGCAGATTACCATACCCGCTAACTACTGATTGAGCTTAATTGATATTTATGGCTGTAAAAATAATAGTTTTTTTTGTAGTACAATAAAACCTGTGTAATTCTACATGCTTACTGGGATAGCGCTGCTTTAAGCACCTAAAAATATGTTTAAATTGATAGAGAAGAAAATCGCTGAACCTATACAAAGAGGTACCTGATCAATCAAGGTCTTCACTGTTAACAGCCACTCTCAAAAAGACTGAAAATTGGTTTTCAAGACTTATTACGATAATGCCGGTCAAAAGTATTGCAGAATGCTCCAAGGGGAGCATTCTGCAATTCTGCAATACTTTTGATCTTCATTAAGCTGCCATTTGTCATTAAGATCTTTATTTTTTTCTATTTTTGAGTTGCCGTTTTACACAGGTTTTACTGTATATCGAGTCTGCATATGAGATTTTGGGACTTTTTACGTAGGCAACCAGAGAAGGCTGAGTCGAGCCTGTGCATCTGCAATCTTGCCAGAATTTAAACGGACCACACACACAAAACATGGTTATGGATGTAATTGTACCAAAATTCAAAATTTTAGCGAGAATTTTATTTTCATGAATAGTGTTAAAAGACATATTTGCTAAAACACATATTTGTGACTTAAAAATTTGTGACTGGAGCTTGATTTAAGTTCATCAGTAAATGGCAGAGTAATTTCATCATTTCTCGTGGGTTTTATTTTGCGAATCTGCTAAGTTTTACGAAAATAAAACCCTCATGAAAATTACTGAATTTACAATATCTTGTCCCATGGCAAGGCTGTAAATACACCTTTACAAAAGGATTTTTAGTACTATAATCTCCATTATTTATTGTTTGTTAATGACATTTCTGATTTACTATGTTACATGATTCCATGTCAATTTCTTTTCTTTTCCTACTGTTAGAAGATTAAAGGGAAACTAATGTTATTGGTATATGCGATCAAAGATGCATTAGATTAGGTGCTGCTATGCACTGGTTTAGATAAACAACATTTTTAGCTATAATTGTTAATATTTTCTTACCCATCAGTTTTAACATATGTTTTGGATGCTCAAAAGAACCGTCTTATTGAGACGGTTCATTTGAGTACCCACAACATATGTTTTGGTTGATAAATAAGAAAATTAATTTTTATGTATGCACCTTAACTAAAGGCCTGCTGTTAATGCAACCAAATTGATGCATATAATAGCTTAACTACATTTAGGTCACCATGGTTCATTATATGTATTGAAGGGTCAAAGGTTAACATTTCCAAAACATATTGAATTTTTTCTTTGAAGAGCGATTTTGTTCTAGCAAACAGTGCAGACCCTTATGAAATGCTGCATTATATGCGGCATTTCATCTGGGTCTTCACTGTTTGCCAAAGTAATAATGCGGCATTTCATCTTGGTCTTTACTGTTTGCCAAAGTAATAATGCGGCATTTCATATGGGTCTTCACTGTTTGCCAAAGTACATGTTTAGGGGTTTCCCATTAAAAAAAGCTAACTAGCTCATATGATTTTGGTACTTTGCATATGCAAGCAGCAACGGCTCGGCATGAAAATCTCTGGCACAATTTTCCTTTAATCTCAAGGTGGTATATGTATAAATTCAAGGCTCATATATGTAAATAAACCATTTTGATGTATATAAGGGAGTTCATACGTGTAATATATGGTTAAATGCAAATAAATGCGAAAAACTGGATCAGCTGTTTGTGATTATTTTGTAATGGTTTTGTACATTTTAGATTCAGTCAGCTTGGCATACACTTCAGAAATGATTTCGATTTTAGGAATGTTCATGGAATCATGAATACTTCAGTCACTTCCTAAGTAAGTGAAGTGCTTCACATTAACCTTGCAAGAGACCAGAACTATTCATGATTCCATGAACATTCCAAAAATCGAATTTATTGCTTATATTTACATTTTATTATAAATATCTAAAATATAGAAATTATATATAATTTAGGAAATAAACATTTTTGTATTTAATATCTTATCATATTAACAGTTTTGTTGAAGTGTAAAACAGAAAAGCCATTGTGAATAACGGACAGTCAATGGAGCTAACGAGAGGCTTGTTTTGCATGTGTGAGTCTGGTGTGGCTTGTTGTCAATCACAACACCAGTATCACTTCTGGCGAATGAATTTGATGTTCGAAACATATTGCACGGGCAAGTGAGTTTGGCAGCTATCAATCAAATTTATGTCATTTATGAGGCTATGAATGGCTGCAAAAATCTAAAGATCTATTAAAGGCTTGCTATGAAAATGTAAATATTAGTATGTAAATGTCTTAAAGCTGCATACTCTGTAACTATGATCATTTTTCGAAATTTTTTTTTTTTTTTTTAAATCATTTGTAAAAGTAGAATTAAGCTATGTTTTCACAATAAAAATGTTCAGTACAGCTGAAAACTGCATGGAAAAGTGAATTATCTCATCAAATAGGTGTGTTTTTCTCTTGTTGGTAATTATTTGCGTCCCTCCAATTATTCTAGACCGTTGAATTTAACATAAATGCAGTTGTTTTGATAGTGATAACTTGTTAAGATTTACGAAAATGGTAAAACGTTTACCTGAATTTGTGAATTTTTACTGTGTTCTTGAAAAATAAAAACATTATTTTTGAAATTAGAAGATCAAAAGTTACAGACTATGCAGCTTTAATATACCCCACTCATATACCCCACTCATACAAGGTCTGTCAAGGGGTTAAAAGTTTTCGCTTTTTCATTTTTCCTTTCATATGTTCATTGGTTAGTTCCTATGTTTACACATTAATCCTTGCTTAGCAATGGTTCAACCTAGGAAGACCCTTTCCGGCATAACCGAAAAATTGTTGACTGGGATGTAAAAATCAAATCAAACAAAAAAAAAAACTTTGTATACACATTCATTTGTTTGTCCTTCCATCCTGTCAGTGGATATAGGGACTCGATGTTAGTGCATCAAAGCTTTTACTTATGAAGACCCTTAGATGGATTTTTCTATGCTAGATATAGGTATAAAGTTGTAAACATGGTATGTGATACTGAGGTCAAGGTCACAGGCTTAGAATATAATCAAAGTCATGGGCCCTACTATGCATGTGGTCAAAGTGGTCAGCACCTTAGACATAAGATTGAAAGGAACCAGGTTTTGAATCATGGGCTTGACAGGGTTTTTTTAGTTCACCTGTCACATAGTGACAAAAGTGAGTTTTTGTGATTGGCATCGACAATCCCTTGTCCGTTAATAATAATTATTGACTCAAATGACATCTTGTCCGATTTTGAAATGATTTTACACAAATGATCCTTGGCTGGCCCTCTACCAAGATTTTGTGCAAAAGTTTGAAGTTCAATAGTACTGTAATTCTGTGTCTCATTTCAGTTATTAAGTTTATCCCTGATAACACAATCTTTCTGCTGAATGGCACCAGAATCTAATTAGCATGCGGTCAACACGGGTCGTGCATTATTGTCAGTTGATTCGTCACTATCTACGCTGTTCCCAGTAAAACTGGCTCACTGAAACCTCGCAGATTATCTCTTCCTTATTTTAAAAGTACAAACTATACTAAAACGCTAGTTTTAACCGGCTTAAATTATGCTAGAAAACAACTCTTTTCCCCGCGAGTTTCATCGTCTGCTGATAACATTTACAAACAGTTTGGTCCCAGATCAGGCCCGACATAAGTCGGGCCTGATCTGGATCCAAACTGTTGGACACTCAAATAGTATTCTTGAAATATTTTTTTCTGAAAAAGATCATGTTTGTAAGAAAAGTCTGCAGATGACAAAAAACGTGCAAATTTAACCAGCATGCAAATAGTTAATAGGATTTGTAATGCATTTTATTCTCATGAAGAAACACTCCAAATGTTACACCAAACCCATAAAATTGTTTACTGCATTGACAATTTTATTGCAATAACAACAACTTGCATCGATATGCAAAATCATCTTGCGTTGAGATGCAAGATACATTAAGGTAAGTCATGTACAGTTACCTCTCAATAGTTCGAACTAATGATTAGCTGGAACAATCCGCTTTAGTCGATTTGAAGATACCAATTATTTGGGATATTTCTGAACAGGCCCCGAGGTTTTATCCTGTAAAGATAAATAACCAGTCTCCTCAGCTACAGAGACTAGCTAGGAAATTTGAAATTTCGCTCGTAGCAAAAAGTGAGTATGATCAGGAAATACCACAATCACACACTGCAGACCAAGCCATGGCACCGCGAGGAAGAACCACAGAACATTTAAATTAACAATACATCTGTTAGACAATAATAGCATTCTCTTCCTCTTCAAGATGATTGCAAAACGAGAATGGACACAAAGTAATGCAAAACAAAACAAAGACAAACACAGAACTCCCTCAAACAATGGGAAGTACATTAAATGTAAGTCTAGATATGATACTTTCCAATACGTGAATAACAAAGGCACTGATCAGACTGCGCCGATGCGTAGTCTGGTCTGCGCCATTGTTGTTTCTGAAATGTTTTCTCGCGTCGAGGCCCAGTCATATTTTTCCGTATATTATGTTAGGGAATATTAAGGAAAATACTCACTTTTTTGTTACAATATTATTAACATGTCAACTCGGTTAATCTCAAATTACTGATAACTCAAAGAGTGGACTTTTGCTACGTCAACAATAATATTACTAATGATAATAGCATTACAATATTTTGATAAACTAGCGCTATTCTATGCCTCCGCTCAGTTGATAGAGTGCCGGACTCGTAATCAAGAGGTTCGCCGGTTCGAATATTACCGTCGGCACGATGGTATGTCTTTGAGCAAGACACTTATTCCTCATGATTGCTTAGAACTTGTTCAACACAGAGAAAAAATGTTGACTTGAACGTTTAACAACAAAAATCCTTACTAAATACTTCAACTGCTGAGTTGAATTTCTTGCGTTGCTATTCACAAGTTTCTCGCACAATACAAACGTGTACAAGTATATGCCAAGTTGGTCAAAATCTTCTACTCCTTCATTGCTAGCGGCGACTTTTGTCGCCTGCTGATAACCTCTACCAGCAGTTTTGACCCAGATTGTCGGTCCTGATCTGGATCCAAACCATTTGTCACTGATATTGTTCCTAAAAGATTTTTTCGAAAAAGTTAAGCAGACGACAGCAACAGCGGAAAAATTACTCAGCATGCATACATAAAATTTAAGGGTCTTCGAAGCTGAGAATTGATCGATCAAGTCAATATCAATGCGTACGCAAAATTTTAATCTAGAATGTCGTCTACTCAAGTCGTCTGCTGCACATTTTGCTAACTTGATTATTTGACTTATGTATGTATGGGGGCAAGCAATATGGAACCAGAGCAGTCTGAACTGGGTCCACACTGTTTGTCAAAAAGCTACCAAAACATTTCAGCAGACGACAAAAACAGACACTTTTTTATGATAAACCCTTAAAGCTCCAATCACAACTGCAGCAGACGACAAATTGTAAGACATCTTTCCTAATTTTCGAAAAATAAGGTATGATATTGCATGAGAATTGTCTGCCAGCAGACAATTCTCATGAAACATCATGCCTTATTTGTTATTTTTGAAAAAAAAGCAACAAAATTTGAAATTGTCGTCTGCTGCAAATTGTAGGTGGCGCTTTAAGGGTTACAACTTTAAAGGTTTAGTCGACGTAGGGCCCTTATATGTGGAGAAGCATCACACCACCGAAAGAAGTGAATGAAAGCCGTTAGAACGGTGCAAAGGAAATATGGTAACTTTTGACACCTATATTTTAAGAAAGCATTCGTTAAAAACTAAATCTGTATTTTCAAAAAGCCCATTCATCAAACTAATTTATTTTTTGTAATTCATTGTATAATAATGCAGACGACAAATTCATGAGGACATTGCACAGATCGACGATCTTATAGAAAATCGCAAGAGCAAGAAGGGGAAGGATTGAAGCCAAACCGCAAGAAAATAATCCTTTATCGAGGACCGGTTTGCTATTCTTCGCTGTTTGGTCCTGGACCCTATTATAGTATGCGTAAAATGCTAATGCGAAAGCCTACTCTAACGCATGTCAATCCGGGTCTGTGCCAAGAAAAGAAGTTTGCCACATGTGCTGCCGCATAAAAGTATATAATATTTTTAAAAGATACGTTTTTTTCATGCTCAATCTTCGATAATTTTCCACCGCTATAAATTTCTAATCGATTCATAATTTGTTTGTGGTTTTCTGAATTTTCTCTTCAGCAGACACCAGCTAGCCCAATTAGCTAAATACCACTGTGAAACAGTATTTAGCATGGTCTAAAATGGTAAAAAGTCAATTAGCTTAAACATGTTTTTTATAAGGCAATGCATACGTGTTTTTGCATTCTGAAACCCCTTTTTTAGCTTCTTTGGTCAAGTTAATATGCATCAGACTGGGACCATTTGAGCAATCATTGAAAATGGCCTTGCGAGGATCATTATGACACGTTTGATCCGAGACTGAGTTGGAATTTGATCAAAACGCTGACGGCGCACGACGGACATCCAACGATCATAAAGCGCACAATGACCACGTTGTGCCCAGGTGAGAATGAGATGGAGCTCACTAAATTCATATCGGACACTTATAAAACACCTCGGATTCAAACACATTTTATTGACACAATGTATAAAATTGACCATACAAAAACAATAATACGGCGTTCTACCTGCAATGGCAAACCACCACGACTTTCACATCTTTATAAGCCAGTGCATAACAATACCCCCTCCCCCTTCTAAAAAAAGGAAAAAAAAAAAGCAGAAATACCTTTTAGCCCAAAGTGATCAGTTTTCGCTGTCTGCATTTAGAAGACACAAGCCCTCAGATAACCTTGGAGTGCAATAGAGACACTTAGATCTTACAGTAAATGTCTATGCTAATCTGAGTCTTTGTTGGTCATATTCTTTTTCTCATACACAAGCTTATATTGTACTGGGTCCACTGTGTAAAAAATGACTCAAACATGAGCGTAAAATTGTTTGTGTTTTGTTCTAATCTATCAGTATTAACGGTTATTTTAAGTACCCACAACATAAGTTTTGGTTGAGAAATAAGAAAACTTTTTTTTTTTCAAAAATAACGCACCCTTATCTAAAGACATGGTCCAGCCTCCCCTAGTGTCCTCATTAGTTTCCAAGGTGTTCACTGGTTTTCGCGTGACAAGCGAAAGCATCGCCAGAAGGGCTTTTCCTTGAATTAAAGAATTTATAAAAAAAAATATATATATATAATAATACGATATGATGTGGATACTAAAAAAACCCGTCTCAATTAGACGGTTATGTTGAGCAGTCCAAACAAATGCTAAAATTGATGGATTATATATAATCCATCAATTTTAGCATTTGTTTGGGCTGCTCAACAAAACCGTCTAATTATGACGGTTATATATATATATATATATATATATATATATATATATATATATATATATATATATATATATATATATATATATATATATATATATATATATATATATATATATATATATATATATATATATATATATATATATATATATATATATATATATATATATATATATATATATATATATATATATATATATATATAATCCATCAATTTTAGCATTTGTTTTGGCTGCTCAACATAACCGTCTAATTGAGACGGTGTTTTGAGTATCCGCGTCATATCATACAGTTTTGGTTGAGAAATAAGATCACTATTATTTAATTTCGCAGTCTTATCTAGGGGCCTGAGTCCAGCCTTAGTATCCTTGGCCTCCAAAGATGTCACCATCATGGGTCAATGCTTTGTGGATGACAAGCGGAGTACCTCAACAGGATATTGCTTGAACTTGTGAATTTATAAAATTAGGGATATTTTCTAATCCATCAGTTTTAACTTTTCTTTTGGTTGCTCAAGAGACGGTTCATTTGAGTATCCACAACATGTGTTTTGGTTTAGCAATGAAAAGCTTTTTGTATATGCCTTAGCGCCAGTGGCTTACAAAGATGCCAACCGTCTTGGGAAAATGATTTTTTGACAAATGGAAGCATCGTCAGCAGGGTATTTGCTTGAACTTGTGAATTTATGAAATTATGGGTATATTATTATCTATCAGTTTTAAGATTTGTTTTGGGTGCTTAAAAGAACCGTTTTGGTTGAGAAATAAGGAAACTGTTTTTAATTACGCACTTTTAGTCCAGCATTAGTAGCCTTGACCTCCAAAGACAAGAATCTTCAGCAGGATATTTGCTTGAACTTGCGAATTTATAAAATTATGGATATCTAATTATCCATCAGTTTTAACATTTGTTTGGGGTGCTCAACTGAACCGCACTGAATACTAACAACAAAAGTTTTGGTAGAGGAAAAAGATTTTTTATTTAGAGTTAGTAGCCTTGGTCGCCAAATATGTCACAAATCTTAGGTCAATGACTTTTGAGTAACAAACGGAAGCATCTTTAGCAGGATATTTGCTTGAATTTCCCAGTGCTATCCCTTTCATATCTGCTTCAGTATAACTACATAATTATTGAAAAAAGGGCATATTCATAACTTCAAGCCCTACATAATTTGAATTAAATCTCATGGCGAGTATCAACTCAGCCGGTTAATCAGTGTGTACTCGTTTTAAAGGTCAAAATCAGGTATTAAATCGCTTACCTGTTACTTTAGAACTTGTCAATATCATCAATTGAAAAATGAAGCTTTTTTGGTACTTAAGAAAATTACCCTTATTTGCTTGAGTGCAAATTGAAAGTCTACGCAAAATCTACAACTTTTTAGGTTGGCCATGTTCATCTTGTGAACCCACTACCAACCCCTTCTACAGTATGAACTTAATATATCAAAAGATAACAAAAGCCCAAACAGCTGGCTGGTCAGGACCTTCGTGGTCTTTCATGGTGATTTTTTTCATTTCCGGGGACCCAGCAATAATCTTCAGTCAGTCAGTCGTTAAGACCGCAAATATTTTCAACTCCCTGCCAACTTGCATGCTTTTTTGTCGTCTGCTGATTTTTTTAAAATCAACTTTTTCGAAAAATTATTTTAGGAATACCACCAGAGTTTCAAACAGTTTGAATCCAGATCAGGCCCGACGTCGGGCCTGATCTGGTTCCAAACTGTTTGCAAAGGTTATCAGCAGACGACACTAGTAGGCAAAGAGTTAGCCTACTTTCATCTTGTTCAATCAGTTTCGGCCACCAAGGTTCCACTTGGCTCAAAATATTCATATGCCCTAATTTATTACTCAGCCGCCCATGAACCTACTCAGTACTAAATGAACTGGGGCAATACGACCACAGCTTGCAACCTTATGAATGTACAAACATGACCGACACACAGGTCTTGCGGGACCATCATGGGGGATTAGCCCGGCCATTAGTTTCAGAGACGAAGTTTTACCTGACATGGCACGTAAGACATTTTGCACATATAGTGCACTGTCTCACTGAGACCAAATTATTTCATTTTCATAGGATATTCAAAAACGCGGGGGGGGGGGGGGGTCGAGCGAACCCTCTGAATCCCCTCTGGATCCGCCGCTGTATTTCTCTCCATGTCTCCACTGTATAAAGGTATGGAAGGTAACACCAAAAGAAGGACCCACCCCTTTTGGTGTCAACTCAAGTCTTATTTGGAGCGACATCTTTTAAAGGTTAACCCTTAAAGCCAAGAAAAAAATGTATCTGAAAATGTCGTCTGCTGAAGTCGTCCGCTGCAAATAATTGCCTTACGTTACCGACGAATTAAGTATAGAAGCAAACAGCGTGGACCCAGAACAGCCTGCTCCTATAGGAGCAGTCTGATCTGGGTCCAAACTGTTTGCCATAGAAGCTTCTTAAACATTTCAGCAGACGAGAAAAGCAGACGACTTACTGAAAATATACGTTAGGTATCAGCGTATTTTTGTAATTCATTAGCCTAGAAATTTGCATATTTTGCACATTGAAATGACTGATTTGATCGATGTCATCGATATAAAGTGTAGACCAAGAGTAACTTACAAATTTGTGTTAGTACGATTGCAAATGAAATGCGCAGTTATTAACGCAATTTGATAAATTCATAAATAAATACATGAGCTCTGCCAAGCGCAGTATTAAGGAACCTTTTTTAATAGGCATTGACTCCTTGAATTTGTGAGAAGTTTGGCTTTGTGTGGCATAAAAATGAGATGTCGAAATTTCCCATATCATAAGTTGATTTTAGAGTCCTTTTTATGGAGCACAGGCAAACATGCAGACCAAGATCAGACACCGCAGATCGCTTTAAAACATATGTTAAATGTGACTTGTGAGCGGACCATGCTACAAATAATGTAAAAATGCAAAGGGGTACGTGCATTAAGGGGCTATTTTGGCCCCATCCAGAGCAAAAAACTGAAAGTTGCTTTTCACCAATTTCATGCTATTGGTTTATTAGAAGAATAGCCGAAGTGTAAAATTCTGGCATTTATTTTACTTTTACCGGTTGCTATGGTAACCAAAATGGCCGACAAAATAGGTTAAAATAAAGAAATTGCCATTTTAGGCCAAATTTGAGGCTTTTGGAGACCAATTTTTTAAAAATTAGATATCAGCACATGCAAATACCAAAAAAAACCTTTTAATATATTGTGTGCCGTGATAATTCTAATTATCCGTTAAAATATTTTTTTTGGTATTTGCTTGTGCTCTATATTAATTCCTCTGTTACATGTCTCCAATTTGCTCCAAAATGGTCATTTTCCTATTTTCAGCCTATTTTGGCGGCCATTTTTGTTACCATGGCAACCGTAAAAGTCGAATCAATACCAGACCTTTACACTTTAGCCTTTGTTCTGATAAACTAATAAGAAGAAACTTGTGAAGAGCAACTTTTATTTTTTGACCTCATAGGTGGGCCAAAATAGCCTCTTAATGCACGTCCCCCTTTCTGAGTCGTGATAAGATACAATTAATCCAAATTCGTGTTCTCTTATTCTATAGTTCAGATTGTACAACAAGCGATTGGTTGTGGTCTACACTGATTTTCGTCTGACGTTCCTAAGTTATTTACTATTAATCCTTAAAGCGCAAAGAAAAAATGCATATGAAAATGTCGTCTGCTGAAGTCGTCTGCTGCAAATAATTGCCTAGCATTACTGACGAATAAGGTATAGAAGCAAACAGCGTGGACACAATAGGAGCAGTCTGATCTGGGTCCACACTGTTTGCCATAGAGGCTTCTTAAACATTTCAGCAGACGAGAAAAGCAGACGACTTTTGTTGCAATTGGCGCATTAAGGGTTAAGTTGCTGAAGAGGTTTTACTAATTCGTTCAACAGGACTATAGTTTATAAACTCATCCTTTTATAGAAGTCTTGAATATTTATTTCTATCGATATTGGTGAAGTCCGCATCTCGCAATTGGCTCGCGTTCTTCTGGGCGGAGATATGCAAATGAGCCAATAATGTTCGTTCGCTGAAGATTCTATCACTCATCACATACTCGCAGAATGGTTAGAGAATATCAATGAATGCAGTGCCGAGACAGGCCACTTAATAAATCTTGCATAAAAATAAGTGACATGATTTTACTACTTCGGAACAAAAGGATAGAGAACAAATCTAAATTTTTTGCCTACTGGGTAATTTTTCATGTTTTTATTTGTCGTCTGCTGATTTGTTTTCAAAATCAACTTTTTCGAAAATTTCTTTCGGGAAAACATTCAGAGTGTCAAACGGTTTGGATCCAGATCAGGCCCGACGTTTCGTTTCGTCGGGCCTGATCTGGTTTCAAACTGTTTGCAAATGTTATCAGCAGACGACACTAGTAGGCAACGAGTTTTAACCTCTTTTCTTGATCATATTATGTCAGCATCACGCATCGTTTGATACGCTAATTCCTTCCGTAAATACGCCGTACAGTGATAATGTGAAATGTGCACATTAAAGAAAAGAAAAGATAGTTTTATTAATTTATTCTGATGGATTAATATGGGTTTTCTTGTGCAATTTATCTTTCTAGTGCATTAGTCAAAGTCACGTCTGAGCCATGAACGACCCCTCGTACTTCCATTGGGATTTATTCCGTTCGCCTCTCCAGAGTCCATCCTTCGCCATGGGTTCGTCCATTCTAGATATAAGGTAAGATTTTCTTTCATTTTTATTCACGTTTTGATTGATTGAATCTTCCGTCTAGTCTCATATAGTAAATTTGGATGATCAATTAATACATTTGTACGTATTCTAAAGGGCCAAAGGCTACACTTTTCAAATTGCAGTATAAAAATATTTTAGCTAAAAGTGTAGACCCTGATGCGATGCCGCGCTCTCAAAGATCTCACCAAGGTCTACATTTATTGCCAATGTATCCATATATGGGCTTCCTGTAAAGATTGATGGCCCAGTGGTACACGGTTCGACTTGAGATCGAGGGGTCGCTGATTCGAGCTCACCGTAGGCTTGAGCAAGATACTGTATCCTCTCAACTACCGGAGGTACTGCATTGTGTCTTTGATTTAGATATTTACGAGGGTCATTTTTTATGTTCGTAGAATCTGGCTGTATCTCTACAAATATAGAATTTAAGGTACCATAAGTATATATATTTTGAAAGGTCTATCTTTTGTCTATCAACTAATATAAATTTTACATCATTAGCGCCTAGTTCGGTCAAGATATATAGCTTTGAATAGGGCTTATAAAGGACACTGGTCGAAATCCATGCCATTTTAACCACGCAGCAAGCAGGAAATAAGACACTGTTAAGTTCCATTCGCTATGGTGATATTAGCATTTTTCAAGCCGATTTTTCTTTTGCACCACTAAAATTAATTATTCAAACGCTAATCGTCGACAAGTGCAGCAAAACTATAAGTTTGTTGTTTGCTCTTCCATAACAAATTTAAAACACCCATCAATATACCAAAATAATCACAGTCAAGTGCTAGTTATCATATCTGTTAAAATTACTATTATGGACAAATTTTAAAATTTCTTCTGGTTTTGCATAGCACGTGGTATACACAATCATTCGTCAGCAGTTATATTGATGTATCGATTTAAGCGTGTAACTGGCAACTTCCGGTACTGGCATACCCCCATGTTATAAAAAGTGGGTGGGGTAAATCGACCCCGCGTAGAAAACACAATAACAATCGGATCTGCATAATTTTCGTATTGCAGTGATTTCAACACCTGTTTAGAAGCACAAAAACAGTTTCACGTATTTTCTAAATATAGTAACGCTCCATGACGTCATTTATGTACAAAGTAAGGGATTTTAGCACCCCCTAGGCTATCTATTTTGCAGTTCATTTCTAATAAAACAAAAGTATTAACTTTGGTTTTGGATGAAAGTTACCATAACACTTCCATCTACCATATAAACAAGAAAAATATAATATTACTTTACAGCTAACATATTACGCCACATTCAAAAGCCCGTGTCCAACTTCTACTTGTGTCAACTTTTTACAATAAAATTTTATGTGCCTACTGCTCAATTTGCTGAGGTTCCAAACAAATCTTCCATATTCAATAATTGCTGCGCATTCGCTATAATGTTTATATAATATTGTAGCACGTGGAATCCTTGATCTGCAGCCAAAGTTTCAGAAGCTGTGCATGGCTATGGACCCCTTTTCATGCAATTGTTTCTAACGTTCTGTCAGAGACTAAGTCCATAAAATGTCACATTTCTACCATATTTCCAGTGTGCGATATATAGGTATGTCTTTGCATCTTAGAAGGCATTAAAGTAATGTATTTTGAAACAATTCAAGGTTGCATGTAAAGATAAAAGCTTAATCTTTCCAAATATATACATGATGTATGCATTTACTTTCGCCGTTTTCATTAAATCTACCTCTCTACGAACATAAAAAACGTCCCTCGTAATACTCTTCTTAGTATTTGTTCAACCCAGGAAACGCGCTGACATGACTGAAAAATTGTTGACAGGGACGTGAAGCATCCACTCCAGTAAACAAATGAGTATTTTGGCTTACTAAATTCGCCCAGATGTAATGTTTGTTCATTACTAAGCCCCCGGTGGCTTAGGCTGCTGTCCGTTCTAAGGCGGTGGTTCTGTTGTTGTTGACTTTTTGTTTATTGTTACTCCCATTGTGGGAGTCTGTAATTGTTCTATGTTTTGTTGTGCGTTACTTTATGTCCATTCTAGTATTGCAATCATCTTGATGGGGAAGAGAGAGCTGGTTGCTTTGCTTAATTTGTCTTCCTGGTGTCTCGTGATGGTTGAGCGGCTCTTCCTCGCGGTGCCACGGGGTTGTCTGCGGTTTGTGATTGTGGTATTTCCTGATCATACTCACTTACTATTTTGGATGAAAACTATGTTCTCAGATACAGATTCAATGTAATTTAGAATATTTTCACCGTGACCACTTACGAGCCAAAGTTTTGTGTCAGATTTCAACGGTCTATTCTCATTTGAACCAATAAAGCGCCCTCTATAATTTGCAGGCGACAATTAAAGATTATGCTGCTTTTTTCAATGTAGTGGTATTTGGATCCTCCCTCCCCTCATCGACTAAAAAAAAGTTGGACCACCTCTGATAAAATTTTCTGGATCCGCGCATGCATAGAGCACCTAAAGAAATGAAATGCATCTTTAAAGAAATCATGGCCTAAAATTATGAAAATTACAATCCCCCTTTAAAGTTAAGTATTGTCTCAGTTAAGTATTGCTTAATTTGATATGAAAAATAACGTATCAAACTTATTAAAATCAAAATTGTTTTATTTATTCTCTAGATCACAATGCCGTCGCGCGACATGAGATCTGATTTTGCACTGTTTGTCGATGTCCACTAAAAGGACGCTAGGCGTACATGGGTTAAATTATGGAATATACCATTCAAATCTGACACAAGAGTTTGGTTGGTACGTTTAATACTTTTAGTGGTCACAGGGAAGATATTCTAAATAACATTAAATGTATATCTCAGAAAGCTGTTTTTATCAAATTACTGTACAAACGTTTCATCCGGGTCCACACAGTGGGCCAAAATACTCATTTGGTTGCTGTAGTCGATGCTCTACGTCCCTGTCAAAACAAATCAGTAAGGTAGGAGAGTTTCCTGGGTTGAACCAATAATCAAGAGTGTCTGCCCCAAAAACTGACGTTAAACAGAATTTCTGTTGTACTGAAATCAAATTCACTCAAATTTGGTACAATTGTGCATGTACATCTGACAATAAGTGAAGACCACAATGAGATGCTGGAGAGAGCGCCATCGCATCATGATCTATACGCTTTAGCAAAGATAATACGTTTATAACGTTATTTAAAAAGTGTATCGTTAGACCCCGTACTAGCTATATCTTAGAAACAGACTTGGGATCTAACAATTTTTACGGAAATGGTTCCCGAATGCTAATCGAAAGAATGCCTCAAATATGGTTACATGCATAACCATTTGTCGTCGCCGCATATTTGTTTTGCTTGTCTAAAATATTGTACATTTATTTCACAAATAGTAATCATTAAACATCATCTTTGGCCGTTGTTGGTTCTGCTGGTGTTCATTCTTGGTATTACTTTCCACCCACCCTACCTCCCATCTATTGCTGTTGTTCCCACTTGTATGTGGACAGTGCACGTGTTCTCTTGATGGACGCTCGTAAGGTCGTTTGGGTTGGGAGAAGAGAGCAAGCTTATCTCTTGACTATAATGGTGCATGTATGCTAAACTTATCTAATTATATTATATTCTTTACAAGGAGCTATGGCCTATCAGATCCTTCTTTAGCACTTCATTCAATGGATATCATGTACTTAAAACTAGAAAGCGCAGAATCTGAGGAGAAGGTTGACTTTGTAACAACTCCAGAGCTCAATGTTTGGTCTGGAATTTATGCTTTGTTTTCATCCCAAACGACCAAAGACTAAATATAATCCATCGATACACCCATATCATATCTTATACGTGGTCCTTTTTAGACTAAAATACATAAAATGATGTATTTTATTTTCTAATTCCATTTGCTCAAGTGTGGGGTTGGGGTTACTCTCATTTTCTTTTGATACATTGAACCCAGCATCTACTGTTTACCCCAAACATATGAGAAATATCAGGCATACTCCAAAATTATTTAAAATTTTAGCAATCCCAAAGAAATATCCCCATTCTGTACATTGCCCTTAAGAAAAGACGCTTAATGCATAGAAATGACCCCAAAAACTAGTCCAGTTTTGTGATGACCGAATACATATCCACAAAATCTCCATACCCCCAAAACATTCATTTTTATGACCCCCCCCCCAAAAAAAAAATATATATATATATATATATATTGAAATTCAAAATTTTGAACCCAAACAAATGAGCCAAGCCTACGTATATATGGAAATATCAGAGTACCTCCCCTACCCTGGGCATTTGCTGTGGAAGCCCCGATAAATAAAGTTATGATAGGGTATTGAGTGATTGTTGATTGTATGAGAGTATAAAACTATATTTGGTTTAGTACTTCTCCCCCCAGCCCAGCAATCACCATTTACCAACTAACTTAGTTTTGTATATGAAAACAAAAAACAACCGTTTGAAAGAAAAAAAATATATGATTACAATAAAAAAAACTTTATATGACAATAATATATATGAGCCGCATCATGAGATTTCCCACAATGTGGTATGTGCGACCAGCAAAGCCTCAGATCAGCCTGCGCATATGCGCAGAGTGATCAGAGCATTTGCTTGTCGCTTGAATATTCTATGAGTGTTAAGCTACTGACTGAAGCTGATTTGGAGTTTCTAAGCTTGTAAGGAGGCTGCACAGGCTCATCTGAGCATACACTTGTCAAAATGCCACAATGTTGGAAATCACATGTCGCGGCTCATATATATCAAGGCGAAAACTCGTTACTTCGCTTAACATGCAAAAGGCATACTCGTAATGTACACTATTAAAAAGATTAAGTTGAAAGCATCAATTCTTCCTTAAGAATGCATCAACCAAGAATTCTAACACACCTCGCCTATAGAGCCAACGGTAACAAACTGTGATATATCGGACAATAATTCACTGCAAAAGTGTGTGATGGCTGACGTCACTGGAAAATGACGTCATTCATGGCATTAGACGGTGTAACGTCGTTTTTACGCTTGAAAGACGTTACAATTATATGTAAACGTATGCGACGTAGTCTAAATATTGGCGGGAGTTCTTCAGTGCAATGGCGGAAAGTTGGAAGAAGCTGAAGACTTCGTATGTGTTTTCGTCGTTTGTTGTGTGTTAGAATCGAAATAGATCAGCTCCATTGCGTGAATTGTTGAGTAATAATTCACTGTTTGTCGGTCAGTTGTGCAAAGATAAATCACTCGCGCTGCGCGCTCGTGATTTGATCTTCTTTACAACTGACCTCCAAACAGTGAATTATTACTCAACAATTCACTGCTGGAGCTGATCTATTTCTTAAATGAAAAAATACAATGTCGAAATAAATAATAATCATACTCTTGTAAAACTATGCTTTATTTATAAACTTGGTTCAGCAAACCCAAATCAGACACTTCAGTATCGATAGAATCTACTACATTTGAAAAAATCCACAGGGATAATTCTTAAAATAAGCGTCATATATACTAAGTAAGCAATAATAAGTAAGTAAGCAATAATAAACAATGAATCAACAAAACAGAACCATCGGTATAGAAGTGAAAGTAGTTGGAGCTTTTTACTGGCGTCAAATCTTCGCCCTAGATTCTGCTGTTGTTAAAACACAAAAAAATGTTTTAGCTCACATGGCGACTTCCTAACTTATGCAAGTAAGCGAAGTAAGGTCCATATTTAAGATGTTTATAAAATGCAGTAAGATCTACTACATGCAGTTTCCTTGCGATTTATTATAAATATAGGGAATGCACTTGAACACTTTGTTGATAGTAAAGCCATACTTTTAAGCAATGTTTTATTTTGCAATACAGCCTCGCCCTGTAAAAAGGACAACTTGTGTTATTGTTTATGTTTATGTTTAAGAGCTGAAAAAGTTGATAAACAAACGTCTCACTCTGTTTGGGTAGGCACTTCGTTTGGGTAGGCAGTCTTTCCCCACGGTCCTTTCATAAAAGGATAAATTAAATAAATGTAACATCCTTGAATATCGATCAGTTAGGACTCTTTGTTTGCATTGGATGTATGCGACACGCCAAACTGTACTAGGTATAACTAATAAAATGACTAATTAGACTCAATAAAGAAACATGGTCCTTTCAATGTTTAACACATCATCGAATCATAAACGACGTTGCTTGCTTTGTTTATTGCATGTATTTAATATAATTTATTGCACACGTTATGTTTAGTTATTCTTTTTTATGCAAGTACATGTATATTTATTGTTTATGTCAATTTGACTTTTGTTTCATGAAAGATTAATTGACGCCTCATTTAAAGGCACACACATTAACTGGTACAGCCTCCGGATTTGTTACAAATCTTTTTTTTTCAGGGTCTGTGTTTACAATTGTTCATTACCTTTGAGCATTGCTTACCAGAAATAGGACCCTTTCAATCGTACATCATTCAAAATTACTAATCTTTAAGGCAAACCGCGCAGGCTAGTAATCAAGGAGAAATAGATTTAGACAACACATTTAAGAGACCTGTATTTTCCCATATTCGTTTAGAAAGAGTTACTGTGCACGTATGTGATACATAGAACATTCTCATGAATGATTGATATATTCTGTAGCGAATAATAAGATCATCTTTCCACAATAATTGATTGAAACCTGATTAAATATGCTGTTAACAGATAACAACTTTCAATGACCATCTCCTTGTGGTGCACGTAGTCACATATAATAGCATAAACACAAGCACGTTTACTTTGACATTACATGTATCTAAGAAATGCAAACCCCTGCTTAGACTAGCATTTTCATTCTGCTTTGTAGAACTTATATCATTTGATGAACGAGGCGAAAATTTGCAGACTAGAATAACTGTTTTGAACAGTTTATTTCAAGAACAAAGTAATGTTGACTATTGAAAACAATAATATTGAATGGGACTTCAAGATAGTATAAAAGACACTCATAGAGGTCAAAATAGAGCATCCAGATAACAGAAATAAGATTGAATGCAGTATAAATACAAAATGAAGACAACGAATCAGAATAACTCTAAACTTATACATATATGATTATCAGAAGTGGGATATAAAAATGACATGGAGCAGATAAAGTGGATGAAAATTACGAAGATTAGGGTATTAGAATATTAAACTTAAAAGACCGAATGGATTTTCAGAATGAGATGCTGATGGTCGAATGAAACATCAGATAAAGTTGGTAAAGATATCAATATAACATGAAGAAGATTTAGTTTAACGAAAAATATATATCTTCATGTTATTTTGATTTCCAAGTTTGATGTTTTTCTCACTAGGTGCACTGCGAAGACGCTGGTTTTGTCATATCATGGCTAATGATTAGCAAAACCAAACACTTTTAGCAATGACAGAATCTAGTGTGCAAACTTGGCTTTGGCTGCTGTCTATTAGAAAAGTTGTGGTTTCTTTTGTCTTTGAAACTTTGTGGAGTTATGTGTTAAATCTGAACATTGTGGATTTTGCAATCATCTTACCAAGGAATAGAGCTGGTTACAGGGCTTAAGTTAAGAGTTCGTAACAGAAAAATAGTTTTCTTATTTCTTAACCAAAACATATGTTGTGTGTACTCAAAAGAACCGTCTCAATGAGAAGCACCCATATCATATGCTAAAAATCATGGGTAAGAAACTATTTACAATTTTACGCTGAATTTTTTTGTTGATCTAAACCTGTGCTGTGGTTACTTCGCTTCTTGTATCATTGCTTGTATGTGTGTGTGTCTTTGTCCATGTATTAGTGTCTAGTGAGTCGATATGAAAAAGAGGCTATAAATATATCAGGAAAAAATCCAATGTTAACAATAAAATAATATACACTGTATAAGTGTACGTTATTGTATGGTTTGTGCGTCAGTACGGGAAGACAATCTACGAGCTTTAGCGAGGGGATTATATTCCATGCAGATGTACAAACTATACAATAACTTTCTTATTGCACCAGCATGCATTTGTACTTTGTGTATTGTGAGATATTTTATGTAAACGTTGAAATGTCAATGAAGGTGCAATAATGATTCTTATCAAGTGTTTTAAATGCCAAACAAAGATTTAGCATACTTAGTTTCTTTATTGTTTTAGGAATATTTTAGAATCTTATTTTTTTTTTTATTAGAGCCTCGGCTACTCGCTAATGCGTTGATAAACAAAATCTCAATTTTGTTGAAATCAAAGTAAGTGGGTATGACAAGGAAAAAACCACAATTACACACTGCAGACTGACACACACAGAACACTAACTGGTACAAGACACCAGGAAGACTATTAAAGTAAAAGCAACATGCTCTCTCTTCCTTGGCAAGATGGTAGTAAAATTCAAAAGGACTCTAAGTGTTTGCATAACAACACAAGAACAAAACACAAGCACACAACAAACAGTTTGAACAATAATAAACAATAAATCAACAAAAAAACAAAATCATCGCTTTAGAAGTGAAAGTAGTTGGAGCCACTGAGGGGCTTAGATCTATTTTATTGGCGTCAAATCTTCGCCCTAGATTCTGCTGTTGTTAAAACATAAAAAATGTTTTAACTTTTATGAAGACTTCCTAACTTTTGCAATGTATCATCACAGAATAAGACTGTGGTACACATTTGAACGCATTTATAAAACCACTGTACTGGAAAGAGAATAGAATTAAGTTATTCACCAAAGGATTCTAACGAACTAAAGAAAGATATATCGATTGTTACTTTGTAAGCTAGACAAGTTCACTTTGTATAATGCATATTCCTATTACTGTGATTGTGCCTGTACTTTTCGATCTACAAAACTCTTAAAAGAAAATCATTGCATTCATTTAATTTGATTGTACTGTTCTCCTGCAATGGTACACTGAGAAGGAAACATATTTCCAGATAAATTCCACAAAAAATGACGTAACATTGTGTTTTAAGTTTACATACATGTATGTGTTTGGGTGATAAAACACGTCCCATTGAGACATGTATTTTGGGCCCCTACACAATTTGTTTTGGTTGAGAAATAAGATTTTTTTACGCGCATTTATAAATTTGGAGACTTGCAAATAAGACAACCGCAATGAGAACCATTGGTTTTAACAGCAACAGTATCTAGAGTGATCATTTAGTTAGTATTATATTTAGCGCCAGTGGTTGTTGAAGGCGATGGCTCTGTGTTTGATACCATTGGCTGTGTGTTTTTGTGTTTTGTCACGTTGTGTAGTGTTTGGTGTCCTTTCTAATTTGGTTTTTATGTTTTTATGTCACTGAGGAAGAATATATTGTGGCCAAAGCTCATTGATTATCTCCACGTACATTAGTACAAACCAAGGTATAACTATATTAATCCTTTATATACTGAAAACCCCTAAACCGATACTTTGACAAACTGTAAAGACCCAGATGAATTGCAGCATAATGCTGCATTTCATCAGGGTCTATTCTGTTTGGTAAGTTTAGAACATTCGACATGGACAGAAATAAATCATAATTTAGAAAATTCTAACAGTGATCCCATAAAGTACACAATGGGCAGTTCAATTCTTATTGCATCAATATACTGTATTCGAAAATCCACCATATTACAAATAGTCTAAAAGGCTAGGGCACACCTCGAATCGAACTTTAGTTCCTACTATAGTAACATTGATAGTCGCTATTATAGTTCTACTATTGATCAACGGTGGGTCAGAGCACCGTTACTCTATTAGATTGTCTGGCTCCCTCCTCTAGCCCTATCTAATAAGATGGGTTCAAGATCTGTCAGTAGCCTCAAAATTATTTGTTTTAGAAAATAATTACTCGCTGTGCACTATTTGCGGTCCTACTTATTCGTAATTGTTAATTAGAGTTGGCTATGCAGTATATGAACATCATTTTTGTCTGCAATGGCGAATTGAAACGGGGCATGTAAGGCTATTCATTTTGTTTACTTGGCAACCAACTAAAGTTCCAACTGCAGCCGTTCGTGTTAACGTGCGCGCGCAACTATTACGTAAGAACTATAGTAGGAACTTGAGTTCGATTCGAAGTGGGCCTAGTTTAATCCTCCAGTAGAAATATTTTTTACTGACCATTCCAATGCGGTGCTTCTTTTGTGGACCTTTTTCGTTATTTATGTTTAGCGTTTGCCATGCTTTCTTTTCTGTTCATTGCAGCCTTGTGATCACCTGCTGGGATCTCTTGGCTCTCTTCTGTGTGATGTTTTCTTGTGTTTTGTCACTTTACCATGTGGTGTCCTGGATCAGGTGTGGTACTTGATTGTATCGATTCCTGGTTTTGCATTCTTACTTATTTACTTATACTTAGAGTCAATGTCTTATCTATGGGGCCGATATATTTCCCTATTTTAGCAGTACTGACGTCTTAAAAATTGACAAGATTAAAATAACAAATCTTCACCATTACAGCTTCAACTACAATTAAATTGCATCAATATCAATAATCATAAATAATGTTATTGAACAAACTGTTCATGGATTGAGTCTGAATGTAGTATAGTGTATATAATTGCACTAAATAGATCGTATACAGTTCTGGAGCAGAAGCAGTTTGTGAATATAGAATAAAGTTTTCTTGTGGTGTGTCTAAATAGATATGCAAATTTAATTGATGATTATTAATTAAAATTGTCACCTTAGATGCGCTTCGACCGATAAAAACTATAGATCTTAAACTGTTCAAGGACTCATTAATTAGCATACTATTTATTTAATTAAGCATACATGTATAGACAGTCTATATAATTTAATATATGATGTTATATGTATGCAATATTTAATGCACATTGTATATAACAGTGTTTGAATAGAAACTTACACTATTTCTGTTTCTGGAAATGTTTTCCATATAACACATCTTTGATTTGGCTGTTTCCCTATGATGATACATTGAATAAGCTAGAAAACTGTGATATCTAAGATTATGTATGTATGCAATATTTAACGTATAACAATGTTTATATAGAAACTTACACTATTTCTGTTTCTGGAAATGTTTTTCATATAATGCATCTTTGATTTGGTTGTTTCTTTGTGATGATACACCGAAGAGCTAGAAAGCTGTTATCTCTAATGTTATTTATGTATGCATCTTTGATTTGCAGCAAAATATAGCCAGATTATTCGGCCAGTGGAATATATCTAAGCCAGTTTGCCTTTGACATTCTTTTGTCGTAAATTCATTGTTAGTTCCATTGTGTGTAGGGATTTTGAGTCTGGGCTTGGCCCCGAGATTATACATTTTTTCATGCTCAACTCAGCTGTGCACGAAATTTATCCTACGCATAAACATTTATTGGCATGGTTAATACAACATCTGAGAGACTTAATGCAAGAAACTTCTTTATTTGCAAGTATTTTAGTTTTCATGAGCACTTGAAATTTCGTGCTCAGTTGAGTTGAGCTTAAAAAAAGTTTTATTACCTCAGAACATCCTGGGTTAGCAGTATTATTTGATAAACTGAATCAGATACAAGGGTATACCATCACATACTGCTCATTTATATTAGATTGAGTAAGGATGTCCCAAGCCATAAAGACGAATATAATAAATGTGTAAATAAGAAAAACAAACTTTCATGCAAAGTGGGTTAGCCTTTTTGGTTAAGCCAATATATCTCATGGCGTCTTTTAATGTCTAAAGCATCCAGTGGTGTTACAACTTTTTTTAAATTACGATCTTTGTCACCACGCAAAATGTAATGACAACAATAGTTCAAAAATTTACCAAACTTCTTTCCATTTCAAAATTTATAATAAATACTAATGTACGGTTGATAAATTACCAGCGAGTGTCCTTTTGCACCACTTTCATTTGGCTTGTCAGTAGCATATCTGGCCATTTGATATTTTCTGGTATTGCTTGATAAACTATATATTTCGTGCAGTATAGATGGAATTCGGATAGGTAGGGTTATCTAGTAGCTAATTAATATGTGTGTGGCATTTTTCATAAAACGATTAGGTAAATCTTAAATTACAGATGCAAAATTCTGTACAGAAAGTTAAATACCAAAGAATCAAAATCTTTAATAAAATTTATCAGCTTAAAGAATAAGACTTACCTGAACAGATAGCTTTGCCATATCTTGTGAAATTGGACCTTGTAATTGTAGTAACACTAAATACATGACTCAGCACTCGTTTTTACTTATGACCAGGGTCGTTACATTATTTTAGTGCTCTGTTTGTGATACTTAAACAATGAAATGTGCAAATGTTTGTGAATCACCTGCATTTTTAGGTCTGTTCTCTTTTTACTTTTCATTCTATTTATTTATTTAAAAAATATATAACGCTTTGAGCTATTTTGTCTCAGTAGGAAGAGAAGATGAAGAATCTTTTGCAAAGCACCTAAGGCCAGATTTTTTTAATTAGTTGATTTACGGGATTTTTTTTAAGATTAAGGGTCGGGGGACGAAAAAAAAAGAAAAAAAAAAGCTCTGAAAATGACCAGTTGACTGGTCATTTTCAGAGCAGTTGACTGGTCATTTTCAGAGCTTTTTTTTCGTTTTTTTTAATATCTCCAGAAAAAACACACAGTAAAACTAGTAAGGTAAACACCAACAGTCTTTATAAAATCTTTAAATATTTTATCATTGTTCTAAAACTCTGGACAGGACATTCACTTTAAAAAGTGTCACTCTCAAAAATACACAGATAGAACCTCAAAAATATATTATTTTTTCCAACGAAACAAATAATTTTTAGAGTCGGTGGATAAAGGAAAAAATAATTTTAGAAATTAAATTTTATTTTTTCTCTACTTTCCGGAAAATTACAGTAGGAGGGTTTGTAAATCAACTCATTTTTGTGGCCTAAACAGAGGTAAATATCAGCGCTCATAACGCAATTTTAATCTCTTTCAATTTCATCCTGTTACCTAGATCTAAAAATCATCTTATTTATACAGTCCAAAATTGTGCATATCTTTGTGTATGCACTACATCAACACCCCTTGCAAAAGTTTAAAGATACACATGCATTTTCCCTCTTACATAAGTCATATAATAAATAAGGCTGCTTGCTGTGTGGTGCAACTATATGTTTAAGCAGTAATTTATCAGGAAATCAAGCATGAAATATTCAAATTTTATATTAAATATCAATTGCATTAACTTTTACATATATATAAAAGACTCATTACATCAGTATAAGGTAATTTTCAGTTCAGCCAAGCAGAAAACTCTCCATGGGCCTTACCTTTTCTACCCGTTGAAGAAAAGGACAATGGGCTTAATGGGAACAGCGATGTTTAGATCAGGCTGTGCATGCTGCACAGCTTGATCTAAACATCACTGTAACCATAAAGACACGTGTGAAGCTGGGGATCATATAACATTTTAAATGAGTTGATTGAAAACATAACTGAAGAGGAGATGGGCTATACTAAAACGTGGCAATGCTAATTTCAAGTAGCGAGGGGTATAATCAAGCACAGCGGGTGGAACCCACCAATGTCGTATATGAGAATCAAGACGCAATTCATTCGAACTAAGTCCCTGCACTGTCTCACACGAGTTTTGTATATGGGTCATACATTGTGAACCTTTTGTACCATCCAGTGCTTACGGATTTTAACCCACCCACCCAAATCTATGTTTTATGCATTTTTTGGATATAGCTGGCTTTACCCTTCGTGATACATAGGCGGGTCCATAGGGCGGGGGGGGGGGGGTGCAGGGGGTCCAGACCCCCACTGGAAAATCACAAGTGGCTTTATGGTTCCTTAAGAGTTCTGATGCGTACCCCCCTTGAGAAGCAATTGGACCCTCAGGAGGTGGACCGTATGGTCTTCTCTGTGAAATAAGTTTGATGACTTAAAAAGGAGCAGAAAACCCAAAATACTCAAATTTGTTGACAAGGCATGCAGTGAATGTTGTTGTTCTGTAACAAACGTGTGAATTGTAAATCTTATAATGTATTTTAATGACATATTGACAATAAATTATAAATAACAAAAAAAAAGATATGCATTTCATATGTCGTAGTCCAAATAGGAATTTAGCCAGATCTGGAATCTGGATAGGCCATTTTGGAATTCTCATTTGGCTTAGACAGATTCCGGATCTTGCTGAATTCTTGTTAAGTTTAGCTAGATTCTGCACCTGGCTAAACTATGTTTAGTCCAAATAAGAATTCCTATATGGCTAGGCAGATTCTCGATCTGGCTAGGCCAAAAATGAATTATGGTTTAATGGTAATAAATTTTGATCAAGTACTGATTAATTTGCCTCAGTCGCAGTTTGTATTCTTCAGTGATATGTTTGCACTAGATAACAATAAAATACATTTATTGCAATATTTTTTAAATTTAATTAAGTTGATGATAGAAGATATCTTTTTCTTTGTTTGGTGAAACCTTTCTTATGAAAATGAAAAATCGTATCTTATATGTCTTATAAAAACATGACAGTGTAGTCAAGGCAAAATAGTTTCCTGTTTCCAGAAACCTTACATACCCTATGTTTAAGGACCAATACTCTAACTTTTAAGACATGTTTCTAATCTCTTCCATATAAAAAGAAATGCAAAATCGCAGCTGTATATTGATTAAGGTGGATCTGGAAACAATGCATAGTTTTGCCTTATGTAAAGTTCAGTTACTGCAGCAAAAATTTTAACAATGATTTGGAACTGATACACTCAGATTCTAAACCCTGCACCCACCAACATCGATAGAGAAAAAGTATCGGTAAAACACATATGACAACAATATTAAAGTAAATAAACAACGTTTCTAGTAAAATACATATGTGATGAACGAAAATCAGGCACTGATCAAATCAACTAAATAATAACATTAGCCAGATCTGAAATCTGCCAAGGCCAAATGAGAATTCCTATTCGGCATAGCCAGGAACTGGATCTGGCTAAATTTCTATATGGACTATGAAATATATGCCCATCAACACTTTACTTCACTCGACAAATCTAATCGTTAAGAATAATTTAAGGGGTGTAGTTTACATTTAATGTTTTCCTGGCATAGCAATTTTGACTCTTACTATTGGCTTTCCCGGATAGAGAATTCCTGCCAAAATGGGGACTTATCTTATTTGAAAGAATTGTTCTTAGAGAAGATTTTTTTTTTCGATCAGGTAGCCCCCATTTAAGAAGTATAACATTATATTCATAACATGCAGATTTAAAAAGAATGTTCATTTTGTTGGATTTCAGTTTAATGGCACCCTCGGTAACCAAGGCGTGATCCATTCCGTACCCACTGCATTCATCATGCAGTGGGTACGGAATGGGCCACGCCTGGGTTACCGCTGTCCGTTCTAAGGTGGTGGTTCTGCTGTTGATGTTTCGTTGATTGTTACTTTCATCGTGGGATTCTGTAATTGTTCTTTGTTTTGTTTTGAGTTACTTTGTGTTCATTCTAGTTTTGCAATCATCTCGATGGGGAATAGAGAGCTGGTTGCTTTGCTTTGTTTGTCTTCCTTGTTTCTCGTGATTGTTGTGTGGATCTTCCTTACGATCTGCAATTAGTGATTGTGGTATTTCCTGATCATACTCACTATTTTTTTTAATGGGAGCTGGATCTGAAAATCTACAGATAAAATAATAATAATAATAATAATAATAATAACAAAATGGGGACTTATCTTATTTGAAAGAATTGTTCTTAGAGAAGATTTTTTTTTTCGATCAGGTAGCCCCCATTTAAGAAGTATAACATTATATTCATAACATGCAGATTTAAAAAGAATGTTCATTTTGTTGGATTTCAGTTTAATGGCACCCTCGGTAACCAAGGCGTGATCCATTCCGTACCCACTGCATTCATCATGCAGTGGGTACGGAATGGGCCACGCCTGGGTTACCGCTGTCCGTTCTAAGGTGGTGGTTCTGCTGTTGATGTTTCGTTGATTGTTACTTTCATCGTGGGATTCTGTAATTGTTCTTTGTTTTGTTTTGAGTTACTTTGTGTTCATTCTAGTTTTGCAATCATCTCGATGGGGAATAGAGAGCTGGTTGCTTTGCTTTGTTTGTCTTCCTTGTTTCTCGTGATTGTTGTGTGGATCTTCCTTACGATCTGCAATTGGTGATTGTGGTATTTCCTGATCATACTCACTATTTTTTTTAATGGGAGCTGGATCTGAAAATCTACAGATAAAATAATAATAATAATAATAATAATAATAATAATAATAATTATTATTATTATTATCATTATTATTTTTATTATTATTATTATAAAAATCCTCTATCTCCCCAAACATTTTGGTGTTACGGTGAAGGTCCCTAACATTGCGCACTTAAGCATTGAAAACCTCCGTTGAATATAATACGAAGGAAACACACTTGAAAAATTGTTCACAGCTAAATAAACTTTTACACAAATTTTAAAATGAAAAATATTTTCTTGATCTATAGCAACTTTGATTTGAAGAGCAAAACCCCCTCTGTTTTAGGATAACAAAATAGTCCCCTAACATTGCGCACTTTCTGCAGAAATTTCAATAACTTCTATTTGATGAATTACTTTTACGAAATATACCAGGGAAACTACCACCAGGTTGTTCTCAACAAATTTACTTCATCAACAACTTGATTCAAAGTAAATAATTTGAAGCCTTGGCCATCTGAAATTACGGTCAGAAAGTTTTCCAATTTTTGCCAAAATCCACTCCTGCTCAGCAGTGAAAGCATAAATTGAAAACGTTTTGCTTTTTTCTCTTCCCAAAAGCAACCTGATATTAAATAACAAAAAAAAAGAAAGAAAAAAAGATTTGATCTGATTGAATATGGCATAGTCACTTGGGCTAGTGCGCAATGCGCAATGTTAGGGGTGGCGCAATGTTAGGGGACGTCACTGTACATGTAAACATAAGACTGAGTCCAATAAAATGCATAAACATGAAACTGAGAATGCATGTGAGAAATGTGTTGCAAAGCGATATTTTTAGACTGACCAGAATATAAAATATGAACATCATAATGAACAGTGTTAGGTCATAACTCAACATAATAGAATCAGTCTAACGCACTAAAACATAATTGGATTATCAAAATCATAGTAATACTTTAAAAGATCCCATGTCATTGTCTTTTTGCCATTTATCGTCGGGATGATCGTCTAAGGGTGGAGAACCTGTTTCTGAAATATTATGGCCTTGAGCTGGCGTTGTGGCTGTGTTATCCTCCCTGGCGTAGTAGCTGGTTGTGGAGGATCATAAGTTGTAAACTGGTTGGTAAAGGGTCTTGTGAAGGGACGCTCAGAGTTATTAGTGGTTGGTCTGCTCATTCTTGTTACCACCAATGGGGCATGAACATGAAGTTTGGCGGACATCGGCTTCCAAGTCACCATGGGCATTGGCGTACAAGGCGGATTATTCTTCTGGTGAGGAAGTCCAATATCTTTATCCCTGTGGTGCAATAACTGGGATATATTTGTGGAGAAATTACCGGTTAAGAAGTGTAACACCTCGTGACATGTCGACTCGTGTAACATACTGGTCATACTCGCGTAGCTCGATTGTCCCGTTTACGAGAGTAGGGACGACTTGGTTTTATAGGCGTATATGGTCACCAACCCAGTCATCAACTGCTAGAGGCGGGAGACGTTTGGGTGAATATCTACGAAGCACATGTGTCTGTTTCGATATTATTACTTTGGAACGCTAAGTTTAATGAGGGGGCTGTACTTTCCACGTGGGATCAGGATGAAATCCATCGGGATAAAATCAATGACAAGTATTTTAAATTTACACATAGCCGGAGATAGTTTGGTATCCTGCGATACTGTAGCATAGCACGTTGAAATTTGTCCTAACATTAATCAAGGTAACTAGTCACCAAAAGGCGCTTCACAGTCTTACCTCAAATCTCAGCTGTGAGAATTCCACAGATGATAATCGATGGTTTACACCTAATCGTGTGATGGTGGCAATAAGTTGAGGACCGCCATAGGAAGCAAACTCATCTGGCTCCGAGGTTATAAAACTTGAGTACAGTCTCAAACTCAAAATAAAGCGCTTTATTTTGAGTTTGAGAATGAACGCCCTATTGCTCCTGCATGTCGTTCAACAATGGCAAGTTAGAGTAGCGATCGACAACCACTAGGTTATCATGTCAGTAGTCTTCAATGTATACTCCAGGATTGTCGTTGGGATTGGAGGAACACTGGGGGTAAAGTGAGTTCTAAGGCGGTGCTTTTTTGTGGACCATTTATGTTATTTCTGTCTTGTTTCGTTATGCTTTCATGCACGTCTGTTTGTTGGTGCATTGTGGTCACCTGCTGGGAAAGGGCTGACCTCTTGGCTCTCGTTTGTGATGTCTATTTGTGACGTTGTCTCTTTCCCATTGGTATTCTGGGTCAGACATGGTGCTTGGTTGTTTTGCTTCCTGATCTTTGCCATCTTTCTTACTTTAAAGGGAGCACTATGGTTGCAATGATTACAAATAGTACGACTAGCAGTAACAGGCAAAATACTGATGATTTAGCTATGGCGACCATTAATGTACCATCTTTGTGTGCGGCATGAAGGGCATTAGTTCAAGGGCTTCTTCTTTCAGGAACTGATGGATAACGGTGAAGTCTTTATAATACAGAATTACACCATTAACAGTAGAGAATTCATCTCGAAACTAAAAGAAATACTCCAATGCTACAGGCGTCTTGAACCGTGAATCTAGCATACTATTCTCTATCAGGGCCCGGAATTACAATGCCTCCTTAAAGTTAAGGAAGATTTAAGTAAAGCATTGATATTTCACTGTGCTATTATACTATAAATACTAAATAAATTGCCTGGATCGATGCAGTAATTGTGGTCGCAATAAGTGTAATCGGTAACAAAGCAGAACAGTGCTTACTTATTACCCTCGCGAAATTGAGAAATCCTCTGTCATTTAATGGTGGAAACAAATTATGCTTGAGTCGCGAATTTTCAACGTCACAAATAATCAATTATTCTGTCTTTTTTAAAATTATTCGCGAAAATGAAATTCTCGCGAAAATTTCTGAATTTATAGTACTTTGGCCACGGATCCTAAATATAGGGCCCGTGCTTTGGCGTACTTTGGCCTATTTTTTCTCTCTCTCTGTTTTCTGCGCAAGTTGACTTTGCTCTTCCTCAAGCTTTGTGGTACTTACATTACGATAAAACGGTCTTAAGCGGCCACTCAAACAGAAGACCGAAAATTGGTTTTCAAGACCGATTATCGCTTAATGCAGGTCAAAAGTATTGCAGAATGGTCCAATACTTTCGACCTTCATTAAGCTATCATTTGTCTTTATGACCTTTGTTTAGTCTATTTTTTGAGTGGCCGCTTAAGACAAGTTTTACTATATTTGGGGTGTTTGTGGCTTTCTCCATTGGTATCCTGGGTCAGGTGTGGTACTTGATTGTATCGATTTCTGATCTTTGCACCCTTACTTACTTTAGATGGATACACTATAGAAAACAATTCTGTATTGAGTAATAGCAAAGTTGGTCTTCTGTTTGAGTGGCCCCTGTTTTACATAGTTATAAAGTTATAGGAAGTTTGGGGCTAGAGAAACGATACATGGACAGATATCAATATTTCTTTTACCATCCAGACTTCCACATTTAGAGTTGTCTCTCGTTTGCCGAAAAATTATTACATTACTAGTATTTTAGTATTATATACACATTGGTGTTCGGAAGTGAATTCAATGATTAACTTTTGACTATATTCAGCAAAAAGGTAAGACTATGTTAACCCTTAATGCGCCAATCGCAACAAAAGTCGTCTGCTTTTCTCGTCTGCTGAAATGTTTAAGAAGCCTCTATGGCAAACAGTGTGGACCCAGATCAGACTGCTCCTATAGGAGCAGTCTGTTCTGGGTCCACTCTTTTTGCTTCTAGACTTATTTCGTCAGTAATGTAAGGCAATTATTTGTAGCAGACGACTTCAGCAGACGACATTTTCAGATGCATTTTTTCGTGGCGCTTTAAGGGTTAAGTCTTCATGAAGACTATTTTTCCAGCTGGTAAGCCGCTTCACTAAGATGAAGGGACTGACGTTTTGGTACAGCTAATTGTATTTAGTATAAAAAACATTTTAAAATACCTAGAACAAGACCATATAATGTGAAACTTGCAACGTTTTCTTCACGTTTTCCCACTTAAACATGTTAATTATAATAATTTTATAATATTATAAAAAAATAAATAAACGATTTCCATGGGCATATCCATATGGGAGTGTTATGGCTCGTTTACATCAAATACGTTGTAATTATGCAAATTAGTAGAAAAATGTTTAACTTCGATGAGACAACCTGATGTTACTGTATGCGAGAAACAGAAGCGACGTTTAGGAAGCGCATCCCCCGCACGATCTAGACAGCGCTAAAGCTTCTGACAGCTTTAAAAGGTAATATTACACTTTAATTTGCTACTTCCAAATTTTCTAGATCCTAGCTAGTCTCTGTAACTGAGTAGGTGGATTTGGGTGTTACCGAAAACTTATTTTCTCGTGGTGGTGCTTAGTTATTATTTAGACCACACTGCTAGTATATGGAGTCGGACAGTGTCGGATAGGCTTCGCAGCTTTCCCCATCAGTTTGTGTTGGGTCTTTGCAAAACCAGACAGTGCTCAGCATGCGCGGATCCAGAGGGGGGGGGGGGACAGGGGGGTCCGGACCCCCCGGGAGAATCACAAAAAATATAGGGTTTCTTTGCAATACTAGTCCGGATCCCCTGAAAATCACAAAGCTACCAAGCCAGCATTCAATGTTGGGCCATCATCGGCACGCCAGCGAAACGCCCTTTCAATGGCGTTTCGCTGGCGGGCCAATGATGGCTCGCTTATGGTGGTATTTGGATCCTCCCTCCCCTCATCAACTAAAAACCGTAAAAGTTGGACCCCCTCTGACAAAACTTTCTAGATACGCGCATGAGCAGCACGGAGTCTGGTCCGAATGTGCACTTGTGCAGACTGGTTTGAGACTGTCATGCGCTGAACTACCAAAAGTACATTTTTATGGTTTCATTCAAATTAAAGTACGGTGTCATTAAAAATGTTAAATGAAGTTTATTGGTTTAGGTGTAAATAATTAGCGCCCAGGGCCCGGAATTACATTGCCTCCTTATGGTTAAGGAAGACTTAAGTTAAGTATTGATTTTTCAGGATGTGAAAATAACATTTAAAATTGATTATAATCAAAATAGTTTTAATTTTTCTGAAGATCACAATGATATCTTTGACCACAAATACCGCATTGATCCAGGCAATTTATTTAGCATTTATTATAGCATGTTGAAATATCAATACTTAACTTAAGTCTTGCTTAACTTTAAGGAGGCATTGTAATTCTGGGCCCAGATTCAGAAAGTGTACATGACCTCCACCTATCGACAAGGTTCGAACACCAGTTGGAACAGCACTAGATATTGGTGCTTGTTTCATCGGCAAGTAGCGGTAACTCAGACGAGCCTGCGCATCCGCACAGTCTCGCCAGAGCCTTCCCAATCGGCTTCCATATTATTGTATCGCACTGGAACAGTGTGGATTGGACATGCGCATTTTACAGAAGGCAAGTTGATGGCGGGATTCAATTATTCAAGCAGTTGTTTGCATATTTTATAATCTGATACATCTATCTTTAAATGTAATCGAGCCAATACCTGTCATTAAATATTTTGTTCAGTGACTCTGATAGTCTAGGTAAGACTTGATAAATTAATTACAGCATGACGACGTGCCCAAGCAAACCCAGTGAGTGAAAAGTTTTTTCTCTTTTTTTTTACCCCAATCAACCGTTGTTGTAGATTTTGCTCTTATCAAGTTCAACAGTTTCATTAAACAAACGTACTTTGATTGTATGATACATTGATTGTTTTGTTTGTTTGATTTGATTCTTTACGTCCCATCAACAATCTTTCAGTTAGACAGGGACGGGTCTTCCTGGGTTGAACCAGTACTAAGCTAGGATAAATGTGTCTTGCTCAAGGACCACAACGCAGTGATGCCCGTGAGGCTCGAACCCGCGCCCCTTCGATCTCGAGTCAAGCACTCTACCACTGAGCCACTGCGCTCCCAATCTATGATACATTGAAATGTGATTGCACTGAACAGATGCGTGTAAATTAACAACAAGAGAGGCGGCAGCTGAGCTGCCTCCCCTTTGGTGTAAACTTAAACTTTTTTTCCTACGAAAACATTTGAGGCCAACTTTTTCCCAGCTATAAATATTAACAGTTATCTATGTTATTGCTAATGTTTATTCTCTGAAGCAATACAATAAAAAAAAAAACACAATTAGGCCAGATTTTTTTTATTAAATGATTACGTTTTTTTTTCAAATTTAGGGTCGGGGGGGGGGGGGGGGGCGGCGGAAAAAAAACTCTGAAAATGACCAGTTGATAGGTTAACTATCAACGACTATTTTTCATACAAAAAATAGATAAAACATCTTTGCACACCAAGTATTAAATACCTTAATTAACTCTGATATATTGTTTCATCAGAAAAAAAAACAAAATGTAGCAATTAATGGGTATAATGCGCCATTTTGAGGGTCGTTTCATAATAAAAAAAAATGCGCAATCTTTAAATCATCTTTGGTAGCCTGTCAAATATATAGGGATCCTCAAAGCTATAATAATTCCTATTCAAAGCCCTGAAAGCACCAGTACCATTATTGTTATCTTATTTACGATTGGTTGGTGGGTGGCATTTAGTCTTTTTGTCACATTTATTGGACATGTTGTCTAATTCTTTCCAGCACCTCTCGGGGTGTCGGATTGTGAAAATCCCCTGAAACTGGCCTGTCTGAGACCAAATACTGTCTTTGCTTTCATTTTCTGATAACAAATCAACTTTATCTGAATCAGAATCGTTATATATCTTTTAAAAAACCTCTTCCGTCATATATTTCATGCCCCTTGGCATTATTTGCGTTATTTTGGGGGTCTACGTGTCTAAATACTTTTAATATCTTTGTTTACAAACTTTTTTTGCATAGAAAAACCGTATAGACTTCCGCATATTATATGGTTATGTCCCCTGAACATTTTGAGATAAAGAACAAACAGTTGCTTCCCATATATCACCATCGCGTCAGCGAGCGATGGTGATATACGTGAGTACGCTTCCCTGGATACCAGCTTGCTTCTGGAACGAAAGGTCGTAAAAAGATCTACTCCTCTGAGCGGGAACCCAAATTCCCCAATGGAGCAAATTCGGATATTCTTGGCGTGACGAAATTATCCTCCCCACAGCGGTGTACTTCCGGTTCGGCCTTCAATCTGTGTGTACTTCAAAACGTTCCCAAGTCAAAGAACCCCCAAATCTAAATGTCTCCGAACTGGTCAAAATATTTCCAATTAAGAACTGGTGAAATCGATAGACGCCTGATCATTTTCTTTTAATTACAAGTTGGAAAGAGGATGTGAGAAGGTGTTTTGTGAACGCTTGCACTTTTCAATGCGTCACGAATAGTCAATAAATCCAGCTTGGTAGATTCACATTTCCTGTTACATATGCTTCATCAATTCAGAACTTAGTACATACAAATAGTTAACTAAAACAAAAATACTCAGAGTTTGAAATGCATGAAAAAATGAAAAAGAGTGGTCTCTCATCAAATGCAAATGATGTTTAACGTCCCAGTCAACAGCTGTGGTCATTTTGTGACGGTCAGTTCACCTTACCACACTTTTACCTGGTCAATCTTGAATAAATTCGTGCACATACTTCCGCTTGTAACTGACAACAACCCGTCTTGAATCAGCGGAAGGGAGAAAATTGACGTTGAAATTATTTCATGATCTTCACGAATGCATGGGACTGGGCCGGGACCGAGCTCGCGACCCCTGGATCTGCAGTCAGACACGTAGCTGCAGTCAGACACGTTACCGGCCCAGTGGTTGATAACACATGGCTTACTTTAAATGAAAGCGAGTATTAAATGGAAATGCCACAATCACATACTGCAGAACAACCCACGGCAAAAGACATATAACACTTACGCTACTCTTACACCTTTACGAATCGACGTGCGAACGTACGACGTACCTGGAATTGCTTAGAACATGTAGAATGCTACGACAACGCCACAGCATCGAACGCTTACGCAGCTGTTACGCTTTACGATCGCATCGTACGCCACGACATTGGCCACAGCATCGAAAGCTTACGTAGCTGCTACGCTGCACGATCGCAAATGATCGAGGCGATCGTGCTGCGTAACAGCTACGCATGCTTCCGATTATGTGGCGTTGTGGGGGGGGGGGGGGGGAACATTTTTCAAAAAAAATATATATTCTTTTTAAATCATTTGTAAAAGTAGAATTAAGCTATGGTTTCACTATAAAAATGTTCAGTACAGCTGAAAACTGCATGGAAAAGTGAATTATCTTATCAAATAGGTGTTTTTTTTCTCTTGTTGGTAATTATTTGCGTCCCTCCAATAATTCTAGACCATTGAATTTTAACATAAATGCAGTTGTTTTGATAGTGATAACTTGCTAAGATTTACGAAAATGGTAAAATGTTTACCTGAATTTGAGTATTTTTACTGTGTTCTTGAAAAATAAAAACATTATCTTTAAAATTAGAAGATCAAAAGTTACAGACTATGCAGCTTTAATACAGCGTTGCAAAGCAAGTACCAACTACAACCTAACCCCCACAAACAATGGGAAAGACCATGTCGGACTTTTGAGGACATCGAGTGTTCGTATTTTCATTCTGCCAGGACACTACCTGTATTTTTAATTCCTTAGCAGGTGGCAGAGTCGCCATAGTAACCATGCATAGCTTAAGGCGTTTAATCCATGTTTTTATAGTGAAACAGATTATCGGAAATTTGTAGCATTACTTTTAGAATATTTTTCTGCGCGTGTGCATCGAACATTGATCAGAGTGTACATCAGATTTACATCAAATGAAACAAGCATAAATTTATTATCATTTATAATTTTATTACATTTCATAACAAATAAAGAAAAACGCGTTGATAAGTCTACCCAACACGTACACAGACACAGTCTGGTCATCGGTTGACCTATGTTAGGTGCTGATAAAGTATGTAGAGAGATCTGCTGTATTTTCGCCCTCCCATTTAAGCCGAATGAACGTTCCCCATTTCATCAATCGGACGGGTTCATTTCAAATTTTACAGCTGTTGGTGTCGGTTTTTAAATTTTATTGAAGATTTAGAGGAACCATCTGAGAGCGAACAGTGAAGAGCCTGATTTAAATAAAATAATAATAACTCTACGATAGGCAATTCGAACCAGACCATGTGGAGTTACTGCTTGTATAGCAAACAGCGTGGACCTAGATCAGGCCCGACACTTCATAATGTATTTGATTACCGTCGCAAGAAAATCGCTTTCTTGCATGCTGACGCGTAGATGAGTCTACACAACTTTTGCAGTCTGATCATCGCTCGGGATATTAAATTTATTCAATAGTGTGCGCGAACAGTGAAGACCCTGTCTAAACGCCGCATTCTTTGGACGTGCTGTTTCGCAAGTTAAGAGATAGCGAAAAATAAAGGCGATGATCAGACTGCGCAGATGCGTATTCTGTCCTGCACCTTTGCTGTTCGGAGGTAACAAAGTCAGGTTTTCTCGCGACGTGTACAGTCACGAAAACTGATCATTTCCACTGTCCACAAATGGGAGTGGTAATCAAAACAGTTTAAAACTGTTCGTATCACAGTGGAGACACTGATCAAATGTACAAAGGGTTACAGTGCGTCCAAACGGACGAGGAATGATCGTTGTGGCAGCTTTTTTCATGGGCTGGTGTGTCTTGCAATCTTTTTTTTTTCTTCAAATTTTACCTTTTTCAAAAACAAATTTCAGATATAAGATATACCATCTGTTAGAATCCAATAAAAATCCCGTTGTCGTGCCTGATCTGGGTCCATTTTGGATGGGGGAAAAATCACCAGATGACACAAATCACCTCACGCAACCACACAGCATGGGGTCCAATACAGCGTGTTGGTCTATTGGTAAATACGGCTTATCCAATGCAATCAGTGAAGACCCGAATGAGGTGACTGAGTTCTGTGGCGTTTCTTAAAAGTCAAAATAATTTCAAGATTCTGATTGTAATATAACATATACCATACTTGTAAATAATGGTGCCAGTCGAATTTTAATTATTTATATTACAAAATTAATGCCGTATTTTCATAATTTATAATTTAAGAAATATAAATATTACCCGAATTTCCCACTCTTATAAGTTGGACCAGTCCATTTCTGAACCAAGGGCTGTATGGTGGTACTTATATTTTTTATTTAGTTATAAATAGAACCTTTTATAAGAAACCGTGGAGACCATGATCAGACGCCGAAGAACAATTAAATTAGCTAATGAGTCCAATTTCCCACTCTTATAAGTTGGACCAGTCCATTTCTGAACCAAGGGTTGTATGGTGGTATTTATATTCTTTATTCAGGTTTTAATAGAACCTTTTATAAGAAACCGTGGAGACCCTGATCAGACGCCGAAGAACAAAGTTTAAATGATCTAATGAGTAGTAGATACTGACAGGTCGGCTCTTCTTTAGATAATTTTTTCGCAGTTTTTACACCGAATAGCTTCCGTCAATTATCACATTATATAATTGGAAATAAATTGAAGCCATTCAATTAGAACAATGTGTCAATTAACTCTTTGCATGCTGAGTAATTTTGCCAGCTATCTAGTTGTCTGCCGTCCCTTCTTAAATGGGCCTATGAAACAATATTTCAATGTTAATCCTTTAATTACAGAAATACCAACACAGTGTCGACGTTTCTAACTTAAATAGTTTGAATCCAGATCAGTTCGACGCTTTTTCGGGCCTGATCTGGATCAACACTGTTTGTACCAAATTTATCACCACTAGCAAGTGAAGAATCTTAACCAATTTAGGTCAATAAATGTCCCACTCTTGTCATTTGGGCAAGTTCATTCTGTATTAAGTCGGGTGGTATTTTTATTTTTTATTTAGAATTTAATAGAATATTCTTGATGCAAACAGTGAATACCCTGATCAAGCACAACTTTATAGAATAAATAAATAAATAAATAAATAAATAAATAAATAAATAAATAAATAAATAAATAAATAAATAAATAAATAAATAAATAAATAAATAAACAGTCTTTGACGCTCAAAAAAGCTGAGTTACAGACACGCGATTACTAAAGTGTACATGTGGTCAATACCTGTTGTTACCTTGGATACAGTTGCTAAAAATAGACTATCGTGGAAAGCTTGTGAAAAATTCCAAAGGGTTGTATCAGGAAAAATTAAAAAGGCTACATCAAATTTTATTTTAATTGTATGAAAAATATACCAATTTGTTCGCAATTGAACTGAGCATAGTGTCCCGTTTGCACAGGGAAAATATATTGAATGCTTCAATAACTATGACCGAATATCTACCAATGAGCTGATCTCAAAAAGCCTGTTTTACTATATAATTTAATCATTCTTAGGGTTCTATCAAAAACCATCAGAAAGGACGAAGAGTTTGCAGAGGGAAATTCATAAAAAATATATCAGAATAATCGCAAGATATTTAGGTAAAACATTTGTTTGCACAGGAATTCTGCTTTAATAATTTCAAAAGATATAGTTTAAAAACTAACACCTTCCATTATAATTCCCTATTACCGCTTCAGCGCACCGCAGCTACCTGGATGTCCGTTAAAGTCCCGTATGAATAAACAATGAACCGCCGCATTAGGACGGACAGCAGCCAAAACCTCGCGGGAAGGTGGTTGCGGTGGGGGGGGGGGGGGCTTAATTGTATTTAACTGGACAAAGTTTCGCCCTAGATTCTGCTGTTTTGAAACACAAAAAATTGTTTGCTATAATGTGTGTTGCTTCCGCTGCACAGATATACATGTAGGTGAGGGATGCTGATCTGTATCTGATAATCATATGTCATGCCCTCTGAAAAGAGAAGGTAGTTACGATTCGCAATTTTTAATCTAAAACATCGGTCACTGGTACTCAAAGGACATGTCTCAATGAAAACCAAGCACATAATAAATTTGAACCGTGACATGATATTTCCATCAATGTGGTATGTGCGACCAGCAAAGGCTCAGACCAGCCTGCGCATACGCGCAGTCTGATCAGAGCCTTTGCTAGTCGCCTGAATATTCTATGAATATTAAGCTACGGACTGAACATCATTTGGAGTTTCTATATTTAACAGGAGGCTGCACAGGCTCGTTTGAGTCTACACTTGTCAAAATACCTCATTGTTAGAAATCACATGTCGCAGCTCAATTATTATGTTTCAGTTGATAGATAATTATGAGCCCAACGTATTTGTTTATCAGGAGCTAAGATATTTGCACATTAGCATAAAACTATTTTTTACCTTTTTTCACCTGGCATTAGACGCCTGATTTTATCCTCAGACAAAGACTTAAAAACGTGTGCCATCTGATTAGCATAATATACATCATATCGGTGACAGTCGCAACTTTCTGAAACTTCTGCTAATTAAAACAAAGAAGTATCATTTTTATATTGCCATCTTTGCGTTATAAAAATTAAACATCTCGTGCCACGCAATATAGTACCTTCGCACAACTCTTTTTTTAAATTAGGTATTGAAAGGCAGATTTTTAGCTTGCACTGGATGATGCAATACATGTCTTTATTATATACCTATAACTGATACGACTTTAGAACTGTCTGTTTTCTGGCCATCTGATACAGAAAGCCGGATCAACGAACTGAGGTTTTCTGAATCCATATCACTATCCTTTAAAACGAGGCAACGTCGGTTACCTGCTTTTGCGGCGACGTTGCGTAAAGTTAATTACAAGCATGGAACCAGAGACGGAAAATATATTGACGTGACGTCAAGAAACGTAACGTTATGGCAAACGTTCCCGCAATTTTTCGGGAACGAAGACCAAAACAGGTTTATAAATCAGAAAGAATGTCAGAAAAAGGCATGTAATAAACATATTATCATAATAGTAACTTGATCTGGTGTACAGTATCACGTCTCGTGGATGAGGCCATACCATTGGATCACCCTCGACGCTACGCGTCTCGGGTGATCCGATGGTATGACCTTATCCACTCGACGTGATACAGTACGCCAGATCAAGTTACTAATATGATAATGTGTATGTAAAGCCCGAAGGGCTCAGTCTCGGAGACATTAATATATAGCTAATATTTTGCATCGTCCAGTGCAAGTTAAGAATCTGAATTTCAGTTCTTATATTTACACTTTATATTTACAATCAATTCTTACAACCAGCCCAGATTATTGTCCGTTTATTTGATCTACTTTATTTGTTGCAGGGGTGTTGGTATACATTTCATATTTTTTGTTAGAAATCCACTTGAAATATGCCTATTCCATCTGCGAATGGTTTGAAAATGTCGCATTGTTTAGTAATCAACTGGCCCGGCGTAATGTGCACAACCCGTGGTGAACCTAGATTAACCAGTATCCAGTGCCAGAAGGAAAGCGTGCAAAGCAAATTGGCAAACTGCAGTATGATGTATAATTCAATTGGATCAAAATATACCATGTTGTTCAAGAGTTAAGGACATTTTCGCATACTGACGACGGACGGACGGACGGACGGACTCACACATGTCTATGTTTAGAAGAAGAGTTGGCTTTTCACATGTCTTATAGAGTGATTTAGCTTCTTGATCTTACTTTATAAGATCACAGATTCAGATAAACAAAGCTTATCAGCGTAAAATTGTAATATTTTCTTACACATCAGTTTAAACATATGTTTTGGGTGCTCAAAAGAACCGTCTCATTGAGACGGTTCTTTTGAATACCCACAACATATGTTATGGTTGAGAAATAAGAAAATTAAATTTCGTTACGCATTCTTAACTAAAGTCCCGTAAGATGGTTGAATTTCTCTAAGAAACCTGTGTTCGAATTGCAAGCGAGCTGGCAGCATGGATACTGATAAGGTTCTGCAAAGCTTCAGCTAAAAAGAAAATTCCAAATAATGCTAATTTGTAAAGATCAGAAAACGATACATCGATAAGTAAGGGATCTTTCATGCGAACCAAACATCTATTTGTCTTGATCCACATCTGAAATGAGGATGAGATTTGTACCATAAAACTTGTTTAAGCCCTCCAGTAAAAATATTTTTACTGACCGCTCCAAGGCGGCGCTTCTTTGTGGATCTTTTATGTTATTTATGTTTCGTGTTTGTCATGGTTTCTTGCCTTGTTGTCACCTGCTGGGAAAGGGCTGGCCTCTTGGCTCTCTTGTGTGTGATGTTTTTTTTTTTGTATTTTTGTCACTTTCCCGTGTGGTATCCTGGGTCAGGTGTGGTACTTGATTGTAATGATTCCTGATCTTTGCCTTCTTACTTACTTTGTATACCAGTGTCTAGACAATGTTGGAATGTATCAGTATGCAAAATATGGTAAGAATATGCCATGTGGTTCAAGAGTTATGAGCGTTTTAGACAAAGACCATGACCGACCGAAATGATGCTCAGTGAAGCCTCGTCACCGTTTTGCATCCCAGTGGCTGGAGAATGTTGAAATAAATAAGTATGCAAAAGTTTATCCAAATAAACCACGTGGTTCAATAGTTATGAGCATTTTCACTAACTGTCTATGACCAACAGGACTGATGCTCAGCTAAGCCTCGTCCATCAAAAAGGCTGTTACTCATGCTAGTGGTTAGACAATGTTGACATACATAATATTATGTATGCAAGATTTGATCAAAATTTACCATGTGGTTTAAGTGTTATGAGCATTTTCACTAGCTGCTTACAGACAGGCAGACAGACGGACACACAGTTATTATGGTGCACTCCTGCGGGTCGTGCAATTTTAGTATTGTATCTTGTGTAAGCGTTCATCTAGCAAGGTAACTAGCCCTATCTTTTCCCGCCACAATCGAAGCTGTTATGCATGTACAATTTATATCCCTATAAAATGTGGCATTTCGACAAGTGTAGACTCAGACCAGCCTGTGCAGATTCCTTTTAGGCTTAGAAACTCTAGATGCTGTTCGGTCAGTAGCTTAACAGTCAATGAATATTCAAGCGACTAGCAAAGGCTCTGATCAGACTGTGCGTATGCGCAGCCTGATCTGAGGCTTTGTTGGTCGCACATACCACATTGTTGGAAATCTCATGTTGCGGCTCAAATTTTGTCTTCTAGCTCATTGAGCACTCACAACACGAGATTCTGAACATGACGCAATATATATGATATAGCCCTTCTTTTCTATTGATTTGCAATCCCACCATTGCAAGATTGTGCGGCCCTTGGGTCTGCACTATAATCACTGTGAGTCTGTCCATTTGCCTGTAGTCAGTTAGTAAAATGCTCATAAACTCTTGAACCATATAGTAAATTTTGATTAAATTTTGCATACATATGCATGCCAACATTCCCTAATCGCTGGCATGCGTAACCACCCTTTATAATGGACGAGGGTTTGCTGAGCACCTGTCTAGTCTGTTGTGGTCAGTTAGTGAAAATGCTCGTAACTCTTGAACTACATGGGATATTTGGATCAAATTTTGCACACTTATTATTACTTATTTAATATTGTTCAGCAACTGGTATTCAAAACGGTGACGAGGGTTTGACGAGCATCATTTTGGCCTGTCATGGTCTTTTAGTGAAAATGCTCATAACTCTTGAGCTGCATGGTATATTTTTATCGAATTTTGCAAACTAATACATTTTAACATCATCAAGACACAGGTATGCTAAACGGTGACTAGGCATCGCCAAGAAAAATGTCGCTATGAACAATTTTTCATGAATCCCAAGAACCCTCCAAAATGATATTTACTTTTTTATGGGTCAGCAGAATTGACCATGATTTAATAAGCAAATAAATGTTTTCCTGTCGGGCGGCCAATCAATGGTTAGCTTACAGAATAGGTTTGGGTTTTATTTTGGCGTTAAAACTGTTCCTGCTGTGATTTAGTCTGGGATTTAGCTCCCTTGCATACGTTGTACAACGTAAATGAATTAGCTCCCTTGTTGCAAGAATATGCTACTTTATTGAAACATGTGATAGGGCAGTATATATAAATTTCGCTCGTATATATTGATGCAGCTACGAAACTTTAGGAAAAAATGTACGTCCCGCAGGTGTGCACTATAAACAATGAATGAGTTGGTCGTGATGGATCCAGCCAGTCGTGGTCAGTTAGTGAAATCGCTTATAACTCTTGAAACACATGGTATATTTTGATCAAATTGCATACTTATTTATTTAAACACTGCCCAGCCACTGGTATGCGAAACCATGACGAGAATGCTCGTAGAAATCAGCCGAAAATCACAATATCTATTTTAAATTAAAAAATATGCAAACCGAAATCATCAATAACAATATTTTAGAGACTTGGTATCGAAATTTTGCACGACCCACATGTGTGTACTGTAATCACTGTGTGAGTCCGTCTGTCTGTTCAATTTGCTCTTCACATATTCTTCTGGCACCTGATACTGATTAACGTCGTGCACATTACAGTCAGTTGATTAACCCTTAAAACGCCAACCACGACTGCATGGACAGCAAATATTTTGCAACCTTCTTCCTAATTTTTGATAAAATAAGTTATGATGTTTCATGAGAATCGTCTGCCAGCAGACGAATCTCATGTAATATCTGCTGCAAATTATAGGTGGCGCTTTATGGGAAAACCGTCTTGGGATACAGAATTTGACCTGGTACCTATCGTATATCCCTTCTTTAACTCTTTGCCACCTGGGAAATTTATCATGTTTTGTCGTCTGCTGATTTTTTTTCAAAATCAACTTTTTCGAAAAATTCTTTCAGGAATACCACCAGAGTGTCAACCAGTTTAGATCCAGATCAGGCCCGACATTTTTGGTCCAAACCGTTTGCAAAAGTTCTCAGCAGATACAGTGTTAAACAGACATCCTCAGCTTCTGGATTTTTTTCTGTTTATGAATTTTGTTAAACGGGTTTCGAGTCACTTTTTAGCAAATTTTACGTACATGTACCACACTTAATTAGAGGCATTGAGAAAGAAAGCTGTAGGAACTTTAAATTATTTGGCCTGAGTAGGTTCTAACTCAAAACACACTTGCAATTTATAAAACTCAGAAAAGAGGGTATCTAATACTGTATCAATGTTAACTAGAATTAGATGCATTGAGAAACAAAGCTTTAGGAACTTTAAATTATTTGGCCTGAGTAGGTTCTAACTCAAAACACACTTGCAATTTATAAAACTCAGAAAAGAGGGTATCTAATACTGTATCAATGTTAACTAGAATTAGAGGCATTGAGAAAGAAAGCTGTAGGAACTTTAAATTATTTGGCCTGAGTAGGTTCTAACTCAAAACACACTTGCAATTTATAAAACTCAGAAAAGAGGGTATCTAATACTGTATCAATGTTAACTAGAATTAGAGGCATTGAGAAACAAAGCTGTAGGAACTTTAAATTATTTGGCCTGAGTAGGTTCTAACTCAAAACACACTTGCAATTTATAAAACTCAGAAAAGAGGGTATCTAATACTGTATCAATGTTAACTAGAATTAGAGGCATTGAGAAAGAAAGCTGTAGGAACTTTAAATTATTTGGCCTTAGTAGGTTCTAACGCAAAACACACTTGCAATTTATAAAACTCAGAAAAGAGGGTATCTAATACTGTATCAATGTTAACTAGAATTAGAGGCATTGAGAAACAAAGCTGTAGGAACTTTAAATTATTTGGCCTGAGTAGGTTCTAACTCAAAACACACTTGCAATTTATAAAACTCAGAAAAGAGGGTATCTAATACTGTATCAATGTTAACTAGAATTAGAGGCATTGAGAAAGAAAGCTGTAGGAACTTTAAATTATTTGGCCTGAGTAGGTTCTAACTCAAAACACACTTGCAATTTATAAAACTCAGAAAAGAGGGTATCTAATACTGTATCAATGTTAACTAGAATTAGAGGCATTGAGAAACAAAGCTGTAGGAACTTTAAATTATTTGGCCTGAGTAGGTTCTAACTCAAAACACACTTGCAATTAATAAAACTCAGAAAAGAGGGTATCTAATACTGTATCAATGTTAACTAGAATTAGAGGCATTGAGAAAGAAAGCTGTAGGAACTTTAAATTATTTGGCCTGAGTAGGTTCTAACTCAAAACACACTTGCAATTTATAAAACTCAGAAAAGAGGGTATCTAATACTGTATCAATGTTAACTAGAATTAGAGGCATTGAGAAACAAAGCTGTAGGAACTTTAAATTATTTGGCCTGAGTAGGTTCTAACTCAAAACACACTTGCAATTTATAAAACTCAGAAAAGAGGGTATCTAATACTGTATCAATGTTAACTAGAATTAGAGGCATTGAGAAAGAAAGCTGTAGGAACTTTAAATTATTTGGCCTGAGTAGGTTCTAACTCAAAACACACTTGCAATTTATAAAACTCAGAAAAGAGGGTATCTAATACTGTATCAATGTTAACTAGAATTAGAGGCATTGAGAAAGAAAGCTGTAGGAACTTTAAATTATTTGGCCTGAGTAGGTTCTAACTCAAAACACACTTGCAATTTATAAAACTCAGAAAAGAGGGTATCTAATACTGTATCAATGTTAACTAGAATTAGAGGCATTGAGAAAGAAAGCTGTAGGAACTTTAAATTATTTGGCCTGAGTAGGTTCTAACTCAAAACACACTTGCAATTTATAAAACTCAGAAAAGAGGGTATCTAATACTGTATCAATGTTAACTAGAATTAGAGGCATTGAGAAAAAAAGCTGTAGGAACTTTAAATTATTTGGCCTGAGTGGGTTCTAACTAAAAACACACTTGCATTTCATCAAACTCAGAAAAGAGGGTATCTAATACTGTATCAATGTTTACTAGAATTAGAGGCATTGAGAAACAAAGCTATGGGAACTTTTAAATTATTTGGCCTGAGTGGGGTCCTAACTCACGACACACTTGCAATTTATAAAACTCAGAAAATTGGGTATCTAATCCTGTATCAATGTTTACTAGAATTAGAGGCTTTGAGAAACAAAGCTATGGAAACTTTTTTTTTGAACAGACAGTTAGGGGTCTTTCATGCAAACCAAATATCTATGTGCCTTGATCCACATCTAAATTAAGGGTGAGATTGGTGCCGTTAAACTGTTTTAAGCCCTCCAGTAAAATATTTTACTGACTGTTCCAAGGCGGTACTTTTTTTTGTGGATCATTAATGTTTATTCTGTCTTGTGTTTGCTATGTATTTGTGCGCGTCTGTTTATATGTGCCTTGTGGTCACCTGCTGGGAAAGGGCTGACCTCTTGGCTCTCGTTTGTGGTGTCTTACTGTGAATTTGTCACTTTCCCATTTGTATCCTGGGTCAGGTGTGGTACTTGATTGTATCGATTCCTGATCTTTGCATCCTTACTTACTTTAAATTGTTTAACCTGAATGGGGTTCCAATTCACGACACACTTGCAATTCATAAAACTCTGAAAAGAGGGTATCTAATCCTGTATCAATGTTTACTAGAATAAGAAGCTTTGAGAAACAAAGCTTTATGAACTCGAAATTATTTGACCAGAGTGAGCTTTTAACTTACGACACACTAACAATTTATAAAACTCAGAAAGTTGGGTATCTAATCCCGTATCAATGTTGACTAAAATTAGGGGCATTAAGAAACAAAGCTGTAGGAACTTTGAATTATTTTGCCTGACTGGGGTCCTAACTCATGACAAACTTGCAGTTCATAAAACTCAGAAAAGAAGGTATCTAATCCTGTATCAATGTTTACTAGAATTAGAGGCTTTAAGATACAAAGCTTTATGAACTTTAAATTATTTGGCCAGAGTAAGCCTCTAGCTTACACCACACTTGCAATTCATAAAACTCAGAAAAGAGGGTATCGAACCCTGTATCAATGTTTACTAGAATAAGAGGCTTTGAGAAACAAAGCTGTGGCATCTTTTAAAGTATTTGGCCTGAGTGGGGCTCTAACTCACGACACACTTGCACTTTATAAAGCTCAGACAATGGGGAATCTAATCCTGTATCAATGTTTACTAGAATCAGTGGAATTAAGAAACAAAGCTTTGGGAACTTTTAAATTATTTAATCTTAGTGGGGTTCTAACTCACGACACACTTGCAATCCATAAAACTCATAAAAGATGGTATCTAATCCTGTATCAATGTTAACTAGAATAAGAGGCATTGAGAAAAAAAGTTGTAGAAACTTTAAATTATTTGGCCTGAGTCAGGTTCTTACTCACGACACACTTGCAATCCATAAAACTCATAAAAGAGGGTATCTAATCCTGTATCAATGTTAACTAGAATTAGGACCTTGAGAAACAAAGTTGTAGAAACTTTGAATTATTTGGCCTGAATCGGGTTCTTACTCACGACACACTTGCAATCCATAAAACTCATAAAAGAGGGTATCTAATCCTGTATCAATGTTAACTAGAATAAGAGGCATTGAGAAAAAAAGTTGTAGAAACTTTAAATTATTTGGCCTGAGTCAGGTTCTTACTCACGACACACTTGCAATCCATAAAACTCATAAAAGAGGGTATCTAATCCTGTATCAATGTTAACTAGAATTAGGACCTTGAGAAACAAAGTTGTAGAAACTTTGAATTATTTGGCCTGAATCGGGTTCTTACTCACGACACACTTGCAATCCATAAAACTCATAAAAGAGGGTATCTAATCCTGTATCAATGTTAACTAGAATTAGAGGCATTGAGAAACAAAGTTGTAGAAACTTTAAATTATTTGGCCTGAGTCGGGTTCTTACTCACGACACACTTGCGATTCATAAAACTTGTAAAAGAGGGTATCTAATCCTGTATCAATGTTTACTAGAATTAGAGGCTTTAAGAAACAAAGCTTTATGGACTTTAAATTATTTAGCAAGAGTGAGTTTCTAGCTTACGACACACTTGCAATTCATAAAACTCAGAAAAGAGGGTATCTAATACCGTATCAATGTTAACTAGAATAAGAGGCTTTGAGAAACAAAGCTATGGGATCTTTTAAATTATTTGGCCTGAGTGGGGCTCTAACTCACGACACACTTGCAATCCATAAAACTCATGAATGAGGGTATCTAATCCTGTATCAATGTTTACTAGAATTAGAGGCATTGAGAAAAAAAGCTGTAGAAACTTTAACATATTTGGCCTGAGTCAGGTTCTTACTCACGACACACTTGCAATTCATAAAACTCAGAAAAGAGGGAATCTAATCCTGTATCAATGTTTGCCAGAATTGGAGGCATTGAGAAACAAAACTATGGGAACTTTTAATTATTTGGCCTGAGTGGGATTCTAACTCACGACACACTTGCAATTCATAAAACTCAGAAAATGGGGTATCTAATCCTGTATCAATGTTTACTAGAATTAGAAGCATTGAGAAACAAAGCTATGGGAACTCTAAATTATTTGTCCAGAGTGGGGCTCTAACTCACGACACACTTGCAATTCATAAAACTCAGAAAAGAGGGTATCGAATCCTGTATCAATGTTTACTACTAGCAGTCTCTCATGACAAAATAAGATATTAAATGATGCTTATGCGGGTGACATTGACCCAAAATGAAATTATATATCAATTTACTCAAGCGATCGGAAATCATGTCTGTAATTGTAAGTATAACTTTACTGAGCCATTGTTTTATTGCTTGAGTGTCCTCAAAAAGAGGTAAGGTGCATTGTTTTATTTCTTTTCGCTTTCAGGTACATTGTTATCCGTTTGGAGGATACTCTATCTCAGCCCGTGCTGTAATTGTCAAAATGACACGGCACTCTTCTCTATATATAGGACATATACATGCGCGGATCCAGAGAGGGAGATCCCCCCTGAAAAAATCACAAAGCTATCGGGTTTCTTAGCAATACTGGTCCGGATCCCCCGAACAATTACAAAGCTACCAAGCCAGCATTCAATGTTGGGCCATTATCGGCCGGCCAGCGAAACGCCATTAAAATGGCGTTTTGCTGGCGGGCCGATGATGGCCAGCTTTTGGTATTATTTGGATCCTCTCTCCCCTCATCAACTAAAAACAAAAAGAAAAAAAACGTTGTCAAAGTTGGACCCCCTCTAACAAACCATTCTGTAACGGCGCATGGTATAGTATTAGTTTTGAAGGTTGATAGGGCGGGGCTTAACTTTGTTTCTGTCCAGCACTTTATTTAATCAGGTTTAAAGGGAAACACCCAACAAATAATAAATGAGCGATAACAGCATTTGCCAATTAAATCAGTATGTTGCAAATTTGTCAAGAAATAAAGAAGTTAAATGCATTTGAAGTTGCCATTGTTTCTCATATGGAAGTCGCCATATTTGTGGGTTTATGATGTCAAAGCCTCCAAATTAGATATGCAAAAATGAAAAAAAAATGAAATATAGTTATCACTATAAAGTTGATGTATATGCATAATATGGTACCTACCTACCTACCCACCCACCCACCCACCCACCCACCTACCTACCTACCTACCTACCTACCTACCTACCTACCTACCTATCTACCTACCTACCTACCTACCTACCTACCTACCTACCTACCTACCTACCTACCTACCTACCTACCTTGTGTTAATATTAACCATTAAACAATTCACCTTCTGTCATTCTCCATATACATGTATGCATAGTTATTAAGTAAGTAAAGTAAGTAAGTAAAGGCTTTATTTAACGAGGGTGACTACATTTAGTGTATACAAATAATGACAAATGTAATAACTAATCTTCCATGAGGCCCTTTAGTGGTCCTAACCCATATACGCCATGCGTCCTTTTTATGGGACATAGTCAAGGTATTATATGTCACAATAACGATGAGCTGTAATGCTTACGTTGTAAATAAACTACTTACTTACTTACTTACTTACCATATTCAAAATGGCGGCGATGAAAATGTGTTGGTTTAAACATATTTATTTCTCAAATAGATATATACAAATATAAATGAACGAAAGCTAAATCTTATTTAGTTCATCTCCTAAATTTTTTATGCAAATTTTATTGGTACGCCTCTTATTTCTCAGCCGAATTTGATCAAGTTTGCACCAAATTTTTTTGCGAGAAATTGCCTGTCTTTTCAGACACATGTGCTCTTTGGTGTGTGTTTCCTAACCTGAGACAACAATATTTGTAATTGTATGTCTAAAACCCATTGGACTTGCCTACTCTTAGCAATAGGACAAGTCCAGGTGTTGGGTGGTATTATGTTTTCCCTTAATCTTAATTGAACATTCTGTAAGCAAACGGTGAAGATCCTGATCAGAGACCACATAATGCGGTGTCTGATCAGGGCCTGCACTATTTGACTATGTCCCATAAAAAGGACGCATGGCGTATATGGGTTAGGACCACTAAAATTGCAGAAAATGACATTTGCTAATTATGCTGCTTTAAAAAAAGATCATTTGTGTTATTTATGTCTTGTGTTTGTCATGCTTTCGCGTCTGTTCATTGCTGCTTTGTGGGTACATGACCTCTTGGCTCTTGTTTGTGATGTTTATTGTGATTTTGTTACTTTCCCATTTGGTATCCTGGGACAGGTGTGGTACTTGATAGTATCGATTCCTGATCCTTGCTGTCTTTATTACTTTGTTAATTCGTGAAAATCGTATAACATGAAATGTCATTCCTTTTCTCGAGACTGTCTCATCTACGAAGATAGTTATATTAGGGTTTGTTCTTTGCCTTTTATTTGTTATTATTTTTTGTTTGTTGCTGATTTTTTCATGTGTTTTTTCGCATTTGGTGGGGTACAGACTGTCTACATATCTACAAATCGTCTACAGTTGAATTTTACAGGTTGGCAGAACGAAAGCATTCAGAATTACCAAGCATGCACCCTATGAAGGATATTATCTATGATTTTGTCCACTTGTTTATTAATAATTCTAAATGCACCAGCAAAGAATGTGTATCTAAAATTTTCGCTGCTGCATATATTCACTAACATTATTGACTTCTGTAAGAATATAGGCAAACATTGTGGATCCAGATCAGACTGCTCCTACAGTCTGATCTGGCTCTATACTGTTTGTCAAAAAGACTTCAAAAACATTTTAGCAGACAATAAAAACAGACGTTGTTTGTTGTGATTGGTGAATATGTTTAAGATGGTTAAATGTTCATCTACCACACTCGATTTTGTTCATCTTTCAGAGAGGAAGCCATGCGCATGCCCAGCAAGACAAAAGGATTTTCCATGGAACCAAGTTGTGCCTTATGGTGAGTGGAACACACAGCGGTCTCTGGATAATTCAAATCCTGGCCCAGAGGTTGTAAAACTTTTTTTCATGCTAACCTCAATTCATACTGAAATCTTAACTGCTCATAACAACTGAAATGCTAAAAAATAAAGACTTTTCTTGCTTTTGAACTCTCAGATCTTGTATTTATCATGCTAATAAATGTTAAGATGCCAACAATTGTTGGCATTTTAATATTAATGAGCATGATAAATTACATGTACATTTGAGTTAAGCATGACTTTTATTATAACATCGTGACCAGGTACCATCATAGGCTTTCATACGATAGTGTCATTGTTTTCTTACCCATCAATTTAAACATGTGTTTTTGGGTGCCCGAAAGCACCGTATTATTGAGATGGTCCTTCTGAATACACACAACAGTTGCTTTTGTTGAGAAATAAGAAAAATGATTTTCACAAATACTCTCTTGATATTTTAACATGCTATATTTGATGCTAAATAAATTGCCTGGATCGATGCAGTACTTGTGGTCAAAGATATCATTGTGATCTACAAAAAAATGAAACTATTTTGATTTTAATCAGTTTGAAATGTTATTTTTCGCATCCTGAAAAGTCAATACTTTACTTCAGTCTCCCTTAACTTTAAAGAGGCATTGTAATTCCGGGCCCAGGCCTCCAGATAATACGGCGTATTCTAACATAGAATAACATGCAATACCACTTCAGCTTTGTTCTAAAACGAGTCATGATTAACTCTCATGAGCTGCAGGCAAAAAACAACAAAATATAAAACAACAACAAGAAAAAACAAATACACCAAAAACCTGACTCAGCTGTTGCTTTTTTTTCTTTATTTTGAATGTTCTCCATCTCGGAAAGCTTTGCATATGCGTTTTACCTTGACAGCCTCATTTAAGTCTGCTTTTAATTAAATGATTCGTGTTGAATCCCACACAACTATCACTTTGCAAAGCTTTGAACGAGTATGAAATTTGATCGCTCGCGTATTTTTTAAACCATTAAGTATGGCATATACTATCAAATATGCACATTGACTCTGCTTTAGCCATATTTGAAATAATTGTCATTATTTGATTACCACATTTTTGAGTGCCACAACACTTTCAAGCTTTGGGTCTAAATTAAATTTTGAGTCTAAGTCAAAACAAAAAATGAAATGACTGTTTTGTGAATGGAGCTTGTATCAACGATTTGACAAGTTCACAGTACAATACATGGCACTATGAGGTAGAGACACGATTTGTTCTATCAAACCTACTTCACTTGAAGTATTTGCCTTCTACCAAAACATATTTTGTAACCTTTTTATCCAATAGCAAAAAAAAAATCTTCCTTTGGTATTTCCTAGATACATTGATACATGCCACACATGTAACTGCTTATCTTCCTTACCTGCAATATATGTCTTGTGCCTTGCATGGGCGGAACCAGAGGGGAGGGAGGGGACAGGGGGTCCGGACCTTCCGTGAAAGATCACAAAGGTATAGAGTTTCTTAGCAATACTGGTTCGGATCCCCTTAAAGATAACAAATCTACCAAGCCAGCAATAGTTTAGGACCATCATCGGCACGCCAGCGAAACGGCGTGTTTCACTGGCCGGCCGATGATTGCCCGCTTATAGTGGTATTTTGACTCTTCCTCTGCTCATCAACTGAAAACAAAACAGAAAAAAAGCTGTCAAAGCTGGACCCCTTCTGACAAAACTTTCTGGTCCCGCACATGTCTTGTGCCTTGGAAATAAATAAAGGTAACAGGCACATAAGTCAGATGAATAAAGAATTCTTATTACAATATGCCATACTTTTCCTAAGCCAGAAGACTTGAAAACTTGACAACGCCCCCCTCTCGATGTATTATATAAGTTAAATCCCTGAATATCCTTAACTTGGACATTTCATTGTAAGACGTTTTCACCTTCTTAAGTACTATACATTGTTCTTGTAGATTTACCCTATGACTTTATGACCAGATTAGCAAGGCAATCGGAACTGCATCGGTCAAGTCCGTGTAATAAGACCTCGGATGTACATCGAGGGTCTTCTTTGATAACGTGACGCTGACGTCACAGAAACCATGTACACACACTAACAAGTTCGATTGCAGCGAAACAAACGGTTACAATATTCCACAAGATACTATAAATGAAGTTGTTGTGTTTCTTTCTCTGGTTAAAATATCGCTATATCAATTCCATATTCAATAAGCTTCAAGAGTTTATGACGTACTGTACCGAATGCCTTTTTAATATCAAGATACGTCGTGTCAACTGGACAGCTATCATTATAGGTTTAAGTCCAATTATCTAACAGTTAGTAATTGGTATCCTGGGTCAGGTGTGGTGCTTGATTGTATCGATTCCTGGTTTTTGCCCTCTTTCTTACGTACAAAAATTGTAAGGTACAACTCCATCTCCCTGAATCCAAACTGAGCTTTCAAAAAATATTCTTTTTTGTCACGTGGTTCACCAAAGTTCATCTCACTGTTTTCTAACATAATTTCGACAGAACTGATGTAAGTGTAGTGGGCCCGGAATTATAATGCCTCCTTAAGTTTAAGAAAGACTTAAGTTAAGTATTAATTTTTCAGGATGAGAAAAATAACATTTCAAACTGATTCAAAGTAGATTCGTTTTTGTCTGTAGATCATAATGATATCTTTGACCACAAGTACTGCATCAATCAAGGCAATTTTTTTAACATCTAGTATAGCATGTTGAAATATCAATACCTAACTTGCTAGAGATATTGGCTGGTGTGCCTCAAGGCTCCATACTTGGTCCTCTTCTTTTCATGATGTTCATAAATGACATAGTTAAAGAAATTCATTCAAATATACGTCTTTTCGCAGATGACACCAGTTTATATATAATTGTAGATTTCCCTGATTCCGCTGCACAAATTCTTAATGTGGACCTGGAAAGAATCTATGAATGGGCAGTACAGTGGCTAGTAAGGTTTAACCCAAATAAAACAGAATCATTACTTTTCTCTAGAAAATTAAATATACAACATCATCCGACCCTCTTTTTTAATGACGTTCCCATACAAGAAGTTGTATCACACAAACATCTAGGGGTGTATCTTTCTCAACGTTGTGATTGGCATAACCATATTGATTTTATTAAGGAAAAAGCTTGGTCTCGAATGAATCTTCTGAGAATGCTTAAATTCACCATTGATCGGAAATCGCTTGAAACTATCTACTTCACTTATATACGTTCTCTATTAGAATATGCTGATATCATATGGGATAACTGTTCACAACAAGAATGCAACGAGATTGAAAAAATCCAACTTGAAGCTGGACGCATAGTAACTGGCTCAACGAAACTTGTTGAAATCAACAAACTCTATAAAGAACTTGGCTGGCTGAAACTCTCTGAAAGAAGAGACCTTCATAAACTTTTCTTGTTTTTCAAAATGGATCATGGTTTGGCACCTCTTTACTTATCAAATCTTCTCCCACCCCATGTTGAAGATGTAACCTCCTATAGGCTGCGAAATGCAGGAAACTATGTAGGTATTCATGCAAACACACGTACATATGCAGATTCTTTTCTCCCATCAACTATTCAAGCGTGGAATAACCTTCCTGACTCAATCAGATCTGCTGATACTCCAGCCACATTTAAGCATCTTCTTACTCAGGACACTCCCAAAGTACCCAAATACTATTTTTGTGGTGACAGATTCTACCAAGTATTACACACACGCCTACGAACAGAATGTAGCTCATTGAACCAGCATCTTCACAAACGCAATTTGGTAGGAAACCCTTATTGTATATGTGGTGAAGTTGAAAGCAACACTCACTATCTCTTGACCTGCCCCCGCTACACTCACATGCGTGATGAAATGGTCACATCAATTAGCCAAATAACAAACCTGACAATAACAACTGATGTACTTTTGTTTGGCAATGATGAGGTTTCAGATGAAGTTAATACTACAATATTTGAGGCAGTACAGAAATTTATAAAAACTTCAAAGCGGTTTGCAAATTAATAATACAGCGCTTTAGTTTCTTGGATATTGGCACAACACAAAACAAATCAGTGTATTTCCACTCTGCTATCGTGTATGAATTCATCTCTTCTTTCTATGTCAGCAACCTCAAGTAGTGCCTCTTTGAAATTGAGTATAAATGATCCAGCGGCAAAATAACAGCAATGGTGGTTCACTGAGGTTGTGCTCTCTCTCTCTCTCTCTCTCTCTCTCTCTCTCTCTCTCTCTCTCTCTCTTCAGTTCTTCTTTACACATGTAATAGCTATGATACCTTATATTATAAGCATACAATTTGTTGAGTAAACATGCAACATAATACAATTCCTGAGCTGGCATAATTAGTTGAATATTTCGTCTTGGTTTTTGTAGCGTCTGGGCATTCCAGATTGAAACTGGGGCGCTCAGACGTTTCCAAAACGAATCTGCTCTAGTCTCGTAAGCTGTCATAAAAAACTGCTAGTCAGCGCCATACACATTGCTCATTGTATGCAGGAGATGATTGCTATAAGCAGTGATGCTTGTTATCAGATCCTGTCATGTGCTCATGTATAATAATGTATTATTTACTCATGCTATGTAATTTCGAAATAAAATATTGTTTAAACTAATACCTAACTTAAGTCTTCCTTAACTTTAAGGAGGCATTGTAATTCTGGGCCCAGGTCTATAGTTTAAGAGGTCACATTTTTTTCCGTATTATTGTACAATGCTGTTTCATTTGACTTCGGAATATTACCTGCTTTAAATGTTTTATTAATTTAAGGTTAGGCAAGTATTTCAACTGACACCTTTAATAGCCTTGGATGACACTTACCTGGTTCCATATATTTTGTTACATTTACAGTTTCCAGATTTTTCAAAACAGACACTGTAAGTGTAATCATTTACGCCATGGATGATGTTCCATGATATCTTATCTCAAAAATAGGTAAATACCCTGGTTCTTCGGATACAAACACAGAATCAAACGTAGCATTTAACATGTTTGTTTTATCACTTTCAGAAGTAATGAACTCACCTTCGTCAAGTCATGTATGCCAGTCTTAGATTTGCTCTGATTCTTTTAAATTCGTCCAGAAACTCTTAGCGTTCACTTGCATATTGTCCACTCTTTACTATCCAATGTTCAATTTATTTTAGATTTCCTAATGGATATTGTACACTAGTTTCTAACTCATCTTCAAATAAACCACCTAACGTTTGAAAATAATCAGCATACTATAATAGTTGGATTTACACATACAAGATACCCACAATCTAGTCAGTTTGAATGTTATATTGTCTGGAAAATGACTACGTGAATTTTGTGGAAAAGCGACAAAATCATCTGAGGATTATACACCTTCAGACCACGACCTATACATCTGTAAAGTTTCAAAGGAATCAGCATAAAACTGTAGGAGGAGATGCATACACAAGATACCTAGTATTTATACACTTTGGGTGCATAAAATGACTAAAAAAGGTAAGTGAGTATGATCAGGGAAAATACCACAATCACAAACCGCAGACAACCCCATGGCACCGCGAGGAAGAGCCGCTCAACCATCATAAGTTCATTTTGTGAAAAAGAAACCATAACTAATTTGAGGATTATGCCCAAACAATATGCACATTTTCAGACCATGACCTAAACACATAGTTTCTCTGTGTTTTTAGATAAATATAATTTTTCCACAATATACGTTTTTATGAATAGACAGTAGGCATTTTTCATATTGTTTTTAATACTCTTTCTTCTTAGTGGAATATGCTTTTTAACTGCCGTCTTAATTTGCTAGATATTTGTAACTGATACAAATGTCTAGCAAATTGAGAACTTCTTCTACATTCATTTCTTTCAATACACTCCAATCAACCAAGTCTTCTTTTTCTTCTGTATTCGGTAGATCATAATAACATCTCAGACCCGGGCCCAGACTTACCATTCTTCCTAAATGTTTTGTATGGGTCTTGGTTAAGAATTGAATTAAAGAACAAAAAATATGATATTTGAAACTTGTTTTAATCAACCTTGTCCCATGTATTCTGTAGATTGCGCTGACATATTTGCCCCCATTTTCTGCACTGAACCTGGCAATATTAACACTTAACTAAGAAAACACTTAACTCTTGAGATATATTTGCATTTCTGGGCTCATATCTTTTGCACTAAAAAAGTAAGTGAGTATGATCAGGAAATACCACAATCACAAACTGCAGACAACCCCGTGGCACCGCGAGGAAGAGCCGCTCAACCATCACGAGACACAAGGAAGGCAAATTAAGCAAAGCAATCAGCTCTCTCTTCCCCATCAAGATGATTGCAACACTAGAATGGAAATAAAGTAACGTACAACAAAACATAGAACAATTACAGACTTCCACAATGGGAGTAACAATAAACAAAAAGTCAACAACAACAGAACCACCGCCTTAGAACGGGCAGCAGCCTAAGCCACCTGACAATATCAATACCAACTCAAGAAAATACTTAACTTACAAGAGTTATTTGCAATTCTGGTCCCATATCTACTCAATTGAACCTGGTAATATCAATATTTAACTGAGAAAATACTTTACTCTTAAAATATGTTTGCATTTCTGGGCCCATATCTATTGCACTAAACCTGACAATATCAATACGAACCAGAGAAAATACTGTATTTGAATTTTACGAGTTATTTGCAATTCTGGTCCCATATCTACTCCATTGAACCTGGCAATATCGATACTTAACAAAGAAAATACTTAAAGTAAGTAAGGGTGCAAAGATCAGGAATCGATGTAATCAAGTACCACACCTGACCCAGGATATCAATGAGAAAGTGACAAACTCACAGTTAGACACCACAAGCGATAGCCAAGAGGTCAGCCCTTTCCCAGCAGGTGACCACAAAGCACATATAAACAGACGCGTACAAAGGCATAGCAAACACAAGACAGAAAACACATAAAAGATCGTCAAAAGAAGTACCGCCTTGGAACGGTCAGTAAAATATTTTACTGGCACGCTTAAACCAGTTTTACGGCGCCAACCTCGCCCATAATTCTGATGTGGACCAGGATACATTTGGAAAAGTGACAAAACACAACAAAGACGACAGCCAAGAGGTCAGCCCTTTCCCAGCAGGTGACCACAAGGCTACAAGGAACAAACACCACAGCACAAAACACACCAACATGAAGCATACCTGTAACTAACAAAAATGATCCACAAAAGAAGCACCGCCTTGGGACGGTCAGTAAAATATTTTTACTGGAGGGCTTAAACCGGTTTAACGGCGCCATCCTCACCCTTAATTCAGATGTGGATCAAGACACATAAATATTTGGTTTGCATGAAAGACCCCTAACTTATCAATGCAGATTCTCCTAAAACATATAAATCAAGATATAACAAGGAGATAAAGCAAATATAAGGACTCAACAGTAAATAAAACTGAATACCGGAGCAAAAGTAATCCAACAGGTAAACCCTGGTGGGTCCGACAAACAGCCAAAGCATCAGGCTCCTACCATCTCATAAATAGATAAGTCTTTAAGTCGGAACCAAGATAGAGTCTGAAGTCCGACAATAAACCCTTAAGATATATTTGCATTTCTGGGCCCAATTATATTGCACTGAACCAATACTTTTAAAATTTACTAAATGTTATTTGTAATCAAGGGCCCATAACTAATGCACTGAATCTTGCAATATATTGTATGTTCAAATGGTGAATAAACCAAACAAAAGGAAATGCAACAGTAAGACTTTCTTTAACTGCAGGAATGTTAATTTACTATAGTAACGGACATGCCATTGCCCTATAATTTGTGATGTGTGTTTCCTTTTCCCCCTTCTTTTTGTATATTAATACTTTGCTAAGTAATTCCTTAACTCTTATCCCTTAAATATCGAGCAAAAAAATCAACTGAAAATGTCGTCTGTTTAAGTCTTCTGCTGCATGTAGTTGCTATTATTAATGCTTAAATTACCAATGTAAGTATAGAGGCTAACAGTGTTGTCTGAACTGGGTCTAAACTTTTTGTAAAATAATATAGCAGACGACAAAAGCAGACGACGTTTGTTGTCAAGGTTTTTCTTTCTCCTGACCTGAAAAGGTTTCTCCCTTCGATTACCTCAGTCATATAATTTGTCTACGGTTTATTGATCGGTAGTAAAGCAATTAAACTTAATTTACTATATCATATAAAATGCATGCAACCTGTTTTGTCTTAAGCCAAGTATGTGTAGATCTTTTCATAAATAGCTTAACCCTTAAAGCGCCAAGAAAAAAATGCATCTGCAAATGTCGTCTGCTGAAGTCGTCTGCTGCAAATAATTGCCTAGCATTACTGACAAATTAAGAACAGAAGCAAACAGCATGGACCCAGAGCAGACTGCTCCTATAGGAGCAGTCTGATCTGGGTCCACACTGTTTGCCAGAGAGGCTTCTTAAATATTTCAGCAGACGAGAAAAGCAGGCGACTTTTGTTGCGATTGGCGCATCAAGGGTTAGCTCGTTACCTGTCAGTGTATGGCCCAGATGGTCGCTAAACTTATTTTGCACTCTGATGGTGTTCCTGAATGAAGTTTCGAAAACGTAAATTTTGTAGAAGTAAGTTAGCAGATGACAAAGTTTATTGAAATAATGCCCAGCCTGCAAAGAATTTCCCCCTTCATTAAAGGAATTGAAAGAAAATAAATGATTGTCTGTCTGTCTGTCTGTCTGTCAGGTCCTACATTCCTGGCCATATTCAGTTGTTTGTGCTAGTACCTGCATGTGCAGCGACTTTTCCTATGAAATTGTCATACTCACCAAAAATCTTGCTTGTCGATCTTTATCACATCTCACGTGAATTCGAAGTGCAGCTGTGACTTGTGGGGCCAAATATGTGTCATTAGGACATACTACCTAAGATATAGGACGTTTTTGACTGTCACCAGAAATTTGAAACCCTGTATTATTTGGAACAAACCGGATCAATCAAATATAAACAGTCATGTGTATTTATTGAAATCCATAGGCTCGATCAAAGTCTGATCTTGTCCATGCTCTTATTTTTTTTAATTATTTTTACCTTAAAGCGTCAATCACAACTGCAGCAGACGACAAATGTTGCGACATCATTCTTACTTTTCGAAGAAAACAAGGAGAATCGTCTGCCAGCAGATGATTCTATTGAAATATCATGCCTTATCTGTTATTTTTGAAAAAGCAGCAAAATTTGAAATTGTCGTCTGCTGCAAATTATTTGCTTGCTGGACAATTTTGCATGAATTACGCTGTCTGCAGATCATTTACAAAATTAACAGTTTTCTCAAAAATATATTTTAGAAATATCACTTAGAAATATCACTAGAGTGTCAAACAGTTTTGAATAATCTTGGTCCAAACTGGTTGCTAAGGCTATCTGCAGGCGACAAAAAAATCCACAATAGTCCTTTAAGCTGCATAGTCTGTAACTTTTGGTTTTCTAATTTTAAAAATAATGTTTTTATTTTTCAAGAACACAGTAAAAATACTCAATTTCAGGTAAACATTTTACCATTTTCGTAAATCTTAACAAGATATCACTATCAAAACAACTGCATTTATGTTAAAATTCAACGGTCTAGAATTATTGGAGGGACGCAAATAATTACCAACAAGAGAAAAATACACCTATTTGATAAGATAATTCATTTTTCCATGCAGTTTTCAGCTGTACTGAACATTTTTATTGTGAAAACATAGCTTAATTCTACTTTTACAAATGATTTAAAAAGAAAATAAATTTTTTCGAAAAATGTTCATAGTTACAGAGTATGCAGCTTTAAGGCTAATAAATGTCTTGCAAGTACCAAAGAATAAATACCAGAGTGACTTTAAAATTTGCTAACTGCTGCTTCAAATCAGGAAGACAGGAATACGTCCCGACTTGAATGAAAAAATGTCGACAGTGATGTTAAGGATCAGCACAGACCGTCCTGAAATTGGATCCAAACCGTTTAACATAAATAGTGTTCCTGAAAGAATATTTTGAAAAAAAAAGTTAATTTTCAAAAAAGTCAGAAGACAACAACAAAAGCATGATATATTTTACAGCATGCAAAATGCTAAGACGTCAATTTTTCTTAGGACTGGTTCATATAAAAGTGCATTTAGATTAGTAAGTTAGTGTGTACTCTTAAACTGAGATAAAGTTATGGTGCCACGTGCTTCAATATTGAAATAAAATATTTGAGCAACGCCTAGGATACCGATTACACCAACACGAACCAAAAAAAAAATTATAATACTAATAATAACAACTAGAATTGTCAGATTATCTGACTATAGCCCCGCCACAGCGCGTTTTATATGCTGTAAAAAGGCCAAGTTCTAAGATGACGAGCGGAAACAAAATTCTGACATCACTCAAGGGCCATAACTCTGTTACATATAAGCCAAAAATGACAGGTCTCAATCCCACTCTAGAGCTGGTCAATATGAATGTATAAAACTTGGTGGAATTCTGTCAATTTGGTCTCAATATATTGATCGGAAACGAAATTCAGACATAAATCAAGGGCTATAACTTTATTGCAAGTTTGCAAAAAAATGACAGGTAAGAATCCCAACCTAGATCTTGTCAATATAAATGCACAACGTTTGGTCTAAATTTCTCCATTTGTTCTAAAGATATTGAACGGTTTCGAAATTCTGAAATAAATCAAGGGCCATGACTTTGTAAAAAAATAAGCCAAAAATGACAGGTACCAATCCCAACCTAGATCTAGTCAATATAAATGCACATATAAAATTTGGTGAAATTCTGTTAAATTTTGATGCTAATCAAGGCCCATAACTCTGTAACAAATTTTGCGAAAAATGACAGGTAACAATCCCAGCCTAGATATTGTCAATATCAATGCATATACAAAATTTGGTAAAATTCGATCCTTTTGTTCTCAAGATATTGAGTGGAAACGAAATTCTGACATCAATCAAGGGCCATAACTCTATGACAAATGTGTGAAAAATGATGTGTATTAATCATAGTGCTTCCAATAATGATAAGAAGAGTCAGAAAAGGAAAGGAAAATACAACAAAGAAATCAAATAAGTAGTTAAACACTGGCAGACAAGAAATCATATCATCACTAGTGTAATATGTCACTGCTCAAGCATTCGAGAAAGTCTGCTACAATTCGAGTATCGAATCATGGCTCGGGTGTATATAAGGAGCATTATGCCTAGTTCTATGTACCAAAAAGCTCCATTTTGTTAGTTGGAACTGGCGTATGGAAAATTTGTTCTGTAGCATGTGGGTTCAGCTCTATTAAAATCGATTACTCTGATTATCAGAAAAGTTAATATAGCAGAAAAAATAAAGTTTATGTATTTTCAATAGCGATATTTTATTGAAAAAAACTTAAACTTCATTTATAACCGTTTGTTTTGCTGCAATCATTATTATGGTTTATGTGACGTCAGCGTCATATTACATAACGTCAGCGTCACGTTATCACCCCGGTTATCAAAGTAGATCCTCGATGTACATCCAAGGTCTGATTCCATGAATTTCGTGGAATTGGCCGAGGCAGGTCCGATTGACTGCTCAAGATGCTTAGTCTATTATTCAGGCAAAAATCATAATCTCACTTGTGAAATATTTGAGCCAGTGCATGAGATTTCCAACAATTTGGTATGTGCGACCAGCAAAGCCTCAGATCAGCCTGCGCATACGCGCAGTCTGATCAGAGCCTTTGCTAGTCGCTTGAGTATTCTATGATTGTTAAGCTACTGACTGAACACCATTTGGAGTTTCTAAGCTAAACAGGAGGCTGCGGAGGCTCGTCCGAGTCTACATTTGTCAAAATGTCAAATTGTTGGAAATCTCAATCCACTGCTCATTTCACTCCTCAAGATACTAAAACTATCTCAATGCTCACATGCAACGCTTTGGATTTGGGTTGTCCATCATTCCGTCATTCCATAGTTCCGTCATAATTTCCTTTCCACTCAATATCTTGAGAACCAATTGACATATAATTTCATTAAATTTTGTTTATGCATTGATACTGACAAGAGTTACCTTGGGATTGCTATCTGCTATTTGTTGCACATTTGTACTAGAGTTATCGCCCTTAATTTACGCCAGAATTGCGTTTCCGCTCAGTATCTTGTGAACTAATTGACAGAATTTTACCAAATTTTATATATATTCATTGATATCTAGGTTGGGATTGATAGCTTTTATTTTGTTCTTATTTGTAACAGAGTTACTGCCTTCGATTTATTTCAGAATTTCGTTTCCGCTCAACATCTTAAAAACAAATGGACAGAATTTGACCAAATTATTTATATTGACAAGATCTAGGTTGGAATTGTTACCTGTCATTATTCGCCCACTTTTAGTTATATTATTTGGACCCTCTCTCCACTCGTCAGCTAATTAGAAGTTGTCAGAGTTGATTGGACTCCCTCTGACGAAACTTTTTAGTTCTGCGCATGAAAGATCATCCATAGTGTGATTAATTACCCCTCTTTTCTACAGGTTTTGGAATAAAGTGGGCTTTAATATACCCCAGAATGGGCTATGTGACAATGCATGGTTTCCATGGCAACCCAGAGCGGATTTGAGAATGGGGATATGTCTATAAAAGTACTCATATCTCAGCTGTTACATATCCTAGACTTCTAAACTTAATGCCAAATTAAAGCTTAGGCATAGGCCTATTATCCCCAATTTGCATATTCATTAATATTTATGAAAACTTAAAAATGTGATTCGCGAATGGGGTATATGTACAAAATCAATAATATCTCAGCTGCTTTTAGCCATAGATTACTGAAATTTGTACTAAATGAAAGCTAAGACATAGGTCTTTTATTTTATGGTCAAAAATGCAAGTTATCATATTTGCATAATTTGCGTATTCATGAATATTAATAAAAATGCTAAAAATAAGGGAAAATCATTAAAAGTACAAATAGGCTAATTTCACCCCAATATTGTCATTGTTGCATGTTTTAATATAATCGATGGTACAATTTGACAAGTTCATTCATCCAGTGATCCTATATGAATATTATCTCATTTGCATATTCATGAATGTACATGAAAACTTAAGAAAATGAGGGAAAATCACGTAAAAAAATAAGCCTAGGGGAGGGGTTGAGGTATGATCTATCCTGCACTCCTAGGGCCTTTTAAATGTGTGCCAAATTGTTCAGTGGGACCTTCTAAATGCGAAAAGAAGTTCACCTTAAAACATTTTGGTATGTGCTATGTGGAAATGCATGGTTTCCATGGCAATCTCTCATATGATTTTCGAGAATAGGGGGTAGGCCTACAAATTCAATCATATCTAGGGTTCTACTTATCTCAGAGCACTAAAATTGGTGTCAAAGTAAAAAAGCTTAGACACGTGTTTTTCTTCCTGTTGTCAGAAATGTAAATCTACTGATTTGTATATTTATGAATATTAATGAAAACCTGAAAAAATAAATAAAATCATAAAAACCCATAGGTAAACATATTTCAGCACAAAAACATCTTCAACCACTATTGTTGCCAGTTTTAATATAATCAGTGATACAATTTGATAAGTTCAATTATCCAGTTGTCCTATGTGAAAATTATTTCATTTGCGTATTCATGATATTAATGAAAACTTTAGTAATTAGAGAAAACACCTTAGAAAAATTAAGGGATGTACATATAAAATTATCTATGTTTCACCTACCTTGTATTCTAGTGTATCAAACCTAGTGCCAATTCAATGCTTAAGCATTGTACCTTTACCATAAGGTATAATATGAAAAAATATTTATCATGAATATTCGTGAATTTTTAATGAAAACAGAAGAAATGAACGAAAAAATGCTGAAATATCAAGGGGGTGCACTTCCAAAATTACTCACATCTCATTTCTTAAATGCCCAAGAGTGCCAAACCTGATTTTAAATTAATGCTTGCTTAGACACAGTATGTTTACCAAAAATAATCCAATTTATAACACCTCAAATTTAATATCGCATGAATATTGATGAAAACATGAGAAATTAGAGAAAAATATTGGAAAATTAAGGGGGTATATCTACAGAATGATTCATATCTTAGCTTTCAATTGCCCTATAGTAGCAAACTTGGTACCATATAAAACAACATAATCCTAAGTTTTATTTAGTAAAGGAAAAAAAAGGATTAGATTTATAGCAGCTGAGATATGAGCAATTTTGTAGGTACATTTCTATCAATTTGTATACATTTTTTCTTTTATTTATAAAGTTTTATTAATATTGATCTTATACAAATTAGATAATTCTTATATCTTCCCACTAGGTAAAACTGTTATGCATAGACTTAAATTAAGTATAATGTTTGCTACTCTAGGGCAATTAGCAGCTGATATATTGGTAATTTTGTAGGTATACCCCTTTATTTTCTCAGCAAATTTTCACTTTGTTCTAAAGTTTATATTAATATTCATGAATATATAAATGCGACAACTAGAACATATTACCGTTGAGAAAAAGGGCTGTGTCATAGCAATAAGTTGGCACCATGTTTGCTACTCAAGGGCTATAAGCTGCTGAGATATGAGCAATTTTGTAGGTATATCCCCTTAATTTTCAAGTATTTTTCTCAGAATGCTCATGGTGTCATCAATAATCGTGAATATCATAATATGATCATCTTAAAATTTGATCATTTGTTAAACATACTATTGTCTTAGCATTTATTTAAATCTAAGTTTGGTACTCTAGGGCACTTGGCAATTGATTTGTTTGTTTGATTTGATTCTTTACGTCCCATCAACAATCTTTCAGTTATATAGGGACGGGTCTTCCTGGGTTGAACCAGTACTAAGCTAGAATAAATGTGTCTTGCTCGAGGACCACAACGCAGTGACGCCAGTAAGGGTCGAACTCGCGGCCCTTTGGTCTCGAGTCAAGCACTCTAGCACTGAGCCACTGCACTCCCTTCTTAATAATTGAGATATTATTAGATTTGTAAGTACACCCCTTGATTTTTCCGCGATTTTTTTTCTATTTATTCTACTGTTTTTATCAAAATTATATATTATTCATGTTAATTATTTTTCATAGCTGTCCTTAAGGTAAAAGTTTTATGTCTATGCATTGATTTGGCACCAAGTTTGATACACTAGGACGCATATCAGCTGAGATATTGGTAATTTTATACGTACACCCCTTAATTTTTCTGAGATTTGATCTCTCATTTCTAAAGTAATAATTAATATTCAGGAATATGTATATTAGATGCTTTGCATATCTAACTACCAAATTAAACTGTTATGTCCAGGAATCAGTTTGGTACCATGTTTAGTAATTTAGGATAAGATGCTGTTGAGATATTAGTATTTTTGTACGTATACCCCCATTCTTTAAAGTCGCATAATGGGTTGCCATGATAAACATGAAATTTCATACAACCAAAGAGCATTTATTTTTGAGGACAATATTTTTAGCATTTAATTGGTCCGAATGAACACATTTACAACCATAATGAAATGTCCTACGTGTTCAATTTAGGTCTGATTACCCCCTTGTATACTATAGTTTACCCATAGTTTTTTCCCTCATTTTTAAGATTTCATTAATATTCATGAATATGCAAATGAAATAATTTTCATATAGGACCACTGGATGAAAGAACTTATTAAATTGTATCACTGCTTATATTAAAACTAGCAACAATTGTGGTTTGATGATGTTTTTCGGCTGAAATATGTTTATTTATGTTTTTTTTATAATTTTATTTAATTTTTCAGGTTTTCATTAATATTCATAAACATGCAAATAAGTAGATTTACATATCTGACAACAGGAAAAAAACACGTGTCTAAGCTTTACTTTGACACCAATTTTAGCGCTCCCGAGGTAAGTAAAACCCAAGATATGATTGAATTTATAGGCCTACTCCCTATTCTCGAAAATCATATGAGGGGTTGCCATGGAAACCATGCATTTCCACATAGCACATACCAAAATGTTTTGAGGTGAACTTCGTTTCGCATTCAGAGGGTCCGAATGAACAATTTGGCACGAATTTAAAAGGCCCTAGGAGTGCAGGATAGATCGTGTCTCATCCCCTCCCCTAGGCTTATAGTTTTTACGTGATTTTCTCTCATTTTTTAAAGTTTTCATGTATATTCATGAATATGCAAATGAGGTAATATTTATATAGGACCACAGGATGAATGGACTCGTCAAATTGTACCATTGATTAATTTATATTAAAACATGCAACAATGACAATATGGGATGAAATCAGCCTATTTATACTTTTAATGATTTGCCCTTATTTTTTTTAGCTTTTTTATATAAATATTCATGAATACGCAAATTAAGTAAATATCAAAACTTGCATTTTTGACCATGGAATAGAAGACCAATGTCTAACCTTTCATTTGGTATAAATTTAAGTAATCTATGGCTAAACGCAGCTGAGATATTATTGATCTTGTACATATACCCCCATTCGAAAATCATATTTTTAATGTTTTCATAAATATTTATGAATATGTAAATTAGAAAATTTGCATATGCACACGGGGATAATAGGCCTATGTCTAAGCTTTAATTTTGTATTAAGTTTAGTAGTCTAAGATAAGTAACAGCTGAGATATGAGTACTTTTGTAGGCATATCCCCATTCTCAAATCCGCTATGGGTTGCCATGGAAACCATGCAATTTCACATAGCTCATACCAAATTTGTTTAGAGGACACCTTCGTTTCGCATTCAGGGGGTCACAATAAACAATGTGGCACCCATGAAAAATTGTCCTGGGGGGAATGCAAGGTAACCTAAATTGGATGCCGGGGTAATACCCACTGAGGGCATTTATCTTTTAATACTTAGTCTAGTTTATGGTGATTTTCATGGTCAGGCTAAGCACACCGGGTAGGCAGCAATCGAAAACGTAATCAACAATTGAATTGGCGTTTTCGATTTCCGCTCGCCTGGTATCAATGATACATGGAAATAAAGGTATTAATTGTTAAGTCTGTTTATTAAATTCATTTTATAAATCTATTTCTATGTGTTGGTCAAAACTTAAAATAAAAGTTGCTTATGGATATTACGCTGGATATTAATTGAAAATGCATTCTCAATCGTTTTCATAATTTGAACTAGAACACATTCGATGGCGCGCCATCGCAAATCCCCACGCTCTCGAAGAAATCTAATGGTAATTGACACTTTGACCCCATCCCAAGGTCACCAGTTTGATCGTAGGTTAAAATTTTTCAGTGTATCCTGGTCTACTGCTCATCCCCGTTAATTTGATATGCCACATGACCATGTTCAGAAAATTAAATTTTTGACCCCTACCCAAGGCCCCAGGGGGCAGGACCCAAAAAATTGTGCGGGTGCATGTGCCATTCATGTGAGTAACTCACACACGAAATCTGGTTGATTTTCTAAAAAAAAATTTTTTTGACCCCCCAGCCCCCCCCCCCACGGTACCCCTAAGTCCCACCCCCGGGCCATGACCCAGGCGGCCTAATGAAAATCCCATCTGATATGTTTTATATCTTTCATTTGTGAGAAGATACACAAAGTTTGGTTTAAAAATCTTTGAAATTGACCTATTAATTCAGATTTAATGATATTTGACCTTTTGGCCCCTCCCTAAGGCCCCAGGGGGTGGGGACCCCAAAAATGGCGCCGGTGCATATGCCTTTCATGTAAGAAACTCACACACCAAATCTGGTTGAATTTCGGAAAAAAAATTTTTTTGACCCCCCAACCCCCCACGGTACCCCCAAGTCCGACCCCTAGGGCATGACCCAGGCCGCCAAATGAAAATCCCGTCTGATATGTTTAATATCTTTCATTTGTGAGAAGACACACAAAGTTTGGTTAAAAAATCTTTCAAATCGACTTTGTAATTGAGTTTTAATGATATTTGATGATATTTGACCTTTTGGCCCCTCCCCAGGGCCCCAGGGGGCGGGGCCAAAAAAAAATGTGCCGTTGCACACCCCATTCATGTGAGCAACCCACACACCAAATTTGGTTGGATTTCGTCCAATGGTTTAGGAGGAGATAGCGTGACGGACGGACGGACGGACGGACAGACGGACGGACGGACGGACGGACGGAGGCGATTGCAATATCCCCGACGCTTTTTTAAAAAAGCGTGGGGATAAAAATAAGTCTATTGTGGTATAGCATATATGTTGATAATTAACTCATGTACTGTTTACCGTAGAAACTACACAGAGCCATTTTACTGCAGAGAATTACTACACTAATTTAACATGGGATGTTAATAATCAAATGGAATATTTTGAGTTATTGACAAAACACACAATATGGGCCACACATTCTATTGCATCATCATCATCATCATCATCATCATCATCATCATCATCATCATCATCATCATCATCATCATCATCATCATCGGCAGCAGCAGCAGCAGCAGTAGCATCATCATCATCATCATCATCATCATCATCAGCAGCAGCAGCAGCAGCAGCAGCAGCAGCAGCAGCAGCAGCAGCAGCAGCAGCATCATCATCATCATCATCATCAGCAGCAGCAGCATCATCATCATCATCATCATCATCATCATCATCATCATCATCATCATCAGCAGCAGCAGCAGCAGCAGCAGCAGCATCAGCATCAGCAGCAGCAGCAGCAGCAGCAGCAGCAGCAAAACAACAACAGCAAAACAGCAGCCAAATATTGTTTTATTATTTTCATAAGTTACACACACACGCGTAAAATACAAACACGCATTATGCAGCCCACACATATGCTTAAGCTAAACTCGATATTTACTTTTTTTATTTGTTTACTAGATCTCTTAAAATCTGTGTGTAAAATCTGGGATACACGCTATGAAGATGATTTGTGGCGTAATATTTACAAAATAAATTGCGAAAATTTAGTCCCTAAACGAGCCTCAAATAGACCCCCTGCTGCTTGTCTTTACGTAATACAGTTTATGTCACAGGCGTGAGACGATACATGTGCTTAAAATTTCGGAAATAAAACAGCGTGTCACACATTTAAACATTATCAAAATGAACTTAAATGCGACATATTGCAACAAAACGGATTTAATGATGAGATCGCGCATTCATAAACTGTAGTACTTCCTCGATGTCTAAAACTGACCTTGGTACAGAGAAGTAAGTTGTTTTTTTTTTATAAAAAAATATTATAACTCGCTAAAATGCATAATATGTCACTATTTACCTATAGTTATACGTTATATGCATCTATTGCTCAAATACATATTTCTTTACAGGTCAAAAGACATCGGGCTAGATCCAGGGGACGGTTTGTGTGGCATGGGAGGACGGTAAGTCCGCTTTGTTTGGCCCTAGCGACCGATTTACTGCCTTATATGCACCATATTTGTATGCATAGTATGCACAAAGTCATTAGTGTTGTGTAATATAATCCCACTATCGCAACTGTCACGAAATGCAGTTTTATGAATAGCTACTATCGCGCCAGCCAAGAGTGACAGTGACGTAATATTTTGTTTACAATTGTTAAGTAAAACATTAGCGTGTACACTCCACTTGAGCTAATGTGAATCGATATATCACTTGTGTATTAATCCTATCCTGTGGATAGGATTAATACACAAGTGATATATCGATTCTAAGTCCTTGATAACGTTGTAAACAAAACAGGACGTCACTGTCACTCTTGGTTGGCACGACAGTAGCTACGCATACACCGTGAGATAGATAAGAACACAAAATAGCAATACTTGATAAAAGATACTTACCTACCACGAGCGCATGGTAGACAGAGATCAGACTGCACTCCACCATCCTGCTTAGTCCAATTGGTGAACACTTTTGCACAACTCATTGTATCTTAAAGCAACGATTGATACTTGTCAAGACTGCACTCATGTAGCCTAGCCCTGCTCGATTTCATTTTGTCTGAAAAAAAGTTTTTCTGTGATTAAACTTACTCAAATGTAAGACGACACAACACGCTTATTACCAACGATTGATTACATTCACTTAAAACAAAATTTAAACCAGTGAATGACATAATCGAAAAAGGAAATGTTGGCCAATCGAAGACACAGTAAGAAAGAGGGCAAATATCAGGAATCGATACAATTAAGCACAACACCTGACCCAGGATACCAATGGGAAAGTGACAACGTCACAATTCGACATCACAAACGAGAGCCAGTCCTTACCCAGCAGGTGACCACGAGGCATCAACAAACAGACGTGCATGAAAGCATAACAAAACAAGACAGAAATAACATAAATGATCAACAAAAGAAGCACCGCATTGGAACGGTCAGTAAAAATCTTTTACTGGAGGGCTTAAACCGTTTAAACGGTGCACCAACCTCACCCTAAGTTCAGATGTGGATCATGACACATAGATGTTTGGTTTGCATGAACGTCCCCTAACTTATCAATGCCTCATCTCCTAGAACATATAAATCAAGATATAAAAAGAAAATAAAGCAAAGATAAGGACTCAACAGTAAATAAAACTTAATACCTGAGCAAAGGCAATCCAACAGGTAAACCCCGGTGGGCCTGACAACAGCCAACAGGTCAGCCTAGACACCAATCCAGTCAGAGCAGCCTTTGCGCTGCACTCAATGAGTGACCATAGTTTTAGATAAACAACCTTTTTGAGCGTAAAAGTGTAAATACTTCAGGTTTAACATACGTTTTGGGTGCATAAAAGAACCGTCTCATCGAGACGGTTCTTTATAGCACCATCAACATATATTTCGGTTGAGAAATAAGAAAATTATTTTTTGTTACACGCTCTTAACTAAAGGCCTGAGTGACTTATAAAGACTCCCCCCAGTCTGGGCAAAGTGTGTTTGGGCACACATTGCATGTTGTAATCGAGGTCACTTCTGCTACCTGTAATTTTAATTTAGGAAACAGATTTAAAGCTTTATTTTCAAGCATAATACTAGATATGCATGCACAATTGAAATAGAAGAGAATGAATCTATAAAGATAGAAGGGAACCAAGCAAATAGGCAAGTCAGACTAGACTGTCTTTGATAAAATCCACAAAGTTCTTAACATTTAGCCATCTTTATGGTAGTAATTTTAAAGCTATAAGTTATGCGACATTCAACTTAGTTTCAAGTCACCCAAACATGGGATATTGAACATGTCAGTTATACATTTTACCAGCACCATCGACACAATAGAAAGCGAAGTGATGGTATAAAATAATGCATTCTCATTCTTTTAAAAATACACACAATTATTGTGTTTGAGGATGTATTTTTACCGTCTCTTCGCTATATGACATACGCTCACAATGTCTATTATATTGGTTCCTTTGCCCAAAGTAAACATAGGGTAACCACAATTGTAAGATAGAGCTCCCATGTTTTATATTTAATGTAAAATCATCATATTGTTATGGTATATAAAAGTGCTGTTCAAGCTAAAGGCATGCAGCACAACGCTTGTAGTACCTTAGACTCAAGAGCATCTCATCAACAGGAGCAAAAAATCAAGACATTTGCTTCATAAAGTCACATTTCAAATAGAAGGAAACAATTCTTAGGATTGATAGTTGGCCTAACAAAACAATCAAATACACACGAATAAAACGGATTGTGACGATTGATTCTAGACAAGAGCATGTCGATAGCAAAAAAAAGAACAGTTTAAGAGGATAGCATTTCAGTCTTACAGGTTTAGTTTGCAGCAAAGAAACGTTTAGTCTGAGCAGCCAGTACTCTCTTTTTCAGTTAAATGAATATTAAAACTAACAAGTGAATATGACCAGGAAATATTTCAATATCAGATCCCTTACCAACCCATGGCACCGTGAGAATGATACAACAGAACGCAGGCGAAGACAAGACTTCACATAAATGCAAGAATGCAATTGAAGTTTATTAACCAGCTCTCTCTTCCTTAATGAGATGATTGCCAAACTAGAAAAATATAGAAAAGAACTCTTTCACAAAATCAGGACTAAACATATACTCCCAGTTACAATGGGCACAATAACATGCTACTACAGAAACGCCGTTTACTTGCAGACAGCAGACGCAGCCTTCTGAGGTGGTGGTGATGATGGTGTGTAAGGGGGTATGGGGGCATATAAATATTAATGGCCAACTTTCCGAACCTTGATTCGTCTATTGTTAAAACACGTAAATAATTATTGCTTAACTCGCACGAAGGCTTCTTAGCTAATTTAATGTGCCTTCATTGAAAACTCTTAACGTCTTTTGAGGCCAAGTATGATCTTAAAACGACTATCCTCTAGATCAAAGAATACAACAATGAACTAAAAGTGTGGAGTATACGAGTTTTCTGGGCCAGACTAGCTAGTTTCGGCCAATTATGCCTCATCGGACTGACAGTGACCCTCTAATGACTTCAAAGTTCCACAATGAAATCCATGATCCCAAAGGACAAATAAAAATCTACACTATAATGAAGAGCAGGGAAACGATTTTAACCGCCGCCACACAGTCCCACTCACCAGCTGTAGTGAAGTCAAATATGTTCTTAAAAAGGTTATCCTATGGAAGCAAAGTAAGTACGTTTTCTGGACCAGACTGGCTAGTTTCGATTAATTTAGGTCTCATCAGTGGCCTAGCTAATGCTTTTAAAGTGGAATCCATGATCCCAAAGGACAAAAATAAATCTACACTATATTAAAGACGTTTTGCACAGTCCCACGCGCAAGCTCAAATATGTTCTTAAAAAGGTTATCCTATTCTTGACCCTAATATAGCCATTTTTTAAATACAGTATGCTATGAAAAGTAGATTGACCATCTGTTAAAATTAGAGCATAAACAAAAACAATAAAAACAATGATTTATTATAGGAATGAAATTTTATTTTTTGGTTTTTATCGATGTGTAAACTCCGGCGAATCACTCACAAATTGAATAAAGCCCGGAGGGCTTTATGTTGAATTTGTGAGTGATTCGCCGGAGTTTACACATCGATAAAAACCAAAAAATTAAATTTCATTCCTTATAATTCCAACTTTACAACAAAACAGTACATTTGTAAAAGGTTGTTGACAAAATTTCAAATTTAAAAGCCCACTGAATAAAAAAAGTTCATAACCGCTCTCTATGAAAGATCGCGCAGCCATCTTTTAAATTCTGTCAGTTCAAACTTTGTTTTGCTAAATAATGATTAAAATTGCACTCTATTTGTGGCGAATATGTGAGTGTGGGCTCAAAACAACTCCATTTAGTTTGGAAAGGTTTTCTTACGTCAAAAGTGCGTACAGCTTGCTGGGCTCATTGAAAAGGCCCTACCACGGATTGGGCCACGGATCGAAGCACTTACCTTCACAAGTCCTGCCTTAAATCTCTTAGTAGATCTAGGATCTTAGGCCCTAACGTCAATTTTAAAAGTGCGATTTGACAAGTTCAAACTGCGTTGAAACATTTCGTTGTTGATGTAAGCCTTGACATTGTTTTGATGACGATTCTCTTCAATGACGTGACAATTTGTTAAGTGACGTCACATAACTCCCCATCAAGTTCATTTCTTAGAGTTCCCCCCGTTGCTTTGAAGGTGCAGCATCATGTACAGCGTAAGGGCTTTTAAATATGCTTTAGAACATACTTAACTATATTTAATCTGATAAAAGTTATATAGTTTTCTGTACAGTTCGTTATTATCAACACAATCTAGCACTGTGAAATCAAGGCAGTTATCAAATATTCCTACGCATGGGTTTTTATCGAAGTGTAAAAACGATTTAATTTTGCCATTGGACCAATCAAAATCTCCGAAAAAACGATAAAAGCAACGAGTTGGAATTATATAAACTTATCACAATAGCCATTGATTTGTTTAAGGGAACAGAATATGTTTGTTATCCCTTTTAGATAAATAAAGCATTCGTTAAATAAGAGCGAAATGGTTTCTTTGCTTAGTTCTGATTTGCAATATCTTTTTATCTTTTAAATGTCTAAAACTTCCATTATTTTGTTTGGATTTACAGCTCAACTAATTCAATCTGATAAATAACTAACTGGGCCATTGGCATGTGATACATTGCATTGGACAGCTCCAGGGTTTTTTTGCGCATAGTTTGATTGCTTTCTCATCTCTTTAAGTACATGTAATATGACATATGGAACTAAAAATAATGTATCTCTAAAGACACTTTGGGCCATTCATTGACTACTAGGAAACACACCATTTACTGGTATAAGTTGTTGATCAGTCAATAAAATAAGTAAAAAAGAGATTATATGTATTTCAGACTATTTTGATAATAGAGATGCATTTTAAAACATATGAATGATCCGTCTAGTGAGAAAATATTAATATGTTTATTTAAGTGCAGTCGAATATGGCACTTTACATGCATGTATGATTTTGCAATATTGTGATGAAACAGGTGTTATGCTAACGCACCCAAGCCAAATCAAATCGTTATTTTTGCATAAACCATTACAAAGTTAAGAAATATCTATAATATGCATACTGATATCGTTACAAATCGTTATTTTTACATAAGCTATTACAAAGTTAAGAAATATCTATTATGTACATACACTGTGTTTTGTGTTGTGGCCGAAGACAACACATTTGTGAGCAGCTGAATTATTTTGCTGGCATGGTGCCTATATGCTTTGTATACTAATAAATACTCTTAAATGCGTTCTTTTGCAAGCAGTGAAGACACTGGTGAGATGTCGCATAACACGGCATTTCATGAACATCTGCACTATTTGCTAAGCAACAGAAGATCTTTAAATAGAGAAGCGCATACAATATTGTTTTGAAAATATAACCAGTGACCACTCAATTTATACAATAGATCATCCCAAGTTTATTGTATCAAACCAGAAGGAAGAATCCTTTAGTACACACTTGTTAAAGCGGAACTTTTTAATTGACCTGTGATACTGGTGGTTGCAAAACGTGTACATGTAGATGCATTTGATGCCAGAGTGTTAACCTATCATAAATGTTAGATGCAATGACAAAAATACGCACTATCGTTTGAAGACATACTACTATTAAATCCCAAGGGTGCAATTCCCACCATTTTGAGCACGCCTTTTTGTTTATCATTAATACAAATTTAAACGTTTCACTAACTGACAACAAATTTTATAATTATGGATAGTCTGCCTTGACTCACCAGGCCCCTTCATCTTCTAATATTATATATCAATCTTGAATTTATTTTACTTCTGTTCTTTCTAATGCATTGTTCTCACACCGGATAGGCGGCAATCGTAAACTGTTAATGCTATCGACCAACGTAGATAAAACATCGTTAGAAACAAAAGTTTTCGATTGCCATTTATTAACAGGAAGGAATTTCAGTTTCTCACTTATTGCACAAAGCATTAAGCACGGCACCGTTCTTGCACGCGCTTTAGTACGTATGTCTTGATGCAATTGACATCATTTGGCTCATTCAGATCAACCAACTCACGAGAGAAAAGTACTGATTGCATTGACGAGCAGTGAAGACTGAACACTTAGGGGAGACTATGTATACACGCAGACTTATCAGAGTATTTGCTGCTCACATGCAATACAGCATGTCAATGGATAAAGGTAACACCAGACCCCACTGAAAAATACGGGTAGGGACGTCAAAATCACTTAACGTTTATGGGATATGTAATAGGATGTTCCAAAAGCATGCCTTAACTCTCTCATATTAAGTGTCGTCTGCTGATGACCTTGGAAACAGATTGAAGCCAAATCAGGCCGAATAAAACGTCAGGCCTGATCAGGATCCAAATTATTTGACACTTTTATGAAATTCCTGAAAGGACTTGTTTGAAAATGTTAACTTAAAAAACGGTAGACGACAATATACATGCAAAATTACCCAGCATGCAAAGAGTTGACTTGCTGCGCGGGCTTGAATCATAAACTAACTTATTTCAAATTGACTTTACTTTCTCATGCAAATGCACCCCTCTTAATCCGTCACGGCTCACTGCTTATTATTGTAACTATGGCTCTGGAAAACTGATAAAAACTTGAATATTAGAATTATCTATTTTTCTAGGCTTCGTAAAATGTATTTCGACTCGTTTAGAACAGCCTCATAGACGTGGACCTAATGTCAATGGCATTATTTTTAGTTCTATTAGGTATGATATAAAGGAATCGTTGAAAAAAATAATGCTTATCTGGTAGATTATCACCATCAATGACATCTATAACCATCAAAAAGATGGGATATTAACTCTTTGCATGCTGGGTAATTTTGCATATTTTGGTCGTCTGCTGATTTTTTTTTTCAAAATTAACTTTTAAAAAAAAATATTTTAGAAATACTATTAGAGTGTCAAATACTTTGGATCCAGATTGGGCCCAATATTTTGTAGGAACTAATGTTCGTTCAAACGTTTTGCAAAGGTAATCAGCAGACGACAAATTTCGCCATTAGCAGGAAAACAGTTAATAAAGACACCAAGCGTGTCCATTCTATTACCCGTGACAGACGTCGAGAGACATGTACAGCGTCAAATATGTCCGTGTTTAGACTTGATAATTATATATTTTATTTGACTTATGCTTCCTGAATGAAAACAATGATTTTTCAAATGGATTACATATTCGATCAGATTGGATAATGGAGAAACGAGTGTATGCAGTTTTATCACTTGCCAAGATATTTGACAACTATCTCACGTGCTTCAAATAATGCACCATACACTAGTTTGATCTTAAGCTTCTAGATATGAGGTAAATTTTATATCCGCTTTCATATCTATGGAAGCATGTTTGATTCAGGAAGAAAATTAGGAAATACTCGACGTGTCAATAGTTATGCATTTTTTGACAACCTGCCATCTCGTTTAGACTTATCATGTCTCAACTTCAACTTGTCGTCTCGAAATTTTGACTTATCATGTCTTAATTTAAACATGTCGTCTCATATTTTTGTCTTACGTGTATTATGTCCTCCAGCTCCAACTTGCCATTTAGTACTTTTGACTTAGGCCTAAATGAAATATATGTGTGGTTCCTGTTGCATACCAACAAAATTTAGGGTAGGTAGGTAAATTATTAAATTTTGTTATAACATTTAACAAAGAAAATAGTGACAAAATCTGAAAAAGTGCCAATTTCAGGAATTTTTTCTCCAAAGACCATTTTAACGTTTAGGGTAGGGTTAAAAAAATAGGGTAGGTAGGCAATAGGAACCACACATATATATTTCATTTAAGCCTTATTACAAGTATGTATTAATTTCAACTTGTCATCGCGTGATTTTGACTTATCATATCTTAATTTCAATTTCCCATATCGTAGTTTTAACTTATCATGTTTGAATATCAATCTGTCATCTCGAAATTTGGTTTTTTTACCATGTCTTGACTTCAATTGTCATCTCGTAATTTTGACTTATCATGTCTTAGCTTTAATTGTCATCTTGTGTTTTTGGACTTATCATGTCTTAATATTAATTTGTCATCTCGTTATTTTGATTTATCATGTCTTAACTTCAATAGTCATCTCGAAATTTTCACTTATCATGTCTTAATTTCAATTGTCATCTAGTAGTTTCATTATGTCATGTCTTAACTTCAATTGTCATCTCGTAGTTTTAGCTTATAATTTCTTAACTTGAATGGTTATTTCGTAATTTTGACCTATTTTGTCTTAATTTCAATGGCCACCTCGTAATTTGGCTTATTTTGTCTTGTGACTTCAACTTATTATCTCTTAATTTGGCTAATTATGCCATAACTCAATGGTCATCTCGTAATTTGGCTTATTATGCCATAACTAAATGGTCATCTCGTAATTTGGCTTATTATAACATAACTCAATGGTTATCTCGTAATTTTGCTTATTATGCCATTAATCAATGGTCATCTTGTAATTTGGCTTATTATGCCATAACTCACTGATCATCTCGTAATTTGGTTTATTATGCCATAACAAAATGGTTATCTCGTAATTTGGCCTATTATGCCATAACTCAATGGTTAGCTCGTGCTTTGGCTTATTATGACATAACTCAATGGCCTCAATGGTCATCTCATAATTTGGCTTAATATGCCATTACTCAATGGTCATCTCGTAATTTGGCTTGTTTATCCATAACTCAATGGTCATCTCGAAATTTGGCGGATTATGCCATCACTAAATTGTTATCTTGTAATTTGGCTTTTCATGTCTTAACTTTGGTGGTTATCTCGTAATTTGGCTTATTTTGTCTTATTTTATCTGGTTGCAGATTTATTCCTGTTTTGTTATGAAAGGGACTTTATGATGTCTCTTTCTGATGATAAGCAGGCTGATGTTATTGATGCGTTTAACACTACTTCCAGATATTTGGACGATATTTTAAATATTAATAATGTTTATTTTGACAATATGGTTAGTCAAATATACCCTTCAGAGCTCCAACTTAATAAAGCCAATGCCTCTGATACCGAGGCCGCATTTTTAGACTTGCATTTGTCAATTTCTAATGATATTGTTTCTACCAAAATTTATGATAAACGTGACGACTTTGATTTTGAAATTGTCAATTTCCCATTTTTAGATGGTGATGTTCCTCGTTCTACATCCTATGGAGTCTATATCTCTCAACTCATTCGTTTTGCTAGAGCATCTAGCTATGTTGCTGACTTCAACACTCGCAATAAATTGTTAACTCAGAAGCTTCTTAAACAAGGCTATCGGTATGATAAACTTCGCAAAACATTTTCAAAATTTTATAGACGATATTATGATTTGATTTCTAAATTCCAAGTTGGACTTAAATCTCTCTTGCGCCAAGGACTTTCGGAACCTGATTTCTATGGTGACTTGGTGTATAAGTTGAAGAAGATTGTTGGCTCTAATAATTTTTCAGCGCAGTTCATTAAGATAATTTCCCATTATAAAAAGATTGGCTATAACATTAATGTATTGCAACAGACTGCATGCTTGGTAGTCAACCCAATCACGGTTGGCAACTTTGCTTTCCTCTTTAATTGCACGCCGGTGGGTCGGACTTCAGACTCTATGATGATTCCGACTTAAAGACTTATCTATTGATGAGATGGTAGGGGCCTGATGCTTTGGCTGTTTGTCGGGCCCACCGGGGTTTACCTGTTGGATTTCTTTTGCTCCGGTATTCAGTTTAATTTACTGTTGAGTCCTTATCCTTGCTTTATCTCCTTGTTATATCTTGATTTATATGTTTTAGGAGATGATGCATTGATAAGTTAGGGGTCTTTCATGCAAACCAAATATCTATGTGTCTTGATCCACATCTGAATTAAGGGTGAGGTTGGCGCCGTTAAACCGGTTTGAGCCCTCCAGTAAAATATTTTACTGACCGTTCCAAGGCGGTACTTCTTTTGTGGATCTTTTATGTTTTTGTTCTGTCTTGTGTTTGCTATGTTTTGTGCACGTCTGTTTATATGTGCTTTGTGGTCACCTGCTGGGAAAGGGCTGACCTCTTGGCTCTCGTTTGTGGTGTCTTCTGAATTTGTCACTTTCCCATTGGTATCCTGGGTCAGGTGTGGTACTTGATTGTATCGATTCCTGATCTTTGCACCATTACTTACTTTTAACTTCAACTTATCATCTCGTGTTTTGGCTTATTATGCCATAACTAAAAGGCCATCTCGTAATTTGGCTTATTTTGTCTTAACTTCAATGGTCATCTCGTAATTTGGCTTGTTATGCCATAACTAGATGGTCATCTCGTAATTTGGCTTATTATGCCATAACTAAATGCTGATCTCGTTATGTTACTTATTACGCCATAACTCAGTGGTTATCTCGTAATTTTGACTTATCATGTGTTAACTTCAATGGCCATCTCATAATTTGGCTTATTATGCAATAACTAAATGGGCATCTCTTAATTTGGCTGATGAGGTTGGCACGCCATGAAACCGGTTTAAGCCCTCCAGTAAAATAGTTTTACTGACCGTTCCAAGGCCGTACTTCTTTTTTGGATAATTTATGTTATTTCTGTCTTGTGTTTGTCATGCTTCGCGTCTGTTCATTGCTGCCCTGTGGTCAGCTGAAGGGAAAGGGCTGACCTCTTGGCTCTTGTTTTTGATGTTTATTGTGATTTTGTTACTTTCCAATTTGGTATTCTGGGACAGGTGTGATACTTGATTGCATCGATTCCTGACGCTTGCTGTCTTTCTTACTTTTATTATGCCATAACTAAATGGTCATCATGTGATTTTGCCTATTGTGCCATAAATAATTTAGTATCAGGTAATTTGGTTTATTATGCCATAACTAAATGGTTATCTCGAAATTTGAAATATTATTATGCCAAAACTAAATTGTTTATCTCGTAATTTCGACTTACTATGCAATAACTCTTAACTTCAATGGTCATTTCGTAAGTTTGACTTATCATGTTTTAACTTCAATGGTCATCTCGTAATTTGACTTGTTATGCCATATCTAAATGGTTATCTCGTAATTTGGCTTATTATGCAATAACTAAATGGTTATCTTGTAATTTTGACTTACTATGCCTTAACTTCAATGTTTATTTCGTAATTTCGACTTACTATATCTTAACTTCAATGGTTATTTCGTAAGTTTGACTTATCATGTCTTAACTTCAATGGCCATCTCGTAATTTGGCTTATTATGTCTTAACTTTACTTTATTATCTCGTAATTTTGCTTGTCATCTGGTAAATTTAACTTTCACCATTCGCGAAATTTCAACTTATTATATCGTTATTTCAAATTGACATCTCTTAATTTAAACTTGTGTCATATCGTATGTGTAATTTTAGCTTGCTATTTTGTAATTTCAGCTTCTTGTCTTGTAAATTGTACTAGTCAGCTCATAATTTTACCTAACTCGATACCTCGTATTCTTAACATTTTATCTCGTAATTTCAACTTGTCACTTCTTAATTTCGACTCATACATGTAGTGTATTTTGTTCAACTCTCGTAATTTTGACTTATATGACTGTATTTTATCTCGTAGCTTTGACTCATCATGTCTTAAGTTCAACTTGTCATACGCATGTATTCAACTTGTAATCTCGTAATATTCTAATTTAAACTTGACAATTGTAATTTTATCTTGTAATCTCATAATTTCAGCTTGACACTTGTAATTTTATCTTGTATTCACGTAATTTAAACGTGAAGCATATAATTTTATCTTGTTCACTCGTAATTTCAAGTTCACTCGTAATCTCGAAACTTCAGCTTAAAACTTGTTATTTTATCTCGTAATCACGTAATTTCAACTTGTTATCTCGTGAGAGGGTCTCGTCGGGAGAAACCCTGATTTAGTTTCATGCAAACAACAAGTGTGCAAACCAATCTTAGCATCCGCGCAGTCTGACTTGCGTCTTTGCTATACATTCTCTGAAAATTTTAAGTAGCTAACCTTGCCACATGACAATATGTGTAATTCAGGTCTTTACAGTAGGTCTGGTTTGAACATGCCCTGGTCGCAAACGCCAAAACAGGGTGTCGCGCAACGAGGCTCAATTGTAAACAGGTTTAACCCTTTATTCCACGCAAGCGCCATTGGGCGCCTTTGATATGTAAGATTTTTTGATATTGTGAAAAGTGGAACATTTGCTCCTAAGGAGAAAATGTTCAATTTTCCATAATATTTTCAATACTATTGAAATGTGGAAATTTTTGAAAACTTGAATTATTTATAGAAAATGATGCAATGTTCTAAATATAGCATATGGGGTAAAGGCAGGGGTAAAGGGTTAAAAGCCTAAATTTCAATGTATGAGGGATATTTAGCGGATTAAGTGATAGGGACAGATTAAATCAATTTGAATATCTCACTGGACTAAAGGGCCCCAAATGGGAATTTACCTGTATAAAACAAAATTTCTTTAACCAAGATAAATATCAATATCTTATCAATAAATACCTAAAATTTCAAGGGACCATTTTATTGCCCCCAATCACCTCATAAAGATTGGCCTTTGATCTGCCTGGCATAGACCCTAGGAAATGGTACCACTATTATTGAGTAAAATAGTATGTCTTTAAGGTTTTTGATACAGGTTTATATTTTGCCTTTCTACGGTTATGTTGAGGGTTTAATTATGCACAGTTATGAGCGAAATATTGGACTGTCTTTATTTACTTATCTTTAAACCTCACACATTTCCAGCTAAGGGTACTTTATTATTTCACTTGGCAGAATTCAGCATTTGTGCCAACTGCTGCTAAACATTTTATAAAGATTTAATTAAATATTAAATCTTTGCTGTTCTCAAAATGACGATTTCAAAAGCTGTTTAGAACATATAGTATAGACTGGCTCCAGTCCTTAAAAGTATTTTTCATCAATGTGCCATATCATATATTTGTAGCTTGTCTTACTATGATGGCTCCAATTTTTCATCTATGTGCCATATCATATACGTGTAGCTAGTCTTACTCTGATGGCTATGTTTTAAGTGCCATCAGAGTATGACTAGCTACAAGTATATGATATGGCACATTGATGAAAAAATGTTTTAAGGACTGGAGTCAGACTACATATAGTGTAAAAACCTCAAAAGCTACTGTATACTGTAAATTCAGAAATTTTCTTGAGAACTTTATTTTCTTGACTACTGTTAAAAGACATATTTGCGATGTTAAAAATTTGTGACGGTGCGTGATTTGACTATATTAGTAAACGGTGGAGTGATATCAAGGTTTTCATATCCCCAAAACTTCGCTTCCGCGAAAATAAACCCTCGCGAAATATTTTGAATCTACAGTATAATGATGCAGTCTCTGTGGTTGGTGGCGGTTAAAGACCTCACAGACAGATTACGTGTATAGAAGGTCTTACAAATTACTGCATGTAATTTGATTGCAAAATTGGTACCCTTTTATTGTTGCATGAATACACGTACACGCAGGAAATGCATTTTTGTGCATATTATTGAAAAGTTTACAAACGTCTCGCAATTGAAATTATTATATTCTTTAAGAGTACCTGATGCAATTAAGAATTTAGCTAGCTTATAAAAAAGGGAACTTATTGTATATATATATATACCTTCATCTTCGTAAAATTATGATTAGAATGCAATTTTGTTGAGATCCAAACAGTGCACTACTACCTTTATACGCCTCCATTATTACAGTTGGTAAAAACTTACACAATAGTTCCTAAAAACATGAAATAGTCTGGCTATTTTTTATTATTTGTGGCCGTGTTCCTTGGCTATAATCAGTACTGGCCAGGTGGGATTATGGTTTTGTGTTTTTTATGTCCAGGAACACCCAAAGGCTCAACCGGCAGTTTGTGGCAGTGTCCCTTGGCTTAAACAAGTACTGGTCGGGTAGGTTAATGGTTTTGTGGTTTCTATGTCAATGAGCACCCAAACCGGCAGTGGTTCTGATTTTTAAGCGTCTCAGAAGACAGGACCACGGCTTAACGGCAATTACGGGTAATACTTCCCACATTGAAATCTTTCTGATACTTTGCATACAGATTGTTTTTAGTATGGACTGTCAATTTATGAAATAAAAAGGATATGTCGCCATGCTCAATTTTTCATAATCTCTTATGGAAGTTTTCAGCATTATACAAATTTTCTGAAAAAAAAACCCAAGTCCTTAGTATTAAGCTAAAATATTTGTGATCGCCATCTAGCTTCCTTATTTTAATTTTAATGATTACTCACGTTATCAAGCTTTTTAGAAAATGTAAAAATTGATTAGTTTTTCCAAGCTGTGACAGGATACTGAATGATATATTTTGGGAATTCCCTAAAAAAGGAACATGATTTTTAGAGTAAATATGAATATTAAATAATCTGACATTGAAAATCTTAAAGTTTTGTTTCTATTTCATAGACTATTATTTTACCTTTTTGAAAAAAGAATAAAATTATGGGGGTCACCAGACTAATTTTCTTTCAGGAGAGCAAAATTTACCCCCACCCCCACAGATTTTGAGGATTATTCAATATAAAACGTTATGGAGTGTACATTTTGTCATTTATATCAATTCTAATAAGTAAGTAAGGTTGCAAAGATCAGGAATCGATACAATCAAGTACCACACCTGACCCAGGATACCAATGGGAAAGTGACAAACTCACAGAAGACACCACAAACGAGAGCCAAGAGGTCAGCCCTTTCCCAGCAGGTGACCACGAAGCACATATAAACATACGCGCACAAAACATAGCAAACACAAGACAGAACAAAAACATAAAAGATCCACAAAAGAAGTACCGCCTTGGAACGGTCAGTAAAATATTTTACTGGAGGGCTTAAACCGGTTTAACGGCGCCAACCTCACCCTTAATTCAGATGTGGATAAAGACACATAGATATTTGGTTTGTATGAAAGACCCCTAACTTATCAATGCATCATCTCCTAAAACATATAAATCAAGATATAACAAGGAGATAAAGCAAGGATAAGGACTCAACAGTAAATGCCAATTTTTAAGTTATTTTCAATTCTAGCAATTGATTTCAGAGAAGACAGATAATGGTGCATATTCAATTTTTTGAAAATATTTTGTAAAAATGCTTATTTCTAAAATGTAATCAATCTACCTTTGTACGTCATCGTTGTCATTGGTATGGGAATTGATATGTAGCATGCATAAAGCATGTGTGCAATTACATTGTTAGTGTAATCCATACAGTATAGACTATTTATACCGTGACACTGGAAAACCTATCAAAACATAAACAAAGTAAGCAGATAATTCAGCATGTTATTGTTTGTCAAAATTGACCCGAGACATATGAATATTCAATGACCTTTTACTCAGTCTTCGTGAATCTTCGTAAAAAGTGCGCTTTAGATTGTTGTACAATTACTAATCTGAAAGAAATTAATCACAATTCATCGATAGCCTAGTGGATAGTTGAGTTTTTTAGCACTCAAAAGATGTGGGTTCGAGTCCAGTAACTATTTTTATTTTTTCGATTTTCTAGTTTCTTTGTCTTTATTCTTGATTTAGTGCCAGCCTGGATACATTTATTTGAATTTGGCATCCGTTTATGTAACAAATACAGCACCGTGATAGATTTCAATAAGCCTACATGTGATTAACTCTTTGCACGCTGATTATGTTTGAGACTTTTGTTATCATCTGCTGACTTGTAATCAAAATTAACTTTTTCAAGAATTCTTACAAGAACACTACCAGAGTGTCAAATGGTCTGTATCCAGATCAGAAGCAACGTTCTGTTGGTACTGAACTGGGTCCAAACTATTTGCAAATGTTATCAGCTGACAAGGAAAGAGTGGGGAACTTAGGGAATAATGAAGACAAAAGCGGCTAAATACAAATGAAAGATGAAAAGCTTATCACAAGCTGATGTAAAATGTACGAACAATGTTAACTTGTTTTGGCGAAAATTAATCAGTCTAAGGTCAATTTTGGCAGACTATAACATATGATGCACGTGTCGTTGATATTCCAATGTTAACGTCAAATATCTCGCAATGCACAAAGTGAAAATGCATATTACTTGACTTTTCGCTTACTGTAAAGGCGGCAACTTTAATATTCATATCTGGGTGTGGTTTGGCTATTTCATCTGCTCAGGAAGGGAAATCAGGTTTTATTTATAATTTGGTAAAGAGTTCATAAGCTTTTTGAGCCGCGCAAACGTGCGTGCATTTCATGAAAATCCTAGCCGTATACACACTAAACTCACATTTATTAACCCTTAAAGCGCATACTAACAAAAATGTATTTTTTTGTCGTCCACTAAACTATTTGAAGCCTCATAGATAAAACAGTGTGAACCCAGATCACACTGCTCCTAAAGAAGCAGTCTGATCTGGGTCCATAATGTTTGCCTCCCTGCTTATGTCAAATAGACATTTTCAGATGCAGTTATTTTGCTAGCGTTTAAAGGACTAAATAATGACTGAGGTTGTGGCACAAGATAATACAGTTACTTTTGAATAAAACCACACCTCCTTTTCAGCTTTTACCTATGCCTAAGGTTGACTAGTCCTAATTACGCATTCATGAGGCGCCGCCTTTACAGTAAGCGAAAAGTAATACTGGTGCAACTAGCACGTTATTGTATGGTTTGTGCGTGCATTTCATGAAAATCGCAAAACTCCACTTGCTAAAGATTGTGGATTATCTTAGCGTACAGACGCACAAATCATACAATTACTTTCACTTATACTAAATAGTCCCATTTTGGCATGAACTATCTAAAAAAAAAGTCTATGGAGAGTATAAAGCGTTATAGCCTCTTTTTTAACCATTTTGTTTGGGCATTTCATTATTAATTTAGGGGGTCCCAGGTTTATTCTCAAATATACACGTATATTTTTTTGCCTAAGTTGGCCTCTATCATGGCATACATTATCCTGTGGGTCGTCTCATTGGATCTGAATTGTTTGCAGATGCCACATATATAGACAATTAGGCGTAAACCACCCAAATTCAATTTTGAGACTAAAAAGTACCTAATATAAACCTTGTAATAGTCAAATGGTAGATGTACCTTGCCTCATTCCATTTGATGAATGTTATGCTTTATTCAATAATCAATTAGAAAGCCGTCATACAGTCTCAAAACACCTACTGACTAAGTAAATAGAGAATATTAGGCGGGTGTCTTTTGATGGCAAGGCTTTGAGAACGCTTTTTGACATCGCGAGGCTTGCCGAGCGATTCAACATGCGTTCTCAAAGCCAAAAATAGTAAGTAAGTATGATCAGGAAATACCACAATCGCAAACCGCAGACAATCACAAACCACAAAGCCTGGTAAACTTGATATCAAAAGACGCGAACCTGGTATTCTATTTATCAGTTTATCCATTGTTTCTCTCTTCAAACTAGCGATTATTACGTATGCGATTATAACATAATTTTCGTTTTTTGTGTTGATTCATTGTCATTAGCGACGTCATTCAAAAAGTGAAACGTCATCATGACCTGATAAAGACAAATGTCGTGAGATAGACAATGTTTATCAGGCAGCGCGCAATAATGCAGTTAATATGAGAGGTAACTGATAAAGCAAAATACGGGAAGATGCCTTTTCAATCACAGCGTTCAATGTAACCATTAAGTTGCAAGGTCTGTTCGATTTTTTTTGCTTTTGTCAAATTTGGTCAAACCAGATAAGCTTTATACATTTTTTGGTCAACTTGTTCTAAATCTTTGTTCTATGTTGGTACCGTTACCTTGAAATGTTAGGTATTATAGAGTGATGTACATGCCTTGTACAGTATAACTTGGTAACTTTTGAATTACAATTTGGGCTTAGATAGGATTTTATTGCCAATACAAGCATCACATTTTGGTTTTAACAACAACATAATCTAGATCTAAGATTTGGAAAGTAAATTTATCTTAAGGCCCCAGTGGCTTGAGTTGAAGTCCGTTCGAAGGCGGTTGATCTGTTGTTGCTGCTCCAATAATTTGGTGTCTGGTCTTTGTTTTGATGTTCAGTAATACCTAATTAGGATAGTTTATAGCTTTGCAATCATCTCGCTATGGAAGAAATAGCTGTTGCTTTACGTTGGTTGCCTTTTAGTGTCATATTAGTGGTTTAGTTTTCATCCCCAAGATGTCGTTGGTTCGTCTGCTCTGTGTGATTGTGGTATTTCTTGGTCATACCTGCTTACTTTTTGCTACAAGAAATACATAGTGTACATTTTGTAATAAAACCATAAATCTAATATGCTAATAACAATTACAAATATTTCAATATCGCTGATAGATAATAATCTAATACAATACTGCCAGACAATGTTATGAAATCAGAACCTTTTAACCTCCACATGACAAACCTGAACCTAAGTTAACTGTACAATGTTCTTTCTATCCTTTCTAATGACCTCGGTTATTGAGATTTTTATCAATCACATGACGCGTAGTTCACGTCCACTGAAGGCGAGAACTTTTGGACATTGTACCAAAACAAACATGACCTGTAACGACTTAAGGTCTGGCATAGTGACATACTGCCCTTAAGAAACATAAGACCAGTGTTGGTATAATATCATATTATGTAATTGTGATTTCGCACACTATGGTTTTCTAAATATCGATACAACCAAGTACCACACATGACCCAGGACACCATATGGGAATAAGACGAAAACACAAGTAAACCACACAAAAGAGAGCCATGAGGTTGGCCTCATTGATGGTGTTCTTGTATATCAAATTTCTAAATTCTGAATATGAATTTTGCAATGTTCGTTTGCGAAATGACATCAACAAAATATACCGTGATAACAGTGTATGAACAACTACGCTGAAGAACAATCTGGTATTTTATTGAAAATACTTCGAAACTAACGCCGGATTCATCTATTTTAAATTAAAAACAATGTGAAAGTTGGAGACTCCGTTGATGAACACGCCCTTTCTTAGAGGGTTTTTCTGATGCTCATTCAAAGACAATGATTCTGCTACTGCTCGATCTTTGTTTTTGCTAGCTATCCATTTATGCTGGTATTTAATGTTTGGTTCGTGTTTATCGAGTTTGTAACTGTGTTATAATCTCATTCCTAAGAAAGGGCAAGCTGCTTAGATTCATGTCTGTTTCTTTTTCGTAAATGCAGTTGGCCTATGTCACTGAAATTAGCTGATCTTTTCCTCTGTGTTTGATAGGGTCAAGTCAATTGTATTTTTGTGTTTTAACTGGCATCAAAAGATAATACAGCAACTGATAATTCAGCTTTCTATATAGTTTTTGTTTGTTTGTTTGTTTGATTTAATTCTTTACGTCCCATCAACAATCCTTCAATTAAACAGGGATGGGTCTTCCTGGATTTTTTTTTATATAGAAAGCTATTGATCACCATATTCTGTCCTCCAAATGGATCATAACGGAGTCTTAGGGTTTTGAGAAAACCAATAAGAAGCAACTCAACAATTTTAAAATCAATAACACTTAAGAAAGAGTTCAAGAAGCGAGTCAATGTTATAATGCCAGCTGTAAATCGTTGTTAATGAGCGGAGCAAACGACAGCAACATTATCGCTATGACATTTATTGCCCTGTTTGATATCATGATACTTTGTCACTCAATTTTGTCTTCGAGGTTAATACTTGTCCAAAGGCGGTGGTAATTATGTGGCGCTATTTTTCTGCGTGTGTGTTGCTTGTGATTTTATGCGCAGTTTTCTGTCCGTTCTAGTTCGGCAGTCATCTTGCCGAGGAAAAAAGAGATATTGCTGATTTAAAGAATAACGTTACTCATGAAAAAAAATCAGCAGGCGAAAAAAACAGAAAAGCAAACATAGCAGCGTAGGCCACTGACACTACCTTAATTTACTGATGAACCCTAAAAAATCATGTTTTCTGGAAAAAATATAATTTTATACATTTGAAAGGCGAAATGCGTTTTTGGTGATTTTGGTATACGAATGTTTGTTTAATTATTTCTAAGGTATAAATTGTAACAATTACTACATTACTTATTGTTTTTTTATTGATTGAATTTGATTGCTTGTCTGTGATAGTAAAGTTCGGTGTTGCTCCCATTTCGTTGGCGATTGGTGTTTGGTCCAAGTAGTTTTGTGTCCTCTCGTTTGGTAATCATCGTGCTGGAGAAGAGAGTTTAGACGTTTAAATATTCAGACCATATTTCAAACATTAATAATGTTTATTTTGACAATAAGATAAGTCAAGTATACCCTTCAGAGCTCCAACTTAATAAAGTCAATACCTCTGATACCTAAGCCACTTTTTAGACTTGCATTTCATCAATTTCTAATGATACCAAAATTGTTTGATAAACGTGACGACTTTGATTTTGAAATTATCAATTTCCAATTTTTAGATGGTGATGTTCCTTGCTCTACATCCTAGTGAGTCTATCCCTCTCAACTCATTCGTTTTGCTAAAGCTTCAAGCCATGTTGCGCAACAAATTATTTACTCAGAAGCTTCTTAAACAGGCTATTGGTATCATAAACTTTGCAAAACCTTTTCTGAATTTTAAAGACGATACTATGATTTGATTTCTAAATTCCACGTTGGACTTAAATCTCTCTTGCGCCAAGGACTCGCGGAACCTGAATTCTATAGTGACTTGGTGTATAAGTTGAAGAAGATTGTTGACTCTAATAATTTTTCAGCGCTGTTCATTAAAATAATTTCCCATTATAAAAGGATAGGCTATAACATTAATGTAATGCAACAGACTGTGTGCTTGGTGATCAACCCAATCATGGTTGGCAACTTTGCTTTCCTCTTAAATTGCACGCTGGTGGGTCGGACTTCAGACTCTGTGACGGTTCCGACTTAAAGATTTATCTATTAATGAGATGGTAGGGGCCTTATGCTTTGGCTATTGTCAGGCCCACCAGGGTTTACCTGTTGGTTTTTTTTCGCTCCGGTATTCAGTTCTATTTACTGTTGAGTCCTTATCTTTGCTTTATCTCCTTTTTATATCTTGATTTATACGTTCTAGGAGATGATGCTTTGATAAGTTAGGAGTCTTTCATGCAAACCAAACATCTATGTGTCTTGATCCAAATCTGAATTAAGGGTGAGGTTGGCGCCATGAAACCGGTTAAGCCCTCCAGTAAAATATTTTAACTGACTGTTCCAGGCGTTACTTCTTTTGTGGATCATTTATGGCATTTCTGTTTTGTGTTTGATATGCTTTGTGCGCGTCTGTTTATTGATGCCTTGTGGTTACCTGCTGAGCTGACTTCTTGGCTCTCGTTTGTGATGTCTAATTGTGAGTTTGTTGCTTTCCCGTTGGTATCCTGGGTCAGGTGTGGTGCTTGATTATACCGATTCCTGCTCTTTGCCATCTTTCTTACTTTGTGTTTCTTCCTATTGGTGGCACAGATAGGCATTTCTGATCATATTCACTTGTTTTGCACAATACTGTGCAGACCTAGGGTACAATAACGTTTCTTTGATGTTATATTGTCCAAATATAGATGAATTGTCTTCTAATGTGTCTTCTCACCGTTGCATGAAAACAACACCATCAACAATAATACTTTAGGACCTGATTTTATGAATGTGGATGGTTTGTGCTTTGTCCGTGTTTGTGATGTTCTTCTATGATTACTTGATTTGCAACCATCTCCATTCTGGTAAATGTATACGTCGATTTGCTGGTATTTACGCGTATTGCCGGTACTTCATTGACAGGAAGTGGTAGATTATATAGAAAAACATGCCATATGCCTAAAGGACTATAGAATTAGACCATTTTAAGTATTAGGCGATTTATGTAAGCATTTATGAATAGATTCGAGTACCGATCTGGATGATCGGTACTCGAATCTATTCCTAAATGCTTACATAAATCGCCATGCTGAATACTTAAATACTTAAAAATGATCTAATTCTATAGTCCTTTAGGCATATGGCATGTTTTTCTATATATGATTTAACACAATATCTACCACTTCCGGTCTATGAAAAACCGGCAATATGGTAAATACCAGCAAATCGACGTATACATTTGCCAGTGTGATCTCACGGAAGAAGAGAAAGAGAGAGCTGAATGGTTCACCTATTAATTGTATTCTTGCTGTCGCATTGGCCTTAAAATGCGAAACAAATCTCAATTGTATTCCTTTTATGTAGAATTTAAAAAAACAAACTATCCTTACTTCTGATTGTTGATAAAGTTACTATTTATTATAGTAACGATATAGAGGATTTTACATGAGTGCTCATGTTTTATTGAATTTATTAAACGAGTTGGGGAAAAGAGATAAACTGCGAGGCTTGTCGAGCATTTTATCTCTTTTTCGCAACGAATTTAATAAATTCAATAATACAAGAGCACGAATGTTAGATTCTATTTATCATATGACAAATACTTTGAAATCTCATTTCTGGCATAAAAACGTTATGATTTTGTCACCATGTACGCAGCGTTGTTATGGACGTCATAACGTTTCCCGTAAATCTGTAAACCACTAGTGGTTTATCTATTTTATTGCATGGCGTTATTTCTCTCCCAGACGCGGCGTCATATGATAATAAGTGATACAACACTATTGTAATCAGGCCACTGATATATTTTCATTTTTTCCATAACTTTTGTAATGGAAATGCATTAACTACTATGCACAATTAGCTGAATATGCTCGATTTTACAAGTACAACTCTATGACTGCGATAAACATTTAAGCAATTTTGGCTTTATTACATTCTTGCTTGCGATGGGATTTTGTACGAAATAACTGTAGTTGTTTCGACAAATATCTAACATATTCTTTTAATAGTTTTTTATCCACTTGATTGCATATTGCTGAGTAGTGTTATTTAATTGATCTAACCTAAAATATGGAATAAATAGTCTATCTGACGTCATGCGTCGATTCTTTAAAACACTGTATGTCACAGAAACTAAAGCGACAGGTGTTGTAATATGCACGTATTTCTCGGTCTATTAAATTGGCATTTGCACGTAACTGGATATAAAAACAATTTAAGAATTTTAAACTAGCAAATATGAAACGTATACTGATAATTTATCCCTCCGTTCTAATTAGCACTCATATGACAGAAATATCAACTGCACTTTTACTAAAAAGTACAAAACGCTGTAAATTCTTATCTCATGTGAGTTATGTTATACATTTCATACTAAAACGTCCAAATAAGATATGTTGGTAGTTAAAATTACTCATTTGAGGCGTTTTATATGTGCCTTTAAAGTGTATGCTGATATATGAAAGAACGTTTGTGATTTTATATTTGGAAATGTATTATGAATGGTTTAACCCGGGTCCCCATCATCAGGATATTCGACTAAAAGGTCCTATTTTACATGACACTCATTTCATTTTTTGCTTGTATCTGATCATAAGGTTTCGTGGAATAGTGTCATATGCCATTTACCGTACCATAGGTATACATACAAACGATGCATTTTTTAATCTTCCACATTGTCAGTAATGCTGCAATCAAATGCAGAATCGGTTTCTGCTTATCTTTGCAAGTTTCGCCAGTGTTCACATCAGTCATTAGAGCGGTTTGCACTGTCTCTTTGGGTATACCAAAAGTACTTTAAGAACATGCTGCTTCGTCCATTTGTGGATAAAGTTTGCTGGGCACGTGCTAATATTTGTATTATATTTCATCACGCGCACTTGGAAATTACAGCGACGCCTAAACGTGCCTACCACAGTGCTGTGTTATGTTTTAATGCACACAGCTTGGTCAGAGCGTTTAATGGATGTTCGCTATATATTTTAGTTTATTCCTTAAATGGATTGGTATATATGTTCTCTTTTATCAATTTTATATACACAACCTATATATGAAACTATGAGATTTAGTATATTGAGGAGTCGTAGTGAAAATGTAGTTTGTGTTGTGAGATTATTTTGCTAGAAAGGAAAACAAAAGTATAATTCAGTCACAATATTCTGAAAACCCGAATTCATGACAAACCTGCCAAAGTTAAGATGATTTTATAACACAAAACCATTAACTGAACATACAAACTTTTCATAATTAAAAGAAGAATTTGTCACTTAGTATATGCAAATGTAATAGTTTGAAACAATACACTATGTAAGCGTGGTAAAAATTATTTTATCATATGACGTCGCGTCTTGGAGTGAAATAACACCATGCAATAAAATCTGTAAACCACTAGTGGTTTATCGATTTTCGGGAAACGTTATGACGTCCATAACAACGTTGCGTACATGATGACAAAATCATAACGTTTTTATGGCATAAATGAGATTTCAAAGTATTTGTCATATGATAAATAGAATCTAACATTCGTGCTCTTGTATTATTGAATTTATTAAACTCGTTGCGAAAAAGAGATAAAATGCTCAACAAGCCTCGCATTTATCTCTTTTCCCCAACTCGTTTAATAAATTCAATAAAACATGAGCACTCATGTAAGATCCTCTATGTCAGTAGCGTACAATACGTGCTGTCATGTGTTTATCTTTTAATGTGTGTTTGATTCAGCAGTTTTCTTAATTTAAAAGATTCGCTATAAATAGAGGATCTTACATGAGTGCTCATGTTTTATTGAATTTATTGAACGAGTTGGAGAAAAGAGATAAAATGCGAGGCTTGCCGAGCATTTTATCTCTTTTTTGCAACGAGTTTAATAAATTCAATAATACAAGAGCACGAATGATGGATTCTATTTATCATATGAAAAATACTTTGAAATCTCATTTCAGGCGTAAAAACGTTATAATTTTGTCATTATGTACGCAACGTTGTTATGGATGCATAACGTTTCCCGAAAATCGATAAACCACTAGTGGTTTATCGATTTTATTGCATGGCGTTATTTCACTCTCAGACGCGACGTCATATGATAAGTTGAAATAAGTAGATAGTTTAAACGAATTTAAGTCAAACAAATGTAACAAGGTACCAAACGCAAAAACACAAAAAAATCCAATAAGTAAACGAATTAAGCCATTTGGAAGAGTTTCGTTTATTCAGCAGGTTTCTTGATTTAAGAGGATCGTTAAAAGTTGAAATAAGAAGATATTTTAAACGAATTTAAGTCAAACAAATGTTACAAGGTACAAAACGCAAAAACACAAAAAAAATCCAATAAGTAAACAAATTAAGCCATTTGGAAGAGTTTCGTTTATTCAGCAGTTTTTTTTTTATTTAAGAGGTTCGTTATAAGTTGAAATAAGAAGACAGTTTAAACGAATTTAATTCAAACAAATGTAACAAGGTACAAAACGCAAAAAACACAAAAAAATCCAATAAGTAAACAAATTAAGCCATTTGGAAGAGTTTCGTTTATTCAGTAGGTTTCTTGATTTAAGAGTTTCGTTAAAAGTTGAAATAAGAAGATATTTTAAACGAATTTTAGTCAAACAAATGTTACAAGGTACAAAACGCAAAAACACCAAAAAAATCCAATAAGTAAACAAATTAAGCCATTTGGAAGAGTTTCGTTTATTCAGCAGGTTTCTTGATTTAAGAGTTTCGTTAAAAGTTGAAATAAGAAGATATTTTAAACGAATTTAAGTCAAACAAATGTTACAAGGTAAAAAACGCAAAAACACCAAAAAAATCCAATAAGTAAACAAATTAAGCCATTTGGAAGAGTTTCGTTTATTCAGCAGGTTTCTTGATTTAAGAGGTTCGTTAAAAGTTGTAATAAGAAGAGATTTTAAACGAATTTAAGTCAAACAAATGTTACAAGGTACAAAACGCAAAAACACAAAAAAAACAATAAGTAAACAAATTAAGCCATTTGGAAGAGTTTCGTTTATTCAGCAGTTTTTTTTATTTAAGAGGCTGGTTATAAGTTGAAATAAGAAGACAGTTTAAACGAATTAAATTCAAACAAATGTTACAAGGTACAAAACGCAAAAACACAAAAAAATCCAATAAGTAAACAAATTAAGCCATTTGGAAGAGTTTCGTTTATTCAGCAGGTGTCTTTATTTAAGAGGTTCGTTATAAGTTGAAATAAGAAGATAGTTTAAACGAATTTAAGTCAAACAAATGTTACAAGGTACAAAACGCAAAAAACACACCAAAAAATCGAATAAGTAAACAAATTAAGCCATTTGGAAAAGTTTCGTTTATTCAGCAGGTTTCTTGATTTAAGAAGTTCGTTATTAGTTGAAGTAAGAAGATAGTTTAAACGAATTTTAGTCAAACAAATGTTACAAGGTACAAAAAGCAAAACAACAACAACAAAAAACACAAAAAAATCCAAAAAGTAAATAAGTTAAGCCTTTGGATGATTTTCGTTTAAAAGTATGCTTGCAAAAGGTTCTAAACAGACGAATAACATCTTTTGTCATATAACGTCAACTCTGGGAGTGAAATAACTTGCATTAAAATCGATAAACCACTAGTGGTTAATAGATTTTCGGGAAACTTTATGACGTCCATAACACTGTTGCGTGCATAATGACAAAATGATAACGTTTGAACGGCAGAAATGAGATTTCAAAGTAATCTTAATGTCATATGATAAATAAAATCTAATAGTTGTGCCCTTGTGTTATTGAATTTATTAAACTCGTTGCGAAAAGGAGATAAAATGCTCGACAAGCCTCGCATTTTATCTCTTTTCCCAAACTCGTTTAATATATTAAATAAAACATTAGCACTCATTTAGAATTTTATGACATCATATGAGTTTTTTAGAAGTGCTTTGAATTTAATTATCTAAAAAAATGCTTATTTGACATTTAAAGCGTCGAAATGTTTAATTGCCTATATTACACTCTTTCCGATTAAACGTTTTTTCTCAAGTTTTTGTTAAAGTTTGGATAAAAGCTAGAAAATTAATTCTAAATGTTAGGTTTGAAATTTGAAGCAAAAATATGTTTTCCACTTAAACCAAAATGTTTTCGAAGTATTTTAATATTTAAAACTAATTAAGCATAAAAATTTACTTTATTTTTTGCATTATTCAAAATGGGAATGAGAAATGGGCAAACTGAATTTGAAGTTTTATATACAGGATCTTACATGAGTGCTCATGTTTTATTGAAATTATTAAATGAGTTGAGGAAAAGAGATAAAATGCGAGGCTTGCCGAGAATTTTATCTCTTTTTCGTAACGAGTTTAATAAATTCAATAATACAGGAGCACGAAAGTTAGATTCGATTTATCATATGACATTAAGATTACTTTACAATCTCATTTCCGCCTTAAAACGTTATAATTTTGTCATTATGTACGCAACGTTGTTATGGACGTCATAACGTTTCCCGAAAATCTATAAAGCACTAGTGATTTATAGATTTTATTGCATGGCGTTATTTCACTCCCAGATGAGACGTTATATGATGATTGACTTTGAAGCACAATGCATTTAAACATAAACAAAACTATTTACGAAGATCAAAATTTAGATTTTTGCAGAAAGCATGCATCAACTCAACCACTTCCTTTTCTATACAAACAATTAAAATTAATGAACAATTTCAAAACTCACACAGCATCACAGAATGATTGATTGTGGGATAGAAATGTTGCATTGCTGAATAGAATCTATTTCTGGGATACCAAGCAAGTTTTCAGAAACATGCAGCAGCTCGATGTTTAAACAGGCATAACTTTTAAAAGGATAGGAGTTTTGATGCTAAAAATTGCTGCTATCATTGGATAATTTTATCTTTCAGAAACAGGATCGCTATGGCAGTGACTTGTTGCTTAGTATACCACTCGTTAAATTTGAAAAAAAGAGAGTAAAACGCACTTAAATGACGACACAATGGCTCTAAATAACGCCACGCTTGTCCATCCAGTGATTTGCTACTCAATATACTAATAACATTTACCATTGGCTATATAGGTAGGGTGTATCAGAACATTAGATTTTAAAAGTCCTTTTTGTGCTTGGGTATCCATAATGTATCTATGTTACGTATAGCAAATAACCACAGTATTGCAGCAAAATTTGAATATTTCAGAATAGGGTTCAGTGCGGCAAACATGTTGCAAATTGTTTAAAAACTGTGAACAAAATCGTATATTAAGCAACCAATTTTTTGCCATCACTGGGCACCATAGACCCTTTGTATACCAATGCAATTTCCATAAAGTTTGATACAGTTAAGTCAGGGTGGGCCATCTCATACATTGACGGTCAAAAGTTATAATTTCCAAACAAAACAATCCTTCTTTTTCTGAAGATCGATCAGTGCAAACCCTGGTGAAAAACCATATCCTGTGACATTTCATTTGGGTCTTCGATGTTTGTCTAAGTATTCGTTTAGAGGTTTCCAATACACACAGAGTTACATGGATATGTTGACAAACGATATATGAGGATTCAGATGAAATATCGTAGATAACATCAGTTCTTACAATGTTATCAATAGATGACAATAGTCGCCGCTAGTAAGGAAAATATGTCTATGTACTATTTGGCTTTCAGTAGTGAATAAAAGATGGCATTACTATTTCTAATAGAACAAAGATAGAAAATAATACAAGATATTTAAAAAAAATATTATTCCTGTTAGTGTACCATGCCATACTAGCATATACTCTTTTCAGCAGACAAAAACCCTTCTTCCTATTGTCGTGCCAACAAAGAGTGACAGTGACACAATCTTTTGTTTACAATTATTAAGTAAACGTTAACTGGTATTATTCTGCCAGCCAAGAGTAGAGGTGACGTCATGTTTTGTTTACAAAGTTATGGGACTTAACTTTCATGACAGGATTAATGCACAATTGATCTATCGATTCGAGTTCACTCTTGGCTGGCAGGACAGTAGAAATGCAATTCTGAAGTCTTCCATGTAAATCCTGTTTGTGGAAGTACAATAGAATTAGCCGTGTGTTCAGTTTATTTGGTTTCACATAATTGAGTCTAATAAGATGTAATGCGGAGCGATAGGGAGTTGATTCAATAACGACACACGATTAATTGACGTATTGAAGATATTGTCCCAACGGCCACCGTTCATTATTAGAAAAGTTCAATTTTTGTTGAAAACAGTTAAAGCCTGTAATTATCTCTGGCTGAAGGTTTAATGCTGTTATAGGAAAGAGAGGAAAACGCCCCCAAGCTGATTTGAAGAGTTGTATGTGGTTGTTAGTATACTGCGTCTCTTCCTCACGGTGCAGTGGATTGATCTGCAGCGCGCGATTCTGACATTTCCTGACTATATCCGCTTACAATTTAATTCTCTTACAGAAAAGAAAAGAAAACTCTTCCGAGCTATTTGAAATGGTGAATAACCCTTGCCTGCTTAATCGCGCTATAAGACTTCTCTCTCAAACATCTAGAGCCATCTTTACAAGATGGCTCTAGATGTTTACGAGTGTTTGTGGCGAGCAAATGTTATATGATGCTGAATTATACACAAGCCAAAATTACGTACAGTAAAGCCAGTGTTAAACGGCCTCTCAAAAATAGACAAAATAAAGATCTTAATGATAAATGGGAGCTTAATGAAGGTCGAAAGTATTGCAGAATGCTTCCCTTGGTCACTCGGATTTATTAAAAGAAATATCAAAACTAAGTCCCCTCAAATCCGAGAAATGGCTTATCAATCCCTAAGTCGTCCCCAGCTGGAGTACGCTTGAGCAGTGTGGGACCCCCTTACTAAAGACAAGACCAATAAAGTCGAAATGGTCCAAAAACGTGCAGCCCGGTGGACCTTAAGTGATTACGCCAGGACAACTAGTGTCACTTCATTGCAGTCTCAGTTGAACTGGCAGACCATTGAAGAGAGACGATCTGTGGCCCGTCTCTGCCTCTTCTACAAAATTGTAAATGGCCTGGTGGCCATGCCCCTTCCTGACTACATGTAGCCCACACATAGGATCTCCAGGTATTGCCATTCTATGACATTCCGTCAAATTCATACTGGCAAGGACTACTATAAATACTTTTTCTTTCCACTGGCCATTGTCCAGTGGAATGCCCTCCCAGCCAATGTTGCAGTTGCTCCAAGTCTTGAGATCTCCAAGGAAGCAGTTGGACAACTGCAGCATCCCAAACCGTAGACAGTACACTGCATATTCTAACATGAATTTAATAGTTTAAGACCCGCCCCTTTAATCAGTTTTAAGTACTGTCTTTATAAATGCAATTATTGGTCTTGAAATTTAATTTGTGGTCTTTTTGAGAGTGGTCGTTTTTACACAGGTTTTACTGTATATCTTATCATCGAATGACAGCAAACTGTTAATATGTCTTCGTAAATTCAGCATGTATGCATTGTACTCGTATCAAATATCAATTGGTCAATATTTAAGTCTTCAAATTCATAAGCTTATCCAGCACATTCAAAGATAAATATTTTATCTTCTATTTCTACTTATTTTGCAAATACTGATCAGAATCAATTATTATTTGCTTAACGTATTATCAACCTATCCGTAGTACAATGTCTATTTAAAAAAATAGTTACAGAACATGATATTGATATGGATTTGGTGTTTTATCTCTAAAGGTTCTCACACTAAACATATTGAAAATTGCTGGTGCTTAACAAAAAGAAATAATTGAATAGCCGTGCAAATGAGATCTAATGTGTTTCAAATACTTGGAAACTTTGATTTCTCACAAAAATATTGATAGTCTGCCTCTTAAGCATTACTTAATTTCCAGGCGTTTGAAGAAAATATTTTCTATGTTGAGAAATGAAGTTAGGAGTACTCTATTCGTGAAATAAAGGCTATTTAAATATAAAAAACACACTAAATAACGTATGTGTTTTAATAAAAATAGAATTTTAGGCACACTAAATAACGTATGTGTTTTAATAAAAATTAAATTTTAGGCAAAGATTCGGCCAGTAAAATAGGTTTAATCTGAAACCACTGTCCTTTCAAATGTTGTGAATCGTTTGTAGTTGGGTCTTTGTTTTTTGTGGTCCTCGTTAGGTGTGTGGGTTTCCCATGTCCATGTGTCCATGTTCTCTCCATTGTTGCTATGAGAGAGAGAGAGAGAGAGAGAGAGAGAGAGAGAGAGAGAGGGAGAGAGAGAGATGATTTATTTGCTGAATGTTTGCTTGTATAGTTTGGTCCGTGAACTGTAAATTTTGATTTCCCTTATGCTCTTCTTGTTGGTTTTGCTTCAGCTGGTGCTTGGAAGAATGTGTGTTGTTGCACATTTCTATCATAAACAGGCTCAATAAAATTTGTAGTATTGTTTTTTTTCCTGATTTGAAAATAACAATCTTGCAACTTCTCTGTACTTTTCTGTCCTAATAAATAAAAAATACCAAGTGAGTGTCTTTTGATATCAAGTTTACCAGGCAAGGCTTTGAGTATGCATGTTGACATCGCGAGGCTTGCCGAGCGATTCAACATGCGTTCTCAAAGCCGAGCCTGGTAAACTTCATATCAAAAGACGCAAACCTGGTATTCTATTTATCAGTTTACCCATTGTTTCTCTCTTCAAACTAGCGATTATGACGTAATTTTTATTTGTGTGTTGATTCAGTGTCATAAGCGACGTCAATCAAAAAGTGCAACGTCATCATGACCTGATAAAGGCACATGCGTGAGATAGACAATGTTTATCAGGCAACGCGCAACAATGCAGTTAATTTTAGAGGTAACTGATAAATGCCAATATGTTTACGATTGAACTAGAGTCATTGTACAATTTCACATGTTTTCGTTTCTATTTCATTTCTTTCTTTGTGTTATTATTCTGGTATATTAGTGCGCGTAAGGTTGTACCATGCAATTTATACATATAAACATCTTATTTCCTCCGTTATCCCTTGTGAATTAATTAGACAGGAAAATATTTAGCAATCCGTATAAATGTGTTCCTATTGATCTGTGTAAACGGCATTGTCAACTAATTGAGTTTCCGATTCATCAACTATTTTATTTTCAAGTACGTGATGAGGTGTATTATTTGATTATGCAAATTTACGCACTCCTCGTTCGTATTTAGATAGTTCGTCTCATACTGACAGCAACCGTATTTAAGTGTTTACGTCACTCATTATGTTGCAAGACGTTTGGCCGAAACGTGTTTGGGCGAAACAATCAGTTCGTCTCCTAGAGTTTTATTTATTCATTTATTTTTTACGACATATTTTTTTTTGTATGTCAGTTGGTGCACAAACTGAGGGATACATAACTAGTTTTTTTATTACCTTAGTGTACCTATATAAACAGATTTTCTGTAAAGCAATAGAACAAAAAAATCGAAAAAAAAAGTGTTTTGTCTTTTTTCCCCCAACAATAGTGATTGCTATATTCACTAGAAATGTCACAATAAGACATTTATATTGCGTGCGTTCACCTATATTTGAGCATAGTTAAAGAGACTGATAGCATCATGGAACCTTTTGTTGCTATCTATATTAGACGCGGCTAATTCCGTGGAATCAGAACTTGGATGAACATCAAAAGTCTACTTTGATAACGTAACGCTGACTTCACATAACGTAACACTGGCGTTACAGAAACCATGTCAATACAATTACAAGTTCGATTGCAGTGAAACATACGGTTATAACGTTCCTCAAGATGCTATAAATGAAGTTTATGTCTTTTCAATAAAATATCACTATAGCGATATATTATTGAAAAAAACACACACATAAACTTCATTTATTCTTTGACAGAATTATGTATTTTATTGAAGCTGAACCCACATGCTACAGACTATTTTTCTTACGCCAGTTCAGCCCAATAACATGCGGCTAATTAAAACATAGTACTACGCCTTACATACATCTGAGGCTTGATATGCAAATTGAGCCGAAGTTTTCCGTGCTCATGTTTCTTCTCTAAATAGAGTGATATCTTTTATTAACCCATATAAGGCTATAGCGTCCATTTTATGGGACATCGTCAAACTGTGCAGAACTAGATCAGAGTCTGGTCAGGTTTTATACTGTTTGCTTGTAGAAAGTAGCTTTAAAATATGAATGAAATTGTTAAAATTAGTACACAACTACCCTTAAATTCGAAATGGATTCTTCCAAATGATAAGGGTGGGAAATTCTGTCACCGACTGCATCCTGTAACAATATCATCAGGCGTAAATGGGTTTATGGACAATTGAACGGATGAGAAGCTTATCTAACCTATTGTCCATGTATAAATGATATTCTAGGACATGTGTGCCTTGTTGGTACATATACGTCATATCTACATGGTTTAATAGCATATCATAGTCAATTGTTACTCTTTACTTCATTTTTGTTTTCTTTTTCAGCATTTTAGAGATCCGTAAAGAGAAATCACGTGACGCTGCGAGATCCCGGCGAGGGAAGGAAAACTACGAGTTTTATGAATTAGCTAAGCTACTTCCACTTCCGGCAGCCATAACCAGTCAGCTTGACAAAGCATCCATTATAAGACTGTCAATAAGTTACCTGAAACTACGAGATTTCTCTGGTCATGGAGATCCACCCTGGAACCGAGATTGTCCTCCACCAAATAAAACACTCAAGGGTAAGTTTTCCACATTTTTGTACCAGTTGTGTTGAACTTCGAATGTTATTTAAAACCTGGCTACTTTAGGGTATACCGTTTTCGTTTTCGAATGGAATGCTGCCCAAAACACAATTATGTCAATACTTATTACCTTTGGCATAACTAGAATAAGAAAAATGGTAAACAAATATCAAAGTGCCACATATAACAGATATGCATGAAATGAGATATTCTCTTAACATACGGCTTCTTTCTGTGCATCAAGTATTCATCCAGCTAAATTACTACAAGAGGAAAGGAGCACAGCTACATCATATTATACAACCTGCTTTTCAGCAGGTTTCAGTGATGCTGTTCTCTTGTGTGTATGTTTTATATGTATTTAACAGATTAAGAAATGCGATTACTTAACTTTTATGCTTCAAGTTACAAAACTGACTGAAGACAATAGATTAGAAAGGAACATACTTACATTAAATTACAGAACTGACGGAATACAATATGTACATTAGAAAGGAATGTATTTTCATTAAAATACAAAACTGGCCGACAACAATAACTTACATTTTAAAAAAACGAAGATGGCTGAAGACAATAACTTAGAAAGGAACGTACTTTCATTAAATTATAAAACTGGCTGAAGACAATAACTTGGGAAGGAACGTACTTTCATTAAATTATAAAACTGGCTGAATACAATAACTTGGCAAGGAAAGTACTTTCATTAAATTATAAAGCTGGCTGAAAACAATAACTTGGAAAGGAACTTACTCACATTAAATTACAAAACTGGCTGAAGACAATCAATTGGAAAGTAGTGCTACTGTATAAAACTTTGTAACTAGGTAAAGGTATCAAATTAGGTAGGCCAAACTGTATACTTTTCTAGCTCGCTAAAGATATCACATGGGGCAGGAGCATCAAATTCTTCACCTGAAGTAAGACACCAAATAGTACAGTCGCACAACTGCATCCAATGCCTTAGCTGGCAAATACATCAGTTGAGACATGAGCATAAATGTTCGTACATCAAATTCCAAAACTGGATCAAGACAACCAATCGTACAGAAGCAATACTTTAGCAAATCTCTTAAAATCTACACTATTCTCACAAATACTGACAAGATCAGAGCTACATTAAATGCGTGGCTTGCCGAACATTTGACGACTTTTTCGCAACAAGTTTGATAAATCCAATGATACAGGAGCACGAATGTTAGATTCTATACATCATATAACATTAAGATTACTTTAGAACTGCATTTTTTCATTATGTACGCTAAGTTGTTATGGACGTCATTACTATGTAAACCACTAGTGATAGTGTATTGATAGTGTTGGCAAGCACCAAATTTATCACATATGATCAAATTTGCTGCTTGCCAAAACTACGAATCATATTAATACAGTTTTTCATTCACTAGTGGTTTTTGGATTTAAATACATGGCGTTATGTTACTCCCAAACGCGTCGTCATATGATATTTTTCGCTTCGTCTGTTATACGGGATGTTTTCTCTGCTCTATTCCATAGATTATGGCAAGATTTCAGAAAGTCTCACTATTTTATATAAACTTTTACGTAGTTATCAAATTATAACTAATGTTCCAGACATCGACAGACAATAAAGCGGTTGTAACAACTCTTTCATGAAAAATTCCTCTCAAGTTTCACCCTTTCCAAGATTTAATAGAGAGTCTGTCTTATTGTGGTGATTGTTGTATCTGTCCGATATCACTCAATAGCAGACTAGCTGGCAGAAACACAGAGGCAGGTGAATGCTTTACCGAAATGGGTCTAGACACGAGAAAACCTGTCTTCCATTGCCCGTCGTGCGTCGTGTTCCTTCAAACGACATCCTAAACTTCTGGCTGAGTTTTGACAAAGCTTGGCAAAAATGATCCTTATATGGCCATCTTTATTTATTGTTCAAATGGTTCCAGTCTGTTGCATATCTAGGTCACACAGGCTAAAAACAGATATTCGGAATGAAAACTTAAAAAATCTTCGTGCCTGAAACCACAAGACCTAGAGCCTCGATATTTGATATACAGCATCATCTAGTAGACCTCTATCAAGTTTGTTCAAATCATGCGCCTGGGGCCAAAATGGCCTCACTCTGGGGTCACATGTTTTACATAAGCTTATATAGGGAACTATGAAAAAAATCTTCATTTCTGAAACCAAAAGACATAAAGCCTTGATATTTGATATGTAGTATCACCTTCTGGACCTCTACCGTTTGTTCAAAGCATGCCCCTGGTGCCAAAAATGGCCCGGCCACATGGGTCACATGTTTTACATAGGCCTTTATTGGGAAAAAATGAAAAAAATCTTCCTGTCTGATACCATAAGATCTAGAGCCTTGATATTTGGTATGTATCATCACCTAGTGAACTTCCACCAAGTTTGTTCAAATTATGCCCATGTGGCGAAAAATAGCCCAAATCGCAGGGGTCGCATAGGCTTATATAGGGAAAACATGATAAAATATTTTTGTCTGAAACCATAAGGCATAAAGCTTTGATATTTGGCATGTAGTATCATCTAGTGATCCTCTACCAAGTTTGTTCAAAGAGGGTATATTTTGTTCGTTTGTGTGGATCGGGAGAATAGCCACAACAATAACAGGTTGAAACGTTTCACATTTATCACTGGATAAATATTAGTCCCAAGCAGCTTTAGTAGGAAAGAGTGTTAGATTACACCAACAGAGGTGGCAGTTCAGCTGCCACCCATTTGGTTTTAACTTACACGTAGGTTTCACATTCAAATTGAATGCCGGAAAATAGTCAAGTTATTTTTTGCTGACCTCTGAAACATTACCACCCGTGATTGATTGCAAAGGATTCAAAGCGCAAAAAGGTAAACTCTAGTTTTCTTAGTTTCAATATTCAATTCGGTTTAAGTTAACCCATAAAAGCCTATCATCAGCAAACAGTGCAGAAGCAGATAAGACGCTGCATTTTGCAGCGTCTGATCAGGCTCTACACCGTTTGCTTACAGAATGATCTTTTGGATGAATTTGTAAATATCTACCCACCAACCCTTAAATTCGAAATGGATTAGTCCAATTGATAAGGATGGGAATTTCTATAAGGCATAAAAGAGGGGTTAATGGATAAGGTATGAAATAATGCTATCGGACATCAGCAAAATTTTTAATCTGAAAATTAAAATGAGGGGCAAAATATTGATAATGCAAAGCGTATCAAAGATTTTTTGCAAAAAATACCTCTTTTTATTAATATGCATGTGCAGATAGCGTAACAGAGCACTTTTACATCAGAAATCTTATGAAAATTTCTTCCAATCGCGTTTCACGCTTCGATGATTTTGAAACATTGCCCTGGTCTTTTATCAAGCTTCTAACAATATGTTATCAGAATTCTTGTAAACGCGATATGGAAAACTTTCAAACTTCCTCAGTTTCAAACACGCACCTGTACGGTTCTGCCAAGTGGCCATGATAATATGCAACATCAATAATCTAACATTGGCACTTATCAATTAAAATATAGAACGCGATAAATGATGAATTGAACAATAAAAAGTGGGTGATTTGGTACGATGTAATAAATTAGGTCTTTAAACTGGCACAGTGTACAATTTGAATAATATATCACTTACAGATAAAAAGTATCACTGGTGCTCAACTCCGTCACAAAACTCTGATCGCTGTCCAAACCGTAACATTTCTGTGCAAAATGCTGCGATAATGATCGTGCTGCTTTTTTCTGACTCTTTTTTCAGTTAGAAATAATATACAACTAAGAAATTCGAAGTGGGAAATACACCTTGCAGTTTTTATAATCGACACAATGTTAATAAAGTTACTTCTTTTCACTGTCCTTGTTTCTGTAGGTGAAAATTCAAAAATCGTTGTGACGGAGTTGGGCACCAGTGAGAATTTGTAATTAATATGCCGATCTTTTGTTTGATTTGATTCTTTACGTCCCATCAACAATATTTCAGTTATGTAGGGGTTGAACCAGTACTAAGCTAGGATTAATGTGTCTTGCCCAAGGCCACAACGCGATGACGTCGGTGAGGCTCGAACCCGCGGCCTCTCGAAGTCGAGTCAAACACTCTACTAGTGAGGCACTGCTCTCCCATAATATGCTGATCTGTTCTGCTGGAAATGTTGCTATGATTCAAGCCGATGACCGCGTTTCCCGCCAAAATTGCGATTTTACTACAATATAAAGTGCCTTATCTCTGGTCTCCGTTATAAGGACAGATTTACCCTTCCATTCAATTGTGCATGGGAAACCAGATTTAATTTACCAACACGTTTAATCCATATAAGCCTAGCGGTCTTTTGTGGGACAAAGGCAAATAGTGCAGACCCAGATCAGACGCCGCATTTGCGGCGTCTGATCAGGGTTCCACTGTTTGCTAGTAGCGTATCCTATTAAAATGTAGATAAAATGAAAAACACAACCCAGCAACCCTTAAATCGAAAATGGACTGGTCAAATTGATAACAGCGAGAAGTTCCATTGGGCTTAAATGTGTAGAGGTCAATTTAAAGGCATACACTGGTTAATTGTGTATGATAAATATCCTTTCAGTACAGATTATTTAATAAGAATAATTTCATATTGTGTGGAATTCTCTTTTTATGCAATATATTTTTAAACGTTTTATAAGTGAATAAAATTTCTAGGAATCAGCATTTTAAGAGGTCACCACAATATTTTAGCATGTGTCATAATCAAACTCTATCACTACTTTAAGAATCTAAATAAGGTCTAGTATTTCATAGGAAGCGTCTCCTGGCAGATGATGCAAGAGACGCTTCATATGACAGGCCAAACTTTATAAAAATCAAGAAAAATATCACAAATATTGAACGGCGACATGTGATTTCCAACAATGTGTTATTTTAACAAGAGTAGACTCAGACGAATCTGTGCAGCCTCCTTTCAAGCTTAGAAACTCCACAGGCTGTTCGGTCAGTAGCTCAACAGTCATAAAATATTCAAGCAACTTGCAAAGGCTCTGATCAGACTGCGTGTATGCACAGGCTGATCTGAGCCTTTGCTGGTCGCACATACCACATTGTTGGAAATCTCATGTTACGGCTCATTAATGCATTGTTTGCTGTAAATAAGGGTTATAAAACATATTCCTGGTGTATGGATATTTGGAGCACTGGCATTAAATTGAAACATTTCCTATTGCAGGTGTAATATCTACACCTCATATTGTATCCTATTGCAGGTGCTCAGAGAAGGCGAAACTCCCCAGTCGTAGCTCTAGAGTTATTTGAACTCCACCAAGGAGCCCATATCCTACAGGTAACAATCACTTATTAATTAGCTCTTTGCCTGCTAGAGACGATTTTTTTCGTCAGCTGACAACCTTTATATTACAAATAGTTGACTTGAGGTCAACAGTATATTGACAACATTGAAAGCTAATGAATCTACAATGCAAGTCCTTATTAAAATTTAAAACATGCAATTTGACGCAAATCTGGCCAAAAGCAGATGTAAAAATAAGGTTGTAGCCATCTGAAATCGAAATTTAGCCTTCTAATGAGACATTGGAGACTGGCATTTTGAATATTCATTTAACGTCCTGTAAATATCGAACAGCCAATAAAATCCCTATTTTCATTGTAAACTGTACAGATTTTTCAAAATCAGTTATTTTCAACAGAAGAATCAATAAAAATGCAAAGTTGAAATGAATAGCAGGTAACTAGTTATTCTGTTTATGCATATATAATTAAGGGCTGTGTGACGTCACACTTCCTTAACACATCTGGCCTCCATTGCTTTTAATTCTCTGCCATACAAATGTCAGTACTTTTCTTACTTTTATTCAATTTTGAAAGTCATGTCTACCTGATCACAGCTAATTTTAGATCTGATGTCTAAAAACTGTTGTATCTGTCAGGCAGCATTGACTAAAGGCATGTCTACCTGTCCACAGTTAATTTTAGTTCTAAAATATAGCCTAAAAGTTATATATCAAAATAATCATTTGGGGTTAAAATCAGAATTTGTGAACCCTCGAAAGTGATGTCCACCTCGGCTTCACCTAAATACGTGTGCCAAAATATTCTAAAGCCATTAAAGTAGTCTGGTACGACTTTCTGTTGTCCGTAATAATGCATCGTCAATATTTCTTTTTCAGTAAAAAGCAACCTTTATTAACATAAAATGTGTGAATTCACTTTTCGAGTTAATCATAATTCATCAAAGTCGATCCAGATGCATTAAAACAATATTTAATGAATACAATGTACAATAGCGCATCAATCTCTTTCACAGCGTTTTGATACAAGTTCTGCTTAATGGCTGTTGTAAAAGGCAGTCTCTCATTTTATAACCGATGACAGTATTTTGCATAACATCTCCATAAACCTAATCTAAGTTGGCCCCTGAAAATCTAATAAAACCGCATTTCGATGCAATGTTCTTTTTGCTATTTAACTATGTCGATTTTGGCCGTGACGTAAGAAAATATCTGTTGAAGTCCCTCTCATCTATCAAATTGAGGCCAAGACCAGCCCTGCGCGGATGCATCCGCGCAGGGCTGGTTTTGGCCTTAATTTGATTTTAGTTCAAGCTTTACTTATCAGTCAGCACTGATGGGACTGTTTTTGTCAGGGTTGTCTTTAAATGCTTATGCCAAACCCATACTAGGCGTACATTCTTTCACCAAAAACGGACATATAAACTTCATGATGCTAAGATCTTTGAATTAGACTAGAACGTGCCTAGTTTCAGACAAAATCTATTCTTAATCAAATGCACTCAGGTGCAGGAAGACATACGCGAATTCAGGTATATTACTATTTGGCGGTCCTACTGAACCCCTATAATTGTGCCTCTATGGTCCGGTCCCAATGTTGTATTTATTTATGGACAATCCCTATAAAAGCATTCTTGCCAAAACTTCAAGATAGGATGCCACTGCTATATCTTCAGATGCTGTAAATACCTGGTCATTGATGGCAACAAATGATTTCAGGGCCTGTTTCTAGTGTTTTGCTCATTTATTTATTCCCTTCAGAGACGTTAACTTCCGCACTGATGTGAAATGTACATTTGTATGTATGCGAGACAGCGATAAGCACGTGCTCTGCCTGTCAATCGGCTGGCCTGATCTCGGCGGATTACCACTGGACGATGATATTGACTCCAAGGAGCAGTAATAACATTTCGGGATAGTGTGAATAGCGCTGGCATTAAATTGGTGATTGATTGACTCTTTTGAGACCGAACTAAATGCGGACCGTAATCAAATTTGAACCTTCCATTTATTATTTGTGGCAGTATAATGAATTGTTTTGGCGAAAAGAGGATTCTAACGAGAACGGCGAATTTCAGGCAGATTTTGTCAAAGTCTTTCTCTATCCAAGTGAAATTGACTTTTATTAAGTTCATCATAGTTCTAACCCTCGAGTAGAAGATTAACATTACTCAATATGCGTCGGTTTATATGTAAATTGCTAAATTCTTAGTTTATTTCCGAGTAATTCGACGCGATCAGTAAAATCAATGGTTGTTTTCTTGATTATGAGTTACTGACAGACGATTTAGGGTGTTGACAAATGGAAAATGAACGAGGGGGTTAGAAATAAAGATTTGCTTTAGTTTGTATCTAAAACAGCTTTTTTCTAAATAGGGCAACACTGATCCACTTGAAATCCTTTTATATCATGGCGTCGTTTATACAGTGATTGAATCTACTGTATTAAAGAGACTAAGTCTGCAACTTTGAACATTTTTCGATTTTTTTTATTTTCTTTTTAAATTATTTGTAAAAGTAGAATTTAGCTTTGTTTCCATAATAAATATGTTCAATATAGCGAAAAATTGCATGGAAAAGTGAATTATCTTATAAAAAAGGTGTTTTTCTCATGTTGGTAATTATTTGCGTCCCTCCAATAATTATATCCAGTTAGTTTTAACACAAATGCTGCTGTTTTGATACTGATAATTTGTTAAGATTTACGAAGTATTTCAGTTTGGGACGCAAGTTATTTTTTCTTTTCCTTTTTTCTTTTTTTTGCAAAAAACTGCAGATCATATTTGACTGACTATAGAACAGAAGAAGACCGATTTACCCTCTAATTACCAATGCATTCAAATTACATATACAGTAAAACCTGTGTAAAACGGCCACTCAAAAATAGATAAAACAAAGATCTTAATGACAAATGGCAGCTTAATGAAGGTCGAAAGTATTGCAGAATGCTACCCTTGGAGCATTCTGCAATACTTTTGACCTGCATTAAGCGACATTTTGTATTGTTAACCAATTTTCTGTCTCTTTGAGATTGGCCGTTTTACACAGGTTTTACTGTATCAAGTTCTAGCTTATCAGATAGAATTTAGAATTTCACCTTGACCCCAGATCACAGCTGTCTTTACTGGCACACAAATTCTGCTGCAGAGAGTGACCCCCTTCCTGACAGAATGAACCCAATTATTTCTCCTACCCGAGTATTTTGGCGAACAGTGAAGACCAAAACAAGCGTGTTTCTTTACCGAACGTTCCACTGCGCTCCTTAATGTTTTTTGAAAAAAGTGCCTCCTACAAATAAATAATGGTTGATTCCAAACTAATGAATTGTTTATGAATTGGCATTACATTTCATATAAATGTTTTTTTGTTTGTTTATTTATTTATTTATTTATTCATTTATTCAGTTATTTGTCAATCAATAAACAACATAAATCTGCCTTGTCAACTTTCTCTTATTCAGAGACTAAATTGCAAGATCAATTGAAATCTCACGTAAGTCTATGGCTTTACATGAATAGAAAAGGACAAATATTTGCGAGTAATGGGAACGCATAAGGTAAAGAGTTCAAATATCATTGAGGCTTGTATATGGGGTTTTAGGAATACATTGTATTTGCCATTTCTACTTCCAGGGATATGGGACAATATCCATTTTTCTTTCGGGGGTATAGGATATTGTGTTTAATATTTCGGGGATATGGACTATTTAGGAAAATTAATTATAAGGATATTTAATTGTATTGTCAGTTTCCTTAAAAGGATATGATACCTTTATGAAATTCATGCTAAGCTCCACCAACTACGAATAATTATTTACTAGAAAATAAACCTTCACGTTTGTACATAGAACAAAGAAATTACTTGTCATGTCAACTAGTGTAGGATCATATCTTATCATATTTCCTTAAGCAAACAGAGTAGACCCTGATCAGGCAGCTCTTATAAGAGCTGCCTGATCTGGGTCTGTTCTATTTGCACAAGTATTAAAAGGCGTCTATATGAGGTAAAGGGTTAATGAATATGGGATATTGGGTACCCCCTATACAACCCTCATTATTATCTTGCTCTTTATTTTGTTGGGTTGCTATATACAAAAGTACATTCCGTAACAATGTATGTTTACTTTAAAGTTTTAAAGGTGTAAAAATGTAAGAATGCACTTGCAAAACACATAAGTAACTGCATGTAACTGTCAAGTGACGTTAACTTTTAAGGCTAGAGGTTAACGTTGGTATTTCTGATCATTAGGGGAAGCCAAAACCATTTCCAAGCGATTGTTTGGTCACACAAAAAAGCAAAAAAAAACATAGCAAATGCTGCAATTTTCTGAACTTTCTGAGAGCAAAAAGGCCGAAATTTTCACAACTTGACGTTTTATTAATGCTTTTACATTACCAATTAACATTAGAAGTTTAATCAAATGATGACTACGTTTTGACGTCATTGATGGCAGCTGATTTTTTAAAGCATGAAATCTCTATCACATCTGCCACATAACCAATATTTTTATAGGCGTATGATGCATGAGGAAGATGAAAGACCCCCAAATGAAAAATCACATGCTTATCATTTTAGCATTACTTACAACGGGCGTGAATTTCGCTTACTGACCCCTCCTGCAATTTTTGCTCTCCCCAAATGCCTATTTATAGGATGGCGTCTGTAAATTCGTGGTTTCATTTGCCTAAGATCCTGTACTCGTCATTGCAATTGAAATTGTTCGATATTGCACAAATATGAGCACAAAAAGATGCGAAACATAAGAAATTGCTATATCGGGATAGATATCTTTATTTCCTCCTGATAGTAGAGTTACTGAAATTGCTAAACTTATTGCTCATAGTATAGTTTAAGGTAAAATCACTTGCACTTTTGATAGTAGCACATTCATGTATTAACATGTTTTGAGGTTAAGCTGGGGGGCTTGAATGTGCTGAACAAATATACTATAAACGTATAGGTATATGATGGCATTTGCCAAAAAAGCTCCCATGAAACTGTCTAACTATATTAGCTCCCAGATTGTAATGTCCTACTCAGGCCTTTAATTAAGAATTCGTAACAAATAAAATATTTTCTTATCTCTCAAGACATATGTTAAAACTAATGAGTACAATTTTACGCTTAAAACTTTAATATTTCTAAACCTATTTTCTCCTTCTTTTCCTCATCCCCATTGAGCATCTTCCTAATTTCCCAAACTTTTCTCAAAAATACTTGAGGGTGGTAGGGCGGTGCGCTCTTGGCTGCAGCTTACAGAGAGATGACCCTGTTATATTTGTCTTGTTGGCAGGATGAGATGTGCTTCACTTGATGCAAAATTTGGTTTGGGTTGGAGCATCGTAGTCTATCTCATTCTTCTGTTCTTTCTCATTCTCTCTGGGAGACGTCTCGACACTATAACTGAAATATTGTTGAATGTAATTTTAAACTTTAACTCAATCAAAACACTCATCTTTACAGTATATTCTCTTATATCTGGGAATGCTGGCAGGCCTCCAGATAAGAGTGCGAATTGGAAAATTATTGTCTTTATTTCTCATCCAAAACATATATTGTGGGTACTCAAAAGAACCGTCTCAATGAGACGGTTCTTTTGAGCACACGAAACACATGTTTAAATTAATGGACAAGAAAATAATTAAAATTTTACGCAAATAAAAATTCCTTATCTGGATCTTTGTGTCGGGTGTCATCATTATGCTCCCTCACATAGGGCCAGTTCAGCATTTTTTTTCAGCGTAAAAGTATGATTTTTTCCAAATCCATCAGTTTAAACATGTGTTGTAGGTGCTCAAAAGAACCGTCTCATTGAGACGGTTCTTTTGAGTACCCACAACATATGTATTGCTTGAGAAATAAGAAAATAAATTTCAGATACGCACACTTATCTGGGAGCATGCCCTCATTGTTCCACCGAGAAAGAAATGCGATGAGAAGACTTGACAAAATCGTGAGACTTGTATAAACGCTAGAGATTGTTGAACGTGACATCGGATCCAAAGACACTGTATAATTGACTCTAAACTGTTCGATCATTGTCAGTAGCGGCTCAATATTGCCGCCGATTCTAATGCTGCACACTGAACTGGGATTAGCGTTAATCTCTTCTAGTTTTCTTTCACAAAAACACATTTAACACAAGTAATTGATAAAAAGGCCTTATATCATCACCCAATACAGTCTATGCGACCCTTTTAGCTTACGCACTGGATAGGTCCATTACCACTTTTAGGGAATTGTGACATATTGTTTTGTATTATTTTCTCTGGCATGTTCGTATCAAAAGGAAAACAGAATAGACTTTGGAGAGACATACAGTGCTTTCCAAATTATCATTTAGGTAGTGGGTTGGTCATGGCCATTTAGGCAAGGATCCCTGCAAAACTAGTCGCTTTGTTTAGCACATTATTTTTCTACTTTGTTTTGAAAACGAGTATTTATTTAATGCTTTCAGAGACAATGAATTGCCTGCTTATATTGTGCATTTTCGCAGGCTACTATGGGGCGACCCTATTCGTATATTAGATAAGGCCCCTTCCTACAAGCTGGGGCAAGTTTCAGCATTGTCATCCTTCTAAAGGCATCCCAAATTCATTTAAATAAGCTGCGACTGATTTCTTAATCTGTTTTCTGTGTTTTTATTTTTCCTATTCTCATTTCTATTATCTTTTTCCAGAAAGATTTTTGTGGTACAATGAAATCTTTGCTATTTGTTACATTCCGAAATCTTCAATCAGTACAAAATTAAATCTTTGCACGCAGATTTAAAGTTACATTAGCGAAGGACATTTGAAATTTCCTCTTCATGAAAGTGCTGTTAATACTGTCAGATAAATATTTAACCCATGCATGGCGAATGGAATCTTGCTTTCCATAAAACGTTTCTATTTTTGGAAAGTCTATTTGTAGTTTTAAATAGGCTACTATTTCCAAAGTGTTTGTGTTGCAAAATATTTATTATTCATGCAAACAGTAAAGATTCTTTTAAGATTTGGGTCTGAAACTTTTTTGATTGACCCAATTCAATGGTGCTAGGCATAAATTCATAAAGGTTTTTCTGCTGATAATCTTTACAAACAGTTTGGACTTAGATATGATAAGGTCCAACAATACGTTTTGGACCCATACTGCTTGGTACTCTGATGAAAGATACTTTTGAATAAGAAAAGTATAACATGTTATATAAGAGGTGGTTCGTTGAAGCTTATGATTGGTAGAACTTTAAAAGCAGAAGATAGTCAATGGTTTGAGTTTGTATTCGGAGAAGTGAACATGATTGACAATGCGATTGCTTTATCTAACATTTTCAAATGACATTTACGTTTGGTTTTAGAACATGATTAATTGAAGAGTTTGGAACATCTTTAATACACAGTAAAGTTAAAACTGCCCCCTCTCCCTAATTTGCTTTATTGATATGGACTTGTCTGGCTTTTGATGAATTAAATTACAAAATCGGACTATACCAGTGGTTAGTATTAACAGCAAAGCATTTATGTTGTAGATTTCTCTTGTTTGTGGTTCCTGCTCACAAGACAGATATGTGGGCTTTCCTCATTAAACATACAGTTTTATACCCCTCGCGATCGTTTGTGCGTCACCAAAACAGCTTTGAAAACAATTCCTTTAATTCATTCTTATCGACAGGAGGCTTATGCTAACACATAGAATAGCGTGTAGCCATGGGGTAAAATGGTTTTAAGAGTTGTTTGCGCGTTGTTGTTGTTGTTATTATAATTATTATTATTATTATTATTATTATTATTATTATTATTATTATTATTATTATTATTATTATTATTATTATTATTATTATTATACCAGTGATATTTATATTCCACCCTAAGAGGCCAAAAGATGACCTCTATGTGACTGGGCAGTGTTCTGGAAGACTTCCCATGGTGATATTCCTTTATAAGTTTTATCAAAAGCAATACTTGTTATCTTCCGTGATAGAAAAATTTGAGAGTTTGTGACTTCCAAAAATACTATCCCACACTACCCCTTCCTTTAAATATGTAGAAAAATTCAACCCAGACATCCATTTGCCAGTGTGTGCCACTTGGCTGGAAAATTCTACTTGCACGACGGTGATTTTTCCGTGTTGGACATTTGCATCGATGACCTTGGCCAATATCTGCAATGCCTCCTTAAAGTAAAGGAATACTTAAGTTACGTAATGATATTTCAACATGTTACATTATATGCTTAATAAATTGCCAGGATTGATGCAGTACTTGTGATCAAAGATATCATTGTGATCTGCAGAAATAAAAATGAAACTATAATGATTTTAATCAGTTTGAAACGTTATTTTTCGCAACCTGAAAAATCAATACTTAACAACCTAAGTCCTCCTTAACTTAAAGGAAGCATTGTAATCCTGGGCCCTGGATAAACTGACCTATTTTCCGCATTTCGCTTAACACGTTAATCTTTTTCAGGTAATCTTCTCTGACTATTCATATTCTCTGCCTGTACTGACTGTTCTGTTTGTTTGTTTGTTTGTTTGTTTGTTTGTTTTACCTTTTCTTGCTCCTATTTTAAAAATAAAAGGAGGTTTCTTTGTGACGAATGACGTCATAAAATGGTTGGGAGTTTACAAGAAATAATTGGGACTCTATTTATACTTATTCTACGACTTTCATAGTTTGAAAGTAGTGGAAGTAGAGGTAGTAATTATAATTGCAACAATACGTTTGTATATTTCAGTCTCTGGATGGGTTTGCCTTTGCTTTGAGCAACGATGGGCGATTTTTGTATATATCTGAAACGGTGTCGATATACCTAGGTCTTTCACAGGTAAGATGTCTATCTATCTGTCTGTCTGTCTGTCCGTCCGTCCGTCCGTCTGTCCGTCCGTCCATCCATCTATCTATCTATCTATCTATCTATCTATCTATCTATCTATCTATCTATCTATCTATCTATCTATCTATCTATCTATCTTAAGTAAGGTCTGAAAATGTGACAATGTGTTCTTAACTCTTAGTACACACTGAACACATATCACATGAAAGTGTCCAATTTTCTGGCCGCCAAATACTAGGTTTTGGAGGTGTGTCTGATTCTTTTTAAGTAATTATCGGGAGATTGCATCCCGTTAAGCAATAGGCTAGGTTGCTTCCAGGATGACATAATTATTATTCACTAGTAATAAAGGTTTCCTGGTTTTATTGCATAATACTACAGGAACAATGGAGGCTCTATGACTTGTTGGGCCAATAGGAAAGCGATCTATCTATCTATCTATCTATCTATCTATCTATCTATCTATCTATCTATCTATCTATCTATCTATCTATCAGAAAGCATTGTTCTATACTTGTCAGTTAGGTAAAATATTTGATAACAATGATAACAGTTCAGTACTTTGAGTTCAAGAACCCGAAATTTTGGAACTATTAGTCTGATCAGAGACTATATGTCAGTTTCTTCAGCAATAATTTGATTGTAACCTTGAATGGATGTATTGCATATATATATGTAGTGGATAGCAGGGATTGTGTCACTAAAGTCAGGAAATATGGAAACATGGTCAATGACAGTTCAGCTCCCCCTAAAGATAGGTCGACAATATAACAAATGAGATATACTTGAATGGTAATATTCTTACATCCTTTGTCCACCTCTTACTAATGTTATTCGTCAATATATTTTACACAATTATCATTTAGGCTATAGCACTGTAAAAAGTCAACAGTTTCTATATATATATATTGAAATTTCCGGCCTTTAGTTAAAAGTGCGTACCAAAAAAAATTCTTATTTCTCAACCAAAACATACGTTGTGTGTACTTAAAAAGAACACGATTCTTTTGAGCACCCAAAACATATGTTAAAACTGATGGGCAAGAAAATATTTACGATTTTACGCTAAAAATATTTATCTAAACCTATGTAATAATAAATCACCGTGTAGCATCGACTCCGGAACTTGCTACCAACTTTATCGATTATAAACAAATGGCAGGCATGACGACGGTAAGAAAAAGTTGTTATTATACTGTTTTATCACGGCGTTATGTGTTAAGATGGATATATTTTATCTGAACATATTTATCTTTGAAATATACACTCAACAATGATATGAAAGCGATTTTAGTTGACTTTTTACTGTAATTGTAGCTGCTTGGTACCGCGAAAAATCATGTCGGCTTCAAAACTTGCCTTGTAATCTTGTAAGTGGAGGATGCCAATTCAATCCGCTATTATGCAACTAGTGTATATATTGAAGCAAAAGTTTTCTCCAAAAAGTAACGGAGCTGGATATAATCAAGAGAAATTTCCGGCGACTTGAGTACGGCAATTTGCGACAGAACACAGAATCGCAGGACGGCGTCTTGCTACTGAACAGTACGGCGACTTATTTTGAAAATGATAGAATTCTTCTAGAAGAAGCTGTCGTTGGGAACCAACCAATGTCCGTAATGATTCAAGAGGGCTAGTCTGGTTCCCTCCCCTAGATCTATCCATCTAATATGCTGACAAGCTATTAAAGGGAGAGAACCAGTCTAGATACATAGTACAAATTTGTTAAAGTATTCAATCAGATGTTCCCGGGTTTTACTATACTGAGCGTGACGTTGAAAGGTGACGACGTCATAAGGCATTATTTGTGATAAAATTGGAAATGTTATTTATGGGTCAGCATTAAAACCCCAAACCACCACCAATCCTGACTTCAATTTTCCCTGTCCCATCACACACTCCAGCACACCAACTCAATAACAAACCCTTTACTTGCCCAAATAAGTGAAACACTTCTACAAACCGTTGCCTCGTGTACTAACATACTTGTCGGGGGGGGGGGGGGGGAGGACTCTGATGTTTTCACGCATATGTTGGCTCAGATCCTTTTTGGGGGTTCAAAATCTTTAAATTTCAATATTTTTGGGGGATTTTCACGTGTATATATATATTAGAGTACCCCCCCCACACACACACACACATACTGGGCATACATGTACGTCTAAGTGCACCAGGGTTTGGTGCTCATCGCATTTGCGCATGCGCGGATCCAGATTTTCACTTTTTTCGTCTGCTTATTTCACAGAGGGGCCCATATGCTTAGGTCCCTTACCAGTTTCTTTTTTCTCTAACGGAAAACTATAGTACTTGTGAGAGGCTCACGCATGACGCGCAAAAGTCTGCTTTAAAGGTTGTGGTTATCCTGGTCGTGAGATTGTATGGAATACGTGCTGGTTAGTTTGCGGTTGAGCCTGGTCCGATATGGTTTTGTGGAGGTTTGTGGGTGCTTCCACGGACCCTCTTGTATTGTACTGAAAATGTTGCAGATATTCAGCATGCGTGTATCCGGGGGAGGGGGCAAGGGTCTCTGGATCCCCCTGAAAATCGCAGAAATATAGTATTCCCTTGCAATGCTGGTCCAGTGAAGAATCACAAAGTTGCCAACGTAGCATTCAATGTTGGGCCATCATCGGTTTGCCAGCAAATTTAATGGCGTTTCGCTGGTGGCCCCATGTCGTCAAGCTTACAGTGTCCCCTATCAAAAAAGTAAAAGTTGGACCCCATGCCCCCCCCCCCCCAAGTATTGAGGCTTAACACCCCCTTCCCCAAAGCTTCCTAGCTACGCCTATGTTGTGTTCGTCTTGGTTTAACCAGAGTCGTTTGAACTCGATTTAAGTTTGAGTTCAATTGGCTTTGTGGTTGTGGGCTTCGGCTCGTATTATAACTTAACTATTTCCCTTACTACTAACACAAGTTTAAACTTTTACAAAAAAGCTTGGTCTACGCTGAACAATTCATATTTCAGCCAGACTGGGTGTCTAATCTCGATGCACTTACAATACAATTCAAGTCGAAATCGAGAGTACAGGTTAGTTTTACAATTTGTAATAAGAGGAGTGGAAGTAATATGTTTTCAAATATCCACCCACGGTTGAAGAAATTAACAAAACCACCACATTAAACCCTTTCCAAATAGAACTTACTGTCCTGCCAGCTAAGAGTGACAGTGAGAGCAACCTTCAGGATAGGATTAAAACGACATCGTCTAACATGAGGTGTACTGTACGAGTTAATGTTTAACATTGTACTAGCATTGTACTATATACTTAGCATTTGTAAATAACATATAACGTCACTGTCACTCTTGGTTGGCACGACAGTCGCTAATCAGTAAAATTTGGGGTCAAAAATCGCTAATCAGTAAATTTAGACCCAAAAATCGCTAATCAATAAAATTTACGCCCAAAAATCACCTGTTCAGTCAAATTTACACCTAAAAATTAGTAATCAGAAAAATTAAGACCCCAAATCCAGTATCTGTAAAAAATATCCCCCAAAATGAGTTATCAGTAACGGTTTATTGTAAAAACGAATTGGAATAGCTTTTTTCCATCGAAAACGTGTCATTTCAATATTTGGTATTTTTTCGCCCAAAAATCGCTAATCATTAAATTTTAGGCCGAAATTCGCTAATCACTAGCACTTAACATTCCGCTATTCGGTCAAATTAACCCTAAAATCGCTAATCGTTAACTTTTAGGTCCAATATTCGCTAATCGCTTAATTTTATGGCCATAATTCGCTAATCAGTAATCCCCATAAATTTACACCCTTGCGCATGTACATGAGATTGGGTACTACGAGCAGCCAAACGCTCAGACTAGCCTGTGCATCCGCACAGTCTCGCCAGGGCCTTTGTTGCTCTCATACTGTAGTGCAAATGGATGGAGGTATAGAAGTAAGTCTCCATAAGTTCTACGTCAGTCTCAGCATTTTAAATAAAACTTTTGCGAATATGCGATAAGTACCAAAGTGTCGTGTGCTGGCCCATATTTGGTGCTGAGGTGTTTGGTGTGGTGTGTTTGGGGACATGAGGTTGTTTGAAGCTGGAGAGGTTGGTTTTGGTGTTCGTTTAGGGTGATTTGGGTGGTTTGGGTAGTTTTCACGGACAAACATGTCGATTTAAATTGCCGTACTGTAAATTTAATGTTTTTTTCAAATTGCCGTACTTCGGACTGGTAAATTGCCGTACTCAAAGCGTTTTCTGTTTTTGATAATATATCATTCAAATCAAGATCATTACAAATAAAACTTATACCGAACGTGATTTCCAACATGCTCATTATTTTGGCATTGAAAATGAGGTGGAAAACGGTTTAAAACAATGCAGCAACAAACATTTTTCGATGGGACATGCTGTTTTTAGCGGTACCAGCTGGCAGTGTTTCACGATGTTTTGTGACATACAGCAAGAATTGATCATTTTGGCGGGCACGGACAAGTGTTTGACTTCTCTAAAGATGAATTCTATTCACTTCGAAGGCAGGCGCTCATTACAAACCACTAAAAAAACGTTTGACTCACCCCACTACAAGCCATGTCTGTGTTGACATTCGATTAACCTGGTAGCAAGTTCCGGAGTCGATGCTACACCGTGAAATGAATGCTTCCTTTCTGGTCCTTATATACTTTAGTGTATGTCAATGTACCGATTATTTTGTACAAATATGGTTCGTCGAAGTAGGTGTTGGAAGCTAACCGAAATTCATTAAAGACGTTAAAATAGTTCGCCTTTTCGTCATTGTAGAAAGTCAATTTAAGGACCTGTTATCCCCAACTGACCGTTTAGGAAGTTGATGAATGCGTTTGTAAGGAGTTGACAAACGTTTCAATTAAATCAGTCCCGTCCAATTGTGTCCTACTGTTTAACGGGTAATTTCATCAAGTGAAGCTATGCTCGTTCGGGCATCGTCCAACCCCCTGAGGTCATCAATTATAGTCTGTCAGAGACACACCATGTACCTGTCCGCAAAAGCTTTGACAACAAAACGGACCAGTAATGCTTTAATACCTCCCGGCTTATATAGATTAAGCTGTCGTTTTTTCCTGGCTTTCGTGTCCAGCCCTCCTACCAAGATTGTTATTGTCAACGGCGATTGAGTACTTGTAAAGCCCTAATCACTTTGGCTTTTGTTCCAAATAGCCTCATAAACTGTCAAGGTCAAATAGGGTCATATCAAAATAACTAAAGGTCGAAATAGCCTCAGTGTGGACGGAAGAAACTTGATCGTAAATAAAAGTCGCTGTCAAACCGTTTCATCTGCTGTTTTATTATGCAAATGGTCATTGCACTCTGCCAATGTTAAGGCACAAAAATCCACTCGAATATCCGGCTGATAGGAAGGATATTAAATAAATGCAAGTACAAGTAATTAACATAGATACGTTGCCTCCATTATAAATGCAATTATCGCACTTTTGAGTGATAATCAAATGTTTTACATCAAATATCTTACAGTGTACAAAATCATGCACATGCATGGTGGTGCATAAGGCAGTTATTGAATGGTTGTGCGTGTGTACGGGAGATTATACACTCGCTAAAGCTCACGGATTATCTTCCCGTACATACGCACAAACCATACAATAACTTACACTTTATTGTACCTTTGCATGATATTCCAATGTTCTACATAAATATCTCACAATGCACCACGTGCACATGCATGCTTGCGCAATAAGGCAGTTAGTGTATGGTTGAGCATATGTACAGAAGATAATCCGCTCGCTAAAGCTTGTGGATTATACTCCCGTATATACGCGCAAACCATACAATAATTTATATTTAACCCTTTGAGGACCGTAAACCAATAAACGGGTACTTTGGCAAACAGTGAAGACCCATCCGGATCAAATGTCACATGCGACATTTCATCAGGGTTTACCTTGTTTGCTTGAACAAAAACGAACTTCAGAAAAGAAATACGTTCTTTATTTGAAAATGATAACCTGACCCCTGAATAAATACAATGGACCACACTGGCGGTACTACATGTAGCTTTATAGAAAATTCCATTGGTTTGAAAAGTTTACTTAGTGTTATCATATAACACAGTGACTCTTTTGCCCAATATGAACACCAACGATGCAGATGTGCCTGTACACTTGTGCAGGCACATCTGCACCATTGCTGTTCAAACTCAATAAAGTCTAATAACTTTACTTGCTGTATCCAAAATTTCAAGACTCGAGGAGTTACGAGTACCATAGCTTATTTTGGCCATGTGCAGTTTTTTTAATTCGGTTTTGTTTTTAATTAATAAAATTTAATTCAATTAGGTTTATATTTTTCATGCATAACTACTTCCCTCAAATACCCTTTCTCTGACTTTTCGAAGTTTTCAAAGACTAGTAAGAATTGAACAGTATGGTAAAATCTTTATGGTATCTGAGAGGGAAATAGGCTTTACATTGGTATTAGGTTCCTGATAAAGGGAAGACTCGTGATAATTGAACAGCATGGTAAAATATTTCTGCTATCTGAGAGGGAATAAGCTTTACGTTGGTATTAGATTTCAGATAAAGGGAAGACTAGTGGGAATTGAACAGCATGGTTAAATCTTTCTGCTATCTGAGTGGGAAATAAGCTCTACATTGATATTAGGATTCAGATAAAGGGAAGATTGGTGAGAATTGAACAGCATAGTAAAATCGTTCTGCTATCTGAGAGGGGAATAAGCTTAACGTTGGTATTAGGTTTCAGATAAAGGGAAAACTTATGAGAATTGAACAGCATGGTAAAATCGTTCTGCTATCTGATAGGGAAATAAGCTCTACATTGGTATTAGGCTTCGTATAAAGGTTGGCCTATATTGTTTGGACTGATTCCAGTCTAGGTTTGGTCTAAACCCTTAAAGCGCCACCTATAATTTGCAGCAGACGACAATTTCAAATTTTCCTCTTTTTCACCAAGAACAAATAAGGCATGATATTTCATGAGAATTGTCTGCTGGCAGACGATTCTCATGTAATATCATACCTTATTTTTGTCGAATATTGGGGAAAATGTCGCAAACTAGTCGTGATTGGCGCTTTAAGGGTTTTGTGGTACTTTTGGTCGTTTGCAGGTGGAGATGGCTGGAATCAGCATCTTTGACTATATTCACCACCAAGATCACCAAGAAATGGCAGATGAACTCGGTCTCTCACTAGCCTGTAAGTACAAAAACACAGTTTCCATCCTAAAAATCCTGGCAAATAGATTTTATCAAACAGCATAAACACTGCTCATTATGTTCCTAAAGGTGCAGATTAATCAGGTTTGATACTGTTTATTATTACAGTCAACCCTCCTTAACACACTAGATAGGTGGCAATCAAAAACGCTCTTAACAATCGACGAACGCGGATCGAAATTCGCTAGAAACAGTGTTTTTGATAGCCATTTGTCGCCAGTTGGGCGACAAATGGCATTCAAAACTCTGTTTCTAGCGATTTTTTATCTACGTTCGTCGATAGTATTCACGTTTTCAATTGTCGCGTATTTTGTGTGCTTAAAATAACACTGTTCGTCCCCAAATAGTGGATTTCTGTTGTACTGAATTCAACTTCAATCTTATCTGGTATATTTGTGCAAATACAAGTGGCGTTGTAAAGAAGTTTGCTGAAAAAATTGTGTCAGTATAAAGAATACTACAGTGTACCTAAAGAGACCCATGAAGAAAGAAAAATAAAATACGAATACAATCCAAAACATGACATTACATTAAAAATTAAGATAAGTACTCCCCAGCCCAGAGATAGACTTTCTCCCATCACGGAGCATTTGTATCTAAGGGGACCAACACAGAAAAGAAAAATTGAACTCAACATTATTAGGTAAAGTACTCACCAGATAAGAGATAAGATTTTTGTCGATCTCGGAGCATGTGAACGAAAATAGGACCCATAAAGAAAATTCATAGCTAAAAAAATGAAAGGAAAAAAAGAAAGAGAAAAAAGAAAGAGAAAAAACACACAACTGAGGTAATAACCTATAAGTACTTGCCAGCCCGAGCACAGGACTTCCTCAATCACAAAGCATATGTACTAAGTCACCTGGCGTACTTTTTTCTTTTATTGTTTTTTCCTCTACTTATAATAAAACTTTGACATCTAATCATTTAAAGCGCATGCAATCTCCAGAATTTTGCATCATAGAATTTGTACATTGTATTACAACAAAATGGGTCCTCCTCGCAAGAAGGAATAGTGAACAACAAAGGCGCAGACCATCCTGCGCATTCGCGCAGGCTGATCAGCGTCTTTGCTATTCCCTGTCTGGAAATAATAGTATACAAACTTGCAATATTCAAAAATTCAGTATGCTAGCTAGTCTTTGCAGCTGAGCAGGCAAAATTGTGCTCTAACTTGGAACATACCCCAATAATGACCGATCAATGTTTATGTTGTCCTGCCATCATTTTGAAGCGTTTAATAGAGAATACTAGGTTAGCGTCTTTTGATATCAAGTTTACCTGGCAAGGCTTCGAGAACGCTTGTTGACATCGCGAGGCTTGCGCGAACCTAGTATTCTATTTATCAGTTTACCAATGGTTTCACTCTTCAAACTAGCGATTACATGAAGTAATTTTCATTTTTACGTTGATTGAAGCGTCATTAGAGACGTCATTCAAAAAGTGCAACGTCATCACGACATGATAAAGGCACTTGCCGTGAGATAGATAATGTTTATCAGGCAACGTGAAGCAACGCAGTTAATATGAGAGGTACCTGATAAAGAACAGTACTGGTATTGCTCAGGGGCGCAATCACACTCACGCTGTTTTAAAACGGGGGATACATCCGAGCTGTTGATTAGACAAGGTGGGATATGTTATGGGCTTGTTTTCGTTTTAAGAAAATAAAGTTTTTATTGCGGCTTGGGATGAAACAATCTTGTAGAACGTCAAGTTGCAATATAAACGCGATGAATTATGAGCTCGTCCCTGGGTTGGAGACAGAATTGTTCGATATATGGGCTTTGTCGCGAGAAAACCTGATTTTTTTAGCATGCGAACAACAAAGGTACAGATCAGTCTGCGAATCCGTGCAGTCTTCCCAGTAAACATATAAAAGCGGGCCACAATCGGCCCGCCAGTAAAACGCCATTTGAATGGTGTTTCACTGGTGTGCCGAGGGTGGCCCGACATTGTATGCTGACATGATTATTAGCGACTTTGTTATTCACTTTATAAAAAGTATAATAGCTAACTTGTACTTACCAAATTTCAATATCCTAGCTAGTCTCTGTAGCCGAGATTAGCGCCTTAGTTATTCACTCTCCGCAAAGTACAATAGCTAAACTTAGTACATACCAAATTTTCAATAGTCCAGCTAGTCTCTGAAGCTGAGCTGAGCTGAGCTAACTAGTATATCAACCTCGAAGAAAAGTCCCAGTTACCAGCTTCAAATGCCATACTGGTCGCTTTGGTGATGACGAAGCTGCGCACTCGCTCATTCTCGCAATAGCCTCTCCTAGGCCTGCTCATCAACATCGTCAACACAAAGTGTTGAAATAGATAAAGGATCAGGCACAAAATTAAAAATGCAGTTTATTTATCTTTTGTGTTATGCTTAGTTTGTAGAAATGCCTGACGGAATTCGTGAAATAGCGATCATTCAATAGATGGACCCCCTACTTTTTTTTTAAAAAAGTATCACCAACGTTGGCGCGACATCAACGTAACTGTATGGCTGCGCAAAGATGTTGAAAGAACATGTTGAAAGAACGGCTTAAATTACGTATTTGCGATAGGTGTGGTTTTCTCATGGTCTTGCTTAAGTAATGACGATGTAAAGTTACACATGTAATGTTTTGTAGTGATTTTTGAAATGCGAGGAAGTAAATCATCTTTTCTTTTGTTCTTAATTACCTTTTACATGACAGCTAATTGAAAAATATTCTGCAATAAAGTGAAAACACCTGAACATTATTGAATATTTATTGGTATATCACTGAATAGAGCTGCATTTTATTGTTGCCCAGCTATCATAAAACCATAAAGAACAAATTACTCTTACAAAGTAGATGCGTATGATTGAAAGAAATGTCAGATTAATAAATTACATTTTTTTATACGAAAGACATTAAAGGGGGCAGATTTTATGGGACCACATTTCGAAATATCGAGTCTTGTCGATTTGTGGTCGATTTGACTCAAACCAGCCTGTTCCCCGTCAATGCAAAATTACATGAATCGGTATATATTGCTATTCACTGATCATACTGAGTGAACGTGTAGACGGGTCTGTTTTCTTTTTTGTCTCGCATTTTCTCTAGACGTGATTCTTTAACAGTACTGGATGCTTTTCGGCATCTTTACAATTTCACAAATATGCTGACGTATACATAGACTTGTGCAGTCTATTCAATTAGATCAAGAGCCGATATCGGCTACTCGATTAGATTTTTATTTTCATTGAAACAAGTAACTCTCAAATACCTATCTTACTGAATTTTCAAAAAATCTAGAGGGAATTCAAACAGTTTGAAAGAGTTAAAGTGCTATTGAGGCCCTCCCAGGGGGGTACCTGTTCCCTTGTTCCCCTAAAATAAATTGGCTTGTTCCCCTGTTCCCCAAAAATCGAAAATATGTTTTCTTATGTTCCCTTTTCCCCAATATTGCCTTTGTTCCCCTGTTACCCTTAAAATTTGGCCTTTGTTCCCCTGTTCCCCTGAAATAAATGCCCTGTTTCCCCTGTTCCCCCAAACCCCTGGGAGGGCCTCGCTATTGAAGAGGAAAATTCCTTCTTAGTATGAGGTGTTGATTTAGAAAAAAAAACAACAACAGTTATTTCTACAGTTTGGACGATTGCCAGTCTAACGTATACAGTGATAGGAAAATCAAAAATATGAGCCAGCGAAGGAGGTTTTTATACTTTTCATATGTAGTCGATCAGCGAAGGCTGCGCAGTCTCGCCAGAGCATTCACCTCTCGCACGCATAGACTAGCGTCGTAGATATAGGCTCAGGCTAACAATTACAGTCCTCGTCCAACTAGATACGAGCCCGTATATGCGTGTACACATTTCAAGAGTGAGTTTGCGCAGCTGCGTTAAGTATTGTCCAATTTTATTAACCTGACACATGTGCATAATTTCACGGTTAGTGCACAAGATATTTTTACCTTCCGTCGACTTTCGGTATTTACCGTAAGTTTTACAGGAATTTTGCAATTACTTATGCAGATAATGAAACGTTTTGTACCGTCCTACTGACTAGTCAAGTGGTTATGATAAAGAGTTTACAACCAAAAGGTCGTGAGTTCAAGTCCACGCGTGTGTGTGTGTGTGTGTGTGTGTGTGTGTGTGTGTGTGTGTGTGTGTGTGTGTGTGTTTACCTTTATTCGATTCGTTTAATTTCATTTATTATAGATGTACCACGACCTTTGAGGAATGAAATTTTGGATCATTCTATTTCAAGGTTGATGCGTAACGCGTAAAATAAGCCAGTCTATTCAAACATCTTCAGAGATTATTGGAAAATATTGTTCCATATTATAGCCAAAACATATGGTTAAATGTATTCACTATACATGTTGTTTGAACCTAAGTTCAGTGGGTTTAACGTCTCAAGAAAAGTATGCAGCAAGTCTTGGCACTAAGGCAAAACAGATTTTTTGCTAAATGTCTGCGATTACTTTAAAAAATATGTCAAGAGCACAGAGATTCAACTTCACATATCGAGCGTACTGTAAATGTTCTCGGTGAGGGTCCTACAAAAATAACAATAACAAATGCAAGTATAGATAAACAAATAACTTTGAAGCGTAACTATATTTACAAAATTGAAAATACGGATCTAGAAATAGGGGTTTCAGGCGTTTTATTACGTATACTATTCTATTTCGAAGCACGTAGATGTTCCAGACATAGTCTGGTAGTCCAATCTCATTTTTTCAGACATGGGAGGCCGGCTTGTTAATGGATGCAGACAATGATATTCTGCTTTCCCAATGTCTGAGTAACAGAGCTAGGCCTGTCTGCAGATTCGCAATTGATTATTTAGGTGAAAACAGAGGTCAAAGGTCATGGAGTGCAAAATGTGCTTAATTTGTTATTTTCATGCAATAATTGTTTTTAACCTTAAAAAACAGACATGTGCTAATTTTAATGTGAATCTCTACTTAAGCCTGGCCTGTCTGCAGATTGGCAATGGTTATTAAGGTTAGGACGGAGGTCAAAGGTCATGGGGTGCAGAAATGCTTAATTTCTTAAATTTTAAACAATAATTGATTTAAGCTAAGATAAGATCAGGTACATGATCATTTTCAATGTGTATCTGTACTGATAAAATTTAAAAAATGATGTGCTTCTTTTCAGCACCAAAATTAATGAAAATAAGAATCAAAGTACTGAAAGTATTGAAGCATTCTTGATAAAAGCCTAAAAAGCGTCACTTTCTCCATGTAATATACCTAAAATAAATAATTTTCGATTTGAAATATATGTTTTTACCAGCCAGTAGTTTTGATATCATAGTTCTTTTCAGGTTACTTAGAATGTTGATCAAATAGCCTTTGCAAAATTTGAGACTGATGTAACTTTAATAAACAGCAATTTTCAATTAATATATCAATGTCCATAGTACACCAACTTATAAGCTTTAGGTTGGCGCCGTAAAACTGGTTGAAGCCCTCCAGTAAAATATTTTACTGACCGTTCCAAGGCGGTACTTCTTTTGTGGATCTTTTTATGTTTTTGTTCTGTCTTGTGTTTGTTATGTGTTTGTGCACGTCTGTTTATAGGTGCTTTGTGGTCACCTGCTGGGAAAGGGCTGACCTCTTGGCTCTCGTTTGTGGTGTATATTGTGAGTTTGTCACTTTCCCATTGGTATCCTGGGTCAGGTGTGGTGCTTGATTGTATCGATTCCTGACCGCTGCACCCTAACTTACTTTAAAGATCACTGTTTTCAATTTATTCCATTGCACATACAACCCTTTGAAATATGAGTTATTGCCTGACAAAATCAGCCTTGACATTCACCCAGTCTAAACAGAATCTTTACTAAAGGCACGATGAAAGCTTAGAAGATCATTGTATATTTAATAAGTGCACAAAGAGGATGTTTATAGACTAAACAGATGCCCAGACTGATCTGAGTGGTCACTGAGTGCAAAGCCTATCTCTTTAGTTTAATCAAACAGAAGCCACATAGTGTATGTAAACTGTCCCTTAACATTATTTCACTGTTCATTTAATATGTTTGAGCACACACTGTCCACATGCGAACATGCAGGTGTTCATGTCATGATCCCTGGCGACATTTACATATCTCGATTGAACATCACTAAGTACATCCACAGGCCTGTAGGAATGGATCAAACAGAGGCTTTAATTGTCGACCATCTTCATCTCTCTGCCACCCATTCTGAATAGTTGAATTTAGCTGCTGCCTTGAAATTAAAGAAGACAATAATCAGACTTTTTAGCCTCGTAATACGAATATGTTGAACCATTTTCTGCCTCTAAGATCCCTTGACGAACAGTTGAGAGTGCAACTCATTTATGAATATGATATCAGAGCTTTCTGAGACAAATGGTCAGTACCTAATAAAGTTTCTTCTGCTAGAATGCCAGCACCTAAATTCTTGAGGGGTTCTGAATAAATCTCAACCACCTTCCATTATTTCTGTTTGTGATATACTCTGAAATGACTGACAGTGCCACGCTAGCATAATACTTCAATACATATTCTCGCAGTGAGTTCAAATTAAGTATTTGATTTTTTAAATGAACTTGACAGACTTGAGGTTGGCGCTATGAAACTAATTTAAGCCCTCCAGTAAGATGTTTTTACTGACCATTCCAAGGCGCTACTTCATTTGTGGATCATTTTTGTTATTTGTGTTTCGTGTTTGTCATGTTTTCTTGTCTGTTCGTTGTAGCCTTATGGTCACCTGATGGGAAAGGGCTGACCTCTTGGCTCTTTTGTGTGTGATGTTTGATTGTGATTTTTTTCCCATGTGGTGTCCTGGGTCAGGTGTGGTGCTTAATTTATCAATTTCTGATATTTGCCTTTTTCTTGCTTTTGAAACTACCTGTTTGCAGGAGATGCCTTAGTACAATTCTCTTAAAAAGGATTTTAAAAGTACCGGTCCCCATAGCCTAGTGGTTTAGGTATCCACTTCAGGAGGGAAAGGTCGAAGGTCTGAATCCCAGTGTCTGCGGCAGTGGGGTTTATTCTGATATGGCCGGTTGGTGACCTGCCAGCTAGTAAAACCAATGGTTACCAATCCCTAGCCTGCCAGGTGCCTGGCAAAAGGGTGAACTTTGGGAAGTAAATGTGACAAGTTGAAGTGTCTCATAAGTCAGAAATTGCTGACCCTTTCAATACAGGTGACACTATAATAAACATACAGTTTACTTTACTTTACAACACGCACATCTGTGTTCCTGAAACAGATGCAAATCCATTCATACCCGACATCTGATGCTGCTATTAGATGCTATTTAACCCTTATACTGGCTTCTTTATGATCTATCATAACGGAGTAAAAATCGCGCCTCATCCAACTTTCGTCAGTTCTGTATCTCCACATAAATCCAAGAAGTGACTATGACAACTATCATACACTGCCGACCAACCCACAGCACCAAAAGAAGAGATACAGACAACTAACAGCCACATAACAGCAAGAAGACAAATAACGTATAGCAAACAACTCTTTCATCTGCAAAACTAATGAGTGTGTACTGCATAATAATACAAGGGCCAAACACAAATCCCTACAAACAATGGGAGCAACAATAAAGAATGGACAACAGCCAAAGCCATAGGGTGGATTAAAGGCATTGTATTGGCACCAAATATTTGGCATGGATTCAGCTGTTGTTACAACACGAAAATAGTTTAGCTCATATGGAGACTTTCTTACTTATGCGCTACATTATCACAAAAAACGAAATAATTTATTCGAATTAATATGCTACAACGAAACGATGAAAAGGACTCATGACTCACAGTCAGTTAGAGATAAGAAAATCTCAAGTTGAGCCACTGTGGAGCATTAATTTTGTTCATTAGATAAGAGTTCGTCAAGATTGGCCTTATTGTATGAAATGCTCCCAAGTTTTCAGAAAAATGCATCTCTGCTTTGATCAGATGATGTATTGATCTCAGGCTTCCAGATCTCCATTCAATGCACATTCATGGAATGGTTCTGGTATGAATGAAAGCAAACATCTTTTCTTGATTCAATATTCAGTGAAGTCATATGCGAAATCGCAAAAAGCGTTTGCTTTGATCTTTCTACAAATTGTGTGCATCGTTGCTTGACCTTCAGTTATTGTTATTATGAGATACCCCCAGCTTCCAAAATAGCAGCCAGGTCTGATTTACTGTCACAGGGAAGGAGTATTCTGCCAGCATCAGCAATAAACAGAGCGGTATTTTAAAAATTAATGATATGCATTCTTCTTTAAGCTTTGATCACGCCGAGCTTCCTTGCTGACTAAACGTCTTTCAAAAAGTTCATGGCGAGCCTTTATTCTCTGATGTCTGCGAAGTCACTTCGTTAGTTCGTATATTGAAGAGAGAGTATGAGATCCATTCTGTTTGATAGAATCATGAAACCTTTCCAGATTCTGCATGAGTCTGTTCTTCAAAATCATTTATTTGTTTGCTCCCCACACAAGAGACTTGAGTAATACTGCCGATATTTCATCAGGAGCATCGACACCAACCTTAGTCAGATTTATCAAGTCTGGAAGAACCTTTTTTGCGCATTAACATGATCAGGCAGTTCCATAATATTCTTAAAGTCATGTTAATCACCATTTATGCATGCAGGGTTTGGTCTGTTGACAACTGATTAAAATTATGCTTACATATTTTACCTTAACTTTGTCTGACATGAATTGATAAAAACGATACAATATGTGTACAGGCATAATAAACATATTCACCCTACATCCACTCATATGCATTTACATTTTGACGAACACTGACTATATCTCCAATTAAAGTCCTTAAAATCTAAACTGAATTCCTCTTTAATACCAAAAATTGCCTGTAAATATATAATATAATAAATACATACATTGTAGAAAACGTCCACAAAATAAAAAATAAACCTCCTTCAATCGCTAACATTTTAGTACTTTTAGTGCTTTGATTTTACTGAAAACCCAAAAAATTCATCTCCCTTTTCTGGTAAACATTAAAAACAGCCTTAAACCATATTCGTTACATGTTTAAGTCAATTATCAACCAAAAAAATGAATCACAAAGCTGTCATTTACATTGATATAACGCTACAAATGCAAAAATGCACTTGGTGACCTTTGACCTCTGTAATTTGCATAAGGGCCATTTTCTGGAGTGCAGACAGGGCAGGTATTGTTCAGCATAGGTTACTGAACAGTTTCTAGCATATAACTTTGCATTAACATTCCGGCCTCCCAAAAGTGATTTCTAGCTGTTTCCTGGAAAATAACTACCAGTCTAACAGACTGGCTCAGTGTTTGCGTTACGCATCAACCTTTTGAATATAATGATCCAAAAGACATTACTCAGAGGTCGTGGTACATCTATAATAACGAAGTTAAACGAATCAAATAAAGAGGAAAAAATACAAAAAAAAAAGAAACGAAAAATAATTCACGTGGACTCGAACTCAGGACCTTTTGGTTGCAAACTCTGTACCAAAACCACTTGACTAGTCAGTAGTACAGTGCAAAACGTTTAATTTTCTCCATTAGTACTTGCCAAATTCTCGTAAAACTTACGGTAAATACCGAAAGTTGGCGGAAGGTAAAAATACCTTGTGCACTAACCGTGAAATTATGCACCTGTGTCAGGTTAATAAAATCGGACAATACTAAAATCTCTTAATCTCATATTAAAACATGACAAGAGGACACGCATGATTGTGTAAGCACCCATAGTCAATCAAACAACATATTTGCCAGTCTGGTCAATCTCTATTGTCCAGTTTCATAAGGATTCAAACCAAACGTCCGTATGCACGTGTGTGTGTTGATGGTGATGCATTCGACCCAGCGTATAAGGACAGCTGTTCAATATTATAATCTGGCTTTGGAAGGTTTTCGTTTTACGTTAGTTTTCCCTTGTTTTCCGATGTTTGACCATACTGGTATATTGAATTATTGCCTACTATTTATATACGTAATCTAAGACAACATAAAGAAACATGAAACGGAACCAATAAGTATGACAACAGCCGTATAAAAAAAAAAAGAATCCCTGCCCGAGCAAACAGTCAACATCCAGTGCTCAGATACAACATGCATGTTGGTCTGTTGCGTTAAGAACATAACAAGATTCTATAACTTTGTTTATTAAACTTCTGCACAAACAAAAAGGTGTATGAACATAGTTATTTTATTTTATTTGCCCATCTATTTTTTTTTAAAAAAATGCCAGCAGGCAAAGATGGCTGAAAATGTCGTCTGTTCATGACGCCTGTTGTATGTTTGGCTTAAAGCGCACAAACAGTACCTTAATGTTATATTGAACATATAATGTTCAAAATATCCTAGTCGCTGACCAGTAGCCGTGATAGGGTTAGTTTGTGCTTAAGCTGTATAAGGTAGTTCTGATTTGCTACCGCTATTGCAGGAAATTTAAAATAAATGAAACCTGTGCAAATTTGCACAGGTTTCAAATGAAACCTGTGCAATTTCCACAGGTTCCATATTGTGTATATTTCACACGGTTTAACATCTTTAAGCAAAAGAAAAATGTAAGCCAAGTCAATTTATGTATACAATGTGTACTACTGGCGGATTGTTTTACATCATATGACTACGATTTCATCAATGAAATATCAGGTCGCCGTAACTGCATACCAAAAGCAGTCTCGTAAAAATAACTGGGATGTCTACAGTGTATTCCAAAGTTCAAATCTATGAGTCACTAGGGCACAAGCTTTATATAATGACATAGTGCTCAGTATCGCCTTTATTCGGCTTAAAGATGGGCGTTTTCCCTTTTAAAGATGGATACTTCATCTCCCATTTTAATATTATACGCCCGTTTGAAAAACAAAAAAAAAAAAAAAAAAAACGGTTGTATTATCCATGACATATATCTTTCTTTTAGTACCCCAAACACATCTTTTGATAGAGCAATGCTTTTGTTAATTTTACATCATTCACAGACCAACTCATTTAATCCGAAGTACTGCAAACTTAAAATGAAAGCTCTGGGCCCTAAGATTTTGTAGTAACAAGAGTCGATGGTAATGCAAAAACCAACCACAACGTTGTCTTATTTGCTCTATATTAGTGCATGATTTCGGCGCCATTTACGATCACATGACTTCACATGACTCGCTGACCCAATCTAAAGACACACTAATCTACTTTATAAAACGAAAGTTTAGATCGTACACCAAGCACATGAATCGAAAACCAATATTGCGCTGTGTTAAGTTACATAACACAATTTTGTCTTAATTTGGCTATCTACGATTTTGTCCTGGGTAATAGTTTTTCTGGCATACCAGATCGGGGTTTCGCTGCTTTTACCAATTTGATCATTTTGAGATAATCCATTCAAAGCTGAGAGATTATTGTAAAACAAAATTGCAGAATTTAAAGATACGCAAGGAAATGAATGTATCAATTGTGTAAAGGAGAGCTAAAAATATGTCGTCCTTTGGAATCATCATTATTATGTGTTATGGGCACTTGATGCATATTCATTATATGTTTTTTTTTTCTATCCGCCTGTCATACCGTTGCAATATTTTTATATGACGATCTTGCGCATTCCATGCCCTATGATTTGGTGTTTGTGGTACTTTATACATGTATACGTAATATTAATTTACAGTACAGATAGTTTACTACCAAACTGACGTCATACTATGAATCTTTAAATACACTTTGTACAGAAAGTTCAAAAACAGGAGGTGGTTTTGAAGGCTAGGTTAAGAATAATATTATACATAAAGTATCATTTTACGCTCACATGAAATGTTTATAAAATATATATGACAGAGCACTTCTTTGAGAACATATTTCCGTGTTAACAGAAATAAGTAAACTTTTGGACATCAAGGAACCTAGGACTTCACTGACATAAAAACACAGAGAACTAGACTTCAGTCGATGGTACACCATCGCAAATACCCGCTTTTGATCTTACCAAAGCATCTGCAAAGTTTAAATTTGCTACGTCCAACGGTTTAGGAGGCTATGCATATACAAGAAAGGACATTGTTTCACCTTTGACATCGACCTTAGGTCAAGGACAAACATGAAACATTGCCCAGTAACCTCTACACCTATGTACCTGCAAAGTTTGAAGTTGCTATGTACAACGGTTTAGGAGGAAATGCATTTACAGGAAATATTTGATTTGATCTTGACCCAAGGTCAAGGTCACATGAAGCATTGCCCTTTACATCATGTGACCTATGTACCTGCAAATTTTAATGTGGCTACATCCCAGGGTTAAGGAGAAAATGCATTTACAAGAAAATACATTATTTGACCTTGAACTTGGGGTCAAGGTCGCCCCAAGGTGAATGTCAACTGAAATGTTGCCCAGTACCCTCGACATTATGTGACCCATGCACCAGCAACGTTTTATGTTGCTACATCCCACGGTTAAGGAGAAGATGCATTGTCCTCTACATCATGTGACCTATGCACTTACAGAAGTTGAAGTTACTACGTCAAAAGGTTTAGGAGATGCATTTACAAGAAAATACATTATTTGACCTTTGACATGACCTTGGGGTCAAGGTCACACAAAATGTTGCCCAGTACCTTCTTCATCATGTGACCTATTCAGTTAAGAACTTTGAAGTTGCTACGTCTAACGATTTAGGAGGAGATACATTTACAAGAAAATACATTATTTGACCTTTCACATTGACCTTGGGGTCAAGATCACACGAAATGTTGCCCAGTACCCTCTTCATCATGTGACCTATTCTTTTTAACGTATTTCACGTTATTTGCTGTTTAATGTGTTTGCCCTTACACTTTAGTGTGAATGTATATCATTCCAAATAAATCAGCTTCATTGTCATTATCCATAGATGTACATTGGACTTTCAGTATTTATACATATAAAAGGGAAATCATCGTAACAAAATGTTTTAACACAAGTTGTTTCCTATTATAGCTGTATCCAGCTGTTTATCGTCTCCTTCTTCGCCATCTTCAGACAGTCCAACACAAAGAGCCATCACTCCACCTTTATCCGAAAGAGGTAATGTACAGTTAATTTTCTTGAAAGTATCTTGTGAAAACGAACAAAATAACAGGTGTGTAAAACCACTTAAAATCTACTCAGTCTGGCCGTAGTTAGCCTTTTGCAATGCGATTGTAACCAAGATATCAAGCACCTTTAATGTATACAGCGAAGAGGGCGGTTCATGTTGCTGAATATGATATGTGTCACTTACCCTAAGCAGAATTTAGGATGATATTGAGTTCAATACTATCTACAAAATGATACAACATACCTGAAGCAACTTTTATGAAAATAATAACATTCACATACTAGGTTATTATATTACGTTCACATGAAATGTTTATAAAATGTATCCCCAGAACTAAAAATATAAACAATATAAATGACAGCTTCTCCCAAACATCTGGTCTGAGTTCAAAGTTATTTCACATAAATATTTTTCATAATATCCTAAAACAAATTTGCCCAAACGGTTGCACTCTGCTTTACAAAATGACCATCAGAGCTATATCAGAAAAATCATTAAACGACTTGCTTACCTAAATTCAAAATTGATTCGAGAAAGAAGTTCCTTAATTTGCCTTCTACAAATATTGCTCATTTTTGCTTTGTCCTGCAAAATGTCCACCAAAGTAAAAATAAACATAAAAAAATAATAATTACACACAACTTTATCATATTGACTTTTAATACAAGTGTGCAAATGTTTCTCCTGCCCTGAACAAATGGTTGACAAAAAAAAAATAGAAACATGTTTAAAAGCCATTTCCTTACCGACTTGCGCAAACTAAAATGATTAATTTCGACTTTTGTGGTGTCGAAAAAGACAAGTGTCGCTGCTATAGACTGAGAGAAATATAATAATTCTTCACAGAAAACAATTATAATGATTTAGACAAATGTGCTCAATGATGTCATCTACAAGTGCACAAAAAGTTTTGCTTAGATAAAATGCTGCCAGAGCTAAGAATTAAATTGTTTTAAACAGCGTAATTTTAATCTTATAATCCTCTAGTTATAATCAAATCATCTTCCGAAATGCTGTTTAGTCCCCTTGTATATCCTTTGGTATTTTAAGCATTTTAACAACCACCATTCTGGGCAGGCATTTGCTTGAGACACCATTTTTATCAAATGCAACTTTTGGAGACAACATAAATTCTTAGTTTGCTGTTTTATTCCCAAATTACTCATATAATTCAACAATACATGTAACCTTTTAAAATAAAAAAAAAATTATTGAGTGCAGGAAATCTATTCCTCATAAGTAATCAACATAGGTGTTTTGGAACACTTTTGTGGATATTTTGCTTGAAAGGTAAAACTGGCCAAATATCCAATCTATATAAATTCATAATGATGTAAATTTTCCAAGAGTTAATCAGATTGGTCTGCTTCTTATACAGTAACCAACGCCATAGCTGAACAGTTTATATTCTACAAGGAACCCACAAATAAAATGTCAAGACGCTAGCATGGCTACAAAGTTCTAAATGTGGACAGATAGACATAGCAACAAACCATAGAGCTATATGTTGGACATAATACTGTAAATTTGGAAATTTTCTCAAAGGTTTTAATTTCACAAAACTTTGTAGATGCAAAGTTTCAAGGAAATGAAACCCTTGCGAAATTACTCTGCTCTTTACTGATGTATGTATATCAAGCGCTAGTTGCGACTTTTAACGTGGCAAATATGTCTTTGAACATTATTCACAAAAATAAAATTCTCCTGAAAATTTCCGAATTTACAGTCAAATAATTGTCAAATTTTTACAGTGCCAAGCATGATGCCAAATCTTGAAAAGGGGCCAGAGAGATGTTTCTGTATTCGCATGAAATCAACCTTAACCAAACGAGGTGTTCATGTCAGGTCATCTGGTTACAGGGTAAGAAACATTTAAGCTCCATTTACAATATTTATACATGCATACTACTTAAAAAGAATGCTCAGATCTTTCGTCCTTAAAAACAAATTTCAAAAAATATTTGCTGATGCAAACTGTATTTTAATGAATTATATATATCATATGCCTTAATGAATTCTACATCTTTAAACAGAAAGCATGCCTATACATTCGATTTAATTTTTCATAATATGTGAGTATATCTGTTAATTTGTTAAATCACTTGTATTCTTTATTTACGTCTCCAGGTTGTAATGATTGTTGGTCGGTTTAGAAAGCAAATGTCCTTTGGTCTTGGAAGAAAGTCTGGGGCTCCACTGTTTGGATTTGTTGGTCTGGCAATTGCCCTCCCACCTCCGACCATCACAGAACTACGCATTGAGGCAGATACGTTTATCATGAGGCTAACACCACAATTCAAAGTCATTTACTGTGAAAATGTGTAAGTTGAACGCTGAACATTATTCTGGTGGTGTTTACTGTAAAACAATTATATAACATATATTAGTATATATTGTATTATGCTTATAAAATCAGAAATAAAATATTGTTTAAACTAAAACAACTATATTCATATATTTGGCGGACACTGTTGTTTGGTGCTGTTGGCATTAAAAATGGTCAAAATATGCGACCACAAAATACAGTTTCGAATTCAGTCACACAATAAGCAATAAATGGACACACATCCTTATTATGTTGGTATCTGTATCAATAAACTTAATTTTAATGGTAAAGTATGTTTCCACTTTGAGAAAGCAGCATTTCAAAAGGGGCTACTATTAAAGGAAAGAATATGCTCCCAATTGGGAGCATATTCTTTCCTTTCAGAGTAGCCCAAATGAGAATAGAAAAAAAAAACTTAGATTAATAGAGAAACTGCCATAAGTAAAGTACACACATATCGGTCTTTTAAAATTGTCAAGTTTTGATACCATGGATATTAACCCTTAAAGCGCCAATCACGACTGCAGCAGACAACAAATTTTGCAACATCTTCCCCAATTTTCCAAAAAAATAAGATATGATATTACATAAGAATCCAGAAGACGATTCTCTCCTGAAATAGCATGCCTTATTGTTATTTTTGAAAAAGCAGAAAAATTTGAAACGGTCGTCTGCTGCAAATTATAGGTGGCACTTAAAGGGTTCAGTTTTTTACAGTATACCTCATACTTGTGATAACATAATCACGTGTGGATCGTGATTATTACCATAATACATACACAACATAAAATCTGAAAATAAAATTGGCTTACTAAGCAGATACGTGAAGACAATTGGAATGGCCATTGTAGCCATTTTCAGAAGTTTACAAAATCTGAGTATCCAATATTTTTGTTTCAGAATCAGAGGCCATTTTAATGCATATCTAAATTGTAATGCTATCTCTGATAAAAAAAACCGCACTAATGAGACACACTTTTTTCTTTATAAAAATGACATTTTGAAGTTCACTTCTTTTTTAAGACATAAGACCAATAGGATGGCAAACCAAAGCACTGCTGCTTTGTGCCATTGCTCAGATTTTATATTTCAGTAAGCCATACTTTTCCTTTGTATCATTTTGCTTAATGACAAGACTGACAGTGATATTACTCCATTTATCATATGATATCACGTCTGTGAGTGATATAACGCCATGCAATATGACCGATAAACCACTAGTGACTTACAGATTTAGTAACGTTCTTTATAATGTTGTATAAAAGATGGCAATATATTGACGTTTTCACACCAAAAATGCAATTTCTGAGTAATTTAATGTCCTGTGATTAATAGAATCTAACATTCATGATCCTGTATTATTTAATTTATTAACCTTCTTGCGAAAAAGAGATAAAATGCTCGACAAGCCTCACATTTTACCTTTTTTTTCCAACTCGTTTAATAAATTCAATAAAACATGAGCACTCATGTAAGATCCTCTTTGTATTAAAATTACTAAACCTCTAGTGGTTTACATATTATTTAACCTTATGAGAAGACGTCTATAACAACGCTGTAGGCATATTAATAGTTTCAGTCCAAAACATGATTAATATCATTTGATTAAGAGAATCTAACATTCTTGCTCCTGTAGTATTGAATTTATGACAGAAGCACCCGTATAAGATTTTCTTTTTTATTTTTCAGAGTTTCAACTTTAACAGATTGGAAGGCAGAAGATATATCGGGAAAAGATATATACTGCTTTTGTCACCCAGGGGACCTTCTACTGATGAAGAAAGTCCACACAGACCGTAAGATTTTTGTTTCATTTTTTCCTCTTCCCCAGCCTTGGTAACAATTAAACGTAGGTGTGACTTATTACGTTACTCTTCATTCATCATATGATGAAGATTAAAGGAATTGCAAATGCATTGGCTACCATGATGCCTCTTTGTGTACTATGAAAATTGAAAAGCATAATAAAGCATAAAATTCCTTGGACCAAATAATTTCTTTTTACATGTATATGATAATTTTTTTTATACTGATAGTAAACTCAGAAAAAACAATTGAAGGATACTTATATTCACTTTCATTTCTAACAAACTAAATTAAATATATATGCAGCTCATAGTTCCAGATATCTGCAATCAAAATTGATGTTTATTTTAAGACTCCTTTCAATGGTTAAATACAGTACAGTTCCAAATTGATTAACCCTCTATACCGAAAAGTTACAAACATTTAAAAATGATTAAAACCCATTTTTATTGTTTGTATTACATAATGATCATCTCCAAAATCGTTGCTGGCTCTCAGTCAAAAAGTATGACACCTAATTTTGGTGTTGTTGTTAATGTTTTAATGCCAGTATGTTGTCATATTGGATCAGGTATGCCATATTTCCACATTTTTGTTGAAGAAATTATTATTAGGTGTCAAATGGGCGTGAGCAAAAAATATAAAAGCAAATATTATTGTCTGTGAACATTCAGTAAAGACGGCTGTTACATTAGGCGTAGTACTGTATCGTTACCAATGACCCTTAACATTTTGCTAAAATGTAGATTTGTAGTTCTATCAATTACAAAATGACTTGGTTTGGATTTTTTCTCAAATTTAATACAGTCAAAAGAATTTTAATATCCTTCAGTTGTTTTTCTGAATATATATTCTATCTGACTTGATACGAGGGGATTCAATATATAATGAAAACGCTTCCATTGACAAACATGATAGGATTTTATACTATATGCGAAACAAAAGATCAAAATTTGACCTTTGAAATGGTGCATAAACCTCATTTTATCGTTCTGACCTATTTATTTGCAGGTTTTTAAAAATCACACTCATATATACACGGTATATATTTTATTCCAGATTGCTAAGAACTATTTTAACGAAGTTAGGAAAGTATGCTTTATTTTCTAAAATAAACAGTTTACAAGCATGACTGTCATATCCATATTTTTTGAGTCAATTCCCTTTCATCCTGCTAAAAGGCTGCACACATGAAAGCAAGAATATAAATTATAGTAAGGTAACCAGCTCTTTCTCTCTTCCTTAGATAGATGATTGCCAAACTAGAACTAAAACAAAACCTTTATCACAAAATTAGGCACAGAAAACGCCCACAATGGTTACATAAAATATACACAGAGTCAATGAAAAGTTACCAGTTTATAAATTTCAATATTTTGAAAAATATATAATATAGCTCTATGGCTACTTTTACGTTCATGTTTCTGGTCAAGGACAAAATGGTTAGGAGAGATAAAACAGATATACATGTACGAGCCCTTGAACTATTGTGCATCACATGTTTTTCTGCTTTTTGTTGTTTTTAAGAATTTGAAATCGTCATTTTCAGAAGTCAACATGACAGTACATGCCCTAGACGTTTTCATTGAAAACGCCACCAACGTGGTTTGAATTATCCCAATAAACACAAAAAATGGTGATCAAACTTTAACGTAGCACCATAATTTTGCATTTTCCATTACAATAGAAACTACTTTCGCTTGTAACTGACAACAACCCTTCTTGAATCAGTGGAAGGAGGAGAAACACCTAAATTTTGTTGGTCGCATGCAGGTTCCTTTATACCATGTACCACCACTGGAAACAATAAAATCAAATTAAATATACCATACTGTGGTGAAACAAAAAGGGCATTATTTCCTCTAGATGTGTTGTAACTTCCCATCAGTGAAGTAACTTAAACAGCATGTGACAATTTCTAACCAATGCCTTTTTTCTGTTTTCAGTAGTAGTCAAAGGGCAGGTGTTGTCTCTGTTGATTAGAAAACTTAAACAGCATGTGATAATTTCTAGACAATGCATTATCTGTTTTTAATTGTTGTTTACTCCGTCGATTAGAAAACTTAAACAGCAAGTGACAATTTCTAACCAATGCATTTTCTTTTTTCAGTAGTTGTTGACTCCCTCGATTAGAAAACTTAAACAGCATGTGAATATTTCTGTTTTCACTGGGCCCATAACGTGTCTGATTACACATGTCTGTCTAACTGTAGAGCGAGGGATTGATCATGAAATAATTTCTAAGGTCATTCTCCTCTCTTCTGCTGATTCATTCATGAAGGGTTGTTGTCAGATACAAGCGAAGGTATGTGCACCAAGTACTGGTTAATTTCTTGTTCAAAAATAGTGAGTATGATCAGGAAGTACCACAATTACAAACCCTAGACAACCCCACGGCACCGCGAGGAAGAGCCACTCAACCATCAAGAGACACCAGGAAGACAAATCAAGCAAAGCAACCAGCTCTCTCTTCCACATCAAAGATGATTGCAATACTAGAATGGACATAACGTAACGTATAACAAAACATAGAACAATTACAGACTCCCACAACGGGAGTAACAATAAACAAAAAGTCAACAGAATGCCATATATCAAGTTTGCCCAGGAAAAAGGTTTGGTAAGGTGATCTGACTGTCCCCACATGACCATAGTTGCTGCCTGAGACGTATAGCAACAAACCAAACCAAAGCATTTTCTGTTTTCAGTAGTAGTCAAAGGGCAGGTGTTGTCTCTGTTGATTAGAAAACTTAAACAGCATGTGATAATTTCTAGACAATGCATTATCTGTTTTTAATTGTTGTTTACTCCGTCGATTAGAAAACTTAAACAGCAAGTGACAATTTCTAACCAATGCATTTTCTTTTTTCAGTAGTTGTTGACTCCCTCGATTAGAAAACTTAAACAGCATGTGAATATTTCTGTTTTCACTGGGCCCATAACGTGTCTGATTACACATGTCTGTCTAACTGTAGAGCGAGGGATTGATCATGAAATAATTTCTAAGGTCATTCTCCTCTCTTCTGCTGATTCATTCATGAAGGGTTGTTGTCAGATACAAGCGAAGGTATGTGCACCAAGTACTGGTTAATTTCTTGTTCAAAAATAGTGAGTATGATCAGGAAGTACCACAATTACAAACCCTAGACAACCCCACGGCACCGCGAGGAAGAGCCACTCAACCATCAAGAGACACCAGGAAGACAAATCAAGCAAAGCAACCAGCTCTCTCTTCCACATCAAAGATGATTGCAATACTAGAATGGACATAACGTAACGTATAACAAAACATAGAACAATTACAGACTCCCACAACGGGAGTAACAATAAACAAAAAGTCAACAGAATGCCATATATCAAGTTTGCCCAGGAAAAAGGTTTGGTAAGGTGATCTGACTGTCCCCACATGACCATAGTTGCTGCCTGAGACGTATAGCAACAAACCAAACCAAAGCATTTTCTGTTTTCAGTAGTAGTCAAAGGGCAGGTTTCTTTTCTTTGGGCCCTTTTCTTTGTTTCGTCATGGAGTGTTAATTTGATTAGTGTTTTCCATGATGATACATTGCATTAGTTAGATGGCCTCCATGCGAGCTGAACATTTCTTGTACTTCAACAACAGCAGAATCTAGGGGGAAGATTTGGTACCAGTAAAATGCATTCAAGCCCCCCGGTGGCTTAGGCTGCTGTCCGTTCTAAGGCGGTGGTTCTGTTGTTGTTGACTTTTTGTTTATTGTTACTCCCATTGTGGGAGTCTGTAATTGTTCAATGTTTTGTTGTACGTTACTTTATGTCCATTCTAGTATTGCAATCATCTTGATGGGGAAGAGAGAGCTGGTTGCTTTGCTTGGTTTGTCTTCCTGGTGTCTTGTGATGGTTAAGGGGCTCTTCCTCGCGGTGCCACGGGGTTGTCTGCAGTTTGTGATTGTGGTATTTCCTGATCATACTCACTTACTATTTTTTGGTCTCCGTTAATTAGAAAATTTAAAAAGCAAGTGACAATTTCTAACCAATGCATTTTCTGTTTTCAGTAGTAGCCAAAGGGCAGGTGTTGATCAGAAATCTTAAACAGCATGTGACAATTTCTTACCAATGCCTTTTCTATTTGCAGTAGTAGTCAAAAGGCAGGTGTTGATCAGAAATCTTAAACAGCATGTGACAATTTCTTACCAATACATTTTCTATTTTCAGTAGTAGTCAAAAGGCAGGTGCTGATCAGAAAACTTAAACAGCATGTGACAATTTCTTACCAATGCATTTTCTATTTTCAGTAGTAGTCAAAAGGCAGTTGCTGATCAGAAAACTTAAACAGCATGTGACCATTTCTTACCATTGCATTTTCTATTTTCAGTAGTAGTCAAAAGGCAGTTGCTGATCAGAAAACTTAAACATCATGTGACAAATTCTAACCAATGCATTTTCTGTTTTCAGTAGTAGTCAAAGGGCAGTTGCTGATCAGAAAACTTAAACAGCATGTGACAATTTCTTACCAATGCATTTTCTATTTTCAGTAGTAGTCAAAAGGCAGTTGCTGATCAGAAAACTTAAACATCATGTGACGAATTCTAACCAATGCATTTGTCTGTTTTCAGTAGTAGTCAAAGGGCAGGTGTTGTCTCCGTCAATAAGATTGCTGAACAAACATGGAGGCTATGTCTGGGTACAGATCTGTGCCACGTCACTTTATAATTCCAAGAGTAATGATGACCAAACTATTCTAGCAATTTTCCATGTGTTAAGGTAATGATCAATCTGGACCAATAGTAAATAAGATAATTTGTTAAGTAGTATGTTTGAATCGTCTTTAACCCATTATATACTGGAAATCCCTAAACGGGTACTTTGATGAACAGTGAAGACCCAGGTAAAATAATGCAGCATAATGCTGCATTTCATCAGGGTCTGAACTGTTAGCTAATTAAAAGAACCTTCAGGGACAGAAATGCATCATAATTTAGAAAAGTCTACCGGTGACACTTTTAAGTGCACAATGGACAGTCCCATAATTCTTGTATCAATATAAATGGGAAAATTCATCAGAATACAAAAGGTTAAGTTGGAAATGCTTGCATTGCACCTGTTTAAAATGCTTCGCTAAGTGCATATTTTATGGTATTGAATGTCGTTAACCAGAAATGTTGAGTAATTTGAAATTTAATTAGAAGCTTTATTTTTCACCCCATTTGTCAACACACCTGTGTTCTTTAAAATATCCATGAACATACTTTCTGTCCATATGCACTAAATGCAGAAAAACAGTTAGGTTGTTAATGCTACTGTAGTTCTAACTCTCATGGAAGTTCAAAAAGCTTGTTTCATCATTTTGTTGACTCGTTAAAAATATACTTTTTGGTTTTGATTAGACTTTTATGCAGTATCCAACTAAAATAACATCAAACAGATTAATTAAAAAAGATACAATTGACATAAGTTCTTCAATATTATTCACGACTATTAATCATTTTTGAAAGCCAAGATATGGTAACGTACATGAAACATCTAACTTTCATTTACTGGTTGCAACAGAAAGTGAGTATAACAAGAAAATGCCACAATCACAGACCAACCCATGGCACCACAATGCAGAGTCAAATAAAAATAATAGTAACACGACAGCAAGAACACAATTAGAATAAAGCAACCAGCTCTCTCTCTCTTCCTTAGCGAGATGATGGCAAATCTAAAAATGACACTTAATTGTTCAGTTTAAACCCAGACACAATAGCACCTTAAAATTGTTTACAGTAATGAAATATTGAACGTTATAATGTGATTGTTTTAAGGCACATGCATTATTTATCAAGATATTATCGAATTCGAAAACATTGACCAAGAATATATTAAATAATTAGTGGATTTGTATGGAGATATATGGAGATATATTTTGTGGGGACATCTTTTTGTTGAGTACATAATTTATTAACATACAAATCCAATAATTTATGATTATTTCAGTTCTATACAAAACAAGAGTTGTATCCTGTCTCTGAGTCAACAAACCGAGCCTCCATCATTCAACATGGAACATCTAACCACTACAACTACTGATTTAAACGGCACCATGGAAAGTGAGCTAGGTTAGTTATATGGATATTAAACCTCACAAAAAGTGAAAATGATCAGTACATGTCACAATCACACACCGCTGACCAAACCATGCCACCCAAAGGAAGAGAACATTTGCAAACCAAAAAGACGATGACACCAACACACAAGCATGAACACAATAAGCCAAGCAGCCAGGTATTTCCTCCCTATCAATATAATTACAAACCCAGATAGGACACAGAGCACTACGTCACAGAACCTATACTGTATATGAACCCACCATATGCAATTGCAAAAAAACAAAACAAACTAACAACAATGTAACCATTGCCTGGAATCAGATAACAGCCCCAGTAACTAAGGTCTTCACCTTAGACTCTAGTAGCTAAATTACTGTGCTCACATAGAGGCATACCAACTTACTGTATCATCAAAAAGATACAATCAAATCAAGTTAAATACAATCATGTACCTTGAAACAGAAGATATGGCTCATATTCTACAGAGAGCCAAAGCATAAAAAGGCAGCTGGTTGATCCATGGTGTGCCCAGCCTAATTCAAGCATCAGGAACTAAAATTTTATGTCAGGGTGGTCATTTAGTCTACTGTCCTGCCAGCCAAGAGTGACAGTGTCGTCATGTTTTGATTACAAAGTTATCAGGGACTTAGAATCGATATATCACTTGCGTATTAATCTTATTGCGGATAGGATTAATACAAAAGTGTTATATCGATTCGCATCAGCTCAAGTGGAGTGTTCAAGTTAATATTTTACTTAACAATTGTAATCAAAACATGATCTCACTGTCACTCTTGGCTGGCAGGACAGTAGAATTCTCACTGACAATAGTGCAATTAAAGAGGAAACAAAAGCTATACAAGTGTGAGTAGAATATTGGTGTGTCACATTATAACTATATGTATGGTCTACACTAATACCTTAACAGGTTTAATTATGTTTTGGATAGTACATTAAATCACCATATTGTTTTTTCACCTTCCAAAACAATCTAAAGTATATAATGATATTGTCGAAATTTAAAAATGTGAGGGAAGAAAAATATATCTTAAAGCTTAATAACATGAAGCTGATTAGCATATTTGGGGCATTTTTGGTACTTTTGTCTGGTACAAGGAATGCTAGTATGGTTGGTTCTAGAATTAACAGGGCCGGAGGCTATAAAAACTAGATAATATACAAAAAGGGTGGTTAATTCACATTAGCATTCCATTGCCATGGCCATAAATTGTTAGCTTTTCAAAATGTGTTAACAGAACAAATGGCATTTTCTGCTGTTTTGAGCATTAGTTTGTATTTTCATATTTAAGACTGTAACAAATTAATTGCTCATGTAATTTGAAGATAGAGAATTGTTTATAACCTCACGCCAGGATATTAATACTTTTGTTTGATTAAATGATCACACCCTAACATGATTAAAATATAACCATATTCCCTAAATATTCCTATAACTACAATTTGCCAATTCATCCCTACCCTTCACACATCTCATTTGGATAAAAAATCAATCTTTCAGATTTTAGGATAAACATGTTGAACAGTGAAGGTTTCCGAATATTTAGGGTAATTAATTTGCTATTTTTGAAAGCTTCAGCACCAGATATTAATTCTCTAATTGCCAAATTTGTGGAATCCAAGTACATAATGTTGTTTGTTTGCCAATGACTAGTATTGGATGTCACACCTATAAATTGCAGCAGACATTTTTAAAACAAGTATTCTGCAAGCGTAAGAAATGCTTGACCATTACCACATTGGCTGACTTAAATGTTTGGTTCAAGGATGAAATAAAGTTTTTATTTTCATGTTTACAATAAACAAAGGCCTGCATGTCCATGAAAAAATACATCAAACGAGCTAAAATAATTTCTTAAGCATGCATGCATGGCTATCCAGTGGAACTATATGCTTAGAGTTTGGTTTAAATTTTCCTCTACTTCCATAATAGTTTCATGCACGGATCCAGAAAGTCTTTTCAGAGTGGGTCCAACTCTGAGAACGTTTTTTCTTTTCTTTTTTTAGTTTATGAGTGGATCCAAATACCACTTAAATGGGGCCATCATCAGCGTTTCGCTGGCGTGCCGATTATGGCCCAACATTGAATGCTGGCTTGGTAGCTTTGAGATTTTTCAGGGGATCCGGACCAGTTTTGCTAGGAAACCCTTTTTTTGTGATTTTTCAGGGGGTGGGGGGTCTGGGGGGGGGCAAGGCCATGTCACACACAGCAAAGAAGAAAGCAAAGTATTGTGTATCTTGTTTAAATGCCATACATTTTAACGATTACATATTCATTTATTTTATCATATTAATTCTGTTATTTTTAGTTCTTTGTTCAAATTTTCGTACTGATCCTAGTTTTGTGGTGTAATGCTGAGTGTCCTTTCGAATTGAAGGGAGGCCTGGTTGCTTTGCTTACTTCGTTCTGATGTATGGACACCAGTGTTATTGAATAATAACAGAAATAATATAAATCCATGTTTAAAATCAATAAATTGCTACTACTACTTCTGCAACTAGTAGCCAACTACTACTACTACTACTACTACAACTGCTACTACTACTATTACTACTACTACTACTACTACTACTACTAATAATAATAATAATAAAAATAATAATAATGTCAATTAAGCTCCTGTATTGTTTGACAAAATGAACCAGATGCATTTAAATATTCAATGATATCGTTTTATCTTTTGAAATAACTGTTTCTAAGTGTGTTTAATTAATCAGAATTGAAAAGAAAATATTTTAAAATTTCAAACACTTTTCTCTTTCTGTTTGCAAATAAAATTGTGGTTGTCAGGGCTGTAATTCACAAATTGCTTGTCAGAATAGCAAACAGGGAAGACTCTGATCAGAATCCTTCTTTAAAAGCAGTGCTGTCTTATCTGGGAATGCGATATTTGTCTAGGGCTTTTGGTAGGCATCTACTGTTTGAAATGGTAAAAAATCAACCATACCCCAAAAGATAAGATGCAGGATTTAGAAAACCAACCTTCTGGACTTTAATACGTTTTTGGCCATTTGATAGATTATTATGTTGCCAAAAAATGCATTAAATTTACGCATAGCAAAAATTTAGTATTACTAAGTTAAGACAGATTGTATGGTACATTTGCTTGCACCAGGCATGTTATGAAACCTTTGAAATCGTTAGCGCAAATAAAATAAAAAAAACTAAATCAAGAAAACAAATGTGTACGATATTAGAAGGAAAGTCTACAGATAAAATAGTATTGCAGAAAGTAAGACTACAAAAAGAAAATACAATTAAATTCCAAACTAGAATGGACACAAAGAGCTATAACACAAAAAGAACCAAACACAAAACCCCCCACAAAATGGGAGATAAAACAAACAATGAACTAAAAAACGGAATCTCCCCCTAACAACAAACAGCAGCTGCAAATGTTAGCTTGTTGGACACACTCGTAATAATATATACCATTTGTTTTCTCTTCTTTGAGAAGTGATATATTTTTTGTAAACATTCAAAACGATGCCACTAAGCTAGCTAACCCTTTAACCAGAATTCATGTGAAACATTAATAAAAGCAGCAAAACTTATGAAGAAATTGGCTAAGATTTACTTATCTCAAGTATATTTTGCCAATTTGAATTCAATAGTCAAAATAAGGATAAATCATACATGAAAATGAATGATGTCTGCTGTTTAAGAAATATCAAGTACACCTTTTCTGATGATCTGTTTTCAGAAAATTTTAACCCTCTGAGACGGGTACTATCACAAACAGTGTAGAACCAGATGAAATGCTGCTTAAGGTGGCATTTAAATCAGGGTATGTACTGATTGGAATTAATCGAACCTTAGAGAAAGAAAGATATTTTTGGAAAGTATAACATGTAAACCTACAATATATACAATGAACCATCATGACTCAACTGAAGATAACTTTATGGAAACTTCCATTGATCTTAAAAGGATTAATTTTATTTCAGGGTCTGACAGTGTAGCTGCTGATAATGCACCATCTTTAGAAGGTAGTGTATCTGGTGCCCCAATAAATGACTACAATATAACTGGTGATGTATCTGCGAACACTAGTGCAATTCAACTGCAAGAAAAACCAAAGGATATAGAAGACTCATTGTTATGTGACAGCGCAAACAGCAGTTGTCTTCTGGAAGACATAACTACTGACTATTGTAAATATGAAGGGAAAACGTCCAGAAGGAAAGCTGATCGACCCAGAAAGAGAAGACGAGGTTGTGATTCTGATGAAGATGATGGGAACAATATAACCAGAGATGGGACAAATGACTGTCCAACAGAGACTCTTCTCGAAAGTTCCTGTGCAAGTTCGGATGCATTGAATCTATCTGGAAATAGAACCGAGTTAATAAGTGCTACCCTTTCTAAGGAAGGTAGAAAGTTGAAAGAGATTGTTACTGAATCGCCAGAAGATTTGTCGATAAAACCATCATCAGATCGTAACAGCAACACAGATTCGACTATTAATCTCTACAAATTATCTGACACCCGTACATCTACAGTGCCTCATAATATAGGGTCTCATTCTGTCCGTGAACTTGAGAAAATAATGAGCAGACATTTTCCAATGGGCTCTCATGATAAACCAAACTCAACAGATCTATGTGATGCACTAAAACAGAAGTCAACTATTCAGTGGATAGGTTCAACAGCTCCTATCTCTTCAGACAGTATGTCAGCCTCTGCTTTCTTAAGACAGTTATATACTAGCAGGGAGTCTGTTATTCGTAGCAATCATGGCCGTCCATGTACTTACAATGGTGAAATGTCTTCCTTGAGTATGCTCACTCCACCAGGAGCTGATCTCTTTAAAGATCAATTACAGTTGAATATTCCCCAAATTGCACTTCAAAATCGAACTTCAATGTTTAGTTCCCAGTCTCCAGATTCATTAGTGAATTCTACAAATGATGCATTTAGTATGACACCTCCATCGTCAGTGTCGCCACAAGACAAAGTAGTATCTCCATTCCAAGACAACTCCTTGAACGACCATGCTATAATGCATTATGGTGCAAACACTACAGACGAAATAGCACAAAGAGGAAATATTCTCCCTTCTGTTGTACAGTCAGAAAACAATAGACTCCCCTTTATAACAGTTCCAAATAGCTATCAACATGCAGAACCAACAGACTTTCATCAGTGCAGCCATCCAACAGTTCCTACCGCTAGCATAATGAACTACAATGCACGCTCTGCAGGCAGCAGTATATGGTACGGCTCCGCATATACATCTTAACTTGAGAGTGATCCAACAGCTATTGCAGTACTTACGGACTGCATATCGACTACCAATGAGGATTTATTATACTTGCCATTGTGATAGTTTAATGACAGTCTGCAATTACCAATTAAGTAGTGTTATCATTACTGTTATGGTAATCCTAACACAACTTCATTGTTAGTTTATAGGCAGTCCGTAATTACCAATAAAATGTGTTATGATTACTGTAATGGACTAATGGTAATCCAAATACATTTTCATTGGTAGCTAGTTTTTTGGCAGTAGTTTCAGACAGCTTATAAAATACCAATGAAGCTGTGTTATGATTACCATGATACAACTTCATTGGTAGTTTATAGGCAGTCCTTAATTACCAATTAAGATGTGTAATGGTAATCCCAATACATTTTCATTGGTAGTTTATATGCAGTAGTTTCAGACTGCTTATAAAATATCAATGAAGCTGTGTTACGATTTTCACGATACAATTTCAGTGGTAGTTGATAGGCAGTCTGTAATTACCAATTAAGTTGTGTAATGGTAATCCCAATACATTTTCATTGGTAGTTATAGGCATTAGTTTCAGACTGCTTAATAACCATCAATAAAGATGTATTAAGATTACCATTGTGGTAATCTTAGTACAGCTTTATTCGTGGTTTAAGTGCAGTCCATTATGACCAATTATGATGCGTTATAATTACTGTAAAGGAAGGTGTAACACATCTTCATTGATAGTTGCTATAAACTACCAAAGAAGTTGTTTTACGATTACTGTGCTGTGGTTTCATAACACAATTTCATAGGTAGTAGTAATTTTCTATAACGGTATGTTGTTATTAGATACTTTTAAGCCCATTCAACACTGTTCACGTGATTCTGGTGCATGGAGCAATGTTCATGTCACAGTCATATGGTCAGTTAACTTATCACAATACACCTGGATTGACTAATTTCTTCCTTCAATGGAAGTAGGAAAATGCATATTGTCGCTAGTAACTGATAACTAGAAAGAATGGACATTGAAAATATCCATGGAAGTATGAAGCAGTCTGGTTGACAGCTTAGACATGTGCAAAATGTCATGTCTCTGTCATATGGCCCTTTGAACGTTTTCTCTTTGTTTATACTAAACTAATAGTGCAGGTTAAATGTAGATGTAGAATGTGCTTCTCCCTTATATGGGAATAAGAGTGATTAGATTCACACTTGGCAATTCCATTCTGTACAGTCGGAAATTTTCATGAGTGTTTTATTTTGAGAAGTTTCATGAAAATAAAACCCTCGCAAAATAGGGAAATCACTCTATGGTTAACTGGTGTAGGTAAATCATGCCCTGGTTGCGAATTTTTAAGGTGGCAAGTATGTCTTTTTGTCCGCGAAAATTTGCGAATTTCCAGTTTTGCTTCCACCCTCCTACTATGGTGGAAGCTGAAGAATCTGTACGAAAATGGATTTCACAGTGTAACTGTGGCAATTAAGGTGGTTTTAGACATATTAGAATTATTTACTTGACTGTATTCCATTAAGCTATCAATCTGTAGCTATGATGGTTTACTTAAGAACATATATTCAAAATCATATTTTGATTCCCTTATTTCCAGGAATTAATTTAGTTACTTAACTATATATAAACTAGTCCGTCCCAATTTAACAAAACCATGTCAATGCTTATTCTCAGAGTAGTTCTTACAAACATGGGTGAGTATTTTGAGCAGTGCTTCTTTCATTTTGGTTGTGACTGAGATGAGATAAACAAAATATATGCAAATACTTTTTGTTCCTTCATTTAGCTAAAGCAAATCATAAAACCAACAGGTAAAGTCTTTTATCCAAAATATCTAAAGAGTTTAGTTGCTAATGGTATAATCTTGCTCAATAGTTCTTGATCAATCGTATAATTCTAGTTTTCTATCTATTAATGTATAACAATTATGACTGATAGGGCATTTCATTCTCAACGCCTCATGCATTCAAATAGTAGGTGAATGTTTAGCTGTTTATCTTAGTACATGCAAATATTAACAAAACCATTGAACAATGAAATGCATTTTTTTATCATAAAAGTTTTTGAAAGTATAAATAGAAGAGTTGTCATTAATATGAATGCATGTTTGCATGCTGTTTTTGAATGATAAGCTGATGATTACCTGGTTGCCCATTTAAAAATAAATTCAATTTTTGGAATGTTCATGGAATCATGAATACTTGGGGTCTCTTGCAAGAGACCCGAAGTATTCATGATTCCATGAACATTCCAAAAATTGAATTTATTGCTTATATTTACAATTTATTATAAATATCTAAAATATAAAAAAATAATTTCAATTTAGGAATTAAAACAGTTTTATATTTAAAAAATTGTATTAACAGTTTAGTCGGTGTGTAATATGGAAAAGCAGAACAGCCAGCTTGAACACGGAGAGCCAATGGAGCAAACAAGAGGCTTGTTTTGCAGGTGCGATTCAGGTGTGGCTCGCTGTCCATCACAAAACGAGTATCACTTCTGGCGAATGAGTTTGATGTTTGAAGTGTATTGCACGGGAAAGTGGGCTTGGTAGCTGTCAATCAAATATGTGTAATTCATGAGGCTAGGAATGGTTGCAAAAAATCTAAAGATTCATTTAAGGATTTCTTTGATAATGTAAACATTAAAACATAGTATCCAAATAATAAGACATGCTCAAACAATCTAGATCTTTAGAGGACACCATATATATAGCATTTCACCAGGGTTTCCAATTTCTTATAAATAAATTAAGCAACTGAAAGTTTTAAATTACAACTAGCAAGCCCATATAATGAATAATAAAACTGTTCTAGATTGGTTATTCTTTTTGTTAATATGGGTTGGGAATGCCCACCTCAAAGAATTTGGAGAATAGTTAAAAAGGTAATTTATAAGAATGAAGCTCGAAGGTTGAGGGGAACAATATCTCCAACTCTTTCTACATATATCTGCATTTTTACAAATGTTCAATTTGTTTTACTAGGGTTGCCATATAACTGATTTCAGATTGATTCGATTTTTTTTAGTATTAAGAAAGAATAGATTTCTGACGATTTACTGATGTGTTTGAAAAGCGTGCCATAGGAGAGAGGAAGATACACAAGATCTCAGACTTTTCAATTTGTGTATATTATTGCTTTTTTGTAAGACTACAGGTGCCAAATACATGTCTGGTGAGTCTAAAAGATGTCTTTGGATGGAGTGCCAATACAATTGGTTCAATATTATAGGGTTATTGCATTGATGTCTGTGAAGTTTGGAACAATAATCATTGATATCAGTGCAATAATAACCTTTTTATTACATAGCTATAAATATTTATATGAGTAAAAACATAAGATTGTTTGTGAGCAAGATTGTATGTCAGTTTTTCTTGTAAATATTGACTTCAACAAAAGCAATATGACAATTTTCTGATCTTTGGATTGAGTATGCTAATATGATTTTTTTTCCAAATGCAAGATATCACTTAGTGGGCCGCTTCCGTATTAATCATTATACCCCCCAAATTTGAAGAAGTTCAGGAGGCATATTGTTTTGGCCAGGTCCGTCCGTACTTCCGTTTGTGAGTCTGTTACAAAAATGAAGTTACAGTTTTGAAATTTCATAAATAGATTGGTCATCAGAAAATAGTTGACCTGTATTTTTTAGCCTGAATTATCTCCCTTTGTGGAGTTATGACCCTTTAAAAGGGTCAGAATGAAATTTCATAATCAAGGTTTCTCAAAAATTATTCTAGCTAGGAGCTTCAAACTTGGTCAGCTGGTAGATTACCTGGTGAAAATTTCAAAAAAAAATTGGGCATTGAAAACTTGTAAGAAAAATATCTTGAAAATTATTCCAGCTTACATAATCAAACTTGGTCAACTGTTAGAGATGATCAGTAGATAACCTGTTGAAATTTAAGAAAGAAGTTGTTTTATTTTTTCGAGTTATTGCCCTTTGCAAATTTGACCATTGAAAACTTGTAAACAGGATATCTCGAAAATTATTATAGATAGGAGCTTCAAATTTGGCCAGCTATTCAGGATGATTAGTATAGCTAGAAGCTGCAAACATAAGATGACCCTTGTCTTAAAAAAGAGCACAAACCTTATGAACAAGCAAATGGTTGGGCACAGTGTTTCATAAATACAATTTCTAGTATAATATTTATAGCTATATGATAAACCTGTATGTTCTATCACTACATGACAAATGTTGTTAAAACAACAAGTGATTATTGTTAACGATAAAATTAGCTGTTTTAAAGAAAAAGGTATCTTAACCATTTATCCTGCTGAATCTTTATATATGCTCTTTTAAAACAATGTAGACCCATTCGAGGCTCCAGGTTATAAAACTTTTTTTCAGATTCAACTCAGTTGAGCACGAAATTTATCCTGCTCATAAATGTTAAAATGCCAACAATTGTATGCATTTTAACAGTTTTAGCATGATAAATACAACATCTGATAGACTTCAAGCAAGTAACTTCTTCATTTGTCAGTATTTTAGTTTTTATGAGCAGTTGAAATTTTGTGCTCAGTTGAGTTGAGCATGAAAAAAGTTTTATAACTTTGGGGCCAGGTCTTCTGATCATATATGAGCCAGTACAAAGAATTTGGTGTTTAAGGCATATGCGCAAAAGCTGCCTTTAAAGCCCATACTAACGTATCTAATGGGCTGGAAGTCTGATTTTTAGCCCAAGCATTCCTTTGCTTCTATATTTTGTGTATGTAAGAAGTGAAGGCTCTAGTGAGCCTGTGCATATGTGCATGCTTGTCGGAGCTTATGCTACTAGCCTATGTGATAAGTTCTAAATTCTCATGTGCTGAGCCAATGCTAATTTGATTTGAACACATTTTTTGGCAAATCAATTAAATAATAAATTTGAGCCGCAATATAAGATTTCCAACAATGTGGTATGTGCGACTAGCAAAACCTTAGATCTGCCTGCGCATAAGGGCAGTCTGATTAGAGCATTCTGCAATGCTTTTGACCTGCATTAAACCATAAATTGGGTTCGAAAACCAATTTTTGGTCTGTTTGAGAGTGGCCATTTTACACAGGTTTTACTGTATATCATGATAAATCAGCAGTGATTCTGACAGAGCACATTATTCAATAGAATAAAAGTTTACATATGTATACAAACAGTAAAAGCCCAAATCAGCCTGAGTATTTGTATGCATCTAATGGACTGAAGAAGTCAGGGATTGAACCTGTGACCCCTGGTTTACATAGTGAGTGATTTATCCACTACACCACAGCTCAGCATTTGTATTTTCTGACAAGTTTGTTTTGTTCGATTTGATTCTTTACGTCCCATCAACAATCTTTCAGTTAAACAGGGACGGGTCTTCCTGAGTTGAACCAGTACTAAGCTAGGAAAAAATGCGTCTTGCTGAAGGATCACGACGCAGTGACGCCGGTGAGGCTCAAACCCGCGGCCCCTCGGTCTCGAGTCAAGCACTCTTTTGTTTTTGTTTGATTTGATTCTTTACGTCCACTCAACAATCTTTCAGTTATGCGGGACGGTCTTCCTGGGTTGAACCAGTACTAAGCTAGGATAAATGTGTCTTGCTCAAGGACCACAACGCAGTGACGCCGGTGAGGCTCGAACCCGCGGCCCTTCGGTCTCGAGTCAAGCACTCTACCACTGAGCCACTGCGCTCCAGAGTCAAGCACTCTACCACTAAGCCACTGCACTCTGCTTTTCTGACAAGACAATACAAATGCTGAGCTGTGTTATAGTGGATAAATCATTCGCCAATCTGACCAAAGCCTCAGATGTTCATCGAAGGCAAGAGTGCGATCTCAGATGTGGTTCAGTAAAGCATTTACATTGCCATGTTCTAACTTGCTCCTTATGGGTCCATAGGTCAAGATTAGCAAACACTTTGAGCATAAAAAAATTGTCAATATTTTCTTACTCATCATTTTTAACGCTTGTTTTGGGTGCTCAAGAGACGGTTCTTTTGAGTACTATCCACTACATGTTTTGGTTAAGAAATAAGAATAATTTTTAATTACACATTCTCTATCTGGAGGACTGGGTTGATATGGGCATTCGCTGGATGAAACTACATTAATATGGACAGGAAACAATTTCTATGATAGCTATCACTTGTTGGTGGTTCATACATTAGTCCATGTCTTTAAACTATACTTGATTGCAGAACTCATTTAATTTCATTTCAGTATTACAATTAAAAATCTGATAAATTTACAATTATATGCAGAGTAAATTGATTAGTACCCAGGACTCTGTGCAAGTCTTTTAGTATTATTTAGAACTCTTATGCAATTAAAGCATAAAACTTCTATAATTGCAGAGGTGTTCTCAGTTGATAGAAAACACAAGGCAAATGAATTAACTCTGTGCCTTGGTAATTTTGCATGCTTTTTTGTGGTCTGCAGAAAAATATTTTTTTCAAAATCAACTTTTGAAAATTCTTTAACTTATACCTTTTTGAGTCAAACAGTTTGGATCCAGATCAGGCCCGACAACTTGTCGGGCCGGATCTGGATCCAAAACTGTTTGCAAAGGTTATCAGCAGACAGCACTAGTGGGCAAAGGGTTCATGCTAATAATGATATTAAATTCCGGACAAGTATAAACATTCAAAATGACTTGCCCAGATATACCGAAGACATATTTTGAGTTTTGTTAAACTCAATTGACCCCTGAACTGTACACAAATATAAGCTGCCACAGGCATTGTTCCCTCATTAGTGATTAAGATACCTTTTTACATGATGTTGTTCAAATTGATTATATCTCATCAAATGAGCTTTTTTATTAAATGTTTAAACAAAATCACTGTATTGTTTTGTCTTAAACCCTTCAATGCTTTCAGCATAAACCATAACAAAACAAATATAATCTTGACAAAATGGATCCAAAACAGAGAGACTATCATAATGTTTAACTCTTACCTTGCTAGCGGGCACTTTTGTCATCTTCTGATAACCTTTGCAAACAGTTTGGGTCCAGATCAGAACCGACACAATGCCGGTTCTGATCTGGACCCAAATTGTTTGACACTCTGATAGTGACCATGAAAGAATTTTTTGAAAAAGTTAATTTTGGAAAAAAAAATCAGCAGACGCCAACAAAAGCATGAAAACTTTTCCAGCACACGAAGAGTTAAACATCAGACTCACGCTTGATTATGTTCATAAAATAATCGAAAGGGACCAACTCTCATGCTGCTTATGAATAAACAGTATTGTACTTTAGGATACCCCAGGAATGTTTTGAAAAAAAGTTCAATTTCGAGAAAAAGTCAGATGACAACAAAAGCATGACAAGAACTCCGCGGACGTTGATATCGCACCTGCATTGGGCAAAATAATCATGTTTGAGGTCAAGGACACTGTACCAAAGGACACTGTACCATTTAAGTACATGCTGAAATAAAACTCAATATAAAATTGATAAAATTCTGACAAAGTCAATGGAGCATGAAATGTGGGTCAAGGGTACTGGGTCCAGGTGCGTGCTTTAAGAGCATGTCAAGGACAATTACTATGCAATGTTTCATAATCATAGCTATCATAGGTAGAGAGAAACAAACTTTAGTATTTTACTTGACGTAAAATTCTGCCAAAGTCAATGGAGTGTGAAATGTAGGTCAAGGGTACCGGGTCAAGGTGTGAGCTTGTAGAGTATGTCACGAATGAGTACTATACAAGGTTTAATAATCCTAGCAAACGTAGGTATATGAAACACACTTTAATATTTTACTCCACGTAAAATTATGACAAAGTCAGTGGAGTGTGAAATGTACTTAAAGGTACCAGGTCAAGGAGCGTGCTTGTAGAGAATGTCAAGGACAATTACTATGCAAGGTTTCATAATCCTAGCAATCATAGGTAGAGAGAAACACACTTTAGTATTTTACTCGACGTTAAATTCTGACAAAGTCAATGGAGCGTGAAATGTAGGTCAAGGGTACCGGGTCAAGGTGCATGCTTGTCGAGTATGTCACGAATGATTACTATGCAAGGTTTCATAATCCTAGCTACCAAAGGTAGAGAGAAACACACTTTAGTATTTTACTTGACGTCACGACGTAAAATTCTGACAAAGTCGATGAAGCATGAAATGTAGGTCAAGGGTACCGGGTCAATGTACATGCATGTAGAGCATGTCAAGGACAATAACTATGCAAGGTTTCATAATCCTAGCCATCATAGGTACTGAGAAATTTATTGTGACAGAAGTTGACGGATGGAATGACGGACAGACAGAAAGTTGAACTCCTATATCGCACCCTGCTATAAGCAGGTGCGATAAAAAATTACCCAACATGCAAAGAATTATGACAACCATAGAGTTTTTAAACTTTATTAGGGATCGCATGTACATGATGAAATATCACTCCTATATTCCCATGAATTTCCCCAGAATCCTGCACACAGGTATCCTCCAGGTCCTTTTCTTCTAAAGTCTGGTCCAGTTATCACATAGTCAGGCACTAAATTTAAAAACTAAAATTATTTCAAGATCACAATTAGAGTGGCAAACAGTTTGGATCCAGATCAGGACCGACATTCTGTCGGTCCTGATCTGGGTCCAAACTGTTTGCATAGGTTTTCCGCAGATGGCAAAATTTGCCACTGGCAGGCAGAGTAAACTTTATTAGAGATCACATGTACATGATGAAATATCACTCCTATAATCCCATGAATTTCCCCAGAATCCTGCACACAGGTATCCTCCAGGTCCTTTTCTTCTAAAGTCTGGTCCAGTTATCACATAGTCAGGCACTAAATTGGAAAACTGAAATTGTTTCAAGACCACAATCAGAGTGTTGAACAGTTTTGATCAAGATCAGGACTGACTTTCTGTCGGTCCTGATCTGGGTCCAAACTGTTTGCATAGGTTTTCCGCAGATGGCAAAATTTGCCTCTGGCAGGCAAAGAGTAAAGTTTATTAGAGATCACATGTACATGATGAAATATCACTCCTATAATCCCATGAATTTCCCCAGAATCCTGCACACAGGTATCCTCCAGGTCCTTTTCTTCTAAAGTCTGGTCCAGTTATCACATAGTCAGGCACTAAATTTAAAAACTAAAATTATTTCAAGATCACAATTAGAGTGGCAAACAGTTTGGATCCAGATCAGGACCGACATTCTGTCGGTCCTGATCTGGGTCCAAACTGTTTGCATAGGTTTTCCGCAGATGGCAAAATTTGCCACTGGCAGGCAGAGTAAACTTTATTAGAGATCACATGTACATGATGAAATATCACTCCTATAATCCCATGAATTTCCCCAGAATCCTGCACACAGGTATCCTCCAGGTCCTTTTCTTCTAAAGTCTGGTCCAGTTATCACATAGTCAGGCACTAAATTGGAAAACTGAAATTGTTTCAAGACCACAATCAGAGTGTTGAACAGTTTTGATCAAGATCAGGACTGACTTTCTGTCGGTCCTGATCTGGGTCCAAACTGTTTGCATAGGTTTTCCGCAGATGGCAAAATTTGCCTCTGGCAGGCAAAGAGTAAAGTTTATTAGAGATCACATGTACATGATGAAATATCACTCCTATAATCCCATGAATTTCCCCAGAATCCTGCACACAGGTATCCCCCAGGTCCTTTTCTTCTAAAGTCTGGTCCAGTTATCACATAGTCAGGCACTAAATTGGAAAACTGAAAGCAAAGATATACAAGTATTAGACTTATGCACGCCTTACACAAGCCAGTTGCAATAGCCAATTTCATGGTCCTAACTAATATTTTTCCATAATTCATTCCTAATTCAAAGCACATGCAGTTAAATCACATGATTTATTCAGCCAATCCAAATTTTTTTCCCAGTTGCATGAGGCCATAATACCAGCAGTCATTCGTTTTGTTTGTTTGATTTGATTCTTTACATCCCATCAACAATCTTTCAGTTAAACAGGGACGGGTCTTCCTGGGTTGAACCAGTACTAAGCTAGGATAAATGTGTCTTGCTCAAGGACCACAACGTAGTGAAGCCGGTGAGGCTCAAACCCGCCGCCCCTCGGTCTCAAATCAAGCACTCTACCACTGAGCCACTGTGCTCCCATATTCAGCTTTGTAAGCATATTGTCATGTATATACAGTAAAACCTGTCTTAAGTGGCCACTCAAAAATAGACAAAAGAAAGATCTTAATGAAAAATTGTTGCTAAATGCAGGTCAAAAGTATTGCAGAATGCTCCCCTTGGAGCATTCTGCAATACTTTTGACCTGCATTAAGTGATAATCAGTCTTAAAAATCAATTTTGGTCTTCCTTTTGAGTAGCCCCTACAGACAGGTTTTACTGTATGTCAGTTGTCAAAAGGCCATTCAACTGGGCATCTTTTTGTAGATTTTAGTTACCTGGAAAACCCATTGGCATACATCACTGCACTGGTGTAGCCAGTGATCTTGTGAACACTTGATCTTTAGAAAAATGGCTCAAAATCTCAGCAAAACATCAGTGGCATTGTACCTTCATGCTATCTAGTGAATCAAGCTATATACACTTGGTTATAAGTTAAGCATCACTTTGGCTAATGCCGGGGTAAACTTAAGATTAAAACTTCCCTACATTTTAAAAATGTTTCATCAAACTTTCTTCAAATAATAAGAATTTGTATTATCCAAGGTTACTTCTGTGTTAAAATGGCGAAGATTCAGCAACACCTGTGGTAGACAGCCATCATCTTTAATACAGAAGATTTGTTTCTGATTTTATGACCATATTGATATCTCTTGTGATTCTCTCCCTCCATAAGGTCTGATCGTCTTAATTTTTGGTCGCCCTTGAAGCTGACAGTCTGTTTAACAAACTTTGACCACCATTTCTTAGTTTTCTGACCCTATGTTGACGGTAGAGGCATACTTGGCCAATGGTAGGTTTCAAAGCCATCTTTAGCTTTTTGTCTAAACATTTTGGAAGTTGCTCAATTTGCGCAAATACTGAACATGGCCTTTTCAGACTTTCATAACACACAATCTGGTCACAGAGGCACAGCATAATTATCCTTATAAGGCTTTATTTGGAAATTATCTATGAATTTCTGTTTCCATAGCAATTAGTGCAAAATGCAGATAATTTACATTAATGTGGTTCTGAGCTTATACACTACTTTTCAAGACCAATTTAATTTTTTCATTGTGAGTGCTCCATTCTTTCATTAAATGCTGCTTCTGCCTCCAAAAATTGTTTTCTGTGGCGTGCTGAAACAAAAGGGCAAACTTACTTTCAGAAAAATTAACATTATTCACGTGCGGCATATTGTATCCTCTGTAGCCAAAAAACTTAATCTGACAGACTACAATAATTCAGGCTGTACCTAGATGGTGCTTTGAAATATAAGCCATAAAAGTATCAGTATCGCCAACATTCGAATTTTCAAAACATTTCCTCAGAACATAAAGTGATGCTTAACTTTTTTCCAAGTGTAAAAATTCCTAGTGTCGGGCCTAAATAACACAAACTCACAATTATTCACTTGCCATCATCGGGTATCTTTATATGTTTATTTCAATATAGGTCAAGGTATGTGTTTTGATTGGTCAGATTATTTCTATCGGGGAAAGTGCTCAGAGCTAATCAGAATCTGTAGGGAAAACTTGGTATGAAATTGGCGATTACTTGATCAATGCTATTAACCCCCATAAGCACAAATTACAACTGAAGGTTGATTCTTTTCTTGATACAATGTAGTTACTACTTGTGTTGTCTGCTGATAACTTTTGCAAATAAGTATGGACCCAGATCAGGACCAACAGAACTTCGGTCCTGGTCTGGATCCAAACCATATGACACTCTGATAGTGTTCCGGAAAGAATTTTTAAAAAATTCAATTTTGCAAAAATGTCAGCAGACAACAACAAAAACATGAAAAATTACCCAGCATGCAGTTAAAATTAAAGAAGCAACCATGATTGGAAAATGTTCTGCCTCAAATGTTAGATGCATTAGCCGTTAGAACCTTTTATATTAGCTATTGTCTTACAGCCATGTCAATAAACTGTATTCAATCAAATGATACACATAACTTCATTAAAATTTACATGTATTTTGAAACAGTGTGGATAAAGATCAGCTGGCTTCTGATAAAAGCAGCTGATCAGGATCCACACTCATTTTCATCCACATGATAAATCAATATAAATGCAAGATTTGACACTCCCAGCTACCACTACTGAGAAATGCACACTTTAATGTAAATTGTTGCCAGATGGACAGACCAACTGACAGAAGTTTTAACTGCTTCATCTCACTTTGCTGCATGTAGGTGTGACAAAAATTAAGGTTCTATGACAGGATATTTTAAAAGGTGTTTTAAACCGGTTATATATGGGCCACGTCAAGACAAACCTGTTATTGGGGTTTACGTCAAAGCGAGACTCAAACCATTCTCCTTAGCAACAGAGACTAGCAAGCTTAGACATGATTCTTTCCAGAAAGCCAATAACAAAGGCGCTGATCAGTCTGCGCAGATGCCCCCCAATTGGGAGCAGTCTGATATGGGTCCATATTGTTTGCAATATAAGCAGATGGGAGTTGCAGAGGACAAAAGTCGTGACTGGTGGGCTAAGAGTTAAATATACTTACTGGAGATCTTGTCATTGGAGGTATAGTTGGTGTTGCCATGGAAACTATATCTAGAAAACCTTCAATAGAGTTAGCCATTAGTAAAAGAGCTAACTTGGACACACCAGTTGGTGTAGACATGTTAAATAATTAAATATACTTACTGGAGATCTTGTAATGGGAGGTATAGTTGGTGTTGCCATGGAAACTATATCTAGAAAACCTTCAATAGAGTTAGCCATTAGTAAAAGAGCTAACTTGGACACAACATTGGGCGTAGACATGTTTAATGATTAAATATACTTACTGGAGATCTTGTCATGGGAGGTATAGTAGGTGTTGCCATGGAAACTATATCTAGAAAACTTTCAACAGAGTTAGCCATTAGTAAAACAGATAACTTGGACACATCATTGGGTGTAGGCATGTTTAATGTTTAAATATATGTACTGGAGATCTTGTCATAGGAGGTATAGTTGGTGTTGCCTAGGAGACTATATCTAGGAAACCTTCAAAAGAGTTAGCCATTAGTTAAAGTGCTGACTTGGACAGTCCATTGGGCGTAGACAGGTTTAATTTTAAAATATACTTACTGGAGATCTTGTCATGGGAGGTATAGTAGGTGTTGCCATGGAAACTATATCTAGAAAACCTTCAATAGAGTTAGCCATTAGTAAAAGAGCTAACTTGGACGCATCATTGGGTGTAGACATTTTTAATGGTTAAATATACTAACTGGAGATCTTGTCATGGGAGGTATAGTTGGTGTTGCCATGGAAACTATATCTAGAAAACCTTCAATAGAGTTAGCCATCAGTAAAAGAGCTAACTTGGACACACCATTAGGTGCTAGAGATAGAACCCCTATCCTGTCGTGTTTGAAGTCACAACCCTCTAGGTGTATTGAATTACCTGAAATAATCAAGCCTCCAGATAAGAGTGCGTACTGGAAAATTAACTTTCTTATTTCTCAACCAAAACATATGTTGCGGGTACTCAAAAGAACCGTCTCAATGAGACGATTCTTTTGAGCACGTAAAACACATGTTTAAATTGATGGGTAAGGAAATAAACGCAATTTTAGGTACACAAACGATCCTTATCTAGACCTATGAATAATTAAACTAAGTTTTAGTTGATTGACGCTTTATGTCCCAGTAAACAATTTGTCAGTCATGTGGGCTTGATTTCCTATCTTCCTAGGTTGAACCAGTATTAAGCAGCTGATAAATGTCTTACTCAAGGACACAACACACTGACCATGCTGGCAATGAGAATTTAAGTGACATTTTATCCTTTTCATTCTGATGGATTTTCCCAGTCATGTTGATAGAATAGGTATGGGATTGTCCATTTTGTATTTTAGGGGTTGTTGGTCAAAATTTCTTTAAAAAGATGTATTTCTGGCCCTGAAGATTTGTTTTTATTTTTGCAAACAGTGCAGACCCTGATGAAGTGCCACATTATGTGGCAATTCATCTGGGTCTTCACTGTTTGAAAAAAATACCTGTCTGTTGGTGTCTAGACTGAAAAGGGATAACTCACTGCAAGCAGGGTAATGATGCATGCTTTTTAGTCATCTCGTGATTTCGGCCCGACAAAATGTCGGGCCTGATCTGAAAACGTGTTTAGCGCTTGAATCCGCTCAGCCCTATTACATGGAAGTGAAACTTGGGCACCAACAGCCCCGTAGTTAGAGGCTTCATAGAAATGATAGAGCCATGATCCGTTGGATCTGTGGTGTCAAAACACATGACGAAGTTCCCATGGAAACCCTGTACACAAAGTTAGGGATTCAGGAGGTAGCTGTTGCACTAAGAACTAAATGTCAGAGATGGTATGGTCATGTCGCATGTGCATCTTCCTGGACAAATTCAACTACCAGTATCACCATCCCTAGCCCTGGCCCTAGAGGATGTGGGAGACCAAGCAAGTCTTGAAGTGAGTGTGTTAAAGTGGATGTCAATGTTTGCAACCTAGAAGGCATCGATCCCCAGAACAGAGAAGCATGGAGATCTGGTGTGAGAAGGACAAGCCAACTGCTCTTGCCCAAGGAACTGGGGGAACTATCTGCAGTCTAAATATCGAACCAGGATTAAGTAAGATTGATTGTCAATTTGTCTACAGTAAACTATCTTAAAACTAAAATGTATATTTAAAACGACTAAGGTTGAATACAAGCATAACATTACAAAACTTACTTTTCATTTTTACTGGAATTTTTGAAAGATACTTTTCTGTATGTATATTTTCTTCTGTATTACCAAGCAATATGATATTCTTTTCACCTGGAAACAAAACAACAGTGTTAATCCTAAATATCCATTCATTTTTGTAAGTTCCCATAACTTTTGTAGGATTTAGACTCTAATGCATTTCATCTGGGTCTGCACCTTTTACCAAAGTATCTGCATTTACCCATATCCAGAATGAAAACGGTTAAGAAATTCACTTCTAAAAACTTGCAGTATGCCTGTAAATTAGGAATGATTTGAACTTTTAAACATGTTAAATGTCCTTGGATAATAAAAAAAAAACATAAATCAGAGAAGTTCCTATAATCTACCCAATTCTGACAGTATATTGAACATGAGTTTCTATGGAAAGTCTCAAAATCCTGAAAACTTTGATTTATGCCTTTTTCAATTGGATAATCAAATTAAATCAATTTAAGGTTGCACAGACATATTTTAGCATGTTTCAAGACATATAAGGGTCTTATAAATCTCAAAACTATGATATCACACACATTTTCTACCCCAACAGTCATTTTAAAATTGAGGTGTGTGCTATAGAAGGGGAGTCCAAATTTACAATTATTTTCACTACTTTCTCTGAGCATTTTTGTCACTAAATCTAATTACATTTGTAAATGAGAATCAAAACCTCAACAAAAATTTATACATCTGAATCTACAAGTCTACCAGACCCCCAGATAAGAGTGTGTAACAGATATTTTCCCCTTATTTCTCACCCCAAAACATATGTTTTGGAAACTCAAAAGAACCGTCTCAATGAGAGGGTTCTTATGAACACTCAAAACACATGTTTAAATTGATAGATAGGGAGGAAAATGACATTTTTACACTCAACTTTTGTCTAGACCTATGATCTACATCATACCTAGTTTGTGTATGTCAATGACCGAGTCTTTAACAATAGTAGCTGAGGTATCAGATGTGAGAAAGAAGAGATTAGCTATATACACTGCTGCCTGTAAAATATACTGCTGCATTACATCACTGCCTAGAGAACCTGAAAGTAAGTAACACATCGCAAGAAAATATGACTGGGATTAGCTCAAGATTTGCATGCAGGGTAAGTTTTCATGCTTTCATTGTCGTCTGCTGATTTTTTTTCATATCTTACTTTTCAAAAAAATCTTTTAGGAACACTATCAGAGTGTCATACATTTTGGATCCATTTCAGGACTGACATTCTGTCGGTCCTGATCTGAGTCCGAACTGTTAGCAAAGGCTATCACTAGTATCAGGCAGATGATAAAAGTCGCCCCGAGCAAGGAAAGAGTTAAGGACCAAGTCAGACCCAGAATAACCTGCTCTGTTCTATTACAATTGGAATCAGAGAAACAGATTACTGGAGTTTTCCACATATCCTCGGGTGACCAAACTGCGCCACGCTAATGTTTATCGGTAATTCTTACTATAAAATAAATGAAGCATGCACATTTAAATATGCTTACCTTATTTATACATCATTTTTGCATTCGACTGCGATAAATCCTTACTCCGATCCAACATCGTACTTTGACACGCGAAGCTTATGTAAACATGGTAAATTGAAGTCCGCCATTTTGGGTGTGACCTACTTCCACCAGGTGAGTGATGTCACACTATTCCCGCGGAAAAACTCAAAATTAAGGCCAAGCATAATTTTAATATTGGGTTTTAACAACATTTAACTTTCAAAAATACAAAATTGGGAAAAAAGAACTGTTTCAACCTGTAAAGGCAAAGTTATTGGTCATTTTTGCAGTGGGGACAGAAAAATTTATCTCCATTTCTGATTACTCTCACAGGGGTACAGTATGTAAGATGGGTCCAGTGCATACATGGATAACCATTTGTCATCCCATCACACTGGGCCCATTTCACAAACACAACAGATGTACAATTTTCAATTTCTTCTGGATGGACCTTATTACAGACACAACATTCTGTCTGAGTATCATAGGATGTGTCAGAATCTGATTGACCCTCTGAGAGTAAGTTGACACATGATGGTGCCTAAACCCTTGACCTAATAGGGACGCTTGAAAGATCTGCCTGATCAGGGTCTACTCTGTTTGCTTATGGAAATATGATTAGATATGATCCTACACTAGGACCGGGCAAGTAATTTTTTGTTCTATATACCGACATGAAAGTTTACTTATATAATTATTCATAGTGGGTGGAGTCTAGCATTAATATTCATGAAGGAAAGGGTTAATTTGGTGCAGCAGATGCTGCAGCAAAAAAAGGCACAACAATCTTATGCTAATTTTCTTGATCTTATTTTGCAATTATCTCGGGTTTACATTTAGGCATAGGCAAGTTACGGATATGAGTACACCCGGCAAGAATGTGTGTGAACATTGCATCTGATATGGCCATTCAGTTGGGGAAGAGAGCAAAAGGAAATCCACTCAATTAGAGGTCATGGTAGAAGTATAGTATAGTTCCAGTTTTTTTCAAGGTTTGATTGATTTTTCAGCACTTTTCAAGGCAGATTAATTTTCAAGGAACTCTTAAGAAAGCTCTCATTATTCAAGTATTGTCAAGCTTGTGCGAACCTTATATACTTACATGGGTGAAAGTTCAAAATTTCCAAAATCCTGAACTTTTGAAAATCAAATCTTAAAACATGCAGTAAGCCTACAAATATCAACAATTTCAAGTTTAAATGGTCAATTGTCTTTAGATAAACTGAAATTAAATAAAAAAAGTTGTAAGAATCTGCCTAATTCAGGATTTTGAGGCTGACTTTCTGTGGAGTCAGCCCCAAAATCCTGAATTCAGGAATAATCCTGAAAACTTTCACCCATGTACTTACTCTGGCAGCCATGTTCAACAGACCAAGTGTCTATTATCTCTCTCAGTACAGGTCTCCCCTTATTATTATTCTGTAACTAGGTTTCAGAGCGGACTGTTTTAAAGTTTCATTGAAGTCATATGCAGTAGGTTTAGTTTATTTGATTTAATTCTTTACATCCCAGTCAACAGTTTTCAGTTATGTTTGGACTGTTGATCCTGGGTTGAACCAGTACTTGTTATTACTATTAAGCAGAAGATAAAGTGCCTTGCACAAGGACACCACGCAGTGCCTCTGGTAAGGCTCAAACCTGTAATCCCTCAATCTTGAGCACTCTACCACTGAGCCACCGCACTCCATATGCAGTTGTTAGAATGTGCTCTTCCCCTGTCAGCAATGTTTTATCACATTTATTATGGCTGTATGGTAGAGGGTAACCTTAAAACTATTTGGGCCAGCGGATGAGATCTTGGCACTTAGGCCAAACAAAAAAATATGTGCGTTTCGGGTAACAGGTCTGAAAATTTTAGGTAGGGTAGGCACACATATTTTTTTTTAATATTTTTATTCTGGAAAAAAAGATATAATTTTATGCATTTTGAAAGGCATTTAGCCTTTCAAAATGCATAAATTTATTTTTTTCCAGAAAACCTGAAAAAAACTCTAGGTTTCACCAGTAGATTAAGGTAGGGTCGGGTTACCCCACACATAGGTATTATTTTTTATTTGGCCTTACCGCAAATGCATAAAGTCATGCTTGAAATATACATACGCAATTATCCAGAGGGGCTAGCTGTCTAATGTTTGGTCTGAGGCTTCTACTACTTCCATACTTTGTGAAAGTCAGCAGCAGATGCTTGGGTGAGTCTGAGCTGATTGCCTATGCAATAAGTACCATTCTTGCATAGAATTTGTTGTGAGAAGCTGTTTGAAGCCATTTAAGAAATGATTTCGATTTTTGGAATGTTCATGGAATCATAAATACTTCGGGTCTCTTGCAAAGTAAGTGGAAGCCCAAATTGCTTATATTTACATTTTATTATAAACATCTAAAATATAAAAAATAATTTTAATTTAGGAGATAAATCAATTTTGTATTAAATATTTAATCGTATTAACTGTTTTGTTGGAGTGCACAACGGAAAAGCAGAACAGCCAGTGTGAACACGGACAGCCAATGGAGCAAACAAGAATCTTGTTTTGCATGTGCAACTCAGGTGTGGCTTGCTGTCAATCACAACACCAGTGTCACATCTGGCGAATGAATTTGAGGTTCGAAGCGAATTGCACCTGAAAGTGAGCTTGGCAGCTGTCAATCAAATTTTGTGTCAATTATGAGGCTTTGAACGGTTGCAAAAATCTAAAGATTCATTAAAGGCTTGCTTTGAAAATGTAAATATTGTCAAATGAACAAAAAGCCATGTTCAAATTATGAGATTCATATGTTTGAACATGGCTTTTAACTTGACAAAACCTAAACTGAGTCCTGCTTTGTTTGCTTGTCATTAGATGGGAAAGCGTTAAGGCATTGACTGATCATTTTGCCAATGCTTTTGTTCACAAAAACGTTATGGCGTCTATAAGGTTGTGGCGACGTAATGACGTTCCATGAAAGTTTGGCGCTGACGCCATTTTGTTTAGAGAAATTCAGTATAGAAAAGGAATAGTTTAATGTTTAAGCAAAATTTTCAGTGTGGTTTTGGTTGGAATAAGGTTAAATATGCAAGAATAACTATCACACATGTTTGTTTCATTGCATTAATACTTGCAGGTTCCCTTGGATGATACTTGCACACTCGGCCTAATGGCCTCCTGTTCAAACAGCTTCCTCGGAATCCAGCAAATGTTAATGCATGAAAAAACATGTGTGATCCCTATACAGTGAAACCTGTCTTAAGCGGCCACTCAAAAATAGACAAAACAAAGGTCTTAAAGCCATGTGGTAAATTAATGCAGGTAAAACTATTGCAGAATGCTCCACGGGATTTTGCAATACTTTTGACCTGCATTAAGCGATTATTGGTCTTGAAAACCTTTTTTGTTGGTCTTCTTTGAGTGGCCGCTTAAGACAGGTTTTACTGTATTACAGACCTCCAGATAACAATGTGCAACAATTTTTTTTTTGTTATCAGCAACCAAAACATATGATGTGAGTGCTCTTCAGAACTGTCTAAATTGTGAGACCAAAAAAATTGAATGCTGAAAATCTCCATATTCACCTTTCTATCCATCTTTCAGATTTTATACATCTGCCTAAAGAAAGGATCCAGTTTTTCTTGGCATAGAACCCTTGATACTTATAGGCAACTAAAAAGCTGTTCTATTCAGTGATTTGATATATTATAAAAATTCTCACTTACCTATTACTATTAGAAAAGGGTTTTCTGCTACTCTTCTTGCAGGACCCAGATTTAAGGGTCCCCTCAATCCAAGTTCATATAAATCTTCTAAACAAACTTTCCAGGTTCCTTCAAACATAAGCAAAATGGTTTATTAGTTAAGAAGCTTCCATGTGAGCAAAACACTTTTAGAGCCGTGACATGTGATTACCAACAAAAATGCATTTTGACAAGTGTAGACTCAGATGAGCCTGTGCAGCCTCCTTTGAAGCATAGAAACTCCAAATGATGTTCAGTCAGTAGCTTAACACTCATAGAATAGTCAAGCGACCAGCAAAGGCTCTGATCAGACTGCACGTATGCGCTGGCTGATCTGAGGCTTTGCTGGTCGCACATATCACATTGTTGGAAATCTCATGCACTGGCCCATATGCTAAATGGTTAATTAGTTAAGAAGCTTCCATGTGAGCAAAACAATATTTAGGTTTTAACAACAGCAGAATCTAGGGCAAAGATTCGGCCGATGAATATATTCAAACCCCGCAGTGGCTTTGACTGCTGTCCGTTCTAAGGTGGTGATTCTGTTGTTGTTGATTCATTGTTTGTTGTTGCTCCCATTGAGTGAGGGGGCTTTGTGTTTGGTCCTTGTTTTCTGATATACAGTAAAACCTGTGTGAAACGGCCACTCTCAAAAAGACCAAAAAATTTGTTTTTCAAAACCAATTATTGCTTAATGCAGGTTAAACGTATTTCAGAATGCTTCAAGGGGAGCATTCTTCAATACTTTTGACCTTCATTAAGCTACCGTTTGTCATTAAGATCTTTGATTTGTCTGTTTTTGAGTGACCATTTTACTCAGGTTTTACTGTAGCTCTTTGTGTTATTTCTAGTTTTGCAATAATCTTGCTGAGGAAGAGAATCTGGTTGTTTTACTTTAACTCTTTGCTCCATATGCTATTTTTAGATCATGACATAATTTTTTTTTTTTAGACAACGCTGAAAATTTCAAAAAAAAATTAAGTAAAGTTTTGAATACTTTTGAAGATATTATGGAAATTTAAGCATTTGCTCCAAAGCAGCAAAGGCTCCATTTTCCATGATATTTTCATATACATGATATTTCATAGGCGTCAAAATGCGTTTTTATGGAGTTTGTTTGTTTGTTTTTTTGCTTTACGTCCCAAAGCAACAACTATGTTCATGGTGGGACGGTCAGTTCACCTAACCGCACTTTTTCCTGGGCAAGCTTGAACATGCAGTTAACCAGTACTTCCTGCACATACTTTCGCTTGTAACTGACAACAACCCTTCTTGAATGATTCAGCCAAAAGGAGGAGAATGGCTGTAGAAATAATTTCATGATCTATCTCCACGAAAGTATGGGACCGGGTCGGGATGGAACTCGCGACCCCTGGATCTGCAGTCAGACATGCCTCTGTAACCAGACACATTACCAACTTTGCTACGCAGCCCAGCCTTATTACGGAGTAAAGGTATAACTGTGCTCTTGCTGTTGTGTGGCTGTCTGTGTTTCTTCTTCACAGTGCCGTGGGTTGGTCTGTAATTGTGGCATTTCCTGGTCATTCTCGCTAGTTTTATAACATATCAAATTCTCCTCGTACTTTGCATTCAAGACTAAATGAAAAAAGTCAATAAGCAATGCTTATTAGATACCCCCCGCACAGTAAGAGTCAGTGAAAAAACTTGGCAATTTATAGTTAGAACAAGGAGACCTTAGTTTTTATAAGAATATTTCAGTAGAATCTGTGCAAACAAAAATTATAAACTCCTTCATGCATATGTTCAATGTGTCTACATTGTATCGGCAAAGTATCAAATTGCTCCATCAAAAGCTGTGGTAAGAGTTGATCGGCCCATAAAGGCACTATCCATGCATATACAAAAGCCATATAAGGGAATAATTGTCTAAGTTCTCACAGCTGTCATTTTGTCAAAATTATTTTTTTGAACCAAACTCCTTCATGCATATGTTAAATGTGTCTACATTGTATAGGCAAAGTATCAAATTGCCCCATAAAAAGCTGTGGTAGGAGTTGATCGGCCCATAAAGGCACTGTCTATGCATATACAAACACCTTATTAGGGAAAAATTGTTTAAGTTCTCACAGCTGTCATTTTGTCAAAAATTATTTTTTCTGAACTAAACTCCTTCATGTATATGTCAATGTGTCTACATTGTATAGGAAAAGTATCAAATTGTTCCATCAAAAGCTGTGGTAGGAGTTGATTGGCCCGTGTATGGCCTATAATAGCATAAGCATAAAGCACTATATTAAAAGCCATTTAGAACTACAAAGGGAAATAACTCTAATAGAATTGGCCCCTAGCACTTACTTTTTTGTCTAAAGTGTTTGTCTTGCATATATGAACATGTTTGCAAGGTTTGATGAAAATCCAGCAATGACTCTTCGAGTTATTAAGGAAACAAAGCGTTACGGACGGACGGACGGACGGACGGACACACGGACGCACGGACGCACGGACGGACGGACAATGTGAAAACAGTATACCCCCTACAAACAAAGTTTGCGGGGGGTATAAAAACAAGAAACGTTTACCTGTTGCAGGGCATTCAAAACTATCTAACTCATTTGGCTATATTAGCGCTTAACATTGCTTTCAACAATTTTTCAGTCATATCATGACGGTCAAAAATCTATCACACTGTCTTGGGCTGGTGTCTCATAAACAGCTACCAGTACTTAGTGAATTTAAACTTTGGCAAGTTATTGATAACTTTTCTACTTGAAATGGCTGCAGCGAGTAAATATTCATGGCTTAAACATATTTTATTCAATTTGTACAAAATAAATACAATTCGTAACAATAAGATAAGGATTCTAATATTCTTAATGAAAGTATGTGGCCGAAAAGGAATTCAAACTCACGACCCTACAATAGCAGTCCATAGAAGTCAGATTACTTTTATGACTGGGTTTTAACTGACTGTGCAAGTAAGTTCCAAGTACATGTCTTAACAAATCAATGTGCACTTAACTTTTCCAAAGCTGTTGATCAAATACCATGTATGCTTAATGGCTTTATAGTGGACTTGAAGTAATCTGAAGTGCAGTTAAACCTGTCTTAAGCGGCCACTCAAAAAAAAATACCAAAAATTGGTTTTCAAGGCCGATTATCGCTTAATGCAGGTCAAGAGTATTGCAGAATGCTCCAAGGGGAAGCATTCTGAAATACTTTCGACCTTGATTAAGCTACCATTTGTCTTTAAGATCTATGTTTTGTCTATTTTTGAGTGGCTGCTTAAGGCAGGTTTCACTGTAAATGCACTATTTTATTTACCATGGATCATATACCTGTTGCACCTGCAGGTAAATCAAAAATCTGATTATGATATTATGATGGATAATGCCCTTGACAGACCCACATTGTATTGCCCTGATTATACTTGAGATGTATATATGAAATAAATTTTTTGTCAGTTTGTTATTCTTCTATTGTGCTCTTTGAAGTAAAATTGACGTTATTGGCAGTCTGTTATTTTGTATTTTTTTTCCTTGATCACCAATAATGGCAAAATTAACTTCTGAGTGCCAAATAAAGTAAAGTTTTTCAGGGTTCCCATAGAAATTCAAAAACACAATTCCATGATTTTCCATGATCAACAATGTAATTTCCATGATTATTTAATGCACAGCCTCAAACCTCACCTTCTAGCAGCATCTTCACCACACTGAGCATAAATGTGGAATGCAGCAACAACAGCATGCTTGGTAGATCATGCATGCATTTTGAAATAATTAGAACTTGAAAACACTAGTAGCGAGAAAACTAGCTGTCGGACACACACGTGTCCGACAGCTGATTTTCTTGCTACTGGTGGTTTCGTCAAATTATTTCACAAAATTCCATGTTTTTTCAATGAATATTCAGGTTTTTTTCAAACTCCATGACTTTTCCATGCATGGAACTTTTTTAGTGATTTTCCAGGTTTTCCATGATTTCCAGAGCTTGTGGGAACCCTGGTTTTTGTACAGAACTGTCAGTATAGAGATGTTAGGTACCTTTCTCTTTACAAAAATGTCTTTGTGCAGACGTAACTACCAGACCCACATCATCTGTTGAAAATACTGTACTGTCATCTACCTATAACAAGAAAAAACTTTACTAAATAATAGAAGTTCAAATCCCAGTAAAGTGTGTCACACAAGATACAAGGCCCTTGAAGTAAATATGATTGTGGCTTAAGGACGGCACCCAAAAAGCAAAAGTAGGTTTTAAGTCAAAGTTCTATATTTTGGGGTATCTAAAATTTTTTTTTTTGAGTGCAGTGGCTCAGTGGTAGAGTGCTTGACTCGAGACAAAAGGCTACGGGTTCGAGCCTCACCAGCGTCACTGCATTGTGGTCCTTGAGCATGACACATGTATTCTAGCTTAGTACTGGTTCAACCCAGGAAGACCCGTCCCTGTTTAGCTGAAAGACTGTTGATGGGACATAAAGAATCAAATCAAACAAATAAAAAGCTTTTCCCACGAGGTATAAGCATGTGCAATATCAAAGCTTTGGGTTCCATAGAGTTAAGTATATTTGTTAACCCATAAAGCCCCAGCTATAATTTGCAGCAGAGGACAATATCAAATTTTGCCACTTTTACAAAAATAACAAATAAGGCATGATATTTCATGAGAATCGTCTGCTGGCAGACGATTCTCATAAAATATCATTCCTTATTATTTTCGAAAATTAGCAAAAATGTCACAAAATTTGTCGTCTGCTGCAGTTGTGATTGGCACTTTAAGGGTTAAAACAGTCTACCTGTAGAGTCTTTGAACGCCAGTTAAATCTGTTAGGTGGTTCTGATATTGTAAATCTTCTTACATTGGTCGTCAGCAATTCAACATGGCCATCTTTGGCATAGCCCTACATAATAGAGAGAAATAGAGATCAAAGTTCTAAACAATACACTTGTCAGTGAGTTGTGCATTTCTTTAAACAAAGCCATAACTCTAAAAATATTTTAGAAATTTTGCCACAAATTAATCTGACAAATCTGACAACATCATTCTATTTATATAATTGTCAAAATGACGCAATTTCAAGGCTGTAAACCTTATAGTTGATAACCACACACGCACGCACGCACACAATTTAAAAGCAATACACCCCACCAACCCCAACATAGGTATAGATAAATAAAAAATAATGAGAATAAAATTGTGAATATTTTCTTACACATCAGTTTTAACATGTTTTGGTTCTTTTCAGTACCCACTACCCACAATATTTGCTTTGGTGAGAAATAAGAAAAATAATTTTTGATTACACATTCTTATCTGGTGGCCTGCTCAAGACATTAGGGGCATAATAAACAGTTATTTTTGGAACAGAGTGTAATACCTGCCTGGGTAAAGGTCATAGTGACTACAGGGCTTTAGTTAAGAGTGCGCCACAAACATCTTTCTTTCTTATTTCTCAACCAAAACATATGTTGTGGGTTCTCAAAAGAACCGTCTCAATGAGATGGTTCTTTTGAGCACCCAAAACATATGTTAAAATTGATGGGTAAGAAAATATTTACAATTTTACGCTGAAATATTTTGTTTATCTAAACCTGTGTAACTAACATATCACCAGAGTTCATAGGCCTGCTTGATCAGAAGAATGAGTATATGAAAAACGTTCATATACATAAGGCTAAGAATAATTCAAAGACTGTACAAAGACCCTCTACAAGTTTTCATAGGACTTTCTGTTATGAAAAATACTAGAAAACTGGGCCAGCATAAGTAAATTTAGTATTACATGACTTTTTGGTTACTGTAAAGGCGGCACCTCATGAATGTGTAATTAGGACTGGTCAACCTTAGACACAGGTAAAAGCAGAAAATGAGGCGTACGTGGTTTTATTCAAAAGTACCGGTATCATCTTGAGCCATTACCTCAGTATAGATGCAAAACACATTATTTAGTCCTTAAAACGCCAGCAAAATAACTGCACTGAAAATGTCTATTTAACATAAGCATAGAGGCAAACATTGTGGACTCAGATCAGACTGCTCCTAAAGGAGCAGTCTGATCTGGGTCCATACTGTTTGTCTATGAGGCTTCAAATATTTTAGTGGACGACAAAAAACATACATTTTGTGATTATGCGCTTTAAGGGTAAATAAATGTGAGTTCAGTGTGTATACGTTTAGGATTTTCATGAAATGCACGCACGTTTACGCTGCCCAAACAACTTATTAATTCTTCCCCAAATTATAAATAGAACCTGATTTCCCTTGGTTAGCAGATGAGATAGCGGAACCACGCCCAGATATGAATATTAAAGTTACCGCCTTTACAGTAATCCCAACAGGGATCCCAACTTAAAAACACGGCAGACAGTTATAAACTCAAAAGAAATGAGAATACAAGGAATAATCTTTTAAGGAAAGGGTTAATTTTTGTACCGATTCTATAAAACTGTTAATTTCACAGCTTTGATAAAGTTGTCGATTTTTGTACAAATACTCAGTACTAAGACTCAGGCTTTTTAACAAGTTTGAAGAATGTCAACAGTTGGGGCCATCAAGCTGAGAATAATTGTCTTTACAAGCTCTGCTGAGTATACCACTGTCAATAAGATCCCTTTTGACTTTTGAACTGGCTTCATTCTAGTAATATTTTTTACTACAAAGCCATATTGTCCACAAACGGAAATAAATGAAATGGCTCATATGAGTCTTTGATACTTGCTAATGCGATAGGTACCAATATCTCAAGTTCCAGCTGGTATAATTACTCAAACATATAATTGAGCCGTGACATGTGATTTCCAACAATGTGGCATTTTGACATGTGTAGACTCAGGCCAGCCAGTGCATCCTCCTTTTAATCTTAGAAACTCAAGATGATGTTCGGTCAGTAGCTTAATGCTCATAGAATATTGAGCGACAAGCAAAGGCTCTGATCAGACTGTGTGTATGCGCAGGCTGGTCTGAGCCTTTGCTGGTTGCACAAACTACATTGTTGGAAATCTCATGCACTGGCTAAATAATTACTCAAACATCATTCTTACTCGTATCACACTTTGTCTGTATGGAGTAATTTGCTGAAGAACTTTTACACCAGCCACACCCTCCCCTAGTGCTGGGTTATAACAAACTAGGGTGAAATTTCTAGCAGCACCAGATCTGTAGCTGGACGCTAGATCTTCAGAACAGTCCTCATCAGAACAGGTTCCTGGTGGGAACAGGAAGTCAGACAGTTGATAGTTGGTGAAATCACGCAGCACTTTGTCATTTACCACACCACCGTCATTAGTTTTACTGAAAAATAAACATATAAATCTTTTAGAGCCAATAATAAGAATAGATAAAATTTCAAATATCATATTAAAAAGGGCAGTGTGGGCAACTTTTTAAATATTCTATGACTTCTTTTTGTAAACTGTGTAGATCCAGATCAGCTGACTTTTGATGAAGATATCGAGTCCTACATGTTGTTTCTTTTATAAAAAAAAACACAGCGCTTCTTTTGTGGATCATTTTTGTTATTTATGTTTCATGTTTGTAATGCTTTCTTGTCTGTTCAATGCAGCCTTGTGGCCATCTGCTGGGAAAGGGTCAATCTCTTGGCTCTCTTGTGTGTGGTGTTTTATTGTGCTTTTGTCACTTTCCCATGTGGCGTCCTGGGTTGGGTGTGGTACTTGATTGTATTGATTCCTGATCTTTGCCTCCTTACTCACTTTGTTGTCAGCTGTTGTTTCAGATAATGTTTGAAGTGTTAATGAAAATGTTTATCATATGATGTCATTTCTGAGAGTGTAAAAATCTCATGTATTAAAACTGATTATACAATAATATACTAATTATTTGGTTTTGTTTGTGTTGATTCTTTGCATACCAGTCAACAACTTTTCAGTAATAATGGGACTTTACCTGGGTTGAACTACGAGGGTTAGTCAAAAATAACTGAGCCCTACCTCGTTATATCTTAGCCTCACGTTGTAGACAGGAAATGTGATTATCTTTATAAGTATAACATGTCATAGACGTTTTGACCCAAAATAATTACCCAGGTGAAGCTTCTGTTATGGTTGCTAGGCAACTAATGATCGTCAGTCAGAGCGATGCGTTCACGATCTCAGCCACCAGGAATATGCAGTATGTCTTAAAACAGCTTGTGGGCTTGATAGTTTTTGTGAAAGACATATTTGACATTTATTTGAATAACATATGTCATATTGTCCTTTCATTATACTTTGTTTGTAAATGTTTGGGTAAAAACTGATTGCATGCGTTGCCTAGCAACAAAATAAGTAAAAATTTCACAAATTTTCGAATACATGATGATTGTGTTGCCATGGAAACAGAATCATTTATTCCAAGCAAGGAATTTAATATTTCTGTGGGTTTGTTTGTGTATGCAGTACTGCCTAAGCATTATTAGGCAATTATTTTATGTTTTCTATTAAAATTGTTTTAATATGAATGTGGGTGGGGTAAATTATAGGGCTTGAGGCACGTAAAAAAATTGCTAAATTCTGAAATCAAACTACCACAGCATCTATAATTTTGGGTCAGTTGTCTTCTTTTCTGTGGCACTGAGTAGGTACATGTAATAGGTATCAAACGACAGTGAATGAAGCATTACATGGACAGTATCGTTTCCATGGCAACGCTTAGATATTGATGTATTACAGCGTGAACGAACCCGTTCGACAGGTTATGTTCGGTTGCCTAGCAACCAGTATATAAAGCCTACCAACAGATATAAATTAGGTTATTGAATAGATGAAATATAACTGCGATGAAATATCATTTAAATATGGGATACGGACATAATCCCCCCCGGACAAAACCCCCCTGCTCATTTTTGTATACGTGGACAAAATCCCCCCCATGAATTTTACAACTAGGACATAATCCCCCCCGCTGAATTTTACAACTAGGACATAATCCCCCCCGCTGAATTTTACAACTAGGACATAACCCCCCCCCCCCCCCCCCCCCCCCCCCCCCCCCCCCTGATATTACAGCATACATCATACCATGTAAACAATTTGGACCCAGATTGTAAGTCATGTTCTTGATCCAAACTGTCTGACAGCATGATAGGGGTCCTGAATTATTTGGAAGAAAACATGAAAATGATGATTATTCAGATAATCATGCAATTCACCAGCTAATTGTTACTGTTATAATGAAAGGACAAAGAATTTTAATTATTCAATAACATACAAACACCCTTTGATCTCCCATCATATATTATATTCATCTATATCAGCATTTAAAACCAATAAGTTTTTAAAACGACACCTATAATTGAGTAACTGTTAATTAGGTAATCAGAAAGTTAATTGACCTTAGTGAGTCACTCAATTAGACCATTAAATATTAGCACATTTACAATTTAATTTGAGAGTGATTGCTTAATTATATATGAGTAAATATTATAATTTTATTGTTTCAAAACACTATCATGCTGTCATGCAGTTTGGATCCAGATCAGGACTTACAATCTGGGTCCAAATTATTTACATGGTATGATGTATGCTGTAATATAAAGGGGGGGGGGTTATGTCCTAGTTGTAAAATTCAGCGGGGGGGATTATGTCCTAGTTGTAAAATTCAGCGGGGGGGATTATGTCCTAGTTGTAAAATTCATGGGGGGATTTTGTCCACGTATACAAAAATGAGCAGGGGGGTTTTTGTCCGGGGGGGATTTTGTCCTACACTCTTTAAATATGTGTCCATTTTACTTGAAGTAAATGTTATAAGGTAGGGCTCAGTTAATTTTGACTAACCCTCGTAGTACTAAGCAGAGTATAAATTATAAATGACTGGTGCTCAAGAACACAATACAGTGTCTCCAGTGAGTCTAGAACCAATGACCCCTCTATCCCAAGTCTACCACTCTACAACTGAGCCAAAGCACTCCTCATATATTTGGTACTATTATTGTTTTTCACATCCTGGAGATAGACCTCAGACTTAAGCAATTTTGCTTCTAAGGTGCCACCTGTCTAGTTGTGGGGGAAAGCCAGTGCAGTTCTTGGCGTTCGGCCGGGAAATACCCTGTGAAACCACCGCAACCCGGAAGGTGACAGTCAAACCATTGGTACATACCACTGCAGGAATTATTTTGATAACTGTTTCACCAATCAATATTTTTGCTAGCGACGCTAGCCAGAATCAAAACCTGTGTGGCAGAGGTATCTAGCTTGTCAGAGCTAAACATGCTACCGACTGAGCTATCTGGGCGCCCATCATTATGAAATGATGCTTATAAGAATGCCACATACAAATGGCAAAATCTTGATGTTTTGATGCATCAAAACATGATTTCACTGTAACTTTTGTGTCACATCATAAATAGAATTCAAAACATTTGACCTCCTGTATTGCTGAATTTATCAAGATTGCTGGAAAAAATAAAATGCAAGGCAAAACCTCACATTTTAACTTTTTTCCTCAACTTGCTAATAGATTTCATAAAACATGAACGCTCATGTATGATCATCTATGTAAACAATTTGTCAATCAGTATTGATTTTGGTCACTGATCTATTACTTGTCATCATATTCTAGTTATTCCTTTCACATAGCATAGTTCATTAATCTTTTACCTTTTGTGGACCAGACATTCATAAACAGGTACTTTGACAAACAGTGGAGACCCAGATTAAGTGCCGTAAATTGCGGCATTTCATCAGGGTCTGCACTGTTTGCTAAGTTAGTTGATCTTCAGAGAAAGAAATATAATTTTTAGGGGGAATAATAACTTGTAACTTGTGACCCCTCAATATATGCAATGGACCATCCTGACTTTATTATACACATATAGCTTTATGGAAAATACCATTGGTCTGAAAAGGGTGAACATAACAGCACCACATAAAGTATGCAGCAATCACTTTTTTTTAATTTTGTCAGCAGGGAGAAAATAATCTCCAAGGGTAGGGGCTCAAACACACTTGACCAAACCCAAATTATGTCAGTCCTTAGAAGTCAGATTAGTTATCTATCTCGCTACCGATTATGCTATATACACACAGATTTTAGGGTATAGTTAGAAAAGTTCTTAACTAACCTAGTATCCCACCACCAATGTTCTTTGCCAGTGACCTCAGAATAGTTCACTGCAACTCTCTCCTCCTTTAACAAACGATACATTCTCCGAACAAAAAATGGATGGACAGTTCTATCATCAGCTCCAATCCTAGCTGTCACAGGAATCCCCTGCAAGTGTACGGCATGTCTGTCGACATCATTTTCTGCAATGCAGGCTTCCATTACGGCCTTCACAGCAGGATCTGTATGGCTTGTTGCTATATCATGCCTACAAGAAACTAAAGATATCAACCCGAGAACCTGTATGGTTTGTTATATAATCACAAGCGCTGATCCCGAAATTTGGCCTAAAAAATTCTGTTTCTAATTTCTGCCTGATCATGGAAGACAATGCTTTATTTATTTTACAAGGATTCCAAACAGCCCAGGGGCTACTAGTTGGTCTCCTTACATATATAACATAACAATTAAACAATATGACAATATCATTGAATATTTTTACATAGAAAATCTCTAATTTTCATCCAATTTTCATGAAATTTCCACCAAAATGCTTATTTTTTTTTATAGATCCTTTATAAATAGCATATGGCCATAGTTGGGAAATTGGTAACATGACTATTGTTAAGACTTAAGTTTGAATGATTTTTTTAGTCATTAACTTATTTTACAGAGGGGATCCTAATCAGGAAAAGCAATAAATATGAAGAACATCCTTTCCAATCTGCTCAGATTCAGAGACCAGTATCTTGAAAATTAAGATGTAGTCAGTGTAAGCCTTGTAAGGAGTGAACAAGAACGGTGAATATCAACTTTGTAAATGCACAGGCTGATCTGCACCTTCCTTGTTTAAATCAACAAAAGCATGTTTTCTCCAGAGTTACAGTAAAACCTGTCTTAAGCGGCCACTCAAATACAGATAAAACAAAGGCCTTAAAGACAAATGGTAGCTTAATGAAGGTAGAAAGTATTGCAGAATGCTCTCTTGGAGCATTCTGCAATACTTTTGACCTGCATTAAGCGATAATCTGTCTTATAATCCAAGTTTGGTCTTCTTTTTGAGTGGCTTAAGACCAGTTTTACTGTAGTTATAATAGAGAGACTGTCCCATATATAACTCTTTCCTTGCTTGCTATGGCAACTTTTGTCATCTGCTGATAACCTTTGCAAACAGTTTGGACCCAGATCAGGACTAGCAGATTGTCAGTCTTGATCTGGATCCAAACCATTTGAAAATCTGATTGTACTTCTGAAAGAATTTTCCGAAAAAGTTGATTTAAAAAAATTCAGCAGACGACATCAAAAGCATGAAAAATTACCCAGGATGCAAAGAGTCAACTCTTAGCCCGCCACTAATTTTTGTCCTAAAAATTTGGTCTGCTTTAACGTCTGCTGCATATATTCAAGTGCATTTTCATGGAAGCTAACGATATGAACCCTAATCAGACTGCTCCCAAGGGATCAATGTCAATATTGTTTGCAATATAGACTACCAAAGAACATAAGCGGACGAGAGTAGCAGACAACAAAAGTTGTGCCTGGCAGGATAAGAGTTAACCCTTAAAGGGCCACCTATAATTTGTAGCAGATGACAATTTCAAATTTTGCCGCTTTTTCAAAATAACAAATAAGGCATGATATTTCATGAGAATCGTCTGCTGGCAGACGATTCTCATGTTATATCATACCTATAATTTGCAGCAGACGACAATCTTTTTCAAAAATAACAAATAAGGCATGATACTTCATGAGAATCGTTTGCTGGCAGACGATTCTCATGAAATAATCATACCTTATTTTTTCGAAAAGAAAGATGCCGTAAAATTTTCGTCTGCTGCAGTTGTAATTGGCACTTTAAGGGATAACGTAATCACCTGAAGAAGAGATTGCTGTCCCCGTACTCCTCCTTCTTAATCCATCCAGCCAGAGACATGAGACCAAGACATCTGTCAGGGTACTGTACTGCTATATGCCAGGCACCGTGTCCTCCCATAGAATGTCCTATCAATAGAGAGATTGTGTATTATTACATAACTCTAGCCAGAGACATGAGACCAAGACATCTGTCAGGGTACTGCACTGCTATATGCCAGGCACCGTGTCCTCCCATAGAATGTCCTATCAATACAGAGATTGTGTATTATTACATAACTCCCGCCAGAGACATGAGACCAAGACACCTGTCAGGGTACTGCACTGCTATATGCCAGGCACCATGTCCTCCCATAGAATGTCCTATCAATAGAGAGATTGTGTATTATTACATAACTCCAGGTGAGACATGAGACCAAGACATCTGTCAGGGTACTGCACTGCTATATGCCAGGCACTGTGTCCTCCCATAGAATGTCCTATCAATAGAGAGATTGTGTATTATTACATAACTCCAGGTAAGACATGAGACCAAGACATCTGTCAGGGTACTGCACTGCTATATGCCAGGCACTGTGTCCTCCCATAGAATGTCCTATCAATAGAGAGATTGTGTATTATTACATTACTCCAGGTGAGACATGAGACCAAGGCATCTGTCAGGGTACTGCACTGCTATATGCCAGGCACCGTGTCCTCCCATAGAATGTCCTATCAATAGAGAGATTGTGTATTATTACATAACTCCAGCTAGAGACATGAGACCAAGACATCTGTCAGGGTACTGCACTGCTATATGCCAGGCACCGTGTCCTCCCATAGAGTGTCCTATCAATACAGAGATTGTGTATTATTACATAACTCCAGGTAAGACATGAGACCAAGACATCTGTCAGGGTACTGCACTGCTATATGCAGGGCCGTCGCCGCGTATTTAAAAGTGGTCCGGCTGAGGAAGTTATCGAGTGCCGACGGCACGGGAGGGGGAGAGCACGAGAGGGGGAGTCCCCTCTCGTTAGGGTGGTTAGGGGGTTTCCCCCGAGAAAATTTTGAATTTTTAGCGCATCTATGTGCGTTTTAAAGGGTTTTATGCGTTTGTGACCAGATTTCAGTCACGATTTTTTGCTAGAAAAGATATTTCTTGGCGCGTGAGAAAACTGAATGCTAAACAAAATCGTTTTCAGATAGTTACGATTTTTTTTTACCTTTTTCTTCAGCATATTTCTGAGACATTATGTCACCTATGTTCCCGCAGGTTTTGGGAAAGTACTTTTAGCACTGATCATTGGTTGTCATGAGCGGATCTAGAGGAGGGTGGGGGCAGTGGGTCCGGACCCCCTTGAAAAATCACAAATAGGGTTTCCAAGCCATACTGGTCCAGATCTCCTTAAAAATCACAAAACTACCAAGCCAACATTCAATGTTGGGCCATTATCGGCCCGCCAGCCTCTGACATAAATTTCTGGATCTGCGCATGGTTGTACTTCAAAGAGTTGTATTTTTGAAAAGATATACATAAGCGTCTGTTACTTTAAGGATGCAGAAGGCTTCATCTAGATTTTTGCTGCACAACTTTCCTTGATGAGTTCCCTTGTCGATAGGCATAACGTGAGATCTTTGGCTTCATCGTAATGAAGCCTGGGCCTACTGTCGAACTACGACGGCTAAACCCTTCTCTGTTCCTGCTTCTTAAAGTCGAACGAGCGTTCGGGGAACCGAAAAGTCTTGGGCTGAATTGGAACAGGCAGGACTTGTATATCCGTAACGGAATGAATTGTAACAACACATGCCCACGATGCTCGTAACGTTTAAAAATACTTAGTCGCTAGACATGTTATTTAGAAGAAAAATGTCAATTTGAGGGAAATGAAACTGGCGCAAAGAAATTATCTGGGCCTCAATGCGATAAGACCAGTCCTGTCTTCGGGGTTTACGACCATGCAAGACTCAAACCAATCTGCTCAGTTACAGAGAGTACATGTAGCTAAACAGCGGAAATCTTTCTGAGTTTATCAATTAAACTTTCAAGAGGGCGAACAACAACGGCACTGATCAGACTGCGCGGATATGTAGACTGGTCTGCGCCTTTAATCTTCGAATACAACTACGTCAGGTTTTCTCTCGACACGGCCCATAAGTATGATAACTGTCATTATAATAATTGCATTGTTTTTTAATGTTTTCACACCCTGGCTGGGTCGGTCTATGGATGACACGCGCAACGAGCGTTATTGATGATTGCATCAATAAATTGAAAATCAGAGGTAAGCACAAAGAAAAATGAGACAAAACGAGAAAAAAGGGACACGGCGGAAAGCATACTCGTCCAAAAAAAAGTGGTCCGGCGCTCGCCGTCCTGCCGGACCGGCGACGACGGCCTTGATATGCCAGGCATCGTGTCCTCCCATAGAATGTCCTATCAGTACAGAGATTGTGTATTATTACTTAACTCCAGGTAAGACATGAGACCAAGACATCTGTCAGGGTACTGCACTGCTATATGCCAGGCACCGTGTCCTCCCATAGAATGTCCTATCAATAGAGAGATTGTGTATTATTACATAACTCCAGGTAAGACATGAGACCAAGACATCTGTCAGGGTACTGTACTGCTATATGCCAGGCACCGTGTCCTCCCATAGAGTGTCCTATCAAAACAGGGATCTGTATAAGGTGTGTATTACTGCATTGCTTTAGACAAGCCAAAATTTAACCTGTGATTTTTCTATTGTTATTTTTATTATTAGATAAGTTAAATGGCTGCGTAGACCCAGTTTAAACAAGGCTGTGGTCTTGCTCTTTGGTCTTGACCTTGGCAATAACGCTAATGATAACCTGACCATGGTTTCGTCTCTTACCATGGTGGATTAGCACTATATTACCATGGTTTCCACTGCCAACATGGCAGAAGGAGACAGGGCTAACCCAACGCCACAGGCATTTAATGCACCATACGGAATTCGCTTATCAAGCTGAAATTGGGTCAAGATGTGTTTGGATTAGACGTCCGCCACCCGCAGTCATTTCCCCTATTATTATTACCCAACCAAATCTCAATGAGATAATTCTATAGATTATCCTTTTATGGATTAAAACCCGATAACTATAAATTAGTTTAGATGAATTTACAGTTAATAGTGTTAAAAATTGGCAAACAACTTAAGAAGTTTCCAAACACAAATTTGCTCAACTTCACTGACATTGTGCGCTGCCAATTCCTAAAGTTCGACAGTTAAAATGAGCAATAATTGTTAGACAAAAGGCATTTAATGCACCATACGGAATTCGCTTATCAAGCTGAAATTGGGTCAAGATGTGTTTGGATTAGACATCCGCCACCCGCAGTCATTTCCCCTATTATTATTACCCAACCAAATCTCAATGAGATAATTCTATAGATTATCCTTTTATGGATTAAAACCCGATAACTATAAATTAGTTTAGATGAATTTACAGTTAATAGTGTTAAAAATTGGCAAACAACTTAAGAAGTTTCCAAACACAAATTTGCTCAACTTCACTGACATTGTGCGCTGCCAATTCCTAAAGTTCGACAGTGAAAATGAGCAATAATTGTTAGACAAAAGATAATATATGAAAAGAGGCCATATTTACCAGCAAATATAACATGTTGTGCATCAGCCTTGTTGATGAGCCAATCTGCACTAGAAGTTATTTGACCTAGTGTTTCTAGAGATGTTAGAGCAGTCAAGAGTCCGGGACCCTCCCAGTTATGGGCTCCATGTCTGGATAAAGAATAGATAATTACAGTCATATCGATGGATAACGTGTGATCATTGTTAGAACACTAAGACATCATAAAGGCAAGCCCATATAATATATACCGGGCCGTGTAGCGCAGTCGGTAATGTGTCTGGCTACAGATGCGTGTCTGACTGCAGATCCAGGGGTCGCGAGTTCGATCCCGGCCCGGTCCCATACTTTCGTGGAGATTGATCATGAAATATTTTCTACGGTCATTCTCCTCCCTTCCGCTGATTCATTCAAGGAGGGTTGTTGTCAGTTACAAGCGAAAGTATGTGCACAAAATACTGGTTAACCGCTTGTTCAAGCCTGCCCAGGAAAAAGTGTGGTTAGGTGAACTGACCGTCCCACAATGACCATAGCTGTTGACTTGGGACATAAAGCAACAAAACCAACCAACCAACCATATAATATATAGAGATTGTTATTTATCAGTTACCTCTCATATTAACTACATAGTTGCACCTTGACCTGATAAATGTTGTCTATCTCACTGCTTTATCAGGTCAATATGCCATTGCACTTTTTGAATGATGTTGATGACGTTGAAATTTGACTTGAAAATTAATAATTAGGTCATAATCGCCTGTTTGTAGAGAGAACAAATGGGTAAACTGATAAACATAATACCAGGTTTGCGTCTTTTGATATGAAGTTTACCAGACTTGGCTTTGAGAATGTCAGATGGATCCCTCAGCAGAGCCTCACAATTCAACAAACTTTCTCAAAGCCTTCCCTGGTAGCTTGATATCAAAAGAGGCAAACCTGGTATCCTCTATCTATATATGACATTTTTCTTATAATACCAGTCTGAGTATAATCCTCATGACCTATGGCGTTTATAACATCAGTTTTGTCAAGACAAGATTATCACAATGAGCACACAACTTGAACAAAAAAAGGCCTAGACAAACAGTGCCAACCCAGATTAGACTGCTACTGAAGAAGCAGTCTGATCAGGGTCTTCCCTGTTTGCTATCCTGACAAGCATTTTGTTAATTCCAGTCTTGAGAACCAACATTTTATTTGGGGACAGAAAGAGAAAAGTGCAAGTTTCACATATTTGCCAATTTTAAACACCATTGTTTTCTTGCATACTGGATAAGGATATCTGATATTTTATCCTGGGTAAGAAATTCTTATCTTACCCATGTTACCTTACCCAGGCTGTCAGGTGAAGGCTTTACATTGGTTGTATTACAACTCACACGCACTGTCTTCAAGTGACGTCATTGTTATGTTAAAGTGACGTCGTCATGTTGCATCTCAGCGTATTCACAAACTTCTGGGAGCCTTTTTTTAAACATAAAATGCGGTATTTAATCTATTATTCGTTTGAGGATGGAATCACTCGACAAGCCTCCTGATGCCAAACGGTGATCTTCGGGCCGGATTTTCCTATCCCACCCTCACACTAATGATAGATTCTCAGGCCCCCAGATAAGAGTGTGTAACAGAAAATTATTTTACTTATTTCTCAACCAAAAAATATTCTCGATCAGACGGTTCTTTTGAGAACCCTAAAACACATGTTTAAAATGATGGGTAAGAACATAATCACAATTTAACGCTAAAAATGTTGCTTATCTGGCCCTATGATTCTTATAATCATACCCTAAATGTCACATGTGGTACATGCACTGGTTGTATTGGTAGTTAGGTAGGGCAACATCATGTGGTCTCCTTCCAAGAAACCCTGTCTTATAGGTCTTTGTTGTTTCCAATGCAACAAAATCACGTTTTCTCATGACAAGACCCATTTAATGCTGGACTACCATGTATTCAGGAACCACTTGAAACTAATTTTCAAAATCCTCACACCAGTTTTTTTCTTGTATTTTCTAAATTATAGAAAATGCAAGAAAAATATCTATCTTGATCTTTGTGGAAAAAATCTTTGTTTTGATTCTTTATGTCCCAGTTAACAATTTTTCAGTAATGTTGGGACAGATCTTCCTGCTCGAACCAGTAATAAGTAGAGGATAAAGTGTCTTGCTCAAGGACACAACACAGTGCCTCCGATGAGGCTCAAACCGGCAACCCGCGATCTCCAGTCAAGCACTCTACCACAGAGCAACCATCCTCCTTGGGGAAAAAATCTGTCCCTAGGATCACTGTTTGACATGACAGTAAAACCTGTCTTAAGAGGCTTTTCAAAAATACACAAAACAAAGGTCTTAAAGACAAATGGTAGCTTAAGGAATGTCGAAAGTATTGCAGAATGCTCTCTTGGAGTATTCTGAAATACTTTTTACCTGCATTAAGCGACAATCGGTCCTGAAAATCAATTTTTGTCTTTTTTGCGTGGCCACTTAAGACAGGTTTTACTGTTTCAGCGTGCCAAGTAGTGTCAAATGGTGATATTCTTTTCTCCCATATAACCCAAGATAAATTCTTATACCTTGTAGGAGCCAGTAGCCAAGCATACTGACTGCCAAACTGGAATTCACCTTCCACCATTTGTTTATAGCTGTCAGCCTGGTTCTGAGGAGATATTGTAGTCCCATGAAGGGTCAGTAATGTTGGACACAGTCCTTCAGAACAATCTTTCAGTGGTGGGATAGCTGCTGCATGCTGTATTGAGCCATCATGGTCAACAAACGTAAACAGAAATGACTGTCGCAATTTACGACATCTTAAGGCAATAGGAACAGTCTGTATACCTGATGAAGTTAGAAATTTTATATTGAAATAGAGTTCAGCATCATCAGTATCTGTGCAATGTGAAAGAACTTTAGAATCAGAGCTTATTAGTTTTACTGGGAAGGTGAAAATCTGCCCAGGAGCTATTTTTATGTCTTCATCAACAATTTCAATGTCAAGGTCAATATTAGAAGGTGTAACATCTTGGAGACTAACTTTGGTGATTTTCAGAAACTCTGTGGAATGGTAGTTTGCAACAGGTAAAGCCAGATATCCACTGAATAGATAGCCATCCATTAGGTCCGGCAAGAAATGTGGAGAAAAGATTTCAAAGTCAGGTTTGGCAATTTTAAAAGAGCACTTGAAATTTGCCACCACTTTAGTCCTTAACCGGATATACACTGTGTGTAGACCTTGATCAAGTTTGACTCCATACCAGTATTTGTCGCGGTGGTAGACATCACCAGCCACAAGTATGTCATCTATATACACAGTGTGAACACCAAGGCACTGAACCATGATATTTTGATCCTTCTCATTTACAGCCAACTCTCCCACCACCCACCCCTGCCACTCTGTGATCCCTAGTGATCCTATAGAGCTAACAAGATCATTCCAGTTGACCGAAGTCTTCACCTGCACGGTGCTCTGTGATGAAGCCTGCTTCATAATACTCCATTTTATCTCTCCACCAGGAACCAGCTCAGAGTAGAAAACAGAAGCTTTCTGATATCTATATTTAGAAACATTCCGGATCCCAGCGTATGCCTCAAGGGGATCTCCATCAAGCTCCATTTTACCAATCACAAAAGGGCCTATGAAATGCCAATCTTTTATAAAAGGTGATATTTTTCCTGTAAGTTTCTGAGCTTTCTTAAAGCTGGTTGCCATGGGAGATTTGGCACCCTGGCTTTTAAAGATGGTTCCCAGCACTGTCCATAGATGGCCATGTGATGAGGATATGCTGGTATCCTGCAGAGCTTGATAATAGCACACCAGAACTGCATCATTATTCTGTTGAAATGAAAAATTCCTGAATACATGTGATTTTGATACAAATCGCATAGGTGAGCAGCCAAGGCTCAGACAAGCCTGCCCATATGTGCAGTCTCGTCAGAGCCTTTGCTGCTTGCATACACAAAGTATGGCAGTAGAACAGGGGCCAGTCCAGCTTTACAATACCCCATCACAACTGATTTACTGAAAAGACTATAAAAAAACTTATTAATAATTCATGGCATACTATAAATGTACCACGACCTCTGATTAATGACCTTTGGGTCTTTCTATTTCAAAAGATTGATGCAGAATGCATAAAATGGGCCAGTCTGGCTGGAACATTTGTGTTTGTTAAAGCTTTTATAGTAAATGTAAATAAATGCCTGAAATCCTTTTTTCTATAACAACATATCGATATTGTAAATACAGTCAAAAATCAAAGCTTTTGGTTTATCTGTATAAATCTATACTCGACTGGCCTCTGTATGCAGTAGATGAAGGCTCAGGTCAACATTTAGACCTCAAGCTGAACTAAGTAGCTGTGTATACATGATTAATCTTTTACCTCAAAGAGACCCCTTTTAACACTTTTGCAAACAGAGCAGACCCATCTCAGGCAGCTCTTGTAAGTGCTGCCTGATCAGGGTCTACTCCATTTGTCTGGATATGATCCTACTCTAAGGGGCCTCACAAGTAATTTCTTTGCTCTAATGAGTAAGTTTATTTATAAAATTATTCATGGTGGGTGGAGCTTAGCATGAATATTCATGAAGGAAAAGATTAGAGTGACTTAGCACATTTAGGATAAGTACCAAATTCCCATGTACCGGCTCATTATAATTAAGTATTAAGAAAGAAGCACACTGACATTTCATGATTTGAAGAAATAAAAACATTGGCATTTGAAGTAATATATTGGCAATTGAAGAAAGCGAAAAACATTTGCATTTAAAGAAAAACATTGGCATTTGAAGAAGAAAACAACATGATGATTGGCATTTGAACAAAAGTTCTTGCACTATTAATTCACAGTGACGTCTTCAACATGTATAATTGAATCTCAGCATATTCAGAACATTCTGGAGGCTTATTTTAAAATAGAAATTCAATGGTGAGCAAAAAAAGAATCCATTATTTGTGTGAAGGTGGTTAAAAAATCTGTCCCTTGGGATCACCGTTTGTCATCACTTGTCAAGCCTCGTGATGCCTAACAATGACCTTCGGGACAGATTTTTCTATCCTAGCCACATAGGATATGCCTTCATATATTCCACCATGTAGTCACAAAAGGGTATATTAGCTCTGTAATTTAGGATTATTAGAATTAGACTTTTTTAGAGTAAAAAATCTCTACATTTAAAATGGAGTAAAAAAATTCTACTTTAGAAATGAACATCATATTTACCTTTAAAGTTGTCAGACGTAAGTTCTCTAAAGTTGCCAAGGTAATTTTCCCTAATCGGCATTTCACCTTTTTATCAGTCAACTTTTTCAGCTGTTTCTCCAAAAACTCTCCCTATAACAACAAACATATAGCTTTAAAAAGACATTAATGAGCCACGACTTGACATTTCCAACAATGTGACATGTATGACCAGCAAAGCCTCAGATCAGCCTGCGCATATGTGCAGTCTGATCAGAGCCGTTGCTGGTCGCTTGAATATTCTATGATTGTTAACCTACTGACTGAACATCATTTGGAGTTTCAAAGCTCAAAAGGGGACTGCACAGGCTCGTCAGAGTCTACACTTGTCAAAATGCCACATTGTTGGAAATCACATGTCACGGCTCATTTATGATATTATGATGGTACATGTACTTCTTATACACCAGGTTGAGTCAGTTTCAACTGTTTTCATTCATTTGAGAGAATTCTTTCTCACATACCCCATACCAAACCATGGGAGGATAAAAACCGTAAAACCCCATTTTGGAAGACAAGTGATGTCATTGCTAAATTAAAATGACGTTATCATGTTATGACATATTTCAGCGTATTCAGGGATGGAGATTTTCTTTTTTAAACACGAAAATGCGGTATTTAATGGTGAGCACGCATTGAAAGAATCAATTAATTGTGTGAGGTTGTGATAGAAAAATTGGTTTCTTAGGATCACAGTTTGTCATCACTGAGGGTCTGGATGGGGTATAACGATTAGTGAATAATGGCCCTTTTTTATAATGAATAGTGAATAATGAGTCAAAAAAATAATGAATAGTGAATAATGAAGGCCTAAAAAAATAATAATCCTATTTTTTTTAATGAATTGAAGAAGAAATTAATGAATAGTGAATAATCAGATTTCTTTGCCACCTTTCTTACTGTTAATGAATAATTGGTCTTATTTTAATGAAGAACCCAAAGTTATAATGAGATGAATAATGGGCTAAATTTTTTATGAATAGTGAATACCAGACCCCCCCCCCCCCCATCCAGACCCTCATCACTGGACAAGCCTTGTGATGCCAAATGGTGATGATCAGGACAGATTTTTCTTTCCCACTCTCACACTCCTGGTATAGTGCGACCAGGTAACGGACGTTGGGCGTGTCAGACAAAGCACTGCCATTCACTGTCAATTTAGACTGGTCAACCGCAAATTAGGTATCACAGCATAGGCACGCTTTAATCGTGCAAAACAACTAAGCCGCAGACGACAAAGGTGGCTAGCATGCCTGGTAAACACTCGCAAGCAAATCTAAACAGAAAACTTCAGTCTTACCCGTTTACAGACACATTTGTATATATTATTGCTCACTGTTCAGGGCCTCCTAGAACGTATGTGAATTTTAGTTAGATCAGCAAGGCAGACTGGTCCATGTTAGAATGGTTGTTGTTGCTCAGATTGCACAGCGTAATGAAGATTTGATTGCATGTAGCGTACTTTTTACCTGTGATTTCCTTTAGTATTGTATTTACTATACAGCTGTCACAAGAAACCACCTTAACCCATTTAAGCAAAGTGGAATTTCCCACTGTTATGAATTGGACCTGTCCATTTCCGTTTTAAGCGTTGTTGGGTGGTATTTTACATTGTTATTCCAATCTTGATAGGGCAATTGATAAGCAAACAGTGGAGACCCTGATCAGACGCCTCGTTTTGCGGCATCTGATCTGGGTCTGCGCTGTTTGTCTATTTACCACAAAAAGAATGCTAGCCATAATATGGGTTAAACGCAAAAAAATCCATACATTTGTAGGAATAGCGAACTGTTTTACACATGAAATACGGATAAACGGCGTACATGTAATATAGGTTTAGTGATTACACATTATAGTCCAGGCGCTGATTTCTGTACAGGCCTTAGTTTTTGACTTGGCACAACTTACCTGCCAGAAAAGGTTTGACTGCAGAAATGCAATCCTGGGGTCTTCTGCAATACTCCTAGGTACGTTGTACAGTTAAATTGTGGTAGCAGTTTTGCTGTAGGACGTCATCTTTGAACGTACCCTACGCTAAATGAGGCTTAGGTAAATTGAGAGGAAAACACGCCTGACGTTCAACCATTGCTTCCTATTCAGCATATTTCCTTTTAAATTTATACATTATATGTATGCAATGGCATACGACAGTAAAGCAATATAATTTTTTTGTATATATGGTATATTAGACGTGGAAATGTCCAATGGAAGGGGTGATTTACCCCACCCCCCTGAATATAATGTATCCAAATTCAAAAAAAAATAAAATCTTACCCATTTCTTAATTTATCAAGTAAAAAAGCATATTTATAATCATATCTAAACATTATTCTTATAGTATGTTTGTCAATGTTTTACATTCGTTACAAATCAAAGAAAGAACATACCACCTGAAATGACAATTCAGGAATGCGTGTATTACACAATTTTCAGTGTACATTCTCTGCTGCAATATATTGTATCTGTGACTTATACTAAATTGTTATACAAGGGTATGACGATAGCCTTAAAATCATTAAATGAAATGCAGCAAACAACCATTATGCGTTTAACCATTATACAACATAATATAACAGTTATATACGTTACTTACTTTCAAATGTATTACTATTCAATGCAGTAATATCATTAGATTATGGGCTACCAAACGACCTCCGCCAAATAAGGTTTGTAGACTGTAAATTTCTTAAACCAAATTATATTAGCCACATACTGAAGTACGTTAGCTTTTCAGCGGATAAGGCGTTGCCCTGCAATAGCCAAATACACTACGTTACCCTAAAATAATAGGAATTCCTATAGTGTTAATATCCAGTTATTTCTTATTCATATGTATCAATATTAGCTTTTATTTGAAAGAAAATTACTAGCAATATGATTTTCAACTAATTTTGGCACCTGCTATTACAGTTATATATGTTACTTCCTGCTAAATACATTATTTAATGAAATGACAACACTATACCATAAATTGTCGAAGCCACCAAAATACGTGCAACTATAGCTTTCAGCTATTGACCTCAATAACTATATTGATAGCTATGATTTGGGGGAAAAAAACTTACACTTAATACCAAAAATTACCTTTTTATTCACAATATTGGTTGAAATCGAGAAATGAAACATTAAAGAAAACGTTAATATATACAACAAAGGTATTTAACCCATATTAGACTAGCGTTTTTTTTGGGACATAGATAAGTAGTACAGGCCAAGATCAGACGCCACAGACTGCCATGTCTGATCAGGTTCTCAACTGTTTGCTTACAGGATATTCTATTAAAACTTGAATAAGAATGGAAAACAAGATCCAAAAATCCTAAAGACGAAAATGGACTGGTCCATTTGACAATAGTGGGAAGTTTCATTCGACTTAAAAAGGTTAAGGAGATGGTGACATTTATCATACGGTTTGTCTGGTTCTGCAATGTTATAGAGCATTGAAACAGGATATTTTTTCCAAGGTTCTTTATGGTTATACATTTTAGAGGTCATTATCACTTAGAACAACTCTCTTGCGTTGTAAAGACTATAGCTATAAAGACTGTAGCTTTTGCAAAACGAATGGACTCAAAATAAATTATTAAAAATTTTGTTTTGCATTATTTCTATCAATTAAGCTTAGTCTAAACATGGATTTTTTTTCATATAAAATCATTACGATATTCAGCATGTCAAATGAGGACATAATCATTGATGCAAGAATAGCATCCCATTAATCCTTTGTACGTTCCAAATCAAACTAAATTGATGATAAATAGTAACGTAAATAAAATATCAAATTAGCAAGCACATATGATTTTAGTTCAGCAATGAAGGCTCATGCGAGCCTGTAAAAATATGTCATTAGACACATCAGAGCGTTTGCTGCTTGTAAATGTAGATGGAGACAAACGCTAGCTCCACTGCATCAGCATGGGGGATCAAACGGTGCATTTACCCATGTGAGGTAGGTACCAAAATCACATATGGTGGTTCAAATCTTCAATTGAGCATGTATAAATTACATAAGAGAGGTCAGCAACTGTTTAGATCTTATAGCAACGAAATTCACTCTGGAGCTACTGTCAAAGATCATACCGAAGATAAGATATTCAAAATCTTGTATATTATATAACATAACATATACAACAATAGAGGCACTGCTTTATCAACCTCTAAGGTTTATACTGACTTTGAAAAGTAATAGAAGTATGATTCCTTTTGGAAGGAAGCATTGCAAATATGACATGCATAATAACTTTCATGCATCCTTCCTAGGCATTGCATTTAAGTCTTTCATTGATGGCAAAGACTACTGCACAAAGTCTTTGTAAGAACAATTGACTCTTTGTATGTCTCTATAAATCAGTTCCCTCAACATGTTATGTGCTTTTATATAAATTCCTATTTATGTGTAATGCATTTGTTTTCTGTCTGAAGAAGCAAGATATTTTCTTAGAAAAGGCTGTGTTGATTTTAATTTTATATCACTTATTCATTCTTATGTTTATATACATACAGCGCTTTGTTATCAAGAATTGTATTTACAAGACTCCTGTAATAATTTGGCCATGCCACATTCTGTATAGTGAAAATTATCACCAGTTATTTAAGCATTGATTGCTAAAACTGAGCAAGATATCATGACTGCATGTTTTTAAACGTTTTATTTTTCCATCCAATACCTTAAAGAACAGTTTAAAGTATATTTTACGTTACCTAAGTGTCACACTGTCTTATTCAGCCTGACATAACTCTTGACTGATAATGACAGATGTGTTAAAATAGTTTCTTAAGCAGCACATGTGTTCCTTGGATATGATCATATCACATGAGATCGATGTCATCCATTATAACTGATTTTACCCATTTCAGGGAAATGTTTCTTCAATATAAAACCTCTCCTTGTAAAGTGATATTAGTTTAGCAAATGATCAAAGGTACTAACAGTTTCATTAAATATACTATGAAAGGTATGCTGAAAATAAACTAAAATGGTTTGTAAAAGCGGAAACAAGTAATGTGTCATCATCAGCATATGCATATAAATGTCAGTATACAATTTGATTTTTAGAGATTATCTTTAAAAATAACTAATTACAGACACATACGATGCATAACCTCTATTGTTATATATATAAATGTTATCCTACCAACTCTTAGGTAATTAATTTTGTCTGGAATGAAAGGAAAGAAAAAACATGATTCTCCACCTCTCTAAACATTTAGTAATTTGTATTTTTTTCTTTGGGAAATTAACCTAGGTATTATACAAGGAGCTAACCTATATCATGTTACTGACTTTGTTTGCATAATGTGTACAATTGTATACTGGGTACATAAAACTATTTTCAAATGAATGATGAGTCTTCATTCAATAAAACTGTGTTGTGTTATTCTTCTCCTGCAATAAATACATGTATTACAAAATTCTACATCCTTTATAGTTAAGCTATTCAGGGCACAATCGTATACTGTCTTTGATAACATTTAGGACAAACGTAGTACCTTATGATACTTGATATGGTTATATATGTTACTTTGATAAATTTGACAGAATTATAATGTATTCTACTACTTCTAAATAGCTGCCTATTTCTTTGTTTATGTGTTTTAGAATCTTTAACTTTGGACAAATAAAAATGATATTTCGTGGAAATGAAAACTTAAAAAAATCTTTATTGCAAATGTAAATGTTTATAGATATAGTAACTTAATAAAAACTGGTACATATTTTAGAACAAACTGCTGTCTTGGTATGAATTTAAAACAAAACAGGTTTGAAATTAGATAAAATACCGTAAGACATATAATATAAGGTATTCAGCAATAGGTATATCGGAAGTCTTAAATTTTTGTAATATACGTTACATATTGTCATACAAGCATTAAAATGTGGAATTTTACACCAGAAACGCAGTTAGGTATAGCTTTAGACTATCGTGTATTGATAGAATGCTCTATTATGGTTAAAAAAGTTAGCAGATGGTATAGCATGCTAACTTGCAAAGTGAAATAGTTCTAACCACATTCAACATTTTTGGGGGGTACCCATATTCAACAGCTTATAATTCTTAAAGTAATTATGATAGAAACAATATGTTTGCAGTTTTGATACAGTCGGGTAACTATCTTTTCCCAACATGGTATGTAAAACGTATATACCCATTATAGAACTTATGAAATTAAACTTTGACCAAATTTAATTGATTTTATAAGGCGTAATTGGAGATATAACGTAAATGACAGTTATAACATAGAAGTTGTGCTTCTGGATGCAAACAATTTATTTTCATAATTGCTAAGATCATTATCTAGATTTTGGCAGTAAATAACGACCGTATGCACCATCTGGATACAACCTGGATACCATTTTTTATTCAAATGTCGCCATTTTGTTTTTAATAGTAAAAATGGGGTAGGTGTACAAAACGGCTTCTCCTGGAAAACTGCTACCACAATTTGACTGTACAACGTGCCTAGAAATGTTGTAGAAGGGTAGTTCTAACTATTTCTGAAGTCAAACCTTTTCTGGCTGGACAATTGTGCCAAGTCAATTTTCAAAAACCTAGCTCCTTGACTATTAATCAACTAGCCCAATAAACAGGCTGATATGAATGACGCCTTCAAAAATCTGTAGTTACCTGTAGAGACAACCAGTGGTAGAGTGCTCGACTTGAGGGGTCGTTGGTTTGAGTCTCTCTGGAGGCACCATGTTATTTCCTTGTGCAAGACACATTATACTCTATTTAGTACTGGTACAACCCAGGATATGTTCCGACAGGACCGATTTTTTTGTATCAACTTCGAATCATCGAGGTCAACAGTTGCTCAGTGCTAGTGTGTTAGACGCTTGTTTAAAGGATTGCTATTTGGAGAAGGCTCAATGATGGAGCTTAGTAATGTCCTATTCTCTGCTAAGTACTGGTTCAACCTAGATGGTCAGGGAAACATCACGACATGACTGAAAAAATGTTGACAGCGACGCAAAATATAAATACAAACGAAAAATATCAACGCAAAATAACAAAAGAGACCCTTATCTCGAAACTTTGCTGCAGCTGTGTGCGTCTACTGGTACACATGTTTAGCTTAAGTGTGCTACTTGGAAAATATTCGTGATAGATATGTTGTCGATGAAAATATTTTTTCCAAATTCTGTTTGTTTGGCAAGAAAATGATTTGGGTTTTTTAGCTCTGACTTCGAAAAAATAGTATTATGAAAACAACAACAACATCAAAACCGCCCACCTTCCCTTCACAAAAACCAACACCAATTAAATTTATGCATGATAAGGGTTCAATAGCTAGGCCAAGGGAAAGGGTACACTGATCTTTTATGAAATAATAAAAGTTGTGTGATTGTAGATTTCATTGTCGAAGGTTGCTTTTTTGCTTGAATGGTTTATAATACATTTACGTGTTTAAGATACATGTGCGTGCATATTTCAATTAACAGCTTAGCATAGGTATCTACACTGATCAGATTCATCTGCAATAATTTGAAACGCTTATTTTTCACGATACGGAAACTATAAAACTACTGGTATATAATGTGATGAAGTGAGAAAATGCGAAGAGATAGTTTTTGGAAAAGCCATACTTGTTCAACGTTTAGCTAAAGTCTTCGCTCCAGAATGCGTTTGCTGGTTTAATTTATATGTCTGATTTATATTTTAAAGAGACCTGTCTAAATTAGCACTAACTAGAAAGTATTTCGGCTGGAATTTGATTGTTTACTTGCAGAAATCTTTGATATTCGGCCCCACAATGTTCGTACCAGAAGTACCGGCGGTACTGGCTTTTACCCTTAAGAGTACCGGGTTTTTCAAACAAGTATGCGCACTGACTTAACCATTATTAGTCGAAGGGAGATAGCTTTGAATTTATAGTTTTATAATATTGGAATAATCCAAAATTGCGAGGTAGCAGCTCTATTTTACATAATAACTTTACTATTTAATCATGATGCGTTAATTTGAATGATAATTAACAATAATTGGAGTAGGAGATGTTATGCATGTCTAGCCTGACACCCCTTTTTAGATGAGATTTGAGATGTGCCAAGGGTATATAAAGAGATGTAACCATCAGAATAGTGTCATTAGCTCGCTGTTCATGACCGGGAATAGATCGTTTAGTGTGAAGCAGATAGCCTTTCAGTATTGCACTAAGGGCTAACCTGGCTTCTCATTGTTGTAGTCTTGAGTCGTTGTAGTTGGTTGACGTAGTAGGTTGAAGTAGTCGGTAGATATTTGCTTATTAGTATTGCACTAAGAGCAAATAGGGTTTGTCTAGCATTGCGCTAACGAACCTCTTATTGAGCCAGAACAGTTAGTTGGTTGGTTCTGGAGTCGTCTTTGTAGAAACTGTATTGGTTGTAATAGTTTTGTATTTCTTGTTGTGACTTGAACAATCATTGTAAATCATTTGAAATCATCGTTTATAACTATTATAATATTGAAAATCATATTGGTTACATTTATTTCTAATCATTTGGCAAAGCAGCCCAAGGAAAATTATTTATAGTTGCTATATAAGGCAACCTATGTATTTGTCCATTGTATATTTTAATAGACCGCTCGACTGTGTTACATAAAAATGGTGGCAGCTTAGGGGATTTGATTTACTAGACCAGTACATGTAGCATAAGGGAATTGATACTTTTACCATTTTTGTGTGTGTGTGTGTGTGTGAAGTAGTATAAGAATACCTTTGGGTGCAATTATTGCGCATTTGCGCCATACTACTTTCTTGTGCATTTTATATATTTGTTGAATGAAACATGGCTGACAAAGGCTTATTTAATGAGTTTGATCCATTTGCCTATAAGAAAAACGTTGTGCCTACAACACCTATGATGCCAACGTTATCTAGGGAAGATAAGGAAAGAATGGATGAGTCATTCTTTGAGACATTTGAAACTAGCCAACAAATGGAAACTTCACAGAAACAAGATATGCATATGGTATATGATATGGTTGAATCTTTGAGAATAGAGTGTGCTGAAATGAGGAAAGACATGGGGAGAAGAGATAGCATTTATGCAGATCTGAAGGAACAGTTGAGACAGAGAGACAGTGCCAGAGAAAAGGAAAATCTAGACCTGAAAGTTGCAGCAATGCAGACAGGAAAGGACATGCAATTTTTAATGGATAAAATGACTGAACTAACGTCATCTTTGTTAAACAGAAAGCCTATAACAGATAGTTCGCTTAGCAAGGAACATAGTAAGTTAGCTGACCTAGGAGTAACAACAAAGAAGAAACCAACATCCAAGACAGTCTCATTCAAGTTTGATGAAGCAGTTCATGAGGATTTAGTGGGTTCTAAAGAACTAGAAAGCAAAATAGTGACACTGAAGTCAAATGATATTAGCTCAGAAAAGAAAACTGAATGCGCTGAGCCAGGCAAGAAAGGCAAGAACTTTATGAAGCCAGCTACGTTTGATGGAAGTAGTTCCTGGATTGATTATAAGTCACATTTTGATATGTGTGCAGAGCTCAATGGTTGGACTCATGATCAAAAGGGTTTATATCTTGGTGTTAGTTTGAGAGGTATTGCGCAGGGTGTTTTAGGTAACCTACCAACAAAAGACCAAAAAGATTTTGAAACTCTTTGCAACACATTGGGTGAGAGGTTTTCACCAGAGAGTCAAACTGAATTGTACAGAGCTCAACTGAAAGAACGAGAATGGAAACATGGTGAAAATTTAGGAGAATTCAGTCAAAGGATATTAAGGCTGACCACACTTGCTTATCCCAGAGCAGACCCAACTCTGATCAATGTTTTGGCTATGGGATTTTTCATTGATTCAATTTCTGATGCAGAAATGAGATTGAAAATTCAACAAACTAGACCTAAGGATTTGAATGAAGCAGTCAAAGTTACAGTTGAATTGGAAGCATTTGACAGAGCAGAGAGACAGCGAAGAGGATTCAAATATGGAAGACAAACAGACACTCAGTGTGAAGAAGCTTCAGACCTAAAGAAAATTTTGAACATTATGAATGAGGATAAGAAAGAACAGAAAGCAGAGTTAAGAACAATACTTGAGCAGGTTTCAAAATTGTCACAGGAAGTTAAAAAGGAAAGTGCCCCTTGTTTAAGTGAATTAGTTGAACTTAAAAATCATGATAAGAACACTAGTAACTCTGATAAAGAAGGAAATGGTCTTGAAAGCAAAACATTATACCAAAATAAAGCTAAAAGAAGATGTTATATTTGTAATGATGAGTCACATTTAGCAAATAGATGTCCAGTGAAACCAAAATGCTTTAATTGTCAGGAAATAGGTCATAAATCATTTGAATGTCCTCAGAATAGGTCGAGGCATTACAGAGGTCCATCAAAAGATCAGAAACAAGTGAAAAGATCAGGTTCTAATTTTGAACATCCAATAAATCTATTTGAAGCAGGTATATATTGTTGCGGTGTCATCAATGGAGTTGGAATCACTGCACTTGTAGATTCTGGAGCTACAGCAACCATGGTTTCAGATACTGTCTATAGCAAATTGCCTTCTTACAAAAGGCCCCTTTTACAACCTGTAGGATGTAAAATGATAGCAGCAAATGGACAAGAAATGACGACTTTTGGTGTAGGTACATTTACATTTTCTTTCAATGGAAAACAGTTTGAGGTATCTGCAATTGTGGCAGATATGAACTCTGAAGTAGTTTTAGGTGTAGATTTCATGCAGAAGTTTTCTTGTGTATTAGATATGAAAAATTGCACAATTACCACAGAAGACTTGGTAATAAATTGTTTCACTAAAGGAAAGATGGGTTGCTTTAGAATATCAGCTGCAGAAACAGTAAGCATACCATCAAACAATGAAATAGTTATTCCTGGAGCTTTAACTGGAAAAAGAGTGTGCTTAGAAGAGCAATATGGAATAATAGAGCCATATGAACAGCTAATGGAGAAGAAAAATATACTCAGTGGCCGTGTACTAGCTAGAGCAGATTCCAAAGTACCAGTTCGCTTAATGAACCCAACCACAGATCCTATTGTCATAAGGAAGGGAACCATTATCGGAACATTTGAACCAATAGCAGAAGTAAAAGAGATGGCCAAGAAAGAGAATGAACATAGGAATGCCCATGGCCTACCAGAGCCATTACAAGATTTGGTTGACAGAAGTTCAAAACAATTAGATGGGGAACAAAAACACAAGCTTAAAGAAACTTTGTTGAATTATCAAGATGTGTTTGCTTTAAACAATGAAGATATGGGATTTACAGAAATAGTCAAGCATCAAATACACACAGAAGGTGCAAAACCTATCAAACAAAGAATAAGGCGATTGCCACATCACATGGCAGAAGAAGCTGACAAACAAGTTGATGATATGTTGAAAAGAGGCGTTATTGAAGAATCAAACAGCCCATGGGCGGCTGGTGTTGTTCTTGTGAAGAAGAAAGATGGATCTTTCAGATTTTGTGTGGACTACAGGGCATTAAATGATGTTACTGTAAAAGATGCATATCCATTACCTAAAATCAGTGAAACTCTTGATAGTTTAAGTGGTGCTAAATGGTTTTCAACCCTGGATTTATACTCAGGATATTGGCAAGTTGGGGTAGAGAATGACGACAAACCAAAAACAGCTTTTATTACAAGAAAAGGGCTTTTTCAGTTTCGAGTTTTACCGTTTGGATTATGCAATGCGCTAGCAACCTTTGAGCGGTTAATGGAGGTCGTTTTGGCAGGGTTACAATGGGACATTTGTCTGATTTACTTGGATGATATTATAACGTTTGGAAAGAGTTTTGATGAAGCTGTAGAAAATTTAGAGAAAGTTTTAGACAGGTTACGGACTGCTGGTCTCAAATTGAAACCTAAGAAATGTGAACTATTTTCTAAATCTGTTTCTTTCCTTGGTCACATAATTTCTGATGATGGAGTTGCAACTGAACCTGAGAAAATCAAAGCCGTGCAAGATTGGCCAGTTCCTATTAACCAGACAGAGGTTAGAAGTTTTCTTGGTTTATGTGGATACTACAGAAGATTTATCAAAGGATATGCTGAAATTGCAAAGCCTATGCATACACTTACAGAAAATGGGCGACCATTTGTTTGGACAGAAGAATGCCAAGTTGCCTTTGAGAAACTGAAGAAATACTTGACTGAGGCGCCGATTCTTGCATATCCTGACTTCAACAAAGACTTTATTCTTGATACGGACGCATCTGGCAACAGCATTGGAGCTGTGCTCTCTCAGAAAATAGATGGTAAAGAAAGAGTGATTTGTTTTGGGAGTCGTACGCTCAGCAAAACTGAAAGACGATACAGTGTTACAAGAAGAGAAATGTTGTCAGTGGTTTACTTTATGAAAAGATTTAGGCATTATCTTTTAGGGAGAAAATTCTTAGTAAGAACAGACCATAGTGCACTTAAATCTCTGATGAAGACAAAAGACCCAGAAGGTCAAACTGCAAGATGGATAGAGACATTGGCTTCCTTCAAATTTGAAATACAACATCGTCCAGGAAAGAGGCATACAAATGCTGATGCATTAAGTAGAATACCCATTAGAAAAGAGAAACCAAAGCAATCAGTAAAAGCTGTGTCTGCCAAAACCAATGAAGAATCAGAGGAAATTCCTTCTTTGAAAGAAGCTCAGTTAACCGATTATGAAATAAAATTAGTTCGAAGTTGGGTTGAAAAGGAAGAAAGACCAAAATGGATAACAGTAAGTGGAATGAGCAACCGTGTCAAATCGTATTGGTCACAATTTCAGAGAATGTGTATTCACAATGACCTTTTATGTAGGATTTGGTATGAGGGAAAGAAACCAGAAAAATACCAGATCATTATTCCAAAAGATCTAAGAGAAACAGTGTTACAACACTGTCATGATTCCATTATTGGAGGTCACTTTGGAATGAGAAAAACTCTGGAAAAAGTTAGGCAGAAGTATTATTGGGCTGGATTGTATACATATGTTGAGCAATATGTACGTAGTTGTGATGTATGTTCCAGAGAAAAAGGGCCACCTCGTACAAAAAGATCCCCTATGACTTTGACAGGATCAGGTTATCCTATGGAGAGGATAGCTACAGATATTCTTGGACCACTTCCAGAAACTGACAAAGGGAATCGCTATATATTAGTTATCAGTGATTATTTCACAAAGTGGGTAGAAGCGTTTCCAATACCTAATCAAAAAGCAGAAACAGTGGCTAAATGTTTAGTAAATGAGGTAGTTAGTAGATTTGGAGTGCCCAGCTATATTCATTCTGACCAAGGCAGACAGTTTGAAAGTCAATTATATCAGGAGATGTGTTTTCTTTTAGATATCAAGAAAACAAGAACTACTCCATATCATCCTCAAAGTGATGGAATGGTTGAGAGGTTCAACAGAACATTGGAAGGATTATTACGTGCATTTGTGAACAATGAACATTCTGATTGGGATGAAAGGTTACCATATGTGCTTATGGCTTACCGATCTTCAGTGAATGAGACAACTGGATATACTCCAAATATGATGATGTTAGGTAGGGAAGTGACAGTCCCATTAGATATACAGTTTGCTAACCCTAATAATATTAAGGAGTTTCAATCTGATTTTGCTGCAAATTTACAAATCCGACTGGAGCAGGCCCATGAAATAGCAAGAGAACACATTCAAACGGAAATGAGACGCCAGAAAAGATATCATGACAATAAGTTGTTTTGGGAGAAATTTGAAAAAGGAGACGAAGTTTATGTGTTCTTTCTAAGAAAACATGTTGGGAGATCACCTAAGTTCACATTTTATTGGCATGGACCATATGTTGTGTTAGAGAAGTATTCAGATTTGACATATAAGGTTAGGAATAAAGCAACAGGATTTCAGAAAGTGGTACATGTTGATAGGATGAAACGCAAATACAAGAGAGGTGATTCGTTTCAGGAAAACAATAGAGAAAAAGTTGGAACACAAGAAACAGATAAGTCAAGCAACATAGATCAAGAGGTTGTTGATGAAATTGAAGAAGTTCACTATGATGCTGAAGAATATGTGGAAGTAACTGAAGAACTGGGCAGAGGAAAGCGCCAGAAACATCCTCCACAGAGATTCACAGATTATGTTCTGTAATTGTTGAATTTTATGTGAAATTAACAAGAAGAAGCAGTCAGATATAGTTATAATAATGTTCAAGACAGAAAGTGTTAGTTAAGATGATATTGTAGAAGAGTCAGCTAGTGAAAGGAAAGATGACGTTGAAGAGGACGCAGATAGTAACTGTAAGGATGATAGATTAGACAGTCAGTGATATGAAGTATAGTGGAAAGTTTGATCAAATGGGAAGTTGTATTGTAAAGGATAATCTAGAGATGAACTTGAAGGTCATACAGGAAGAAGATAATAGAGAAATTCAGAAGGTATAAGAGGAAAAGATGTGTTGCCACCCAACATGAACTAGGAGGATGTTTTAACTAAACGTAAACCAAAAGAGACTTCTATGTAATGATTCGGGATATTGCTGTAAAGAAAAACTATGGCAAAGATAGCCTTACAAAAATAAATAAATAAATAAAAAAAAAAATAGTTTGATATATATTGAGAGTTGATGAATAAATCAAGTTCATAGTGTAAATAGTTTTATTTATTTTCATTTTTCAATCGAGGACGATTTTAGTCGGAGGCGTGGGTAATGTGATGAAGTGAGAAAATGCGAAGAGATAGTTTTTGGAAAAGCCATACTTGTTCAACGTTTAGCTAAAGTCTTCGCTCCAGAATGCGTTTGCTGGTTTAATTTATATGTCTGATTTATATTTTAAAGAGACCTGTCTAAATTAGCACTAACTAGAAAGTATTTCGGCTGGAATTTGATTGTTTACTTGCAGAAATCTTTGATATTCGGCCCCACAATGTTCGTACCAGAAGTACCGGCGGTACTGGCTTTTACCCTTAAGAGTACCGGGTTTTTCAAACAAGTATGCGCACTGACTTAACCATTATTAGTCGAAGGGAGATAGCTTTGAATTTATAGTTTTATAATATTGGAATAATCCAAAATTGCGAGGTAGCAGCTCTATTTTACATAATAACTTTACTATTTAATCATGATGCGTTAATTTGAATGATAATTAACAATAATTGGAGTAGGAGATGTTATGCATGTCTAGCCTGACACCCCTTTTTAGATGAGATTTGAGATGTGCCAAGGGTATATAAAGAGATGTAACCATCAGAATAGTGTCATTAGCTCGCTGTTCATGACCGGGAATAGATCGTTTAGTGTGAAGCAGATAGCCTTTCAGTATTGCACTAAGGGCTAACCTGGCTTCTCATTGTTGTAGTCTTGAGTCGTTGTAGTTGGTTGACGTAGTAGGTTGAAGTAGTCGGTAGATATTTGCTTATTAGTATTGCACTAAGAGCAAATAGGGTTTGTCTAGCATTGCGCTAACGAACCTCTTATTGAGCCAGAACAGTTAGTTGGTTGGTTCTGGAGTCGTCTTTGTAGAAACTGTATTGGTTGTAATAGTTTTGTATTTCTTGTTGTGACTTGAACAATCATTGTAAATCATTTGAAATCATCGTTTATAACTATTATAATATTGAAAATCATATTGGTTACATTTATTTCTAATCATTTGGCAAAGCAGCCCAAGGAAAATTATTTATAGTTGCTATATAAGGCAACCTATGTATTTGTCCATTGTATATTTTAATAGACCGCTCGACTGTGTTACAATAATATTGGTGTGGAGAGTTTCACAGATGGATGAATACGCAAACAATGTGACCTGACTAACCGATTTCCAAATGTATTTGTCCAGGGGTTGAACTTACCTAAGAACCGCCCAACGTCTCTTATCTGGACGGAGTATAGATCCTAATATGGGCCTTGACGCGAGAAAACCTGTCTTCAGGGGGTTGCGAACCGTGCAGACTGATAAATGCCTTTTTATCCGCGTTTTGGAAAGTATGATATCTAAACTTGCTACAAGCAAAATTTCATTTTTCTATCTAGTCTATGTAGTTGAGGAAACTGGTTTGAGTATTGCTTTGTTGGAAACCCCGAAGACCGGTTTTGTCGTATCTGTAGACAGTCCACTGAGGACTGGCTATGGGTATGGCTCTAAAATTTCAGCTATATTTATGTAGTAACAGTTATTTTACCGTTTGAGATACATATAGATCTATCTAATCCAACAAAAACTTGTGTTGCAGATTCACATCCATTTGGTCGCTATATTTTACAGTTGCAAGGGAGCCAGCGATCAATTGAAAGGGTGCATGGTGACCTATGTGGATAAACTGCAAGAACCAATTGAGCCGTGACACGATTTCCAAGAATGAGGCATTTTGATAAGTGTAGACTCAGACCAGCCTATGCAGTCTCTCTTGTATCCTAGACACTCCAAATGATGTTCAGCCAGTAGCATAACACTCAAAGATTATTCACGCGACTAGCAAAGGCTCTGATCAGACTGCGCGTATGTGCAGACTGATCTGAAACTTCTCTGGTCGCACATACCACATTGTTGGAAATCTCATGTCACGGCTCAATTAATGTATTTTGTTTTATCGCCCACTAATTGCTCCTCTGTGTCCTCTGTGTAATCTTCAGTGGCTGGAGCATTTTCTTCTGCGATGCAGCGAGCTACAGAGAGAGTCTGAGCGGGATCATTTTGTGCATCAAATTCGGAGGACAAAAATTCCACTTGTCCTCTCGTAATTACGAGGACAAGTTATTCTTCCCAAAGCACTCGTCCTGTAGGATGAGTGCTTTGGGAAGAATTACTCGAGGAAGTCATATTACATATTACTCCCTTATGTTCTTTATTACATACTTACACTTTTAAAGGACAAGTGCATGTGTTTGCAGGACGAGTGAAAGTTGTAAGTCACTCGTCCTGCAGGACATGTGTAATATTTTAATATTTTGTCCCCTGAAATTGGGTTGCTGTTGGAGACATCATGCAGTAAACACTAACTGGGAGAGACTGGGCTTGGGAAGACATAGTACAATTAATTCTGGATCCATCAATTTTGTTGTCCTGGTGTGAACTGAAAGATGCATCAGCCCTTGATCAACTGTTCTCAATCTCAAGAAGCCTCTGCTATGCTCTGCATCCAAAACCTGGTGCATTAATTGACAGTCTCAAGTAGATGAACTTGGTGTATATATACTAACCCTTAAAGTGCCAAGAAAAATATGCATCTGAAAATGTAGTCTGCTGAAATCTTCTGCTGCAAATAATTGCCTAGCATTACTGAAGAATAAGGTATAGAAGCAAACAGCTTGGACCCAGAACAGACTGCTCCTATAGAAGCAGTCTGATCTAGGTCCACACTGTTTGCCATAGAGGCTTCTTAAACATTTCAGCAGACAAGAAAAGCAGACGACTTTTGTTGCGATTGGCGCATTAAGGGCTAATATTATCCCTCATTGTGTGCTGATAAACTTTTTTAGCTGTATTTTAACTGTATATATTGTTACGGGGATTCCCAGCACACCTACACAGGCTTCCAACAATATTTTAACCCAGTTTAAAAAGCAACAACAACAACAACACAACTTCTCCTGACAGAGGAGGAAATTAAACCCAGAGAAGAGAAGACATGGCCGAAAGAATTTCAAAGCAAGAGGACATAGAAACTAATAGAGAAACAATGTAAATTTCTGTTTATATTTTAGTCCCTTTCCGTCCATCTGTACATGATGTGGAGGCTATACATGACCTAGCTTTGCTACCAGCAATTATTTTCTGTATATGTATGTCAGAGTGATAGCCGTGAAATAAGTTTTCTATTTTTACCACAGTACTGCAGTGACTCATTTACAATTTTTGGCTTATGGGTCCTTATTCATACCCATTACTGCACGCACAATGAGAATGAAATATTGAAAAAATGAGATTAAGCACATATATAATGAAACCAGCCTCCTGAAACAAATTGCACAATGTTTCTATTCGATGCCAAGTTTGCTAGGAGCCGAGTTTGTTTGGGGCAGAGTTTGTCAGGGGCCGAGATATCCCGGAATCGTCTCAACCAACAGACTGGTGAATAAGCCAGCCCAGGTGTTGAACCTGCGATCCCTGGTTTACAAAGCATGTGGTTTATCCACTACACCACCATGACCATGGGGGTTCCTACCAACATTGAACAAGGTATGTTAGTGATCAAGATCAAACGTGGCAAAGTAAAACCAGTGACCTATTGACCATATCTGCATTCATTGCTGGTTCCCGCTTTACAGGTGGTCAGTAATGGAAAAACAGGTAAGCAGTACCCCCCCCCCCCCAATACCTGGAAATGGGGGGGTTCTGGTTACCTGTTTTTCCGTTACTGATTACCTGTAAAGCGGGAACCAGCAATTAATGTAGATATGGTGAATGGTCAAAAAATTCATAATTTGACAAAAAGTGGGCAACATCATGAAAATCATGGAGCACATTCAAAGCTAAAACGCCAAGTTTACTTAAGTGAATGTTGACTAATCGTGTTTTATTTACAGACTGGTCCTGTTTGCCGGCGACGAACGCAACGAGCACAAAACAACAGAGATAACTTGAACACCTCATTTTCCCGCAATACTTTCTGTGTCACAATCCATCCTCCTTGAAGGAGAGCAACATTGCTGGTGCCCGCTTTCATTGCTTGGGTAAAACACACAAAAAATATGTGGAGAAAACATTAAACTCCCCAACCTCCGGTCAGAGGCCCTCTGGCAGAAAAAGCCTTATTTACAAGATACAAGATACAAGCAACTTTATTTAAAGTCGGCATTCGATTTTAACATATCAAACATTAGCCATCAAGGCTATTTTAACGACAAACAAAGTGAAAGACTGTACAAGTATAAACATATAACAAATCACTGGACATTTGGGTCAATATCACAGAAGTTTACATTTATTTAGAACAGATATTTATAAGTTAAGATCATATGTAAATCTTATAACATCGAAATATGAAATAGGTGCGACCTAACTGCAACCAACCAATGGTTAATTGCATTTGGCCTTTAATGATTTGTGTAAGCGTAGGATAAAATCACCCTGGACACCACTGCTCATTTTTGTATAGGGGGACAGTCACATAATCCTGGGACCCCCATATTTTTGAAATGCTGCAAGATAGTAAATTAAAACTCGAGACTTATTGGTGTTATTTATGCATTTTTGTGATACAGGCCGTTATTTGATTAAAAGGAGGTCCATGCAGGGAATCAATGCACGAAAAGTCAGTCTCCCATACGCGGATCCGGGATTTTGTGTGTGTGTGGGGGGGGGGGGGGTCCAGCCTGTCTGCCTGAAAACAACCCTGTCAATTGCTTTAGTCCTAAACTTTAATATTTAACAGTTATAGAGAGGAGGTCCGGGATCCGTGCATGCCCCCATAGTTCCGAGAGGCTGATTCCAGGGGGGTCATATATTTTTGTAAATTTGAGAAGTCCCAGAGCCCCCTTTGCCAAAAAAGTAGGAGTGCCGCCATACTAAAGAATTTAGCCTCCTCGAAAAATGAGAGTCCCAGCACCAAAATTAGAGGTTCAGGACTGCCAATCAGCAGTTAGTGAGAGCTCTGACGAAGATATGTTCTTGCATTTCTTTGTTAGTTCGCAGTTCATGGGAGCGCAGTGGCTCAGTGGTAGAGTGCTTGAACCGAGACTGAGGGGCCGCGGGTTCGAACCTCACCGGCGTCACTGCGTTATGTCCTTGAGCAAGAAAATTAATCCTAGCTTAATACTGGTTCAACCCAGGAAGACCCGTCCGTAGATGACTGAAAGATTGTTGATGGGACTTAAAGAATCAAATCAAACAAACTTCGCAGCTCATCCTCTTGTATACTAATTAATGAATTTCTACTTTCTGGTTGAAACAATTATTAACTTGGGATAGTCCATTGTATATTTAAAGGGATGCCAGGTAAACTTTTCTAAAAATATTGTATTTTTGTACCCGGAGCTCATTTTTACCATAACAAACAGTGTAGACCCTGATGAAATGCTGCATGATGTGGCTTTTCAATTTTGCATCTGGGTCTTGTCTGTTTGTAAAAGTACCCCCGTTTAGCGGTTTTCCTTCTTCTTCCTAGTGATATGCAGGGCCCTCTCTGGAGCATCGCCGCATATTAACTATGTACAAGGGTGCTGTGAGGCGCACCGTGTGCAGTTAAAAACAGATAAAAACGGTTAAAATCAGTTGTCTCTGTATGAAGCTAGTAGAGGTCGGCTAGGAACGCCTTGAAGGATTCCAAGGTCTGGGCGGTGGCGACATGCTCTGGCAGTTGATTCCAAAGGCGGATTGCTGCGGGGAAGAATGAGTGGCGGTACACATCAGTTCTGCAGAATGGTAGCATGTAGCGTTGACTAGGGCCTTTAATGTGCATAACTGTAGCTGGGTGTAGGTACTGTGCAGCTGGTATGTCTACAAGATCATGGGTGATGCGATACATCATCACAAGCCTGGCTTCAATTCTTCTCTGTTGTAGGGAACTCCAACCGAGATTTGTAATCATCTGGCTGGTACTGCTTGTGGTCTTGTAGTCGCCTGTGACAAATCTTGCTGCTCTACGTTGGACAGCTTCGAGCTGCTGGATGTTTCTGGCAGTGTAGGGGTCCCAGGCTGTAGCTGCATACTCAATCACAGGTCGGACGAGAGAAGTGTAGCACTGGGCCTTGATCTCGCTTGGGCATCTTGAGATATTCCTCCGCAAGAAAGCAAGGGTGTTGTTTGCCTTTTTTGTGGTCTCGTCCACGTGCTTGTTCCAGGACAGGTTGTCAGCCAGTGTAACTCCTAGGTACTTTCCTTGTTTCACCACTTCTAGGTCATGATTGTGGATTTTGTAGGTGGCACTGATTGGATTGCGCTTCCTTGTTATTCTCACCACAACACATTTGGCAGGGTTAAATGACATCTGCCATTCCTTCTCCCATTGTTGAAGACGATCAAGGTCCTCCTGCAGACTGATGCTATCTTGGCTTGAACGGATCCTCCGATACAAGAGGCTATCATCAGCGAAGAGTCTAGCAGTAGACGACACCTTCATTGGCATGTCATTAATGTAGAGGAGGAATAGCAGTGGTCCTAGAACCGTTCCTTGTGGAACACCTGAGGTGACGGGGGATGATTCTGATGCCTGGCCTTCGACAAGTACTTGCTGGCTCCTGTCTGAAAGAAAACTATGGATCCATTGCAGGGTTGACTCTCCGATGCCATAGTGCCGTAGCTTCAGTAGTAGGTGTATACCTATACAAAAGAGTTATGCTTACCATGCACAATTCGCATATATGTCGGACACATATTAGCCCCTGTTCTTAAATATTTTGCAGTATTTTGATATTTTGGCATCTGCAGTTTTCAGGCATCTGTAGCCAGGGGGTCCGGACAAGTATTACTAAGAAAGTTTAAACATGTAGCTTTGTTATTTTTCAAAGTGGATGGGAGTGTCCGGATAAATCTGATCATGAACAGCCGTATATAATAGAAAATATAGGGGCCTCGATGCGACAAGCGCTGTCTTCGGGGTTTCTGACAGTGAGATTCAAACCAGCTTGCTCAGCTACGGAGACTAGCTGGAAAATTAAAATTTCGCTTGAAACAAGTTCAGATATGATGCTTTCCAATAGGCTAATAACAAAGGTGCATATCGGCCCGCGCGGGTCAGCGCCTTTGCTGTTCGCACCCCAGGCCCCGAAGACAAGTTTTCTCGCATCGAGGACCATATATATGAAAATATGTTAACACCATATTACATGGCATGTTTTTTGTTTAGATGGCCTCTCAGTCCAGAGATCGAAGAGTAAGTTTTGGGGCACTCAGAACACATATATTTGAACGCGCATCAGCTGAAGGTTGGTGATCTTTGGTCGAATGCATAGTCTCCATGCGCGGATCCAGGAATTTTTGTCAGAGGGGAGCGGGGGGGGGGGGGGTGGATCCAGGCACGACGGCCAGAAAACAGCCTGGACAACGTGTTTTTGTTTTGTTTAGTCCTCAACTTATTTTACAGTTTACAGAGGGGGTCCGATCGTTTAATTACAGAGAAAACTATACTTTTCCAAGGATCCAGGGGGTTCAACTTTTTCCAGGGGGGGGGGGGGGTCCAAATGTTAATTTCTATAGAAGCCCTGAACGGGTTTCTGGAATAATCATGTATGGAGCATATCTCCTACATGTAGTTTTGCAATCATCTTGACGAGGAAGAGAGAGCTTTTTGTTTTGCTTTAATTTTCTTCATATGTCTGGTTTCTGTTAATGATCTGTGGCTCTACCTCAAGGTGCCGCGGGTTAATTGTGGTATTTCTTGATCATACTCACTTACTATTTATAGATCTAATTCCTGGGTAGTTTTTTTTTTAATTCGCAGTTTGGGTTTTACCTATTTTCAACATGCGGGAACCAGCTATCAATGTCTTGTTTCCGGATTGCGATTGGAGTTTTGCGACAGAAAACGCCCAATCAAACCGCGTCGTTATGGTTTAATAGATACTTTGCGCATGGCTTACGATATAAACCGAGTACTTTGTATTTTGACCTAAATACTTGTCACCTGTTTGGGTTAATAAACCATCGACCTATCCGCTGTTCCTCTGTTGATTCTAAAAAAATGACTGACCAGTCCAGAAATGTTTGGATTTTGAAAGGTAAAATATCAAGCCCAATCAAGCAGTTTAAATGTTTATTCTACATTTCCAGTTTGTGAATTATTCCCAGTAAGCACATAAGATTGGGCCACTATTGGCCCACCAGCAAAAAACGCCATCCCAATGGGGTTTCGCTGACGGGCCGATAGTGGCCCAAGATTGTTGTTAACAGCCCTTTGGCTGTATTATCTCGCAAGTAGTCAACTCTTCTCTGGTAAATTTTCTGCAGGTAAAGACTCGCAGGTACATTACAATAATTTTGAGCTCTCCTGTCTGGTTCGGTTGTTAGAATATTTGTTGTCAGTGCTCCAGCTAGAATCAGAAATTTTGAACCTAAAAAAATAGGCCAAGCATGTGTATATAAAATGCAGTGTCTCGGGTCGGGTACCGGACCCCTAGACTACGAGGCTCGGTGTCCGGTACCGGACCCCTAGACTAAAAGTCTCGGGAGTCCGGTACCGGACACTGAGCCTCGCCTATAAGGAATGGCTCGGGGTCCGGTAGTGACTTCAGAAATGCCTGTCTTTTTTCTCTTTGGCGTTTGTCTCAGTGTTCCTATTATAAATGCCATCTGTGTTTATTAATGGCCGTGAGGAAGTAAATGGCAACTTGCACTTTGACTGAAGTGAGCAAACAGCAATTGCAGGCACATTGCTATAATTGGTCGCCAACAACGATAATCATAAAGTCTTCCATTAATCCAAGCGAACGGTACAATTATACATGTGCACAATAAACTTTTTGAAACAAATCGTCCGAGCTTTTCCTCAGAGGAGTGTCTCGAAGTCCGGATCCGGAGCCTCTGAGTCTAGGGGTCCGGTACCGGACTCCGAGACACTGCATATATAAAAATATCACCCCTGACCCCCACCCCTCTTTAGGTCTTTTCATGCAGTATTAGGCTGCTCTGTTTCATGTTTTTTATGTCAGAGAAATTGAGTTGATGAAAAAAATACAATCACATTTAGTCTAAGTATCTTGCATTTGGAGATGTCAAACTGACTGTCACCTGATTTCAAAGGGATAAAAAGTCTAAGATTGGAAGATTCCATAACACATCTATATATTACTTTATACAATGTATCTATATATTCTCTTTTATAATAGGTAGCTTAAAACTGTATATGTGCCAGTTATTTGATTTGAGCTGTAATACCCATACAATGAAGGCTTCATGTCATTCTAAACTAGTTACAAGAACGTCTATTTATCTGGAGGGCCATATTTCTTTGATGTTGCTGAAAACAAAAAAATGAATTTAACAAGTGAAAATGGACATTACAGATATGAGGAAAAAGAAGTTTAATTGCCGAGTAAGCTGATTGAAAAGATCCCATTTCTCCTGCTTAAAATCAAACAGATTGCAATTCACATGTGACTGGTCAGTTCTCCATGAGATCTCAGTGGGGGATTTTCCACTTTTGACTGCGTTGTAAACAGAAAGTCGCTGAACCGATTAGCATCAATTTTAATACACAACTTCTATGACCATATGGGAGGATAAAATAAAGGACATGGTTGATTTTAGGGCAGGGTGCTATGAACAAGGACAGGGCGCCAGGCATGTAGGGCAGGGTGTGGCGCCCTTGTAAAACAGCCCAGCTGGAGCACTGACAAGTTTACTTAATTTTTTTCAAATCCTTTTGTTTCCCTTAGGTAGTCCTCTAATACTGCCATAATATTGGGTCTTTCTTGCTCATATGGGTCCCTTTTCAGCACTTCCAAGAAGACACTTGCATTGAATTCAAATATACCACCACTCTGGAATAATCTTACTCTTGACTTTTCTCTAATACTTTCATATATCTCACAATCTTCTAGCTATGTAATGTCTTACACTTTCTGTCTCACCACAAATCTGTCTGGATGCTGGCTGGGTTGTTTCAACTTTGAACAGATTTATGTCAAAATTTCAAGGTTGACTTCAAAACACTCTGATCAAATTTTTCTTCGTCCATTTATTGGACTGGGTCCAACTAGTTACGTTGCATCCACCATGAAACAGATTTTGTACAAATTTATCTATTCATGCCACTGGTACTGCTTCTAGTAGATCAGGATGAGTTCCAGAACTCATCTTCTACATCTCTTCTTTTCATAACTAACAGTATATATTCTGACTTTTGGGTTTAAAATGTCAATATATGTATATGATCTGGCAGTCCTTTATCAGTAAGTATATAAAGTTCATTAAATTTGTTAGTAGATTTCATGAGTGATGTATTTGTTGGTTCCCATAAATCTGTCATATATGGTTTTAAACCACAAGACTGTTATAGAATTCACTATATCATCAGGTAAACTGTTCCATTTATAAATTGTTCTAACACAAAAAAGAGTTAATTTTAAATGGTTTCAAAGCTCTAGCCTTTTTCATTTTTTTTAATTACCACGGGTTTGGGTGTCTGAGAACTCGAATATCCATTCATGGAAATGCCATCTATATTTTGCATAATTTTGAAGACTTGTATCATATCCATACGATTTCTTCTATACATCAAAGTTGACAGAGATAGCCTTTATAATTGTTCTTCGTTACGATTCATAACAAAGATTTGATAACTGAGGTGGTGTCTTAGTAATCCTTCTCTGTACAGTTTCAATGGCTCTAATGCTTTTTTTTAAAGTTAGAAACCAAATGAGATTACCATTGTCCAAAATTGGCCAAATTAGAGTTTTGTAGAGAACTAGTAAGTTTTTTCATCCAAGTGTACAGGAGAATGCAGGCTTAAATAGACCTGTTATCTGTTAAACTCATTTGCTCGTCAAATTTAAAATTATCTTGGACATTAACTCCGAGGTCCTTTTCACAATTTACCATAGTAAGATTCCTGCTGTTACCATCTTTATCCTCCATTTGGTAGTCAAAATTTGGGTTATCTTTACCAATGTGCAAAATTTTACACTTATCCACATTGAAAAACATAAGCCACTTAAAGGTCCACTGGCATAATTTATCTAATATAACTCTCAACATTACTTCTTTCACTGCAGAAGCAATCAAGCAATCAGACATTAACTTTTAAACAGTATATCTTTAACTCAAAACCCTTCCTTACATCTTTGACTGGTTTATTCTGACATTAATATCAAACTTGCTCAAGACAGGTCAATGTGCAATCATATTGACTACAAATTGATTTGACATATGATACAGTCTACCTTCCATATCATAGTGTACTCTATAATAGGAGAAGAACTCTATAAGCTTATGCTTTTGTTCTAATCCTAATTTCCTTATGAATTGTATAATTATATTGTACTCTATTACTTGTTATCTATTGAAAATAAAATTATGTTTTTTAACTATATAAAGGCTTATGGACCTGTAAAGGTAAAAGAAGGATTTTTATATATAACTGGGTATGTTTCACATAGTGCACAAGCTTCGTAAAAAAAAAACAATTGCAAAAAAATCATAAATGTTATATTAAAAATTAAAATGAGCCGTAACATGTGGTTTCAAACAATGTGGCATTTTGACAAGTGTAGACTCAGACAAGCCTGTGCAGCCTCCTTTTAAGCTTAGAAACCCCAAATGATATTCGGTCAGTAGCTTAGCAGTCATAGAATATTCAAGCGACTAGCAAAGGCTCTGATCAGACTGCGCGCATGCGCAGGCTGGTTTGTGCTTTTGCTGGTCGCACATACCAGATTGTTGGAAATCTCATGCCGCGGCTCATTAATGATATTTCACCCTACATTTACATGTATATTATCATATATGATACAGGCCTTTAGTTAAGAGTGTGTAACAAAAAAAATAGTTTTCTTATTTCTTACCGTCTCAATGAGACAGTTCATTTGAGCACCCAAAACTTATATTAAAACTGGTGGGTAAAAAAATAGTTACAGTTTTACGCTAAAAATTGTTTATATCTAAACCTGTGTTGCTAGCACCGATTACTTTAAGGAATCCTCAGTACAGAAAAATGAGAGCTAAAGGGACTCATCAATTTCATAAAACTAACTTATAATTGAGGGAAACCCTGAACAGGCTCTCAAGAGACCTTTTTTGACTGTTAAAATGAATCACCTTGAGGCAAGTCTTTTGAGTTATCAGAACATATATTTTGGTTGAGAGGGAAGTGGTTATTAATTTGTAATTACTAATTACTCCCTCTTATTTAGCCCTTTACCTCATAGATACGCCTATTAACACTTTCGCAAAAAGAGCAGACCCAGATCAGGCAGCTCTTGTAAGAGCTGCCTGATCAGGGTCTACTCTCTTTGCTGATGGATTGGGAATATGATTAGATATGATCCTACACTATTGGACCTGACATGTAATTTCTTTGTTCTACGTACAAATGTAAAAGTTTACTAATATGTAATTTTTCATAGTGAGTGGAACTAAGCATGCGTTAATATAATACTTGCGTAACAGAAAAATAATTTTCACATTTCTCAACCAAAACATATGTTTTGGCTACTCAAAAGAACCGTCTCAATGAGACCGTTCTTTTGAACACCTAAAACATATGCCTGATATTATGGGTATGAGAACATTTACAATTTTACGGTGAAAATTAGCGTTTATCTAAACCTGTGGGTCTACTCATAAGAAGCATAGAAACCTTAACATAGGTTTAGATAAACACATTTTTTAAGCGTAAAATTGTGAATATTTTTTTACCCATCAGATTAAACATATGTTTTGGTTAAGAAATAAGAAAATTATTTTTTCGGTACGCACTCTTAACTAAAGGCCTGCATCATATGGCTTTTCTTTTTAGATGATCCCAAGCTTGTGTCAGCCAAGCAAAAGGACTTCTTTGAGGATATTTTGGAGGACAGGAGGCACACAAGTGACATAAAATGGGCGATGAGGACTAGAGATGTGACAAGATACAAGTACAACAAACCGAGAAAACCAGCTGAAATTAAAGATCATGTCCTGAAGAGTGACCGGGTCAAATATGCCGCTGAACAGGTAACATCAACATGCTTTTTGGTTACTGTATTGCCCTCTTTTGATGTATTTATTTTTTTTACAGCTCTTTCTTTTCTATAAAAAAATCTGATGTTTTCTTTTAGTTTTTTCCTATTGTTTGTAGCTGTTTCTTTTCCATAAAAAATCTGATATTTTCTTTTAGTTCTTTGGTATTGTTTGTAGCTCAATTAAAGATTCACTGTCAGGCAGAGACATACTTGTATTTTCCCTTTAAAAAAGTGATTATTTCCCTGTGAAAAAAATACTGAACCAATGAGAAGCTTCCTATGAGTACCAACATTCTTTTTGTGATGAAGGTATATCATCGGATATACGGTTGGAAATGTTTGACGGCGACGTGCGAGCCGCACTTCGTCCAACAAAATGTGACGTAATTAATGACTTCAAACTATTTCCTACGTTATATTGCAGGATTTACTGTCGCAAATTTTTAACCCTATCCACTCAGATGTTGCGTTACAAAATCAAGTGCATTAGAATGTAAGACAAAAAGTTCTTATCTAGAACTATGATAAAAGCTGATAGATTGGAAGATGAATTGTTTGTACCGGATCTCCAGATAAGAGTGTGTAATTTAAAATCAATTTTCTTTTTTTACAACCAAACCATATGTTGTGGGTACTCAAAAGAACTGTCTCAATGAGATGGTTCTTTTGAGCACCCAAAATGCATGTTTAAACTGCTGGATAAGAAATCGGTATCAAATTTCCATTTTTACAACCAAACCATATGTTGTGGATACTCAAAAGAATCGTCTCAATGAGACGGTTCTTTTGAGCACCCAAAACACATGTTTAAACTGCTGGATAAGAAAACAATTGCAATTTTATGCTGAAAATATTTTACATTTAGGTGAGTGAGGAGTCTGGTATGCCTCTAACTGATGTGATGAAAGAAGCTGAAGATATTTTAGATGAAATGGCGCACAATCTCAGAATTGGAGCAATCCGAGGGTTTGCCGTTTTCTTAGTCAAAGTGATGAAACAGCTGTTTCAAAGAATTTATGTCAACGAGGAGGGCATACAGAAGGTAAGAGCAACAGTAAAAAAGATTAATGAGCCGTGACATGTGATTTCCAACAATGTGGCATTTTGACAAGTGAAGACTCAGAAGAGCCTGTGCAGTCCCCTTTTAAGCTTAGAAACGCCAGATGATGTTCAGTCAGTAGCTTAACTGTCATAGAATATTAAGCGACATGCAATGGATCTGACCAGACTGTGAATATGCGCAGGCTGGTCTGAGCCTTTGCTGGTCGCACATACCACATTGTTTGAAATCTCATGTCGCGGCTCATTTGTTTCTTCCTACCGTACAGACCCATTAAAATGGAACCATAGTTAATATGATTAAATATTAAAATGTTATGCATCCTAAATATATCTATATTAGATATTTATTATAAAAAAGTAAATATAAGAGATGATTCCTTGTTAGGAAGTTCATGACTGGATCAATGCCATTTAGTGTCACCCACTTTGAACTGAATCCTTTTTTTAATGATGAATATTAAAAAATAAAAAACATAAACCTCCCCCCCCCAAAAGTTCTTCTGAACTGTCTGCACTCAAATTAATTGATTGACTTGACTTGATCCTGAGTTTTTTCTACTGCTGCGGGTGTCCCAGGTACTGGGGTAGGCAGCAGGTGGCTAGAGTGTCTAACACCCTATCCCCACACCTCTCTGTTCAGTGGATCGATGCTGCCAAGGCTGCACATTTTCATGTCAGTCTTAACACACTCAGACCAGGTATTTTTAGGTCTCCCTCTTCTTCTGGCGCTAGGAATCGTCATACTTGTGATGGAGTTTATGCATGAAGAGGAGCGTGCAACATGTCCATACCATCTCAAACGCCTAGTGTGGAGAGCTGCTGTCACCTCCTGCACTCCTAACATTGCACAGAGTGTGTCCGCGGACACTTTGTCATCATCTCTGACTCCGCATTTCCAGCGTACCATTGATCTGTCAATCCGGCGAAGCAGCTGCAAGTTTGGCGCAGTAGGTGCCCAGGTTTCACTACCATGTAATAGGGCAGAACGTACAAAGGCTTTGAAGACCTTCCCGCGGAAGGATATGAAGTCAATCTTTTGAAATAGTATCGTTAACAGAGTCAATGCTGGTTTCCCTGTATAATTTTGTGTGCTGATATTGAAAACTTTATAGGGCTGTAACAATAATAAAGTTACATTTTTGCTTGTCAGGACCAATGTAGATTCTTGGTTTCATCTAAGGTATGGTACTAGGCCCCCAGATAAGGGTGTAACAGAAATCAAAGCATATGTTGTGGGTACTCAAAAGAACCGTCTCAGTGAAACGGTTCCTTTGAGCACCCAAAACACATGTTTTAACTGATGGATAAGAAAATAATCACAATTTTAGGCTAAAAAATTTTGCTTAACTGGCCCTATTATCAATTCCTGATCTTTGCATTCCTCTCTACTTTCATCTGGGCCTCGACGCAAGAATACCTGTCTTGGGTGGTTTGTGAACAACCAAGGCGCAGACCAGCCTGTGCATCCGCGCAGTCTGATCAGCACCTCTGTTATTCGCTTTGTTGGAAAGTATCGTATCTAGAAGTTCCACAGGCGAAATTTCAAATTTCTAGCCAGTCTCTGTAGGTGAGCAGGCTGTTTCGAACCCAACCTTGTCGAAAACCCCGAAGACAGGTTTTCTAGCGACGAGGCCCATCTAGGCAATTTCATTGTGAACGTCACTTTTTTCAGGTACGAGAAATGATGAAAGAGTACCCAGTATTATTGATGCCCAGCCACAGAAGCTACCTAGATTTTCTTCTTGTGTCTTATGTGTTCTTTCACTATGATCTCCCATTACCTGTGATAGCAGCCGCCATGGGTAAGTATGATTTCTTCTTTGAAGACGATTGCATGATTATCCCCACGCTTTTTTAAAAACGCGAAGGGGATATTGTAATCGCCTCCGTCCGTCTGTCCGTTATGCTATCTCCTACTAAACCATTGGACGAAATTAAACCAAATTTGGCGTGTGAGTTACTCACATGAATGGGGCGTGCAACAACAAACTTGGCCCCGCCCCCTGGGGCCTGCGGGAGGGGTCAAAATGTCAAATATCATTTAATTTCAATTACAAAGTCAATTTCAAAGATTTTTATACCAAACTTTGTGTGTGTTCTAACAAATGAAAGATACAAAACATATCAGACCAGATTTTCATTCTGTTGCCTGGGCCATGCCCCAGGGGTGGGACTTTGGGGTGCTGGGGTGCTCAGGGGGTCAAAAAAATCTTTTTTAAACATGGTCATGTGGCATTTCAAATCAACGGGGATAACGAGCAGAACAGAATGCAAGTAAAAGTTTCATCCTAAGGTCAGACTGGTGACCTATGGGTGAGGTCAAAAGGTCAAATATCATTAAATTTCGGCCACCATGTCAAGTTCTAAGATTTTTATACCAAACTTTGTGTGCGTTCTTACTATAAAGTAGCCACTGGTTTCGTCTGTGAGGGTTCATAATAATTGTGAATTGCCTGTGGGTATTTACAATATTTGTGAATGCTTGGTTTGGGTAAGACGCAGGTGTTCAGCCAGGTGCAGTGTTGACATCTGTGATTGACATGTTTATGTTTTTATAGGGAATTCTGACACCAGTTTGTTATTGTTTTTCAAATGTCATATTTATTAGCCTGTCAATTTTGATGGGATGTTTTAACACTTTCAAAAGGTCATGATGACAGATGTTACTTAGTTTAGTAAAATTACATAAGCCCAATAAATAGATTGAGTCAATTCTGACATTGATTGGCAGGATTGCGCAATACATTTAATCATATGACCTTTGGGGAATTGCGCAACTGGTGTGACTATGAGTCACTTTTGTATCTCCTGATTGGTTGATATAAATGGAAGCTTACCTATATAGAGGGCGCTATATAGTAAACTTGAAATATGATTGGTTAGTGATGATGTCATTAGGTGGCGCTGTGGTCAGCTTCTATCATGTGACTTCATGGAATATAAGATGAAACCCAGTGGCAGAGCTGGAGATTTCGGAACTTTGGGTTATAGATAGTTTCTAGAAGTATTTTAGTTGGACTTAAGAAGATTTAATAAAATTATAAAATTGTGAAAGTTGTTGGTGAAATTTACAAGACTTAGAAATTCTAAAGAGACTTTTAAAACACAACGCGAACTTGAAGATTAGAATCAACTACTACCTTACATCTGGAACGTTTTTGGTGCCGTGACCAGGATTTCGAACTTTGTTTTCGTGGACACATTGGGAAGAACAGAGAAGAACAGGAACAGTTTGTGAACAGACTGTGATTGAAGATATAGTTAACTAGTGATTGGTGGATTTTTCTTGACATGGTAGGACTGTCATTTTATTCTTATTTAAGTAACAGTCGGCTAACCACATTTAAAATTATTTTATCATGGAACCTGAGAATGACACAGGTGTTGAAGGTGTGTTTCAATATTTGGCTAGGGAAATGGCCAATGTCTCATCTGCATTAAACGCACAGGGCGTCTCTCAAATTGTGCAATGTTTTGATGGCAATCCTAAAAATTTTCGTGATTGGGTTTAACAGATTGAAAAGTATTGTAAATTAACTGGTTTGCCTGAAGCTAGGAAGAGATTGATTGCATATCAATCTAGTAAGGAGGCTGTTAGCGGATTTATCAATAGGTACATGGAAGCTTTCCCACAGAGTACATGGGCTGAATTAAAAACAGAATTAGCAAATAAATTTTCTGATGTTACTGATAGCAGATATGCACTTAGTCTGCTTAGATCCATTAGGCAAAAACCTGGGGAAAACATTCAATTATATGCTGAACGTATATTGAGTTTGGCTGAAGAAGCATTCGTAGGTCAAGGTGGGGATGTTGTTGAGCGACAACTGATCGATACGTTTGTGGACGGCTTGGTTGGCAATGATGCATTAAAAATGAAAATTTTGCGTGATAATCCAGATACCTTGCAGGGGGCAATTGCTACTGCTACAAAAGAACAAAATTTAAGGGCCAGAGCAAATTTATCATCACATTATCATTCTCCTTATAAATCAGACAGAAAAGAAGAACCTATGGAAATTGATCATTATAGACCTTTAAGGTGTTTCAAATGTAAGAAAACAGGTCATTCATCTAAAACATGTAGGAATGTACACATATTAAATGATGCAAAGCGTAAAAACCCAAATATCATATGCTGGGGCTGTGGCCAAGAAGGTCACATACTGCGATTATGTAAACAAGATAGTTATGGACGGACTGAAAGACCTAGGACAGGTCAAGAATTCAGACGGACACAGCAGGAAAACTAGATAGCTCCTTGCATGTTGAGGCCGATGCAAGGGGTAGAAATAAAAGACTGTCAGAAAATATTCCAACTTATAAAATAACTTTGGCGGGGAGTCCAAATTCTTGTGTAATTAAAATTGGTAAAACTAAATTTAGGTCTCTTGTTGATACAGGAGCTGAGGTTTCTTTAATGCATCGTAGGGTTTATGATTCACTGTTAGTAAAACCTAAACTGCAATTTAAGAGGATAAATTTATCTGGTGTAAGTGGTGGTGCTTTGAAAATAGATGGTTGTATAAATTTGAAGTTTACCATTGGGGGTATTGAAATGCAACATATGTTCTATGTGGTTAAAGACATGAGTAGAAATTTGATTTTGGGTACAGACTGGTTACGTCAGCATGGAGTCCGGATATATTATGATTTAGGTTGTATGAGAATTGAGAATAAGAGATATGTTAACCTTGAGGAGGATATCCATGTTTCGTCAGTAGCTAGGATTAAGTATAACACGGTGTTAAAACCACATTCTGCAACTATATGTTATGCAAAGGTCAGACCGAATCCAGATCTTCCGGTCAGGGTCGATTATCAGATTTCTGCAGTAGAGAAAGGCTTCACTTGTAGAGAACCAGGATTAGAAGTAGTTGATTCTGTTAGTAGATTAGGAAAAGATAGAAGTATCCCTATATTAGTGACCAATAGTACTGGTAAATTTATTAGAATCAGAAGGCATGGGCCTATAGCAAAAGTTGAACAGTTGACAGGTCAGGGGTTAGCAGAGGTTAACTCTGTAATTAAGGGTCAGAAGTTTGACTCTACGATGGATTTCAAGGATTTACATGTAGCTGATAAGTATAGAGATAACATAGAACCCCTTATTTTAAGAAATTCTGATTTATTTGCTAGTAAGGATACTGAACTTGGACATACAGACACTGTCAGAATGAAAATTGATACAGGGAGTGCTGATCCGATTAAATTAAGACCTTATCGGACACCTCTAAATAACAGGAAAATTATTGATGAAACTATTGATGAGATGCTTGACGCAAAAGTTATTAGAAGATCTAGATCACCCTGGAGTTTTCCAGTTGTGATTGTTGATAAAAAGGACGGTTCAAAAAGATTTTGCGTTGATTTTAGGAAGTTGAATCAGGTGACAAAGAAAAATTCTTACCCTCTCCCTGTAATTGATGACATTTTGGCTTTGCTGGGGAAGGCAAAATATTTTACTTCCCTTGATTTAAAGAGTGGGTATTGGCAGGTCTTGATGAATGAATCAGACAAGGAAAAGACAGCCTTTGCTTGTCATCGGGGTCTTTTCGAGTTCAATGTCATGCCGTTCGGTCTTTCGAATGCTCCTGCAGTTTTTCAGGAGTTGATGTCGGTGGTTTTGCAAGGTCTTGGTGATTTTGCTATTGCATATCTTGATGATATATTGGTTTTTAGTCCGACTTTGGAGGATCATTTACAGCATTCGGATACAATCTTTGATAGGTTGCGGAAGCATGACTTGAAACTAAAGTTGAAGAAATGTAATTTCTTGGAGTCTGAGACAAATTATCTTGGTTTCATTATTGGCAAAGATGGAATCAAACCTGATCCTAAGAAGGTGGAGGCTATAAGATCTCTCCCTATTCCCACTTGTGTTAGAGAGGTTAGGTCGTTCATTGGCATGAGTTCCTACTATCGTAGATTCATTCCAAACTTTTCAGAAATAGCTGAACCTATCATTGCTTTGACAAAGAAACATGCACATTACAAATGGTCTGCAAAGCATGATGAGGCTTTTCAGTATTTGAAGGATAGTCTCTCGGTTGTTCCATTGTTGGCTTACCCAGATACAAACAAACCGTACACATTGTACACAGATGCCAGTGGAACATGTATTGGTGCTTGCCTTACACAGTCATGTGATATGGCAGATGATGAAATACCAAATGTATCCAATGAGAAGCCTATTTACTATCTTTCACATAAGTTGAGTAAGACACAGTGCAAATGGTCTACTGTTGAGAAGGAGGCATATGCTATCCATTTTGCCTTACAGAAATTGGACCATTATTTACATGGTGCACAGTTTGTCATTAAGACTGACCACAAACCTCTTAAATATCTGCTTGAGTCACCTATGCAGAACAAGAAGATACAGTTATGGGCATTGAGCATGGCTGGTTACAATTGTACGATTGAGTACATAGCAGGCACAACTAACACCTGTGCTGACCTGCTCTCAAGAAGACCAGATGAGCCAGGTCGCTGTCAAGAAGAAAACTTGACAGAGGAGTTGGATCAAGATGTGAATGACAATACTTTCCAAGTTGATGTCATTAACTCCAACGAATTTGAACCAAAGAAATTCGCAAGCTGTGATGTCCCTTTTGATGATTCTTTGGTTAAACCAGATGATTGCTTGCCTGGACTTGACATGATTAGTGAACAAAATAAGGATGATGAGCTTCTGGAGCTCAAGACAATACTTGTGCATGGAGAACCTAGTAAAGAGGTACAACGTAGATATCTTGTAGTAGATAATGTAGTGTATTATTTGACTGACCCTGATGGTGATACTGTTTTGAGGTTGTATGTTCCCAAACATCTTAGAGCTCTTGTTGTTAAGCAGTATCATGATGATAATGGGCATATGGGTGTGCAAAAGACTTTTGATTGTATTAGGCAGAAGTATTTTTGGCCAAATTTGTTTAAAGAGTTGTATCAGTATGTTTCTAGTTGTACAGTTTGTCAGGCTCGATCTTTGCAGAAGATAAGACAGAACAGCCACCAGTTTTTTTTTGCCACACCAGAATTTGGCAAAATCACATCATCTTTCTAGTGGTGCAAAAGACTCAAAACCACTAAAATACAATAATACAGACATAAGGGAGCAAAACATATATAATTATGACTAAAAAAATATATGCCATCATAATGAAAAAAATGGTCAAAGTCAAAAACCCCGCGGGGTTTTCCATAAACCCCGCGGGGGTTTTAAAACCCCGCGGGGTTTTTAAAACCCTGCGCGGGGTTTTTCCCCCACATTTTCAAATGGGGGAAAAACCCCGCAGGGTTTTTTCAAAAAAATAAATATCAAAATAAGTTCAAGAAATAAGTTTGTTTTATTGTAATTATTTCAGAAAATGATTGGTAAGGCTTAATTCCAACCTTTAATTTCCCCCGCGGGTTTTTTCTCCCATTTCAGATTGTGGGGGAAAAACCCCGCAGGGTTTTTTTAAAAAATAAAAAGGTTTGTTTTTAATTGTATTGCTTTACAAAACAATATAGAAGCTGAATTGAAGTTTTTCTCATCATTTGAAGCCTTTCAAGCAAAATAAAAAAAAACCCGCGGGGGAAAACCCCCGCGGGGTTTTTCCCCCACAAAATGAAATGGGAGAAAAACCCTGCGGGGTTTTCACCAAAGAGTGATTATCAGTTTTATTAATGATTGAGATCAGTTATACATTTAGAGCTCATATTATTTAAGTTTTTACAGTAATTAAAGGCCATAAAACACTTCTCTCGATGACCCCTCCTACGCCCCCCCCCCCCACCCTTGTCCGCCACCCCCCCCCCCTCGTCCGCCATGCACTGCATCAGCGGTGATCACTACCAAGTTTGCACCACCGAACGGCCCAAAAAATATTGTTCAAGTAGCACTGATATTATTTGTTTAGCACGATTCATTACATCCCAGTCAACCATTTATCAGTCATGTTAGGATGCGTCTTATGGGTTGAAACAGTTCTAACAGCAGATAAAAGCAATAATATTAATAACGGCCATTGCAGTACCTGTCATACATAACTGCAATCTTATAAACTGGTTAATATGTAGTACATTGACAGACAGTGCAGACCAGGATCAGATGCAGCAGAATGTAGCATCTGATCACGGTCTTCATTGATTGTTTAGGAATCATAGAATGGGTTGGGCATCAAGAAATTTGGGTCTTTTCTACAACCCTGTGTGTATCCTATAGAAAGATCCTGGTCTAAAGCAGACCAATTTCACAGATCTTAATTAATGTACCAATTCCGACTACACAGTGTCTTTCATGCATCCAAGGGTCCATGACGGGGGTCGCGCCTATAGCAATGCACCAAAGTCCTGGGGAGTGTACAGGAAGATAGAGTACGGATTGGGTAGTTAAAAAAACTAAGATGGCAGATTGATTACTAAATCTTTTTGACATTCTATTTTCTACTAGTTACAGAGGTATAGTGAGATTTACAAGAAAAGTATTACTGGAATGTGCTCACTTACAACTAGCTGATGAAAGGTAAATTGATTTTGCCTTGTCAATTAGTTTTTAGCTACTTTCATTTTGCCTACAAGCTGACAAGTTCCCCACCCCCTGGCCCTGCCTCTGTAGACAGAAAATAACCAGTGATTAACTGTGATTTGCAAATAAATTTGTGTTGAGTTGAGTGAAAGAGTTGACTACTTGTGAGACAATACAGTCAAAGGGCTGTTAATAACAATAACAGCTAGGGCTGGCACGATTAATCGAAATATCGGTTAATCGGTCGATATACAAAAGAAAAACGATTATCGATATGAAAATTAAAAAAACGGTTACTTTTAATGTATGTTCTGTCTATTTATTCAATTAAAATCCAAGCGTAATTGCCTCCTTTTATTTTCTATTTAAACCGGAAGTGCCGTAAAGTGCATTGTCGTAAACAGTAGATGCGTATAAATTGCTGTAACGAAGTAGTAAAACGTTGTACTCTGCAGGCTAACTCAACAACTGATTGTTAGAAAAAGTTATACCTACGCTCCTCTGTTTTAAATAAAGTAGTACAAAATCAAGAAAATTCATCAGATAAATAATCTAGCATGAAAGTTATTTTTCTTCGCGGTTAAATTCGAGTTTAGAAGCTTTCAATTTTACCGACGTTTACAGTGGGTCTTATTTTACACAAAGTTGTTCGTGTCATGCATACTTGGCTTCCTTTTGTATGACGTCACGCAACGTGCCGAAATTAACAACAAACAATGACGGACTGCGAGTTCAATTACCGACTTTCTTTCAATTTTCTTCCAACAGAGTGGATGACAACTTGTTTTGAGCAAAGGTGCCACTTTTTATTTAAAACCTATTATCTTTTGAATCTATAACACGTCCTACTTAGTGTTGTTTTGCGAAATGATGGGAAAATCAATGTCGTTGACCATGCAAGAGTTGTCAAAATGTTCCGAGACCCTCTGTCAAGTTTGAGCGATTACTAATCGGTTATATATCGAAATTTTGTTTTGTTTGATTTGTTTCTTTACGTCCACTCAACAATCTTTCAGTTATGCGGGACGGTTCTTCCTGGGTTTAACCAGTACTAAGCTAGGATAAATGTGTCTTGCTCAAGGACCACAACGCAGTGACGCCGGTGAGGCTTGAACCCGCTACCCTTCGGTCTCGAGTCAAGCACTCTACCACTGAGCCACTGCGCTCCCTATATATCGAAATGCAAGGACCGATTATCGATTAGCATTTTGGCTTCGATTAGCCAGCCCTAATACCAGCTTACATAAACTTTTGCATTGTCACATTTTTAAATAACAATTTTTAAGCCGGTACAGACAAACCATTGGCAGAACAGATAGAACAGGCCCACTGGGGACCGAGCCTGTTGTGTTAAAGTCAATTGTGACAGTGTAATGTAGATGTATATGTACAGTCGATAGTAGTGGTAGGCCCATTTATCGAGCTCATCGATCATTGGTCATTTTCAGTGAACTGATTCATTGATCGGTAGTTTTTCAATAATCGATTACTCAGTATAGACCTTCTGCTTCATTGGCCTTCAATTTTTAGCTTGGTGTATTTATTTAATATGACCCTTTTCTGCATTTTCAGTTTCTGGTATGAACAGCATATGGTTCAAATAATGTACATAGGTTTAAATAAACAAAAGTTTTGAGTGTAAAATTGTAAATACATACTAATCCATCAGTTTGAACATATGTTTTGGGTGCTCAAAAGAACCGTCTTATTGAGATGGTTCTTTTGAGTACCCACAACATATGTTTTGGTTGAGAAAATTAATTTTTTGGTACACACTCTGAACACCTAACATGTCTGGTCAATCAACTTGACCCCGTAAGGCATCTTAGACATACCTGGCATGATATGTACCATATATAATATGTATTTTATTTTAGTCGATTAATGATTGATCATTGGTCACTTGTTATTTTCATTGATCGATTATAAAAATCCAGCCGATTCCTACCACTAGTCGATAGAACCTCTGCCTCACAACCAGAAGAAATGATGCTGCATTCTCGGGACCGCCGTGACGTCACAGCCTTAGCGGCACATAAACAAATGTACCGAGGTGAATTGGACAGTGAATTTTAACATTACAGGTAACAGGAAAATGATGAAAAACGTGCTGCATTCATTCAAATTCTCTGATTTTTTCACCAGTCTGCGCTTAATTCGAAGGAAAAACATTGTCTTTTGTCCCACCACGATTAATTTAATTATAATTTCACCGATTATTCACAAATTATTGAAAAACTTGGATGTGGGTGGGGTGAACGGCTATCGGTTTGCGATCATTTAGATATGATCTCTAATGTCTTAGGAGCTTTAACAACAGTAGAACACTCAATGCCTTTGGTACAATATGCAGCCTGTCATAAAAGCTATCCTTTTCAAGAAAAGTTCCCAGCTATTGTTATAAGGAATTCGAGCATAAATTCAAGATTTGTATCAATAGGCCTACATGCGGGGATCCAGGAATTTTCGTCAGGTGGGGCGTCCAGGTTTATCTGTCATAAAAAGATAAAAAATCTTAGACAACGTTTTTCTTTGGGTTTTTTATGCCCCCAAAGGAACTTTGGGAGGCATATAGTAATTGCACAGTCCGTCCGTGTGTCCGTCCATCCGTCCCGCTTCATGTCCGGTGCATATCTCCTAGATTCTTTGAGGTAGGGATTCCAAATTTGATATGTGGATACATCTTGGGATGGCGGAGTGTCGCATACCATTTTCGGGTCACTGTGACCTTGACCTCTGACCTAGTTTTTAGAATAATCGTGTCTGGAGCATATCCCTTACATTATTTGAGGTAGGAATTTCAAATTTGGTGTGTGGATGCATCTTGGGATGACAAAGTGTTGCGTACCATAATTGGGTCACTGTGACCTGGAACTTGACCTCTGATTTAGTTTCTAGAAACTGCATTGAGTCTGGTGCATATCTCCTATATTCTTTTAGATAGGAATTCCAAATTTGGTGTGTAAATGCATCTTAGGATGACAGAGTGTCACATACCATTTTCAGGTCACTAAGACCTTGACCTCTGACCTAGTTTTAAGAATTATTATGTCCTGAGCCTATCTCCTACATTCTTTGAGGTAGGAATTCTAAATTTGGTATGTGGATACATCTTGGGATTGTGGAGTGCCGCGTACCATTTTCGGGTCACTGTGACCTTGATCTTGACCTCTGACCTAGTTTTTGGAATAATCGTGTCCGGAGCATATCTCATATTATTTGAGGCAGGAATCTCAAATTTGGTGTGAGGATGCATCTTGGGATGACAAAGTGTCCCGTACCATAATTGGGTCACTGTGACCTTGAACTTGACCTCTGACCTAGTTTCTAGAAACTTTTTTACATCCTCTTAACCAGGGAACATCAAAATTTCAGAAACAAATACTGGTTTAAGAATAAAATTTAGGACAATGCTTTAAATTTAATACTTTAATCATTTTTTCCTTATTTTTTTACAATTCTATAAGCTACACTTAGCTTGATTATAAACAACACAGGTATGCAGAATTGTAAATATTCTTTCATGAACTGATGAAGTAGTTATGTATACACATTTTCAAAGTAAAATTTAATCTTTCGCTCAAAATTTGCACTTGTAATAAAATTTTATGTGAAAATACACCCCTGGATATTCACTGTGTAGAGGAAAAAGTTTTTCTAATTTAAATAATAAGCATGATTTTTGTTAAAAATTGTTCTTAGATAACAAGTAGGGTATATGAAAAACATAGAACAAATTTCATTTGAATATATAGGATATAAAACATATTAAACACAATAACATATGTTGGTAATGGAATGTGTTACACTTGTGACAAAATCAGAAGAAGGAGTTTCTCCTTTGAATTTTTTATCTCTTATAGATTTTATATAGGATGAAGTGAATTGGCTTCATGGAAATTGATTAAAATGTATCAAAACATAAATCAATTCCCTTTTTTTAGCACAAGACTTTAAAAAATGAACTATTCAGATTTGTTTATTAAGCATAGTAAGGAGTTATAAAATGTTAATGATCAGAAAACATTTGACAGCACTCATTGTGGGATAAATTATCAATTGAATGATTTGATTGATACCATTTTTGCAATTCTAAAGAATCTGTAACAAATTTAAGGCTTAAATAGAAAGAAATAATTGTGTTACACTTGTGACAAGCAAACAAAGGAACTGATTATGACCCTTTTGTCTTTTCTTATCTCTTATACTTTATGTAACCTACTATAGTATGTACAACTTAGCATCTTTTTTGGTTTTCTCCAATAAATTCCTGTAAATATTTTTTGAATTGTGAAAAAATACCTTTCCCTCTTTGTGAGTGCATAATTTTATCCTTTTTGTTTACACCATTTTGTGTTTTCTTTGTATCGAAAGAGTGAATAACTACCCTAAATACCAAAATATATCAAATTAATTGTTGAATAGATCATCCTTTGACCAAACACAGGAAAAAGTGAGATGAATTCAATCCATAATATATGTTACACTTGTGACACAAATTACATTTTAAAGTATACCTGTCTAAATCAAGTTATAGTCTTAAGATTGTCTGATTTCTTCAGTGTTGAATTTAGCATGATTCCTATCCCAGAATGTAGCTCAAGGATGGCCAGCTTCATAATGAAACTAGTATATGGGCTTGAGGAAGTATCATTCCTGCTGGACCGTAACTAGTATTGACTACACATTTGGTGAAGTTGTTGACTTTTTGTTGTGTTTAAATTATATTTATGCATTCAAGAATTATTAAAAAGACCAAATAAGTAATATTTCATTTAAGATTTGCCATGTATATGCATTTATCACATATTCCTAAAATGTGTTACACTTGTGACATCAGTTAAAATCATGCCACAAAGTCAGCAGCTTAAAGCTGCATACTCTGTAACTGTGAACATTTTTCGAAAAATTTTATTTTCTTTTTAAATCATTTGTAAAAGTAGAATTAAGCTATGTTTTCACAATAAAAATGTTCAGTACAGCTGAAAACTGCATGGAAAAGTGAATTATCTTATCAAATACGTGTATTTTTCTCTTGTTGGTAATTATTTGCGTCCCTCCAATAATCATAGACCGTTGAATTTTAACATAAATGAAGTTGTTTTGATAGTGATAACTTGTTAAGATTTACGAAAATGGTAAAATGTTTACCTGAATTTGAGTATTTTTACTGCGTTCTTGAAAAATAAAAACATTATTTTTAAAATAAGAAGATCAAAAGTTACAGACTATGCAGCTTTAAGGATTTCACCACAATTCCTCATAATGTTTTTTGGGGGCTCCCTTGACCAGAAAAACAGCAAAAAAGCTATGAAATGCAAAACAAAATGAAATGCTGATGGTTGAAACCTTAAATGTTACACTTGTGACATATCTGGGTGGTTTTATTCAGTACTGGCTACATAAAATCATACTTGTTGTTTTATAGGCAAGTTGGTTCCTTTAGAAAGCTTAAAGACAGTTAGTCATTAAAACAGCATTCCTTTTGAATAAAACTTTGTATATTTTATGAGGCAATTCACTTTACTCCAATCATATGAAATTCTGTATGATAAAAATTTGAAAGGGTGTGTTTATAAAAGGTTACAAATTTCCGATTTATCTGGTTTAAAAAAGATGAAAAGATTGTTTTCCTACAGCTTTTATGCTATATTTCAACTGCAATTCACCATTTGACTATACATGAATAGTGTTTAATACAATTTACAGTTGAATTGAAGGTAAGGGAAAAAATGTCACAAAAAAGTGTTACCCTTGTGACAATTTGGATGACATTTTTCCATGTAATTTTTGAACGGAACATTCTAAAGCGATGAAACTTGGCATGATGCAAGAAAAACATTAATTACATATCTTAATTAATTTTAACAATAAATCTGCTTTAGATAGTCTATGAACATTAATTATAGAAATGGATGCATTATTTTTGAAATCACCCTGATCCATTTAAGATTTTCATAGCTGAATATTTGGCCTAATAATACTTTTCCATTGTTCAATCTTGGAAATCTGGGTGATATTCATTTGATTTCACGTGATAATATAACTCAATATTTCCCCATCCACATACAATGTAATAGATGCCCGTATGAAAATACCCGCTTGGTTTCCAGGTGGAAAAGGCACGTACTTCTGTAGCATATTACGCCTGTATCCCGTCTGGATTTTTACTAATATACAGTACAAGCGGAATTTTATTTTTAGTAACAGATCAAAGGAATTCCAGGCGTATTCCCAGACGAAATATTTAAATTAGTCCGGCCAATATGCAAATTGAGAATAATTCCTGGCGGGTTGGAAAATATTCCAGGCGGATTCCAAGCGGATTCCTGGCGTATAAATTAAAGGTATTTTCAGATAATCCGGCCGTACTTTTTAAAATCCAGGCGTCATTATAGAAGAGTCCGCCTGGATTTTTTTTTCAAAATCCAAGCGTACTTTTTACATAAAATACGGGCGTACTTTTTTTTACTTAATGTGCTCAGATGGACAACAGTGCCATTGGTATACTATAATTTTATGTATTTAGCCTATGACTCAGATGAACTAAAAATGACAATAATGAAAATGGTTACAATTTAATTTTCAATTGCAGGCCATCTACAAAATATATTGACACATCAGTATTTTTCTCAAGCTTCCACAAGCTTAATGTTTTGTCTTTCCTCTTGATGGTTTTATAATATTCTTTTATAAAATACACTCTTTATACTTTAACACTGGAACATCCCATTTCTCCACATAACAGCCTGTAATGAACAAAGCAAATACATGTTAACTGTAAACTCACTTAGACACACAGAGAATTAATTCCATGCGCTGATCCAGAGGGGGGTGGGGGCAGGGGGTCCGGACCCCCCTGAAAATATAAAAAATATAGGGTTTCTCACTTAGCAATTACTGGTCCGGATCCCCTGAATTTCTCAAAGCTACGGCAAGCCAGCATTCAATGTTGGGTCATCATTGGCTAGCCAGCGAAACGCCATTTAAATGGTGTTTCACTGGCGGGCAGATAATCGCCCGCTGTTAGTTTGTTTGATTTGATTCTTTACGTCCCATCAACACTCTTTCAGTTATATAGGGACGGATCTTCCTGGGTTGAACCACTACTAAGCTAGGATAAATGTGTCTTGCTCAAGGACCACAACGCAGTGACGCCGGTGAGGCTCGAACCCACGGCCCTTCGGTCTTGAGTCAAGCACTCTACCACTGAGCCACTGCGCCCCCGACCCCCCCCCCCCTGTTAGTGGTATTTGAATCTTCTCCCCCCTAAAAAGATGTGGTCAGAGTTGGACACCCTGACCTCTGGCAAAACTTTCTGGATCCACACATGAATTCATACCCTGTATATTACAAGCAACAAAGTAACCATAACTGATATGGTAATTATTTAATTACAGAGATCATATTCCAATTTGCCATTTGGATATAAAACTTGTTTGTGCTCAACTCAGCTGAGCATGAAATTTAGTTTCTCATATTAAAGTGCAAACAAATGTACACATTTTAACATTATGAACAGAATGAATACATTTAAGTATTATAAATGGGTATTATAAATGGCTTTAATTACATGAGAATATGACAATGACCTTGAGTCTGCATAACTGAGTCACGGGTTCTGCACACTGTCTCACTAAAATTTGAGTGAAGTTTAATGTAAATCATTCAAATGGTTCAGGAGATATGTGGAGCAGACACGAAATTCAAGGGTATATTACTACATGACCTTGAAGTGTGACCTTGATCTTGAATCTGGGTATCTGAGTCGTGGATTCTGCACACTGTCACACTGAGAGAACATTTGGGTGAAGTTTATTCAAAACAAGTTCAAAGGGTTCAGCAAGTAATGGTGAGTAAAAGTATGGATCAGACACAAAATTGAAGGGTAAATCCCATGACATTGAAGTGTCACCTTGACTTTGAGCCTGCATAGTGGATAATGGGTTCTCCACACAGTCCCACTGTGAAGATGAACTAAATGTATAATTTTACGAAGGGAAAAACTTACCGTGTAAATCAAAGATGGCGCCATACTATGTGTTTGCAACATCCATGCTATGGCGTAGGTTGTTACGCCTGGCCTTAGGTGCATGATGATGTATGCAGACAAACAGGGTAAAATAATTTGACAATTATTTTGTACTTACGTTGTTTAGACAAACAAGGGCGGTTTCACTTCTAGAATCACTTCATCTGTAGCCTCTGTGGCAGTTGTGCTGTTTTGGAAGCTGTTTAAGGCTGGGAAGGATGGTGTCAGCCAAGCACTTTCCATTATCATGCCCTGAAAAATTATTTTATGCGTGTCACAACCCTAAAAGTGCCAGCTCAAAACTGCATCAAAATGTCATCTGCTTAAGTTGTCTATCATTATTTACATTTAATATAGGTAATGAGGCCAACAGTATGGACCCAGCTCAAATTGCTCCTACAGGAGAAGTCTGATTAGGGTCTACACTTGTGCTGGGTATCAATCTCTTTTCATTACATTATGTGTATGGATACAAAACGATTAATATTAAATATTTGATATTTTCTAATGGAATAGAGTAGGACCTATAATAAACCAGCTTTCAAATAAAACGAAGACTTTATTTATAGAGGGTTACTTTGAACCCCATAATAACCTGTTTCCTCCCTAAGCATTTTAGTTTACCAATGTACCAGGTTGCTTTAAAGTCTCTGTGCTCCGTTTTGAGCTACCTAATTCCAATATTTTAATAAACTTCAGTAAAAAAATGACTTGCACTTTCGTCATACTGTCTACGCCCATTGTCGTAAACTCGTATGGCAATTCCAACCGTTTTTTTTTAAAAAAAAAATACGGGAAATAGCAAGAACAGATTTATGTATAATAATGCGTTGAAGAACTGTCTGTGTCATGTGCCTAAACATCGCATGAGCAGGCTTGACAAAACCATTACGGCCCAGACATGAATTCAATTCCACTGCCTGACACAGGCGAAAACGTGACGTCGGCAAAACTGCAATCAATTTACACAACTCTTTCTGGTGTACATGTGTCATTATTCTGAAGGTAACATGTTTTAAATTTAGAAAACTACAAAGGAAAGAAATTACATCGTTTGTTTATCACGTTTTGAGAAATACTGATTCTGTTTCTGTTCGTTGACCTGATTCCGTACAGCGGTAAGCTAGTTTATTCAGGCCGTTTATTCAATATAAATAAAGTAAATAAAAGGAAATACTCACACAATTGGATCATCGATGAACAGCTGTATTAACCAGGCTTCGCATGTGCAGACTGATCGCGATATATCGACGATACACCCTCTTTCCTTGTTGTTCGTTTAGATTTCATAGCGAACATGCCGACAAAAATTCGAAATTGAAACAAAGAAAGCCGAAACGAGGCTAACAAGTATTCCTTTTTGAAAAAAAATGGTAAAAACGCATTGTTTACTTTCGGAACAGTGACAGGATACTATATAAAAGATACTATATCATACAACGGGATGATTTGTGCGCAGCTTGGATCTTTTCCTTACTTGCCAATTTCAGACTGGCCCCAGCCCTAGAACATAGTTACATTAATTCTTCCAACGAGCAGCCTTATTCCTGCAAATGCGTGCTATACTCAAGAATGATCTTTTTATGGCCATCAAAGTTCAGGCATAAGCTGGAGCAGAAATTTCAGTTATTTAAGTGACCTTAACCGATTTTTGAAGTCACCACTGACCAGGGTCATATCAAGGTCATGCAACCATGAAAAAACCCCACTTCGATTCTGTATTCTGAACAAATGGCCATATTTTGACCAACTGGCACAGATACATCATTGTTATGGCTTTAAGAAAATGATAAGATTTAAATTTGATGACCTTGACCTAATTTTCAATGATACCAGGGTAACATAAAGCTCTATGAAAAACATTGCCTGCACTCCCTTAGAACTGAAGTAATGGTCAATTTTGACCAAACTGGCACAGATACATGGATCAATGGGAAGACTTTAAGAAATGATCAGATTTTAGCGACCTTGATTTAATTTTCAAGGTCAACATAGTCATGTACATTTATGTCTATGTAAAAGCCTTGGCTGCATCCTTTCTTCTGAACTCATGGCCAGGTTTTGACCAAACTGAGACAGATACACCATTGGGAGGATCTTAAAAATGATCAGATTTTGGTGACCTTGATCTAATTTTCAAGGTCACTAGTGTCATATAACTATGAAAACATTGTCTGTGCTCTATCTTCTGCAGCAATGGCAAGATTTTGACAAAACTGGCACTAATACACCATTGGAACGCATTTAAGAAATGATTAGATTTTGGTGACCTTGACCTAATTTTTATATGGGTCACCAATACTCACCATGTCATATATGGCTTTGAAAAAGCCTTGTCTGCACTCTTTCTTGCAACTGTATTGCCAGGTTTTGACCAAACTGGTACAAATACACCATTAGGGGATCTTAAGAAATAATTAGAATCTGGTGAGCTTGATCTAATTTTCAAGGTCACCAGGGTCATATTACTATGAAAAAGCATTGTCTGCATTGTACCTTCTGACACATTGGCCAGATTGACTAAACTGGCACAGGTACATCATTAGGAGGACTTTATGAAATGATTAGATTTTTGTGACATTGAACTAATTTTCAAGGTCACCAGGGTCATATAACTCTGTGAGAAAGCCTTGTCTGCATTCTATCTTTTGAACTATCGTCCTTAAGTTTAAATATTAATAGAAGCAGTCTCCTCTTACATATAACTAAAATGTGTGAAACATACAGTAAAGTCTGATTTTTAGATAAGCTCTACTTTCCATGGATCCAGTCATGGTCAACTCTAAGTCCAAAAATTCCATGTTGAAAAAGTTTCAAGTATAAATAATCCAGGTGGATATTTTTTCCAAGCGGATTCTGAAAAAAACAATCACGTTTCTCAAAGTTAAAGTATGAATAATCTGGGTGGATTTTTTTTCCTGGCGGACTTTGAAAAAAGTACGCTTGTATTAAAGACATAAAGTACGCCTGGATTTTGAAAAAAGTACGTGTCCAGGCGTATTACGCCAGGATTTTCTCAAATCCGTGACCTTTTCGCTTGGAAACCGCTTGGATTCCTGGTGGATTCCGTCTAGAATTTTCGTACGGGCGGCCCACTCTAGCTTTTCAGCAAGGGGTCAAAGGCTTTAGATTGAACACTGTTTTCCCTGACCTAATATAGGGCCTTGTATATTTTCAGACTGAAAAACAGTAAGGATTTTGCTCGGATAGCTCCACAGACACCAGCTGATCTTAATTGACAGTACATGTATTTGAAAAAAAGGATAAATCCAGACTCAGCAGGACTTTGTTTATATTTAAATGTTCTTCAGAGCATCAACATGCAACAGCTGCCATCCAGCAGTCCAAGTCATTCCAGAATTGCAGGATAAGTATGGCTATCAGTAGCCAGGAGGCTGTAGAGGCTTCTATGATGAACACATACTTCACTGACAAGAGGGACACCGCAGGCAGTTTGGTCCCTCAACTGAACATGCTGAATGGTGATAAATGAGGTAAGATTTTGACCTTAGTATGAACAGTAAATATTTTTGCGCTGATGAGATTACTGCAATACATTGAGAGACTGACCCAGAATCTAGGTAGCTGTACAATTATCTAAATAAGTAAAACAGATGTGTTTAACACAAATCCCCCACCCACATTCTTCCAGAGCACTGCAAGTCACCAATTGTTATGTACTAAGTACTACTAGTCAATTGTATAGGCTCAAGGTGAGCTATTGTGATCATAGGATGTCCGTCGTCCGTCAACAATTTCCTTTAAATAATGTCTTCTGTACCACTTGGTGGTATTTCACCAAACTACACAGAAATCCTGCTTCAAAGTACTTGATGAGCTATTGTGATCGTTGGAAGTCAGTCGTCGTCTGTGGTCAACATTTGCATCAAAGGACATTTCCTAAACTACTAGCTGGATTTTGGCCAAACTTGGCAGGAATGATCTTTATATAGCCCTCTTTGATAATTGTTCAAATGATTTTGGTCAACACAGGCTAAAAATAGATTTTCAAGATGAAAAATTTAAAAATGTTCTTGTCTGAAACCACAAGCCATATAGATTTGATATTTGGTATGTGCATCATCTAAGTGACCTCTACCAAGCTTGTTCAAATTATGCGCATTATGCCCATGGGTCATAAATGGACCTGTCCCTGGGGTTACATGTGATACATAGGCTTATATAGGGAAAACATAAAAAAATCTTCTTGTCTAAAACCACAAGGCATCGAGCTTTGATATTTGGTATGTAGCATCACCAAGACTAGTGGACCTCTACCAAGTTTGTTCAAACTATGATCCAGGTCCACCAAGTTTGTTCAAATTATGACCCTGGGGCCAAAAATGGTCCTGTCCCAAGGGGCCACATGTTTTACACAGGCTTATGGAAAACATGAAAAAATCTTCTTGTATGAAACCACAAATCATAGAGCCTTGATATTTGATATGAAGTATAACCTAGTAGACCTCTACCAGCTTTGTTCAAGTTATACTCCTGGGGCCAAAAATGTTCCCGCCTCAGTGGTCACATGATTTACTATTTTACATAGGCTTTAATAAGGAAAACTTGAAAAAATCTTCTTGTCTGAAACTACAAGGCTTAGAGCCTTGATATTTGGTATGTAGCATCACCTCACATTATGTCATAGGCTTATAAATATAAAATCAATTTTTTTTCAGAATATAGTCATGTTGCATATTAAATTTAAGGGAATGAAGCATACAATAACATGCTAGCTAATATTTTGTGCCAACACACACCCATGACCCCTGGGGTGTGGTCAAAAGATCATTTTTTTCTTTTCTGAAATTACACACTGGGTAGGCGCAACAAGAATACAACCGAGGAACTGTGATCAATATTTATATTTTACAGCCGCCGTTTTGGGTAAGTTTAATAGTTTATTTTTTTCATTGGAATGCTCAGGTTTCAGTAAAAGTAAGCATGATATCAGTTTTAGGTAAGATCAAAGAAATGTGCTTGGTGTTATATTTGTCCAAAAAATGTGTGAGAGTTGGCTGAAAAATAACATTTTATTTCTGATCATTACTTATTTCAACTTAAAACTGAAAAATATGTATATTTTTTCGCATTCATTGTCGTATTTCGATCTTTCAGAAACAGAAGGGTAAAATTAAATTATTGGTGGATATCCTGTGTGTATTCAATAATTTCTATCTGATAAGTGAAAAGCGCAGTATCTGTTTTAAAGGATGATGGTAATGATACTAAGGCAATCGAAAACTTCATTAATGGCAATCGGTTATCGATAGCAATCAATGTTTTGGCAATCAATGAGCAATTTTTTGTTTGCTTTTGTCCGATATATATATATCCGAGCTTTATAAGTATGTTTTCTGTTTTATATTGATCCATAAACTCAAATCGGACCTGGAAGGCTCAGGATCAAACCCTATGTCACATGCCTACTGTGTGGCCCGACAGTTCAGTGGTAAACATACACCCACATTCTGAGAGGGTCCTGGGTTCAAGTTCAGGACGGGTCATGGGGGGGTGTGTAGATGACACATGTGAAGAAAAAGCATATGACCAGATGGGGACTCGAACCCGGGACCTATCACAGACCGTGCAAATACTCTGACCACTTAGCTAACGGGCCACACGATGAGCCTGCCAGTTCTACAATATATACGGCAGGGTAGTTGTACTCCTTCCAAGGTCTGTTTGGACATCACCAGACACATCGAAAAAAAAGGTTTTCTTGTGACGGAGCTCATATGAAAGAAAGCTAAGAGCCCATTGTCTGCGATCGGCCGACTGTAAGTTCATTTTACTTGTTTATCAGAAACAACACCTGCATAGAACAAATCACGATTCATTTCAGAATAGATAGGCGAAACCAATTTTATTAAAATACTGCTATAAATTATAAAAAAAACACAGATAAACTGACTTATTTATAACAGCGGCTGTACATACATGTATTGATCGCAGTTCCTCGATTGTGTTCAGCGTTCGATGTTGCCGCCTACCCGGTGTGAATTAGTTGTGTTGCATATCAAATTAAAGGGAATGAAACAGGGTAGATAATCCTTATGTCTACCGAAGTTGAAGTCAATAACTGTTTTGTTGTATGGCGTTTCAACTAAGAATGAAACTTTTCTACTTTTTGTTTTGTTGTTTAGGTTATGTTCAACCTTCAGCCTAAGGACTTTCTCATAAGTTTTATCAACTGTTATTAAAATATTTAAACATAGTATTTTGCATGTTGAAAAGGATACTAATTCTCTGAGTGTGGAACGTAAAATTTAATTAATTAAAAGTTTATAAATATAATATATATTTATTAATAAATATATTAATATAAAACTTTTTTTTATACTTTTTGTTTTTTTCAAAACAAAGATAAATTAACAAACAAGATAATACAAAACTGTTTTCAAAAAGATCATGAAAGTCTGGGATGTGAAACAGCAAATCATGTCAATTTCATGCAGCACATGTTAGTTTTATATTAATCATGCTATTTTTAGCTCTACAGATGGTGATATTAGTGTCAAAATATTAACTTCTGGAAACTAGTTTGAGCTGGTTTTCATGCAATATTAACTTGTAGGCCAGTTTAGACCGGTTTTCAGGTAGACAGAGATTTATGAAGACAAATTGAGCCAATCAGGAGGGTCCGATGATTAACCGAAATCAGCAGAAATCACCAAGAAATCACCAGATAAAAATAAGAAAAAACTACCATTTTATTGTTAGTTTAATGTCATAATATAATAAGAATTAGTATAAAAAGCTTATTTCTACTTTGATTTTAAAAAGAAATGAAAAAAATGTTATGATTTCACTTTCAAATTCAGTGCACAGTGAATTCACCGAAATCACCAGATAAAAATAGGAAATCACAATTTTATTATTAATTCAATGCCATAGTTGGATAGTAAGTAAGAAAGTAAGTAATTAAGTAAGTAAGTAAATAAGTAAGTAAGTAAAGTCTTTATTTAAAGAGGGTGACAACATTTAGTAGTACAACTAATCTTCCATGAGGCCCTCAAAATAAATAATATTTACACACATAAAAAAAAAAAAAAAAAAAAAAAAACAATTCTACACAAACTATCAAATTAAATTGTTTAACCCTGTACTGCTGAGCAAATATAGCTAAATTTTGGCAAGACCGTAAACTGAATGCAAAACTGTGGATCCCGATCAGCTGATCAGTTTCCACACTGTTAGTGTTTCCAAAAACAGGATATATCTAGGTTCAGCAGGACAAGGGTTAATTTGATATTTACACAAGTGCATTTATTATAATATAGTAACCCTATTTATCTTGACAAGCATCCGTTTCTATTTTACTCTGCTTGCTGGAAATTTTTTGATATTTTTGTCATCTGCTGTATTTTTTTAAAATTAATTTACTATATAGTTCTCAGAGAGTGAAACAGTTTGGATTTAGATCTGGCCCAATATTTTGTTGGTCCTGATTTGGTTCCAAAACTGTTTGCAAAGGTTATCAGCAGACAACAATTGCAGGCAGAGTAACTTCAGCAGTGTTAAATTATTTAACCAACTTGCAGGGTACCACTTATTTGTATGCCTTTGCAAGCAAAGTAGAAAACAATATACATCCTGATCAGCTGGCTTCAGGACCAGGAAAATGTTTAGGTATTTTGTCATCTGCTGTCTTTTCTAAATTAATTTACTATATTATAAGATTACCATATAGATCATCATCAGAGTCAAACAGTTTGGATCCAGATCAGGTCTGACATTTTGTCGGTCCTGATCTGGCTTAAACTGTTTGCAAAGGTTATCAGCAGACAACAATTGCAGGCAAAGAGTAACTTTAGCAGTGTATATCTAACCAACTTGCAGGGTACGGTAAGCGCAATGTTTACCGCCGTCGCCCTGGGCCCTGTTATCTGTTAAACTAACGGTACCGGAGCAAACATTGAAGGCATTATACCACTTATTTGTATGCATTTACAAGCAGAGTAGAAAACAATATACATCCTGATCAGCTGACTTCAGGACCAGGCAAATGTTTAGGTATTTTGTCATCTGCTGTCTTTTCTAAATGAATTTACTATATAGTTCCTTAATGATCACCATCAGAGAGTCATACAGTTTGGACCCAGATCAGGTCTGACATTTTGTCGGTCCTGATCTGGCTCTAAAACTGTTTGCAAAGGTTATCAGCAGACAACAATTGCAGGCAAAGAGTAACTTCAGCAGTGTATATCAAACCAACTTGCAGGGCACAGTAAGTGCAATGTTTACCGTTGTCGCCCTGGACCCTGTTACCTGTTAAACTAACGGTACCGGGAGCCAACATCGAAGGCATTATACCACTTAATTGTATGCATTTACAAGCAGAGTAGAAAACAATATATATCCTGATCAGCTGACTTCAGGACCAGGCAAATGTTTAGGTATTTTGCCATCTGCTGTCTTTTCTAAATGAATTTACTATATAGTTCCTTCATGATCACCATCAGAGAGTCATACAGTTTGGACCCAGATCAGGTCTGACATTTTGTCAGTCCTGATCTGGTTCTTAAACTGTTTGCAAAGGTTATCAGCAGACAACAATTTCAGGCAAAGAGTAACTTCAGCAGTGTATATCTAACCAACTTGCAGGGTTCCACTTAATAGTATGCATTAACAAGCAGAGTAGAAAACAATATGCATCCTGATCAGCTGGATAACAACTTGAATAATAAGCTTATTTCTACTTTGATTAAAATATGAAAAAAAATGTACATTTCAATTTCCAATTCAAGGTATTCTGAAATCACCAGAAAAAAAGGAAATATCCATTTTAATGTTAATTTTATGCCTTTATATGATATAAATGATAGTAGAATAATTGATGTGTTTACAAAAGGCTTATATTTTAATGTGCCAGACAATAAATATTTCAATAAAAAATATAGCAACACATTATAGCAGTTTGAAAGTGTTTTTTTTATCAACATATTTTTAAAAACAGACTAGAAATAAGCATATTATACTAATTCTTATCATATTTTTGCATTAAGTAAACTATAAAAAGGTGATTTCTTACTTTTATCTCGTGATTTCGGTGATTTTCTGGTGATTTCGGTGATATCTGTTGATTTCGTTTAATCATGGCACCGAATCAGGAGATGGGATTCTCTCCAGTTATATAACAATATGTCATATTGGTTTGTGCAATAATTTTTTCAGGGTGAACAGCATCTCACAGATAAGATAGTTTGGTCTCAGAGAAAGTCCAGTTCTAAGGAGTCCATTGACCACAGTCACCAACTTACAGCAATATCTGATGTGATTCAAGGGAATTATACCTCTTTCATTTTAATGTTTGATAAGAGTACAGATTTGTTACTCACTGAGCCAAATTTTAACTACTCAGTATGGTCTCAGCAAGAGTTGAACATATAACATCTTTCTTGGCCATTAGGACTCTATTCCAATATTGAATCCCTAACCCATGATTTCTGGATGTGATAAATAAGGAACAAGTTCTGACAAACTGATTGGCTTGTCGAATGATGGCCAGTGATGGGCAGCTTCAATGTCAGCAGGAAATCAGGAGTGGTACAAGACACTTTAACCTGAGACTGATTGGTACTGGTTCAACACAGAAGACCCATCCCGACATGACTGAAAAATTATTGACTGGTTGAAGAAACAAATCATCCATAATCAAACACTTTGGATCCAGATTAGGACCGACTTCAGTGTTAAATCCATTAAATTTTCAGTGGTCATTTTCATGTGATTTCAGATGGAAAAACACTGTCTAATATTTGCCCATTTGCATGATGTTGATGATGGCCAACTCTACCTTTAGCAAGGGGCCATTTGATACAAAAGGGAGCCACTTAAAGGGGGCCAGTGGCCGCCTCTAGATTTTGCAGAGGTAATCAGCAGACAACAATAATAGGCAAAAAGTTAACTCATAAAGTGCAACATACAATTTGCAGCAGACGACAATTGCAAATTTTGCTGCTTTTTCAAAGAATAAAAAAACAAATAAGGCACGACGTTTCATGAGAATAGTCTGCTGGCAGACGATTCTCATGAAATATCATACCTTATTTTTTCAAAAATTAGGAAAGTTGTCGCCATATTTGTCATCTGCTGCAGTCGTGATTGGTGCTTTAAGGGTTAAATAGAAAAGACTGAAGAAATAATCAAATGTCATCTGTTTTAATAAAATGCATAATTTTAAGCTGTATAACTTTTAAATATTGAAATAGATGAGTTAATATGTACATGGAGTTTGGTCTAACATAAGTCCAGATAAGTGAACTTTTATTGACAAAATTGTGAGAACATATGCAATTTTTCAATCATTTGAACATTTGTTTTGGGTGCTCAAAAGAACCGTCTCATTGAGACGGCTCTTTTGAGCATCAAGAAAATTGTTTTTTGATATGATTTTTAAGCACATTCAACTGGATACCTAAAGTGTATTAGCAATTTTCTATAATGGACTTAACTGATAAGAGACTGCCTGCAGCCAAATCAAGGACAGGTGCCATACTGGGAATTTAGTCATATAGTACACAGGTATAGGTTAACCGCTCAATAGCCCTTCAAAAGCCTCTATATCACCAAATGAGAGTTTTTATCTAAACATCCAGAATATCTGTTCTGGTTGTTTTATTTTATGTGATTCTTTACATCCCATGAACAATCTTTCAGCTATAAAGGGATGGGTCTTCCTGGGTTGAACCAGGACTAAGCTAGGATTAATGTGTCCTGCTCAAGGACACAACGCAGTGATGCCGGTGATGCTCTAACTCGGGGGCCATCTGTCTCGAGTCAAGCACTCTACCACTGAGCCACTGCACTCCTGGATTTGGTTTTGAAATAACAATTTGAAAAATATTTTCTTATAAGCACTTTCATCTGGAGGCCAAATAGTGGATTTGGAATTGGACATATTAAGTCACCTGGCTATTAAGTGCTCAAACTGAGCTATACATTTAATATTGCCTTCAAATATGTCTGCAAGATGTGAATGGTGTGTCTGTCATTTGTGTGTCAAGACAAGAGGCCCTTCTGAACACTAAACTTAGCATGTGCATTTTCAATTGACAGCACACCATGAGGTCAGGTCATGAATGTTTGCATGCGGATAGTTTTACAAGCTTTTGTTGTCCTCTGCTGATCAGTGCCTTAACCCTTGTTCTGCTGCATAAATATGAATATGGCACATTCACTTCTGTTTTCCAGTGGAATCTTATGCTGTCTGGAAAGCAGTCAGATCTAGATCTCATGTCCACAGATGTGTTCACTAGATTTAGCCAGCTGATTCTGGATTTACTCTCTTTTCTAAAGATGACATATCCGGTTTCAGCAGGACAAGGGTTTATCCATCATTTTATGGGACATTGGCAAACAGTACATAACCAGATCAGATATGACATAATGTGACCTCTGATCAGGTTCTGCACTGTTTCCTAACATTACATACTTTTGAGTGTAATTATAATCCCAACTGGAGATGGATGCATTCAATTGGAAATTCAATTTGTGACTGGGGAGGAATTATTGAAAATTTACAAGCCATTCTTTGTGGAAGTATGTATTAAATGGGTTAGTGCTATTATGTCCCCCAAAATGTTTGTTCCTGAAATGTCTACTGTGCCAAAATGTCTATTCCCATGATGTCTACTAAGGCAACTTGCAAGACCGGGCGGATGTCCATGCCCGTTTCAGCAATCTCTGATCCCCAGTATGCATCGTATTAACCTTTTTACCTGTTAGGGACAATTTGAAAACAGTTTGGATCTGGATAAAGACTGTCAAAACGGTAGGCCTGATCAGAATCCAAACTGTGTGCCACTCTGATGGTATTCCTGAAAATTCATAGGAGAAAATTATGACAATGGTCATCATGTTAACCCTCTATCTGCTAGTAACAGTTTGTAAACTGGTTGTAACCAGATCAGGAACATCAAAATGACTTTGCTGGGTCTGATCTGGATCCAAAATGGTTTGACAGTCTGGTATTCCTGAAAAATTCATTAGAGTTACTTCAATCAAGGGTTATGATTGAAGCACTATCATTTAATTTGGACACTTTAATCCTTGCATTAGTACTGGTGCAATCCAGGTAGACCCATCCCGCCATAACTGAAAAATTATTGACTGGGGCGTAAAGAATCAAATCAAATCAAAAAAAAAAAAAATTGGAGAAATCAATTGTAATGATGGAATAGGTCTTTCAGGAGTATATTGGTAAGTAAGCAAGTAAGTAAGTAAAGTCTTTATTTAAATAGGGTGACTACATTTAGTGGTACAACTTATCTTCCATGAGGCCCTCAAAATAAAGAATATGTACACACACAAAAAAAACAACAATTCTACACAAACTATCAAATTTAAATTGTTTAACCCTGTACTGCTGAGCAATTATAGCTAAATTTTGGCAAGACCGTAAACTGAATGCAAAACTGTGGATCCTGATCAGCTGATCAGTTGTTTCCAAAAACAGGATATCTAGGTTCAGCAGGACAAAGGTTAATTTGATATTTATGCAAGTGCATTTATTATAACATAGTAACCCTATTTATCTCGACAAGCATCCATTTCTATTTTACTCTGTTTGTTGGAAATTATTTAGGTATTTTGTCATCTGCTGTCTTTTCTAAATTAATTTACTATATAGTTCCTTCATTATCACTATCAGAGAGTCAAACAGTTTGGATTCAGATCAGGTCTGGCATTTTGTCGGTGCTGATCTGGTTATAAAACTGTTTGCAAAGGTTATCAGCAGACAACAATTGCAGGCAAAGAGAAACTTCAGCAGTGTATATCTAACCAACTTGCAGGGTTCCACTTGGCAGTATGCATTTACAAGCAGAGTAGAAAACAATATGTATCCTGATCAGCTGGTTTCAGGCCAGCTGATTCAGATCTATACTGTTTTCAAAACAAGTTAAACCCAGGTACAGCATGGTATGGGCCATTTTACATTATTTACAGGTCATCATATTTCTGTAATTTTATGCGCATAAAATTCGACAAAAACATATCAGAAGAAATTTAGGATACTGCCTGATTATGACTATTTCCTATGAGTGTAGATCCAGATCAGCTAGCTTCTGAGAGGCCAGCTGATCAGGATCCACACTGTAAGGTGCAAGAATTGTGATAGGTAAAATAATAAATCGATAGAAGAGAAATGAACAAAATATTCACTAAAAAGATATATACAAACTACAAACATGTACGTAAAATGAATAGTTTAGCATTTTAAAAGGATTTTTGCTTGGAAGTAGATATTGTGGGAGTATCATTTTGGGAGCAGACATAGACGGCACCTTCAGGTGTGTAAAAACAAAAACCTTACACCCTAGTGCACATTATGTTTACTAAGTTTAGACATAGAGTGCATTAATAGTGAACATCATGCAATTCACATAACAACTTAAGTTATAATTCATTACTCGAATATTAAGCGATTAAAGAAATGTGCTTCATGCAAGATTGTCATTTTGTATCCTGCTTGATAACTTATATCACTTTAACTATCCTTGTTAGCAAAGACTTTTGTCATCTGCTGATAACCTTTGCAAACAGTAAGGACCCAGATCTGGAACGAGAAGAATGTCGATCCTGATCTTGATCCAAAAGGATTGACACTTTAATAGTGTGTTCCTGAAAGAATTTATTGAAAAAAGTAATTTTTACAAAAAAAAAAGTCAGCAGACGACAAAAAAGTTTAAAGAAAAAGATCTTTCTAATTCTATTGTATTGTTATAATACATACCGCGAAAATATTAAGCGAATAAAGAAATGTGCTTCATGCTAGATTGTCATTTTGTATCCTGCTTGATAACTTATGTTATTTTGAATTACATCATTTTAACTATCCTTGTTAACTAGGTTGCAAGGCAGTAGACATTAGAATAAAAACCCGTATTATTAGCTTTTGGATGAATATTGTGAATGGTAAACAAACAAAACTATCAAAATGGTTATACTTACTTCTACTAGGAGAATATGACGGTGGCATCCATCAACGTAAATGGATCCATTTTATTAAACATATTCTATTATCTGTTGGGCGTCCTGATCTTTTAAACAAGGAAGTCATTGAAAACCCAAAATCAATCAAAAATCAAATCTCTAAAACTCTATCAGACCTTTATGTTCAGGAGTGGCATAACAAAGTAACTTCATCCTCTAAAGGAAAGAATTATACTCTTTTCAAGCAAGATTTAAATTTTGAAAATTACCTAATCAAATTAAATAGGAAACACTGTTCTTCATTGTTAAAGTTAAGGTTAAGTAATCATCGGCTTCTGGTTGAAACTGGTCGCTGGGAAAACACACCTTTAGAAGACAGAAAATGCACATTATGTAGCAAACATGATATCGGGTACGAATTTCACTATCTTTTTGTTTGTGATCACTTTATATCTGACAGAAAGAAATATTTAAGTTTATATTTATACAAAAGTCCTAACATTATAAAATTCGAAAGTCTATTTTCTTCAGCAAATACCAGGAAGCTTGTAAAGTTATCAAGTTTTGTAGAAATTATAATGAATAAATTTTCATGTGCAGCCTAACCCTAAAAGAGTCAATCATTACGATAATATTCTTCTTACTATGTCTTGGCTTAATATTTCATGGGAATTGCCTGATTATAGACAACTCACATGATATGTCATATCATGCAAATTGTCTATAATTAATAATGTGAAGCCTTATTTTGTTTCTTAATGAAGCAACAACAGTCGATTATGTTGCCTACTGTTAGTTATAGAAGGCTCTTTCAGGGTTGATTTTGCTCGCATTTTAATTTTCACCTTTTTCATGCTCTTTGTACACTGTATTTTATGTATATCATGTATATGCTTTGTATTTGTATCTTATGCTCTTATGCTATCTATGAGTGGCCTGAGTTTTATGTCAATAAAGATATGTTCTGTTCTGTTAACAAAGACTTTTGTCATCTGCTGATAACCTTTGCAAACAGTTAGGACCCAGATCAGGGCCGAGAAGAATGTTGATCCTTATCTTGATCCAAACCGACTGACACTCTAATAGTGTATTCCTGAAAGAATTTATTGAAAAAAGTTATTTTAAAAAAAAAGTCAGCAGACGACAAAAAGTTTATAGAAAAAAGATCTCTTGGTTCTATTGTATTGTATTTGAATTTAAGGTACAACTTGCATTTTATATTGTAGAACAGTGACCTATGTCACTGTACAGAAATGTGTAGAAAGACCCTTGTTACTGTGTATAACATTTTATCAGACAGACAATGTCGTCTGCTGATAACCTTGCAAACAGTTAGGACCAAGATCAGAACCAATTGAAAGTCATTCCTGGTCTGCATCCAAAATGTTTGACATTCTAATTGAGTTCCTGAAAGAATTTTTGCAAAAGACATAAAAAGTATTCAACTAGTTAAAAAAGATCTTTTTGGTTTTAATGGTCAGCAGACCTCAAAACATGAATGTGGGCATGACTGGATTTGTTCATCTAAATTGAAGTGTTCTTGTTACCCTGGCAACAAATAGCAGGCTTCTGACCACATGGTGAGGCTATTACCTGGTGACTTATCCCAATAAACACCGAAATTTCAGTTTTACACTGTCAATCACATACCAGCTTTAGCAAACAGTGTAGATACAGATGAGAAGCAGCTAATAAGGAAAGAGTTAAATAAGATAGTCTTCTGGAATTACCTTTTAGTGAATAAATTATTTTGTTCAAAGAAAAAAAAAATAGTCCCTGATCAGACTGCATTGAATTTTTTATATAAATCTTTACATGCGACATACTTAGTGATTCTGTTGTCGTCTGCTGACTCCTTTCAAAATAAATATTTTCAAGAAATTTCAGGAAAAAAATCAAGGTGTCAAATTGTATGGATCCAGATCAGGACCAAACATACTGTTGGTCCTGATCTGACTCCAAACTGTTCATGAATGTTATCAGCAGATGACAAAAGTTTGATGATCAGTTGTTTCCAAAAACGGGATATATCTAGGTTCAGCAGGACAAAGGTTAATTTGATATTTATGCAAGTGCATTTATTATAACATAGTAACCCTATTTGTCTCGACAAGCATCCATTTCTATTTTACTCTGCTTGTTGGAAATTATTTAGGTATTTTGTCATCTGCTGTCTTTTCTAAATTAATTTACTATATAGTTCCTTCATTATCACTATCAGAGAGTCAAACAGTTTGGATTCAGATCAGGTCTGACATTTTGTCGGTGCTGATCTGGTTCTAAAACTGTTTGCAAAGGTTATCAGCAGACAACAATTGTAGGCAAAGAGAAACTTCAGCAGTGTATATCTAACCAACTTGCAGGGTTCCACTTAGTAGTATGCATTTATAACCAAAGTAGAAAACAATATGTATCCTGATCAGCTGGTTTCAGGCCAGCTGATTCAGATCTATACTGTTTTCAAAACAAGTTATACCCAGGTACAGCATGGTATGGGCCATTTTACATTATTTACAGGTCATCATATTTCTTTAATTTTTATTTTTGTTAATTTTCTCCTAATTTTATGCACATAAAATTCGACAAAAACACAGAAGAAATTTAGGATACTGCCTGATTATGACTATTTCCTATGAGTGTAGATCCAGATCAGCTAGCTTCTGAGAGGCCAGCTGATCAGGATCCACAATGTAAGGTGCAAGAATTGTGATAGGTAAAATAATAAATCGATAGAAGAGAAATGAACAAAATATTCACTAAAAAGATATATACAAACTACAAACATGTACGTAAAATGAATAGTTTAGCATTTTAAAAGGATTTTTGCTTGGGAGTATATATTGTGGGAGTATCATTTTGGGAGCAGACATAGACGGCACCTTCAGGTGTGTAAAAACAAAAACCTTACACCCTAGTGCACATTATGTTTACTAAGTTTAGACATAGAGTGCATTAATAGTGAACATCATGCAATTCACATAACAACTTAAGTTATAATTCATTACTCGAATATTAAGCGATATAAGAAATGTGCTTCATGCAAGATTGTCATTTTGTATCCTGCTTGATAACTTATATCACTTTAACTATCCTTGTTAGCAAAGACTTTTGTCATCTGCTGATAACCTTTGCAAACAGTAAGGACCTAGATCTGGAACGAGAAGAATGTCGATCCTCAGATCTTGATCCAAAAGGATTGACACTCTAATAGTGCATTCCTGAAAGAATTTATTGAAAAAAGTAAATTAAAAAAAAAAGTCAGCAGACGACAAAAAAGTTTATAGATAAAGATCATTCTGGTTCTATTGTATTGTTATAATTCATAACTCGAAAATATTAAGCGAATAAAGAAATGTGCTTCATGCTAGATTGTCATTTTGTATCCTGCTTGATAACTTATGTTATTTTGAATTATATCATTTTAACTATCCTTGTTAACTAGGTTGCAAGGCAGTAGACATTAGAATAAAAACCCGTATTATTAGCTTTTGGATGAATATTGTGAATGGTAAACAAACAAAACTATCAAAATGGTTATACCTTCTTCTACTAGGAGAATATGATGGTGGCATCCATCAACATAAATGGATCCATTTTATTAAACATATTCTAATATCTGTAGGGCGTCCTGATCTTTTAAACAAGGAAGTCATTGAAAACCCAAAATCAATCAAAAAATCAAATCTCTAAAACTCTATCAGACCTTTATGTTCAGGAGTGGCATAACAAAGCAACTTCATCCTCTAAAGGAAAGAATTATACTCTTTTCAAGCAAGATTTAAATTTTGAAAATTACCTAATCAAATTAAATAGGAAACACTGTTCTTCATTGTTAAAGTTTAGGTAAAGTAATCATTGGCTTCCGGTTGAAACTGGTTGCTGGGAAAACACACCTTTAGAAGACAGAAAATGCACATTATGTAGCAAATATGATATCGGTGACGAATTTCACTATCTTTTTGTTGTTGATCACTTTATATCTGACAGAAAGAAATATTTAAGATCATATTTTTACAAAAGTCCTAACATTATAAAATTCAAAGAACTATTTTCTTCAGCAAATACCAGGAAGCTTGTAAAGTTTTCAAGATTTGTAGAAATTATAATGAATAAATGTTCATGTGAACCATAACCCTAAAAGAGTCAATCATTACGATAATATACTTCTAACTATGTCTTGGCTTAATATTTCATGGGAATAACCTGATTATAGACAACTCACATGATATGTCAAATCATGCGAATTGTCTATAATCAATAATGTGAAGCCTTATTTTGTTTCCTAATGAAGCAACAACAGTCGATTATGTTGCCTACTGTAAGTTATAGAAGGCTCTTTCAGGGTTGATTTTGCTCGCATTTTAACTTTCACCTTTTTCATGCTCTTTGTACTCATGTATTTTATGTATATCATGTATATGCTTTGTTTTTGTATCTTATGCATTTACGCTATCTATGAGTGGTCTGAGTTTTATGACAATAAAATATGTTCTGTTCTGTTAACAAAGACTTTTGTCATCTGCTGATAACCTTTGCAAACAGTAAGGACCCAGATCAGGGCCGAGAAGAATGTTGATCCTTATCTTGATCCAAACCGACTGACACTCTTATAGTGTGTTTTTGAAAGAATTTATTGAAAAAAGTTATTTTAAAAAAAAGTCAGCAGACGACAAAAAGTTAATCGAAAAAAGATCTTTCTGGTTCTATTGTATTGTATTTGAATTTAAGGTACAACTTGCATTTTATATTGTAGAACTGTGACCTATGTCACTGTACAGAAATGTGTAGAAAGACCCTTGTTACTGTGTATAACATTTTATCAGACAGACAATGTCGTCTGCTGATAACCTTGCAAACAGTTAGGACCAAGATCAAAACCAATTGAAAGTCATTCCTGGTCTGCATCCAAAATGTTTGACATTCTAATTGAGTTCCTGAAAGGATTTTTGCAAAAGACATTAAAAGTATTCAACTAGTTAAAAAAGATCTTTTTGGTCTTAATGGTCAGTAGACCTCAAAACATTTGGATTTGTTCATCTAAATTGAAGTGTTCTTGTTACCCTGGCAACAAATAGCAGGCTTCTGACCACATGGCGAGGCTATTACCTGGTGTCTTAATCCCAATAAACACCGAAATTTCAGTTTTACACTGTCAATCACATACCAGCTTTAGCAAACAGTGTAGATACAGATGAGAAGCAGCTAATAAGGAAAGAGTTAAATAAGATAGTCTTCTGGAATTACCTTTTAGTGAATAAATTATTTTGTTCAAAGAAAAAAAAAATAGTCCCTGATCAGACTGCATTGAATTTTTTATATAAATCTTTACATGCGACATACTTAGTGATTCTGTTGTCGTCTGCTGACTCCTTTCAAAATAAATATTTTCAAGAAATTTCAGGAAAAAAATCAAGGTGTCAAATTGTATGGATCCAGATCAGGACCAAACATACTGTTGGTCCTGATCTGACTCCAAACTGTTCATGAATGTTATCAGCAGATGACAAAAGTTTGATGATCAGTTGTTTCCAAAAACGGGATATATCTAGGTTCAGCAGGACAAAGGTTAATTTGATATTTATGCAAGTGCATTTATTATAACATAGTAACCCTATTTGTCTCGACAAGCATCCATTTCTATTTTACTCTGCTTGTTGGAAATTATTTAGGTATTTTGTCATCTGCTGTCTTTTCTAAATTAATTTACTATATAGTTCCTTCATTATCACTATCAGAGAGTCAAACAGTTTGGATTCAGATCAGGCCTGACATTTTGTCGGTGCTGATCTGGTTCTAAAACTGTTTGCAAAGGTTATCAGCAGACAACAATTGTAGGCAAAGAGAAACTTCAGCAGTGTATATCTAACCAACTTGCAGGGTTCCACTTAGTAGTATGCATTTATAACCAAAGTAGAAAACAATATGTATCCTGATCAGCTGGTTTCAGGCCAGCTGATTCAGATCTATACTGTTTTCAAAACAAGTTATACCCAGGTACAGCATGGTATGGGCCATTTTACATTATTTACAGGTCATCATATTTCTTTAATTTTTATTTTTGTTAATTTTCTCCTAATTTTATGCACATAAAATTCGACAAAAACACAGAAGAAATTTAGGATACTGCCTGATTATGACTATTTCCTATGAGTGTAGATCCAGATCAGCTAGCTTCTGAGAGGCCAGCTGATCAGGATCCACAATGTAAGGTGCAAGAATTGTGATAGGTAAAATAATAAATCGATAGAAGAGAAATGAACAAAATATTCACTAAAAAGATATATACAAACTACAAACATGTACGTAAAATGAATAGTTTAGCATTTTAAAAGGATTTTTGCTTGGGAGTATATATTGTGGGAGTATCATTTTGGGAGCAGACATAGACGGCACCTTCAGGTGTGTAAAAACAAAAACCTTACACCCTAGTGCACATTATGTTTACTAAGTTTAGACATAGAGTGCATTAATAGTGAACATCATGCAATTCACATAACAACTTAAGTTATAATTCATTACTCGAATATTAAGCGATATAAGAAATGTGCTTCATGCAAGATTGTCATTTTGTATCCTGCTTGATAACTTATATCACTTTAACTATCCTTGTTAGCAAAGACTTTTGTCATCTGCTGATAACCTTTGCAAACAGTAAGGACCTAGATCTGGAACGAGAAGAATGTCGATCCTCAGATCTTGATCCAAAAGGATTGACACTCTAATAGTGCATTCCTGAAAGAATTTATTGAAAAAAGTAAATTAAAAAAAAAAGTCAGCAGACGACAAAAAAGTTTATAGATAAAGATCATTCTGGTTCTATTGTATTGTTATAATTCATAACTCGAAAATATTAAGCGAATAAAGAAATGTGCTTCATGCTAGATTGTCATTTTGTATCCTGCTTGATAACTTATGTTATTTTGAATTATATCATTTTAACTATCCTTGTTAACTAGGTTGCAAGGCAGTAGACATTAGAATAAAAACCCGTATTATTAGCTTTTGGATGAATATTGTGAATGGTAAACAAACAAAACTATCAAAATGGTTATACCTTCTTCTACTAGGAGAATATGATGGTGGCATCCATCAACATAAATGGATCCATTTTATTAAACATATTCTAATATCTGTAGGGCGTCCTGATCTTTTAAACAAGGAAGTCATTGAAAACCCAAAATCAATCAAAAAATCAAATCTCTAAAACTCTATCAGACCTTTATGTTCAGGAGTGGCATAACAAAGCAACTTCATCCTCTAAAGGAAAGAATTATACTCTTTTCAAGCAAGATTTAAATTTTGAAAATTACCTAATCAAATTAAATAGGAAACACTGTTCTTCATTGTTAAAGTTTAGGTAAAGTAATCATTGGCTTCCGGTTGAAACTGGTTGCTGGGAAAACACACCTTTAGAAGACAGAAAATGCACATTATGTAGCAAATATGATATCGGTGACGAATTTCACTATCTTTTTGTTGTTGATCACTTTATATCTGACAGAAAGAAATATTTAAGATCATATTTTTACAAAAGTCCTAACATTATAAAATTCAAAGAACTATTTTCTTCAGCAAATACCAGGAAGCTTGTAAAGTTTTCAAGATTTGTAGAAATTATAATGAATAAATGTTCATGTGAACCATAACCCTAAAAGAGTCAATCATTACGATAATATACTTCTTACTATGTCTTGGCTTAATATTTCATGGGAATAACCTGATTATAGACAACTCACATGATATGTCAAATCATGCGAATTGTCTATAATCAATAATGTGAAGCCTTATTTTGTTTCCTAATGAAGCAACAACAGTCGATTATGTTGCCTACTGTAAGTTATAGAAGGCTCTTTCAGGGTTGATTTTGCTCGCATTTTAACTTTCACCTTTTTCATGCTCTTTGTACTCATGTATTTTATGTATATCATGTATATGCTTTGTTTTTGTATCTTATGCATTTACGCTATCTATGAGTGGTCTGAGTTTTATGACAATAAAATATGTTCTGTTCTGTTAACAAAGACTTTTGTCATCTGCTGATAACCTTTGCAAACAGTAAGGACCCAGATCAGGGCCGAGAAGAATGTTGATCCTTATCTTGATCCAAACCGACTGACACTCTTATAGTGTGTTTTTGAAAGAATTTATTGAAAAAAGTTATTTTAAAAAAAAGTCAGCAGACGACAAAAAGTTAATCGAAAAAAGATCTTTCTGGTTCTATTGTATTGTATTTGAATTTAAGGTACAACTTGCATTTTATATTGTAGAACTGTGACCTATGTCACTGTACAGAAATGTGTAGAAAGACCCTTGTTACTGTGTATAACATTTTATCAGACAGACAATGTCGTCTGCTGATAACCTTGCAAACAGTTAGGACCAAGATCAAAACCAATTGAAAGTCATTCCTGGTCTGCATCCAAAATGTTTGACATTCTAATTGAGTTCCTGAAAGGATTTTTGCAAAAGACATTAAAAGTATTCAACTAGTTAAAAAAGATCTTTTTGGTCTTAATGGTCAGTAGACCTCAAAACATTTGGATTTGTTCATCTAAATTGAAGTGTTCTTGTTACCCTGGCAACAAATAGCAGGCTTCTGACCACATGGCGAGGCTATTACCTGGTGTCTTAATCCCAATAAACACCGAAATTTCAGTTTTACACTGTCAATCACATACCAGCTTTAGCAAACAGTGTAGATACAGATGAGAAGCAGCTAATAAGGAAAGAGTTAAATAAGATAGTCTTCTGGAATTACCTTTTAGTGAATAAATTATTTTGTTCAAAGAAAAAAAAAAATAGTCCCTGATCAGACTGCATTGAATTTTTTATATAAATCTTTACATGCGACATACTTAGTGATTCTGTTGTCGTCTGCTGACTCCTTTCAAAATAAATATTTTCAAGAAATTTCAGGAAAAAAATCAAGGTGTCAAATTGTATGGATCCAGATCAGGACCAAACATACTGTTGGTCCTGATCTGACTCCAAACTGTTCATGAATGTTATCAGCAGATGACAAAAGTTTGATGATCAGTTGTTTCCAAAAACGGGATATATCTAGGTTCAGCAGGACAAAGGTTAATTTGATATTTATGCAAGTGCATTTATTATAACATAGTAACCCTATTTGTCTCAACAAGCATCCATTTCTATTTTACTCTGCTTGTTGGAAATTATTTAGGTATTTTGTCATCTGCTGTCTTTTCTAAATTAATTTACTATATAGTTCCTTCATTATCACTATCAGAGAGTCAAACAGTTTGGATTCAGATCAGGTCTGACATTTTGTCGGTGCTGATCTGGTTCTAAAACTGTTTGCAAAGGTTATCAGCAGACAACAATTGTAGGCAAAGAGAAACTTCAGCAGTGTATATCTAACCAACTTGCAGGGTTCCACTTAGTAGTATGCATTTATAACCAAAGTAGAAAACAATATGTATCCTGATCAGCTGGTTTCAGGCCAGCTGATTCAGATCTATACTGTTTTCAAAACAAGTTATACCCAGGTACAGCATGGTATGGGCCATTTTACATTATTTACAGGTCATCATATTTCTTTAATTTTTATTTTTGTTAATTTTCTCCTAATTTTATGCACATAAAATTCGACAAAAACACAGAAGAAATTTAGGATACTGCCTGATTATGACTATTTCCTATGAGTGTAGATCCAGATCAGCTAGCTTCTGAGAGGCCAGCTGATCAGGATCCACAATGTAAGGTGCAAGAATTGTGATAGGTAAAATAATAAATCGATAGAAGAGAAATGAACAAAATATTCACTAAAAAGATATATACAAACTACAAACATGTACGTAAAATGAATAGTTTAGCATTTTAAAAGGATTTTTGCTTGGGAGTATATATTGTGGGAGTATCATTTTGGGAGCAGACATAGACGGCACCTTCAGGTGTGTAAAAACAAAAACCTTACACCCTAGTGCACATTATGTTTACTAAGTTTAGACATAGAGTGCATTAATAGTGAACATCATGCAATTCACATAACAACTTAAGTTATAATTCATTACTCGAATATTAAGCGATATAAGAAATGTGCTTCATGCAAGATTGTCATTTTGTATCCTGCTTGATAACTTATATCACTTTAACTATCCTTGTTAGCAAAGACTTTTGTCATCTGCTGATAACCTTTGCAAACAGTAAGGACCTAGATCTGGAACGAGAAGAATGTCGATCCTCAGATCTTGATCCAAAAGGATTGACACTCTAATAGTGCATTCCTGAAAGAATTTATTGAAAAAAGTAAATTAAAAAAAAAAAGTCAGCAGACGACAAAAAAGTTTATAGATAAAGATCATTCTGGTTCTATTGTATTGTTATAATTCATAACTCGAAAATATTAAGCGAATAAAGAAATGTGCTTCATGCTAGATTGTCATTTTGTATCCTGCTTGATAACTTATGTTATTTTGAATTATATCATTTTAACTATCCTTGTTAACTAGGTTGCAAGGCAGTAGACATTAGAATAAAAACCCGTATTATTAGCTTTTGGATGAATATTGTGAATGGTAAACAAACAAAACTATCAAAATGGTTATACCTTCTTCTACTAGGAGAATATGATGGTGGCATCCATCAACATAAATGGATCCATTTTATTAAACATATTCTAATATCTGTAGGGCGTCCTGATCTTTTAAACAAGGAAGTCATTGAAAACCCAAAATCAATCAAAAAATCAAATCTCTAAAACTCTATCAGACCTTTATGTTCAGGAGTGGCATAACAAAGCAACTTCATCCTCTAAAGGAAAGAATTATACTCTTTTCAAGCAAGATTTAAATTTTGAAAATTACCTAATCAAATTAAATAGGAAACACTGTTCTTCATTGTTAAAGTTTAGGTAAAGTAATCATTGGCTTCCGGTTGAAACTGGTTGCTGGGAAAACACACCTTTAGAAGACAGAAAATGCACATTATGTAGCAAATATGATATCGGTGACGAATTTCACTATCTTTTTGTTGTTGATCACTTTATATCTGACAGAAAGAAATATTTAAGATCATATTTTTACAAAAGTCCTAACATTATAAAATTCAAAGAACTATTTTCTTCAGCAAATACCAGGAAGCTTGTAAAGTTTTCAAGATTTGTAGAAATTATAATGAATAAATGTTCATGTGAACCATAACCCTAAAAGAGTCAATCATTACGATAATATACTTCTTACTATGTCTTGGCTTAATATTTCATGGGAATAACCTGATTATAGACAACTCACATGATATGTCAAATCATGCGAATTGTCTATAACCAATAATGTGAAGCCTTATTTTGTTTCCTAATGAAGCAACAACAGTCGATTATGTTGCCTACTGTAAGTTATAGAAGGCTCTTTCAGGGTTGATTTTGCTCGCATTTTAACTTTCACCTTTTTCATGCTCTTTGTACTCATGTATTTTATGTATATCATGTATATGCTTTGTTTTTGTATCTTATGCATTTACGCTATCTATGAGTGGTCTGAGTTTTATGACAATAAAATATGTTCTGTTCTGTTAACAAAGACTTTTGTCATCTGCTGATAACCTTTGCAAACAGTAAGGACCCAGATCAGGGCCGAGAAGAATGTTGATCCTTATCTTGATCCAAACCGACTGACACTCTTATAGTGTGTTTTTGAAAGAATTTATTGAAAAAAGTTATTTTAAAAAAAAGTCAGCAGACGACAAAAAGTTAATCGAAAAAAGATCTTTCTGGTTCTATTGTATTGTATTTGAATTTAAGGTACAACTTGCATTTTATATTGTAGAACTGTGACCTATGTCACTGTACAGAAATGTGTAGAAAGACCCTTGTTACTGTGTATAACATTTTATCAGACAGACAATGTCGTCTGCTGATAACCTTGCAAACAGTTAGGACCAAGATCAAAACCAATTGAAAGTCATTCCTGGTCTGCATCCAAAATGTTTGACATTCTAATTGAGTTCCTGAAAGGATTTTTGCAAAAGACATTAAAAGTATTCAACTAGTTAAAAAAGATCTTTTTGGTCTTAATGGTCAGTAGACCTCAAAACATTTGGATTTGTTCATCTAAATTGAAGTGTTCTTGTTACCCTGGCAACAAATAGCAGGCTTCTGACCACATGGCGAGGCTATTACCTGGTGTCTTAATCCCAATAAACACCGAAATTTCAGTTTTACACTGTCAATCACATACCAGCTTTAGCAAACAGTGTAGATACAGATGAGAAGCAGCTAATAAGGAAAGAGTTAAATAAGATAGTCTTCTGGAATTACCTTTTAGTGAATAAATTATTTTGTTCAAAGAAAAAAAAAAATAGTCCCTGATCAGACTGCATTGAATTTTTTATATAAATCTTTACATGCGACATACTTAGTGATTCTGTTGTCGTCTGCTGACTCCTTTCAAAATAAATATTTTCAAGAAATTTCAGGAAAAAAATCAAGGTGTCAAATTGTATGGATCCAGATCAGGACCAAACATACTGTTGGTCCTGATCTGACTCCAAACTGTTCATGAATGTTATCAGCAGATGACAAAAGTTTGATGATCAGTTGTTTCCAAAAACGGGATATATCTAGGTTCAGCAGGACAAAGGTTAATTTGATATTTATGCAAGTGCATTTATTATAACATAGTAACCCTATTTGTCTCGACAAGCATCCATTTCTATTTTACTCTGCTTGTTGGAAATTATTTAGGTATTTTGTCATCTGCTGTCTTTTCTAAATTAATTTACTATATAGTTCCTTCATTATCACTATCAGAGAGTCAAACAGTTTGGATTCAGATCAGGTCTGACATTTTGTCGGTGCTGATCTGGTTCTAAAACTGTTTGCAAAGGTTATCAGCAGACAACAATTGTAGGCAAAGAGAAACTTCAGCAGTGTATATCTAACCAACTTGCAGGGTTCCACTTAGTAGTATGCATTTAAAACCAAAGTAGAAAACAATATGTATCCTGATCAGCTGGTTTCAGGCCAGCTGATTCAGATCTATACTGTTTTCAAAACAAGTTATACCCAGGTACAGCATGGTATGGGCCATTTTACATTATTTACAGGTCATCATATTTCTTTAATTTTTATTTTTGTTAATTTTCTCCTAATTTTATGCACATAAAATTCGACAAAAACACAGAAGAAATTTAGGATACTGCCTGATTATGACTATTTCCTATGAGTGTAGATCCAGATCAGCTAGCTTCTGAGAGGCCAGCTGATCAGGATCCACAATGTAAGGTGCAAGAATTGTGATAGGTAAAATAATAAATCGATCGAAGAGAAATAACCAAAATATTCACTAAAAAGATATATACAAACTACAAACATGTACGTAAAATGAATAGTTTAGCATTTTAAAAGGATTTTTGCTTGGGAGTATATATTGTGGGAGTATCATTTTGGGAGCAGACATAGACGGCACCTTCAGGTGTGTAAAAACAAAAACCTTACACCCTAGTGCACATTATGTTTACTAAGTTTAGACATAGAGTGCATTAATAGTGAACATCATGCAATTCACATAACAACTTAAGTTATAATTCATTACTCGAATATTAAGCGATATAAGAAATGTGCTTCATGCAAGATTGTCATTTTGTATCCTGCTTGATAACTTATATCACTTTAACTATCCTTGTTAGCAAAGACTTTTGTCATCTGCTGATAACCTTTGCAAACAGTAAGGACCTAGATCTGGAACGAGAAGAATGTCGATCCTCAGATCTTGATCCAAAAGGATTGACACTCTAATAGTGCATTCCTGAAAGAATTTATTGAAAAAAGTAAATTAAAAAAAAAAGTCAGCAGACGACAAAAAAGTTTATAGATAAAGATCATTCTGGTTCTATTGTATTGTTATAATTCATAACTCGAAAATATTAAGCGAATAAAGAAATGTGCTTCATGCTAGATTGTCATTTTGTATCCTGCTTGATAACTTATGTTATTTTGAATTATATCATTTTAACTATCCTTGTTAACTAGGTTGCAAGGCAGTAGACATTAGAATAAAAACCCGTATTATTAGCTTTTGGATGAATATTGTGAATGGTAAACAAACAAAACTATCAAAATGGTTATACCTTCTACTAGGAGAATATGATGGTGGCATCCATCAACATAAATGGATCCATTTTATTAAACATATTCTAATATCTGTAGGGCGTCCTGATCTTTTAAACAAGGAAGTCATTGAAAACCCAAAATCAATCAAAAAATCAAATCTCTAAAACTCTATCAGACCTTTATGTTCAGGAGTGGCATAACAAAGCAACTTCATCCTCTAAAGGAAAGAATTATACTCTTTTCAAGCAAGATTTAAATTTTGAAAATTACCTAATCAAATTAAATAGGAAACACTGTTCTTCATTGTTAAAGTTTAGGTAAAGTAATCATTGGCTTCCGGTTGAAACTGGTTGCTGGGAAAACACACCTTTAGAAGACAGAAAATGCACATTATGTAGCAAATATGATATCGGTGACGAATTTCACTATCTTTTTGTTGTTGATCACTTTATATCTGACAGAAAGAAATATTTAAGATCATATTTTTACAAAAGTCCTAACATTATAAAATTCAAAGAACTATTTTCTTCAGCAAATACCAGGAAGCTTGTAAAGTTTTCAAGATTTGTAGAAATTATAATGAATAAATGTTCATGTGAACCATAACCCTAAAAGAGTCAATCATTACGATAATATACTTCTTACTATGTCTTGGCTTAATATTTCATGGGAATAACCTGATTATAGACAACTCACATGATATGTCAAAACATGCGAATTGTCTATAATCAATAATGTGAAGCCTTATTTTGTTTCCTAATGAAGCAACAACAGTCGATTATGTTGCCTACTGTAAGTTATAGAAGGCTCTTTCAGGGTTGATTTTGCTCGCATTTTAACTTTCACCTTTTTCATGCTCTTTGTACTCATGTATTTTATGTATATCATGTATATGCTTTGTTTTTTTATCTTATGCATTTACGCTATCTATGAGTGGTCTGAGTTTTATGACAATAAAATATGTTCTGATCTGTTAACAAAGACTTTTGTCATCTGCTGATAACCTTTGCAAACAGTAAGGACCCAGATCAGGGCCGAGAAGAATGTTGATCCTTATCTTGATCCAAACCGACTGACACTCTTATAGTGTGTTTTTGAAAGAATTTATTGAAAAAAGTTATTTTAAAAAAAAGTCAGCAGACGACAAAAAGTTAATCGAAAAAAGATCTTTCTGGTTCTATTGTATTGTATTTGAATTTAAGGTACAACTTGCATTTTATATTGTAGAACTGTGACCTATGTCACTGTACAGAAATGTGTAGAAAGACCCTTGTTACTGTGTATAACATTTTATCAGACAGACAATGTCGTCTGCTGATAACCTTGCAAACAGTTAGGACCAAGATCAAAACCAATTGAAAGTCATTCCTGGTCTGCATCCAAAATGTTTGACATTCTAATTGAGTTCCTGAAAGGATTTTTGCAAAAGACATTAAAAGTATTCAACTAGTTAAAAAAGATCTTTTTGGTCTTAATGGTCAGTAGACCTCAAAACATTTGGATTTGTTCATCTAAATTGAAGTGTTCTTGTTACCCTGGCAACAAATAGCAGGCTTCTGACCACATGGCGAGGCTATTACCTGGTGTCTTAATCCCAATAAACACCGAAATTTCAGTTTTACACTGTCAATCACATACCAGCTTTAGCAAACAGTGTAGATACAGATGAGAAGCAGCTAATAAGGAAAGAGTTAAATAAGATAGTCTTCTGGAATTACCTTTTAGTGAATAAATTATTTTGTTCAAAGAAAAAAAAAATAGTCCCTGATCAGACTGCATTGAATTTTTTATATAAATCTTTACATGCGACATACTTAGTGATTCTGTTGTCGTCTGCTGACTCCTTTCAAAATAAATATTTTCAAGAAATTTCAGGAAAAAAATCAAGGTGTCAAATTGTATGGATCCAGATCAGGACCAAACATACTGTTGGTCCTGATCTGACTCCAAACTGTTCATGAATGTTATCAGCAGATGACAAAAGTTTGATGATCAGTTGTTTCCAAAAACGGGATATATCTAGGTTCAGCAGGACAAAGGTTAATTTGATATTTATGCAAGTGCATTTATTATAACATAGTAACCCTATTTGTCTCGACAAGCATCCATTTCTATTTTACTCTGCTTGTTGGAAATTATTTAGGTATTTTGTCATCTGCTGTCTTTTCTAAATTAATTTACTATATAGTTCCTTCATTATCACTATCAGAGAGTCAAACAGTTTGGATTCAGATCAGGTCTGACATTTTGTCGGTGCTGATCTGGTTCTAAAACTGTTTGCAAAGGTTATCAGCAGACAACAATTGTAGGCAAAGAGAAACTTCAGCAGTGTATATCTAACCAACTTGCAGGGTTCCACTTAGTAGTATGCATTTATAACCAAAGTAGAAAACAATATGTATCCTGATCAGCTGGTTTCAGGCCAGCTGATTCAGATCTATACTGTTTTCAAAACAAGTTATACCCAGGTACAACATGGTATGGGCCATTTTACATTATTTACAGGTCATCATATTTCTTTAATTTTTATTTTTGTTAATTTTCTCCGAATTATATGCACATAAAATTCGACAAAAACACAGAAGAAATTTAGGATACTGCCTGATTATGACTATTTCCTATGAGTGTAGATCCAGATCAGCTAGCTTCTGAGAGGCCAGCTGATCAGGATCCACACTGTAAGGTGCAAGAATTGTGATAGGTAAAATAATAAATCGATAGAAGAGAAATGAACAAAATATTCACTAAAAAGATATATACAAACTACAAACATGTACTTAAAATGAATAGTTTAGGATTTTTGCTTGGGAGTATATATTGTGGGAGTATCATTTTGCATCACGGAAACGTCTCCGTGCGAAAAACACCCCAGATTTGCACCTAACATATAGTAAAACGAGGGGATCGGTGGGGTGCTAATAGCAAAAAGATAGTGCGTCTAAAAATTAGCTATATTTCCTATAAAAAAGCAACTACAGCACCCAAAAGATTAAATATATATAGAAACTAGTTAACGATTTAATTTATTTGATTTTTAATAAAATCAAAGCATTAAATTGATATAAAAATATTTTCGCACTTTCCTAAATATTACTACGCTGACTCGGCGATTTCCGGAAGCAGACAAGTGGTACGATCGGGTTTTAGCCATACCATGGTAAAAGGTAATAGAGTTTCCAACCAGTATAGAACGCAAACTGGTCTGATCAGCTAGGATACTTTCAAATTCAATTTGAACTATTTTCATGGATACCAACAGTAAGGCTGCAAACCATTTTGTGCAACTGTGTAGGCTGATCTGCACCTTTGCTGTCCTCATATAAACGATCTCAGTTTTCTCAGGGGGCGATTCGCCGTTCGTCGCACCGTTCGCGCGCTACAGAAAAGGAGCAATGTCACTTATTTAAGTACTAATGAATTAATATACAATGTAGTTCAAAATCTGTCCAAAAATGCCTGTTGTGTCGGTGGCTGAGACATCTGAGTAGTCACTGTTTGCCAAAGTAGATATCTACTGGTATCCAGAATGAAAAGGATTAATGTTTTCTCGGAATGTGTTTTTCATTTGGTACGGCTTTTGAAAACAGGAAGTCTGCAATACCCCGAGCAATAAAATGACATCTGGTTAATACCTCAGTACTAACCTTATAATCGTGTAATGTCTCTTAAAATACACATCATCGAAACTGTGTTTAGATCTCTGTCTACATTTTATTACCCCTTTAGGCACCAATAGATTATTCCTTCTGGTTTGGGATGGTCTATTGTGTCACGGTAATGAGGTGTCACGTGTTACAATTTGCAAATGAAATTTGCATTTCTATTCCTGAAAATCATTTTGTCTACTAGTAGGCAAACAGAGAAGACCCTGATGAAATCTAGGTCTTTACTGTTTGCCAAATTACACGATAAGGAGTCATAGGTATAAAAGGGTTGAAACCCAAAATGGATCCTTCGCAAACAGTGCAGACCAATAACAATGTGGTATGTGCGACCAGCAAAGGCTCAGACCTGCCTGCGCATACGCGCAGTCTGATCAGAGACTTAGCTAGAAGCAGTATTTAAGTTACTGACCGAACATCATATGGAGTGTTTAAGCTAAAAAGGTGGCTGCATAGGCTTGTTGCATTCTATTCATATTCATGTGAAAATGCCACATTGATGGCGGCAATCTAATGACACGGCTCAAATGAGCTACCGCTCGAGGCAGGGTCAACATAATTTGCTGTAAAAAAACACACAAAAAAAGCATGCAGCAAACGAAATGACTAGCAACCCCGTATATACAATTTTATCCCGCATAACTGTGTTAATAAAACTACATTGCATTTTCTTCAATGTGCAATGGCTCGGTGTGGAGTGCTTGACTTGAGACCGAGGAATTGCGGGTCCGAGCTTACATTGTGTCCTCGAGCAAGACGCATTGATTTTGCTAAGTAGAGGATCAACACAGGATGACCCGTCCCGACATAGCTAATTTTTTGCCTGGGACGTAAAGAATCAAATCACACACACAAAAAAATCAAACAATAACAACTATGACTAGACTGGTTTGAATTTGTTTGTGCTAATTCTTAACATAACAGTCAACAATTTTTACAGTCATGTCGGGACAATTTCCCCATCATTCCGGCTTGAACCAGTACACAGCAGCGGATAAACTGTCGCAGTCTTGCCCAGTGACTGGTGAGTCTCAGACCCTTCTATCCCCAGTTAGTGACGTATATAGGTCACTGCCCCCCCCCCCCCCCCCCCCCCCGCGTCTGACGCTCTACCAGCCAAGTCACTGTGCCAGGTGCAATGGTTTCCAGGCTGGTTTTAACGAGTGTAGGACATAAACATGTTAAAGTTTTCACTAGGCACAGCTAGATACGGTCTGTCAGTCGGATGGATTATATTAGAAAAGAGTCAAACGACTTGATCAGTCGCTACTTCACAAATAACTCTACAGATCAAGCAGGCTCGTTACGGCAAAATTCGTGATCTTGTTGTATGCAACAAACGGGTCAGCCTGCACACCCATGTCATCTAAAGATGTTGTTGGTACTAACCAGTAAATGCATTATGCGTCATCTGGATGGAGTCTATGTTCATCGGTGGTATAGAATTATACATAAGGTACTATTTGAACAAAGATTTTTAAACAATCTGGGTTTTCGCTACTAACAAAATGTCCCGAAACGGGAATACAAAACACATAGACTGGTAAAACGCACACAGTGAAGACACAGAGCGACTGTCGCGCGTTGATGCACATGACCTGGCTTTGCACTGTTCAATCAGGTCAATCCAGATGAGGTCCGACGAAACTATTTAACATCATTCCCGTTTTAGCCATTCCTAAATGTAGATATAAGGCTCACCTAGTATCAAGCAGTTTAGATACAGAGCCGGACATTTTACGACCTGAGTTACATCCAAACTGCTTCTAAATATTACCAGCAGCCATCTCTTGTGATCTTTACATGTTTGTTAACACCAGGCCGTGTAGCGCAGTCGGTAACTACAGATGCGTGTCTGACTGCAGATCAAGGGGGCAGTGAGATTGATCCCGGCCCGGTCCGATACTTTTGTGAAGATTGATCATGAAATAAATTAATTTCTACGGTCATTCTCCACCATTCCGTTGATTCTTTCAAGAAGGGTTGCAGTCAGGAAAAGCCAAAAGTATGTGCACGAAGTACTTGTTACCGCTTGTTCAAGCTTTGTTAGGTGAACTGACCGTCCCGACATGACCGTAGCTGCTGACTGGGACGTAAAACTGCAAATCATAAAACTTTTTGTTAGGATACAACACGTCTCTTATCTCCCATTTATGCCTAATGAAATGTCCTGAATTGGACCAGTCCACATCCGCTGTTGGGCGGTATTTGTCATGTTTATTCAAACATTATGTTTAGCAAACTGTGGCGACCCTGATCAGACGGCGAACTATGCGGCGTCTAATCTGGATCAGCAATGTTTGTCGATTTCCCAAAATAAGGGTGGGTTAACCCGGCCTATCCAGGCCCTCTTACCTCTTGACAAGTAAATTTTGTTTTCTTCCCCTGGAGTCGTTATAAAAAGCATCTAAACACTTTCTTAACCGATGGAACCTTCCTGATTCAAGGTTTTTTTGAATTACCGAGACCCCCCACCTAATCCTCCCCCAATATAAGTTGGGTGTTCCAAAGCATGCGCGGATCCAGAGGGGGACAGGGGGTCCGGACTCCCCCCCCCTCAAAAATCACAAAAATATAGGGTTTCTTAGCAGTACTGGTCCGGATCCCCTGAAATTCTCAAAGCTATCAAGCTAATAAATGGCGTTTCGCTGGCGGGCCGATGTTTGCCCGCTTTTAGTGGCATTTGGATCCTCTCTCCACTAAAAAATATATTGTCAGTGTTGCAGAGTTGACCCCCTCTTACAAAACTTTCTGGATCCGCGTATGGAAAGAATCAATATATCGATAATCCGATGCAAAACCGGCAGGCTCATTCCCGGGGTTACATATCTCGATCGTGTCCGAGAGTGTAGACCAGACGTGTAGAAAAATATGTATACTCATGCGCTAAATGTTCTCTTAAACGTTTTTTCGCATCAAATGCACTGAATTATGAGAGGCCGAATTTATGTGCCGATTAAATGCCAAGTTTGCTTTGGGCCAAAATGTCCCGGACTTGTTTACAAATCGTATTGTTGGTTTTATTTTAGGAGAAACCCACGCTCAGAGTAGTTCTACACACCTGTGTCGAGAGACTCTGGCCAATAAACAACTTTTCAACTGCGTTTAGGCGGCTAGCAGTGAAAGCTTAGTGTACTATCAGACTCATTTTTTCTTTTTATTTATTTTTAAATAGCCATTGTACATTCGAGCATTATCAAGCCAGTTCTCGACATCAACGAGGATAAGACCCCCCCCCCCCAGTAACAATTCAACCTTCGAATATGAAACGAATTTACAGGAATCTGCACACTCTGGTGAGAGTTTGTTATTACAAAAAACAATAATATGGGGAAATAAAGTAAAAACGTGCACAGACGATGTATTAATGTTGCAGCAAACTGCTCCTGGTATTTCAAAAGCTAAATGACTGCTATTGGTTTAAAAAGCCAATACTTGTTCTAATACACTCGTTATCGGGTATATACGGAAATATCCGATCAGCAGAAAGTAGTCCCGTAAATATTAAATTTCACACGGAGCCGTTTCCGTAATGGGGAGCAGATATAGACGGCACCTTCAGGTGTGTAAAAACAAAAACCTTACACCCTAGTGCACATTATGTTTACTAAGTTTAGACATAGAGTGCATTAATAGTGAACATCATGCAATTCACATAACAACTTAAGTTATAATTCATTACTCGAATATTAAGCGAATAAAGAAATGTGCTTCATGCAAGATTGTCATTTTGTATCCTGCTTGATAACTTATATCACTTTAACTATCCTTGTTAGCAAAGACTTTTGTCATCTGCTGATAACCTTTGCAAACAGTAAGGACCCAGATCTGGAACGAGAAGAATGTCGATCCTGATCTTGATCCAAAAGGATTGACACTCTAATAGTGCGTTCCTGAAAGAATTTATTGAAAAAAGTAATTTAAAAAAAAAAGTCAGCAGACGACAAAAAAGTTTATAGATAAAGATCTTTCTGGTTCTATTGTATTGTTATAATTCATAACTCACAAATATTAAGCGAATAAAGAAATGTGCTTTATGCTAGATTGTCATTTTGTATCCTGCTTGATAACTTACGTTATTTTGAATTATATCATTTTAACTATCCTTGTTAACTAGGTTGCAAGGCAGTAGACATTAGAATAAAAACCCGTATTATTAGCTTTTGGATGTATATTGTGAATGGTAAACAAACAAAACTATCAAAATGGTTATACTTACTTCTACAAGGAGAATATGATGTTGGCATCCATCAACATAAATGGATCCATTTTATTAAACAAATTCTAATATCTGTTGGGTGTCCCGATCTTTTAAACAAGGAAGTCATTGAAAACCCAAAATCAATCAAAAATCAAATCTCTAAAACTCTATCAGACCTTTATGTTCAGGAGTGGCATAACAAAGTAACTTCATCCTCTAAAGGAAAGAATTATACTCTTTTCAAGCAAGAATTAAATTTTGAAAATTACCTAATCAAATTAAATAGGAAACACTGTTCTTCATTGTTAAAGTTTAGGTTAAGTAATCATCGGCTTCCGGTTGAAACTGGTCGCTGGGAAAACACACCTTTAGAAGACAGAAAATGCACATTATGTAGCAAATATGATATCGGTGACGAATTTCACTATCTTTTTGTTTGTGATCACTTTATATCTGACAGAAAGAAATATTAAAGATCATATTTTTACAAAAGTCCTAACATTATAAAATTCAAAGAACTATTTTCTTCAGCAAATACCAGGAAGCTTGTAAAGTTATCAAGTTTTGTAGAAATTATAATGAATAAATTTTCATGTGCAGCCTAACCCTAAAAGAGTCAATCAGTACGATAATATACTTCTTACTATGTCTTGGCTTAATATTTCATGGGAATAACCTGATTATAGACAGTTCACATGATATGTCAAATCATGCGAATTGTCTATAATCAATAATGTGAAGCCTTATTTTGTTTCTTAATGAAGCAACAACAGTCGTTTATGTTGCCTACTGTAAGTTATAGAAGGCTCTTTCAGGGTTGATTTTGCTCGCATTTTAATTTTCACCTTTTTCATGCTCTTTGTACTCATGTATTTTATGTATATCATGTATATGCTTTGTTTTTGTATCTTATGCCTTTACGCTATCTATGAGTGGCCTGAGTTTTATGTCAATAAAGATATGTTCTGTTCTGTTACCAAAGACTTTTGTCATCTGTTGATAACCTTTGCAAACAGTAAGGACCCAGATCAGGGCCTAGAAGAATGTTATAATCCCAAATAATTGGTATGTTCTAGAATGTTCTAGAAAGTCTCAGTCCAGTTCCAATTCTGCTTGAATAGAACTTCCTGGGATTTTGTGGTACTTCTCTTTACATGGTATTTAATGGTATTCCATTAAATCCCAAAAGTTGGAACAATTGGTATTCTCTGTCACTATCTGGAACTGGAAAATCCCAGAAAGTCTCAAACAATTCTGCTTAAAATAGAAGTGGGATTTTATGTTACTTTCTGGGATAAATATTCCATTTAATCCCAGAAAGTCCCAGTATGTACTTTAAATGGGATTATTAAGATTTTCTGGGACTTCATCAATTCAACACATCCATATAATTTGGGATTAAATGGAATCTTTTGGTACTGCTAGTAAATAATTTGGTTCCATTTAATACCAAATAATCCCAACCTAGATTTGCATAGGACCATTATAATCTGAACTCAGTCTGACCTTGAAATATGATATAACTGTGTTAACCTGGTTCTCTCATTTCAATGACTCAAGCTGAAATTCTTTAATCTTGCAGGAAACCAGAAAAAGATTCAAATAAACCTCATGGTTTGCAAGGCTCTAACTATTTGATAAATCCTGTGTTAATTTTGGATATATACTGCATAAACTGCACAAAATAAATCCTACAACAGACAATGTGAGTAAATTGAACATACTTCTATGCTTATAAATTATACTTGCATGAGACTTTTCATCATATAATTTAGTTTCTCAGAAACAAAGCCATTTTTAGATGTTTCTTTCTTTAAATGCTGATGAAAGACGCTTAATACTGAATTGTGTTCATTATGGTTATACAATTTTACCATTATCATTATTATTTACAGCAGCACTTATGGCAGTACAACACTTAGTTAGTGTGGTACATGTAAGCAGGTTAATTACTGAATTTACAGGATAATCAGGCTGATCATTGGGGCTTTTTTTTTATTTGATTTTTTTTATCCATTCTCTTTTTAAAAGGTGTTGGAGATATTGCGATCGCCTTCGTCTGTATATCAGGTTTTTGTTTGTTATGCTATCTTCTAAACAACTGGACAGATTATCCAACCAAATTTGTTGAGCAACTGGTGTATGCAACTGGTGTATGCAACAGCAAAATTCCAATACCCCAATGATGTGGGATGTAGGTCAAAAGTGTCCTTCTGTCTGCCCATTTGCCTGCAATACTTTCACCTTGCAAACGGTTTGTTTGTTTTGTTGCTTTACTTCCCAAGTCAACAGCTATGGTCATGGCGGGACAGTTAGTTAACCTAACCACACTTTTTCCTGGGCAAGCTTTAACAATCAGTTAACCAGTACTTCGTGCACATACTTTCACTTGTAACTGACAACAACCCTTCTTGAATGATTCAGCGGAAGGCAGGAGAATGACCGTAGAAATTATTTCATGATCAATCTCCACAAAAGTACGGGACCGGGTTGGGATTCAATCTCGCGACCCCTGGATTCAGACTCACATCTGTTGCCAGACACGTTACCGACTGCGCAAACGGTCATACTGAATCCAACCGAATTTGTTTGGTGACTTACTTGCACAAGTGGGTGAGCAGGAGCATTACTGTTTTTTTGCTTTTTGGATCCCCTTTGCATGGGCCTCAGAGAGTGTGCATTTTCTGGCTAAATTGCAGTCTCTTTCTGAATTGCTGGGTAGAACTCAACCAAATTTGTGCACAACGTAAACAAATCGTGTATACAAGAGCTTATTTTTGGGTACCCCACTCAGAGGCGCCCTATAATGGGGACAAAAGTGTCTGCCCATTCTTCTTTTATGCTAATCCAAACATGCTGGGCTGAATTCAACCTACTTTGTTGAAAGGTCGCCTTTCTCACAAGTGGGGAGTGGTAAAAAACATTTATTTTTTTAACCTTCCAGCCAAATTTTCAATTATCCGAAACTACTGGGTTATTCGAAGACTACGGAGAGTCCTGACTTTTTTCTCTATTATCTATTGCAATAAAACTACCTATTATTCGATTTTCGATTATCCGAAAAATTCAATTTTTCGAAGTGATTTGTAGGTCCCGATAAAAGAAATGGCTATTAAATTACCTTTCAAGATTCGAAGTCCAAATGTCACGCATGGTGATCATGATTTCTTTGTTTGGTCAAGTTTATTTTTATTATATAGATTAATAATAAGAAAAAAATAGGTGAATGCCATTACAATAATACTTCATCAGTGTTGACGTGGTCTATTGTCATATACAGCATGGATGTTGGTGACCTGATTTTGAATGAAACGATTCAAATCTGAATATCGATATATAAACAAACAGGTTTTAAAATATTAAAACCAAACCAATAATGCATATGATGTATATATGTTCAATGTTTCTATCTTGCTTTTGTAATTGTGCTTTATTTGTATGCTCTTCACATGTGGAGGAAATAAAGAATATTATTATTATCATTATTTTTATTATTATTATTATTATTATTATTATTATTATTATTATTATTATTTTATTAAGGTCGTCTGCAATGATGGTTTTGTTTGATGTTTTTTAAATGTCTAATTATGGGCAATAAATGAGCTAAACTTGATTTTAATTGGATCTTCTCATCCTTTGATTTATTCTTGACCACTGTGTACATTATATTTAATATAGAATATAAGTATGTCTACAAAATTCCAAAGGGCCCTTACTTAGACTACAGTTATAATTCTGTCTGATTACTCTACTGGTTGTGATGAGATGAGACGATCAATTATTTTGCCACACAAGCAGATATAATGATAGATATTGTATACGACTTGGATAAGGATTAGTTAAGATATTTTAAAACATTTAACCAATTTAACAGTAATACTAAATTGTCATGTTAAAATAGAAACTATTATTTTCCACGCCCCTCTATCTATATCGTAGTATTATACATATATGGAAATATTGAAAAAGTTTATATATAACATCTGTAAAAAAGGTCTTGATAATAGAGCAATGAATTGCTTCCTAAGATTAAAGCACCAAAGCCCAGAGATTTATAAGAAACCATGCGAAAAATATTCATTTCTCTTTGAAATATCATCTCTTACACCAAGTCAATGGCCTTGCTAATTTATTATGTTAGGTAACATAAGTTACAACCTGTAACACAACCTGTAACAAGTACTCCTATCTTGTTGTTTAACATGCAAAATCTATGATTCTTTATTATATGAGCAAGACTATCAAAATATGGAAGATTTTATATAATTTTTACGTAAATAATACCTACCAAATTGGGCTCCTTAAAACTTGGGGTAGTGTTGTTTAATTGCTTATATAAGGCAATGCATTTAAGATAGATAAACATACTTTGTTTGTTTTTTTCTATAAGCCAAATAAGTGTGTTAGTACAACTAGATTAAAAGCATTTTAAAAATTCACAAATCAGCTGTAAAATTAAATGCTATTGGTCACAGTTACCGTTTTTAAAGGGTAGTTTTATGTAAGTAACGCACATAACACATTAGGATGCCGTAATTTTGCTTTAAAACTTTTATCTGCAGCTTATGTATCCAGCAGGCAGACTATATGCGTGATTTAAATAGTTAGTTTAATGCCTTCTTTCTGTAGCACAGCCTTTTAACTTTTCATTTTCTGAATTTTATATGGTAACATATGTAACAGACTGTCAGAGGCAAACACCAAATCGTACACATGCAAACATCTCTTATTCTACACAGCTTGAAATGCTCTTTTAAGATACGATGTGTCTGCAAAATTCTTTAGTGGGGAGCAAAACATTCTCAGCCATCAGTCTAACAATGATTCATTGCCATTTTGGTAACGTATATTTTAGGATTTCCCACCAAGGGAGAAATTGAAATCTCTCTGTTTTGATATAAAACTCTCACAACTTTGAACACAGAGTGTAAAATGCTTCTTTGAGCTAAAAACTAAAAATATTATTTTTGGATAAAAAACCCCGCAGGGTTTTTCTCCCATTTTGTTTTGTGGGGGAAAAACCCCGCGGGGGAAAAACCCTGCGGGGGAATTTTCTTTTTCCTCTAGAGGCACAATATAATGCTGAAAGTTTTTGATATACCTTTTATTATGCATTGTGATGAATAATAATTCAAAAAAGTAAATTTGAATTTTTCAAAAAACCCTGCGGGGTTTTTCCCCCACAATCTGAAATGGGAGAAAAACCCCGCGGGGGAAATCAAAGTTTTGAATTAAGCCATATCAATCATTTTCTGCAATAAATACAATCAAACAAACTTGTTTCTTGAACAAATTTTAATATTTATTTTTTTGAAAAAACCCTGCGGGGTTTTTCCCCCATTTGAAAATGTGGGGGAAAAACCCCGCGCGGGGTTTAAAAAACCCCGCGGGGTTTTCGAAAAACCCCGCGGGGTTTTTAACTTTGACCATTTTTTTCATTATGATGGCATATATTTTTTTAGTCATAATCATATATGTTTTGCTGCCTTATGTCTGTATTTATGTATTTTAGTGGTTTTGAGTCTTTTGCACCACTAGAAAGATGATGTGATTTTGCCAAATTCTGGTGTGGCAAAAAAAAACTGGTGGCTGTTACAGCCTTTGCAGGAAACAGACATACCGCCCTATCCAATGGCAAAACTTTCGCTTGATTTGTCAGGACCCTATCCTAAAACAATGTCTGGCAATAAGTACATCATTGCTTTTGTGGATTGGTTCAGTGGCTGGCCTGAGGCTTTTGCAGTTCCTGATAAGACTGCTGATACTGTTGCACATCTGTTGATTGAGGAAATATTTCCAAGATTTGGATGTCCCTTGCAAATTGTAACTGATAATGGGTCGGAAAATGTAAATAAGGTTGTACAAGAAACAATGAGGTCACTGAATATACACCATGTTCAAACTAGTGTGTATCATCCTCAGAGCAATGCAAAGGTGGAAAGATTTCATAGGACACTTCATGATGTTCTTTCAAAGAAACTGTCTGAGAATCAGCAGACATGGGATTTATTTTTGAATCAGGCTTTGGCTGCTATTCGGTTCAACATCAGTGTTTCTTCCAAGTTTTCACCCTTCTTCTTGCTGTACAACAGAGATGTTGTTTTGCCGGTTGATAATCTAATGAAACCTCGCCGGAAATATCAAGGGGAAGAACTCCATCAGATAGCCCTTCAAGAACAACATAAATCATTTACATTAGTCAGAAAACATTTGAAGAAAGCTAAGAAAACACAGGCCAAATACGCTGATAGAGGTAAAAAGAAGATCGAGTTCCAAGTTAATGATACTGTCTACTATAAGAATAATCAGAGAAAAGGCAAGCTTGATTGTAAATGGAAACCCTATTATCGCATCATTGAAAAGACTGGACCAGCATCCTATGTCATCAAGAACCAGCTAGATGGATCTACCAGTAGAGTCCATGCAGAAATGCTAAGAGCTGCCAATATTGATGAATGGGTTATTCCAACGTCCACTGATGGAAGGCCATTACGCAAAACAGCGTATGTCATTCCACCTGAAGATTCTTCAGATGAAGAATCCAGTGATACAGACCAAGAGGGTCCATATGAAAAGCTCGCCAAGAAATATCAGAAGGAAAGAGATGATTCAGACGAAGAAGACAACATTCCATTGATGGAATTAGCAAAGCGTCTGAAAGCTAGGGATGCCATGAAACAGGAAGAAAATGAGGAATCAAATAGGGATTCTAGTGTAGATGAATCTAGGGGTAGTGTAGAACGATCAATTGATTTTGACCCTGAGGTAGATTCTGGTTCTGAGACTGAGTCCTATTTTGATGCTGACGATGCAATGTCCGTAGATGGGGTTGATATATGTACATTAAGTAACCTTGAACTTGGGGACAAAGCATCACCAGAAAATGATAGTAAAAATTAAGTTAACAGTGATAAGTAAACAAGAACACCACACAATTGTTTACAGGGATATTTGACATTCTATAAATGTTAAGGCTTCAAGGATAATAAGCAATTTGTATATGTGGCTTTAATTTTAAAGTCTTCAAGTTAATTTACTTGCAAATTGTTTAAGTAGGTGGTATTTCCTACCAATTTATGGATTTTATTTTTGTGTGTATTTTCAGGTTGTAACCGCAGTTGCAACATGGGTCACACATTCTTAACCATCTTTGCATTAATCGGCTGCACCTCATGTTTAGTGGTACATGAAAATGTAGTTTTTCATAAAACTAATGAAGTATCTTTAAACCATGCGCGTTGGTTAGTGACATTCATTCATGATTTAAGACCTTTTGAAGTATTTATAAATAAAATAAGCAAAGACTTAGAATCTTCAAATGAAATAATGCTGACTTTGACAGAGTGGTATAGACAGCATAACTTTACGACATATCATTCTACTTTTAAAAGCTTGAATGATGAAATAGGTTTATTGAACGATACATATAAGACAGTAAAAGATAATTTTGTAGACTATCAAACATTACAATCAGATCACGAGAGATCTAAGCGTTCTTTACTGCCAATTGTAGGTCAGGCAATGAGTCTGTTATTTGGAACAGTCTCTGACTTAGATTTAGAGATGATTCAAAGGTCAGTACATGACCTTGCCACGAATCAGGAAAGTATTATTCATAATCTAGAACAAAGTATGACACTATTGAACCTGTCTAGGATTCAGATAGCTGAAAATCGTCGAGCTATTATGGATTTAGTTGAGTGTGTTATGAACCTTGGTGATAAGATTAAAGAATTGGCAACTTATACAACTACACACTTTGTAAGACTAGAACAATTCGTGAACACATATTTTCAATTCAAACTAATACTTGAAGAAATAAGACAGTCAACACAAAATGCTTTCATTTATATAGAGAATCTTCGAACTGAGTTGAATATGCTATCTTTGAGTCATTTATCACGTAGTACAATTTCGCCTAAGAATTTAAGAGCATTACTCTTGGATGTTAAAGACAAATTACCTGTATCTATGCAACTTCCAGCAGATCCTGAAAGCAATATTTGGTATTTTTATAACACTTTGACATGTACAGCATATTTAGATGGATATAAAATATTAATTGTTCTTACAATACCTTTGTTGGATCGCAAGGAAATTTACGAAATTTATAAAATCCATAATTTACCCTTACCTAAAAATCAAAAGTTGACTTCAGAGGCTAAAACTTTAAATGCAGTTGCTAAATATGATATTTCTGCTGAAGCATTGATGATTAATGAAGACAGGACGAAATATACTTTGTTGTCTGGAAAAGATTATTATGCATGTAACAACAGGTACATGCCATTTTGTAATCCAAAAAGTCCAATTTATCAAATTAATTTGAGTAAGTCTTGTGTTATTGCTTTGTTTTTAAAGAATAAGGAGAATGTCCAACGCGATTGTAAAAGTATGGTTTATTTGAACTCTAGATTGCCCATTGCGGAGTATGTACACTCAGGTGTTTGGATTGTTGCGACTTCAGATGTTATGAAATTTACCATTGTTTGCCAAGATCGGTCCGGCATGCAGGGTGAAGTTGTTGTGCATCCACCCCTGGGTGTGATAAGATTAAATATGACTTGTGGGGCTGCAAATGATTATTTGAGTTTACCCCCCTATTATGAGAAAAAGGTTAGAGGTCATATTTGGGATGCTTGGGGTTCATTGCTTAAATTGAGAAATATAACAAACTTTTCTCTTTGGGAAAATTTTACATCTAATTTCCCTAATTTGACTACAATTGAGATTTCAAGTGACTTAATGAATTTAAGAGAGATTGCCATGCCTGCTTTTATTGATTATGTGCACAATTATAGGAAGGTAGATGAGCACGGTGGGTCAATTTCTAATTGGTCATTTGTTGTGATGATTTTTGGCACATGTGTTTTCATTTTGATACTGATTTTCATGTATAAGAAATGCTTTCATGAGAAAGTGAAAGTCTATTTTGGTGAGAGGCTAGCTGATTGTTGTGGTAATAAGAATGTGGTGACGAGTTCCTTGTCAGTTGTTGAGAATGGGTTGGTGTCGTCAGAACATGACGAGATTGTTAGGCGCAAATCGGGAAGGCAACCTACTTCCGCACCAGACCAGAAAGAAGGGAAGGTGTTACTGGCTTCGCTTGAGAATATGAAGAAATTAGTTGTGTTTGAAAGAGAGAGATGGCCATGAATAACATAGAGAAACTTTGACTTAAAGTGTACACAGAACTTTACTATGAGTCCATGGTAGTGCCATGGTGAAGATATGATGACATGAAGATATGTAAATAGTTATTGATAATGTGTGTAAGTCCAGTCATTTAATATGAAGTTTGGTGGCTGGTGAAGATATAAATATGCTTACTATGATGTGTACAAAAATATGCACTGTAAAGACTGATAAGAAAGACTGATATATGACTTTGAATGTATAAGAAGGAATACAGTAAGGGACCTTTTCACCTCAAGTATCATCGAGTTTATATGAAACATAATGACCTTTAAAATCCAACCAGTTTCCAAAGTGATGACAGATAACAGGTCAAATCAAGATTTTGTTGACAGCTTTGAAATGGTGACCTTTAAATGTCAAACAATTAATGACATTTACACATAGTGACCTTTTGTAAACAACAGCTAATAAACTTTGGATTTTATACATTGGAGACATACCAGTCAGTTATTCTAAAGAAGTAAATTAACATTGTACAGTTATGGATAAGCTATATAACATTCAGCAACTAAAAGAGTGTTTTGGACAACAAACAAAATTCTATGTACTGGATATCAGCAAAGCAATTAAACTTTTGGAAGAAATTGAACAGAGTTTAGACGACACCTTAATTTGGAAATTTCAAGCAGAGAACAATATTCATTTGAAATATACTCCTATGGAGGAACCAACTGAATGTAACATACAGGAGGATAACAACTTTGTATTTTACCATGGAACTGGGAGGCAGGATGATCCAATACAGATAGACTAGCCGCGGAGGAGTGAAGATGAACCTTATTGTATATTGACTGTATTACTTGATGGACAGAGAATAGGATTATTATATGTGTGGTGCATGTTTTTGATTTTGTATATGAGATTTTATGCAAAGTGGGGTCTTCAAAGCAATTGTCTGCTTTGTGGTCTGATCAACCATTTTGTAGGCATTGGGCTGTTTCATGATGTGCTCCATTGGAAAAGCTTGGCATGCATATGTCTATCTCTGCAATCTGTAGGGAGGCATGTATATGTTAACTTGACGGGAAGATGCAGTGGAGTGACAATTGACCCTATTGTGCATGAGATTCGTAATGTGTATATATGATTAGTTAAGATTTGACATTGTGTTGTGAATTCACTTGGGATTTATTGGATCGTAAATTTGCTTGTGGCGTCTGTGTGCTCTTGAGAGTTTGAGACAGTTGCACACTCGATGGGGTGGCCAACCATTGAGTGGACACAAGGTTCTCTGGAGTGCGCTGTAACATGCGGATGTTTGTTGTAAATAGTATTTTGATGATGCATATGTATTGATTACGTTTAGTAGTTATAGGATGATTTGTGCATGCTAGTATTTTATTTATATAGTGGTATGTATGTGAGTGAGTGTGAGAGTGTTTGTGGATGTTATTTGTATATATGGTGTATGAGAGATGAGCTTGGAGAGTTTCACTTAATTGAAAAATTAAGTCAAACTCTTAAGGTTTGGGCGTGTATAAAGTAGCCACTGGTTTCGTCTGTGAGGGTTCATAATAATTGTGAATTGCCTGTGGGTATTTACAATATTTGTGAATGCTTGGTTTGGGTAAGACGCAGGTGTTCAGCCAGGTGCAGTGTTGACATCTGTGATTGACATGTTTATGTTTTTATAGGGAATTCTGACACCAGTTTGTTATTGTTTTTCAAATGTCATATTTATTAGCCTGTCAATTTTGATGGGATGTTTTAACACTTTCAAAAGGTCATGATGACAGATGTTACTTAGTTTAGTAAAATTACATAAGCCCAATAAATAGATTGAGTCAATTCTGACATTGATTGGCAGGATTGCGCAATACATTTAATCATATGACCTTTGGGGAATTGCGCAACTGGTGTGACTATGAGTCACTTTTGTATCTCCTGATTGGTTGATATAAATGGAAGCTTACCTATATAGAGGGCGCTATATAGTAAACTTGAAATATGATTGGTTAGTGATGATGTCATTAGGTGGCGCTGTGGTCAGCTTCTATCATGTGACTTCATGGAATATAAGATGAAACCCAGTGGCAGAGCTGGAGATTTCGGAACTTTGGGTTATTGATAGTTTCTAGAAGTATTTTAGTTGGACTTAAGAAGATTTAATAAAATTATAAAATTGTGAAAGTTGTTGGTGAAATTTACAAGACTTAGAAATTCTAAAGAGACTTTTAAAACACAACGCGAACTTGAAGATTAGAATCAACTACTACCTTACATTACAAATAAAAGATAGTAAACATATTGAACAGAATTTGCATTCTGTTGCTGGAGTCATGCCCCAGGGGTGGGACTTGGGGGTGCTGGGTGGGTCAAAAACTTTAGCGTGGGGATTTGCGCTGGCGCCCCATCGACTGCTCATTCTAGGATATGTTTACAATTTACTGGATGGGTCTTTTAAGCACCAGAAAAACAAATCTTAATACGGATGTATAAGATAATATTTACAACTTTCTGCTCAAAATTTTTGTTTACTAGAACCTATGGTTAGCTAGCCAAACTCCGGCAATAAAGTTGTGTTTTCTAACAGTGTAGACCTGAGTCAGATTAACCATATTAAACCAGATAAGAAATCTAAGATGAGTATGCAAAACTCAACTATAGTAAGTTGGTCTCAAATAGTAAGAAAATATGATCTAATAATAATAACTGTGCATAAATTGCTGATTTTCAGTTCTTTCAATTAAGCAAATTTCTCATGTGTCTGTGATGATCATACTATTACTCTGATAACTGATCTGTTTGCCTACCAGACAATTTTGCATGCTTTTTTTGTATGCTGATTTTCAGTACTCTCAGTGCTTTGATAAGCATGTATTGAATTGAACATTTCAGGATAAAATTTGCAGAAAAAATCTTTTTACAGTATTTGCTGTATGCGGAGCCGACTGACAGTTACCATTTTATGTTGTAAAATGATATGTACAATAATATGAGAAATAGTTTTATCCGGTTCCGCATGCAGACATGTATGTTATTGAGTCACCAAGTACACAAGAGTGTTTGGTTTTACCATAGACTTAGTGTTAAATGTGGTTGATAGGGCATGCATTTAAGCCTAAAATTTATCATAAAAATACATTTTAATGAAGAAAATAAATTGTGGACATTAAACTAGAGACTCCAGGGTATCATTTGGTAATATTTTAGGGCGGATTACTTTACAATAGATTATTTACTGTAAAAAATGGCCATTTGTAATTAAAAACCGTTACAGGTCCTTTGCATGTTGCCAATCACCTATTGTTTTTTCCAATTGCCTATTATTACAGATTTCCAGGGTATGAAGTTTTTCGGTTGGTTGCTGCGAAACTCAGGGGCATTTTACATTCGGCGTAGTTTCGGCGATGACCAGCTCTACTGGGCGGTGTTCACTGAATATGTACAGACTCATCTTTGTAACGGAGATTCTCCTGTAGAATTCTTTGTAGAGGGGACAAGGAGCAGGACACAAAAATCATTATCTCCAAAATTTGGTAATTTTTTACTTATATGTATTTACACAAGGACCTCGGACAGTTTCCTATTCAATCTGCCCAAATTTTGACAGCCTGTGGCTAGGATAATGCATAACTGACAACTATAGTTTTGTACTTAAATCAAATCCTTACATTTAGTGCACCTAGCAAAATAAAAATATTTTGAAAATATTGCATAATTATGCCAGGACTCTAGGGTTTAGAGGGTAGGGGTATTTTTTTGTGACCAAATCTTATTTCACAGAAAGTCAAAGTTTCGTCGAGTATTCACCTAAATACATGTAAATATTATGTTTGCAGCATAAAACTTGAGACGAAAGTGATGCGTTTGCATAAAATTCGGGTTAAGAAGATTTCATTGTTTCATCTAAAGAAGTGTGCTGTCAATTACTTTTGACTACTACCTGTAATGTTCCAAGTCAACCAGTTTGACTTGTGCACTGAGGTATATCATATCTGCATACTGTAAAAATCATAGTCTAGATAAACATAGTTTTTGAGCGTAAAATTGTTAATATTTTCTTACACATCAGATTTAACCTATAGTTTGGTGCTTCAAAGAATAGTCTCATTTGGATGGTTCTTTTGAGTACCCAAAATATATGTTTTGGTTGAGAAATGAGACAATTAATTACTTTGGAAGCACTCAAAACTAAAGCCCTGATACATGCCATTGCAAATTGATATTTACCTACAGGCTTTTACAAAATAAGTTTCTAATAAGTTTTTATAATAAAGTGTTTTTGAGCATTTCGACAATGTCCCCCCCCCCCCATGACCAATCATGCCGTTTTTATATGATGTGTGAAATGTAAAACTACAACTGTATGCAAAAGGATTAGTTTGGTCACAGGGGGGAAAGCACTTCAGTAAAACGTTTTCTATTTTCTATAGGTTGAATAGCAAAAGCAGAGTTTTCAGCCCATATTTTTCAATTGGTACTTGTCCAATGAGAAAACTGCTTTTGTGGAGAAGTCGAGAGTTGAACCTACTATCTTTTTCATAGAAAAACTATTGTTTTCTTTGAAACTTTACTCTGGTCATTTTTATGGGCAATCCTTCATTAAGACTGTCCGAGGTCCTTTTAAATCTCATCCTGCAAATATTTTTGTCTAGAAAATGTTGTCAGCTTTTACGTCTGTTTCATATATTAAAAATGCACTCCAGACTAATTTCATCATGAAACCTAACAGTATGAACCTTGATCAGACTGCTCCTTATAGGAGCAGTCTGATCTGGGTCCATATTGTTGGCAATAAAGGCAACCAAAGTACATAAGCACTCCAGACTACTTTCATCATGGAAGTAAACAGTATGAACCCTGATCAGACTGCTCCTAAGGGAGCAGTCTGATCTGGGTCAATTTTGTTTGTATAATAGGATCCCAAATTACATCAAGCAGATAAGATAGCAGACAACAATTGTTGTAAATGGCGGGAAAAAGGTTAATGAAATCTGATGCAAGGTTTCAGATAAGATGCTCCAATCTTTTATGTGTCTGCCAATGAAATTCAATGCATGCATCTTGCATCAAGGTGGGAACATATCATTTTTGGTGCAGACCATGTCTGTGTCCATGTCCATGCCCTTGTCTTGGTAGCTTCTTTTCCAATATCTATCCTCTGAAACAGTGGTTGGATTTTGATCAAACTTGTATAGTTACATTGTTGGGAGGGGGAAAAGGGTTGATTAGATTTTGGTGAAGTTGACCATATTTCAAAGTCACACCAGCATTTTGAAGGCACACTAGCACTTTGGAACAGTCTCAACATGACCATGGCTGTTGACTGGGACGTTAAACCACAAACCAAACAGAACAAAACCAGCACTTAGAAATGTAAAATTTTGACCATCCTATAAGACTGTAAAAACTCAGCCTTTTCTGCACTCTTTATCTTTTAGACTAGTTGATGGATTTTGACCAAACTTGCATAGATACGTTGTTGGTAGGAGGGAAACAGGTCAACCTTGATCATATTTTCAAGGTCACACCAGTACTTTGAAATGTCAAATTTTGACGAGATTAGGGTTTCTGCACGTTATCTCATGCATGGATTGATGCATATTGCATATCAAATTAAAGGAAATCACGAATGCAGCAACATGGTAAATTAATATATATTTTTTCAGTGTGACATGACAAAGAGTTGATTAGATTTTGGTGACCTTGACCTAATTCTCAAGGTCACCATCCTATAAAGACTGTAAGACTCATTAGAGTCAACCTTTTTCGCACTGTAAGAGTTTATTAGATTTTGATGACCTTGACTTTATTTTCAAGGCCATGCCAGCACTTTGTAATGTTAAATTTTGACCATAACTTGCAGAAACAGAATTTTGTTTCCACACGTTTTTTCGTGCACGGATTGGTGGATTTTGGTCAAACGTTATATATTATATATTATATCATTGTGACATAATATTGAGCTGATTAGAATTAAGTTAAGTATGCTTCTTTCAATTTAGGGTTGAAGGGAAATGCCTTTTTTTTCTTAAAGCACTGTTTTAATTTTTCAGGAATGTTGTCAGCTTCTTTAGAACCTTACTTCAAGGCCCATATGCCAGATATAATGGTAGTACCAATTGCAATATCATATGACAGGGTGTTAGAGGAGAAACTGTATGCTTATGAGCTCTTGGGTGTGCCTAAACCAAAGGAATCGGCTTCAGTAAGTAGTAGCATTGGTGAAGATAAACAAAAATTTAGAGCGATAAAATTGTGAATATCCATCTATTTTAACAATTGTTTTGGGTACTCAAAAGAACCATCTCTAACCATCTCTATGAGATGGTTCTTTAGAGTACCCACAACAAATGTTTTGATTGATTAATAAAAATATGTTTTTTAATTACATACTGTAACTGAAGGCCCATTAGTAGTAGTGCATAAATGCAGGTGCCAGCTGTTTTTGACAGTTTTTTAACGATGAATAGCCATGTATTAGATATTGCAATTTACAATAAAAACTTGAGAATTCAAACTCAGATATTTTGAAATGCCGGCTAATTCGAATTTAATTCTGTATAAATTTGATTCAGAGAATAGGTCAAATGGCAGAAAGATGGCAGATACACACTAGGGTTAGTAGGGGATAACTGTATTCAAAATTTTCATTTGGGAAGGCATATTGTCAGATATATGGTCAGAAATAAGTACTGGTTAAACCCAGGAAGAATCATCCCAAAATGACTGAAAATGTGGACTGGGATGTGAAGAATCAAACCAAACTAACAAAATGTGGTCAGAAATTTATGACATTCAGACATCACATTGCATCTCAAGTGCATTAGAATGGACTTTACTATATACCTATACATTTTTGAACTGTCTTTTTTCTGGCCATCTGATACAGAAAGCCGGATCAATGAACTGAGGTTTTCTGATTCCGTACCACTATCCTTTATAACGAGGATAATGTTGGTTACCTGCTTTTGCGGTGATGTTACGTAAAGTAAATTTCAAGCATGGAACAGAAAACACGATGACATGATGTCAACACCCTTACGCAGAGGGTCTCTTGGACTCTCAAAATACTGGAAATATTGAGTTCATTAACAGTACTCAGAGATTAATTATATACAGTACCTTGCTGTGAATCTCCAATAACTTAATAACATGCTAATTGGTCTGCTGATATGTAGCATATGGCCTACTTATGGTCTCAAATATGTTTAAATATGGGTTTTGTCTGATCTTGTATGATGAACGATTATCAAGTTGCAATTGACCGCTGAAAAGGCAGCGACCTGTGGAAATTCTAAAGAAACCAAAAAGTAGCAAAGAACGAATGTCAACAGACAAATGGAGAGATGGATGGACACGCCAATAACAAAAATGCTCTGCCAACATACAGGGGATGGTAGAAACCGAATTACTGCCCCCTTTTAAACGTTTGTATTCTCAGGGAATCCCTAAACGAGTATTTTTGTAAATAGTGTAGACTCAAATGAAATGCCACACAATGCTGCATTTCATCAGGGTCTTCACTGTTTGCAAAGGTAAAACTAACATCATCAGATAAAATAATACAATTTGCAAAATAATACAATGTTTTGAAAATTATAATTGGACATCCCTGGATATGTAGAATGTGCCATCCCATGTAAATTGTATCAAACCAAAAGAAAGAATACATTCCTCGTACAACTGGTCTGTTTGGGGCCCTATGCATTCTGCTTGAGGCCCTTTATCCGAGTTGGACAAATCTATTATTACCGATTTTTATTGATTTAATATCGACTAATCCGCTAAAAAGGGTGTGTTGGTATACTAGCGGAAATAAACGAGTAGACCCGAAAATTTCAGTTGATATCCGTAAAGAGCTGTATTGTGTCTGAGTGGATAAGAACCCATACTGCATACTTTTGGTGAATAAACTCACAGGAATGTGGTTCGAAACCCATTTGGACATTTTCTTTTTGTTTTTGCCTTATACATGTATATGTATTGTAATATGTTTGCTGTATAATCCTGGTTTGATATATAATATATTAAATTGCTGAACATATTACATGTACATGTAACATGTATGGAGTTTTGCTGTACGTAACACAAAGGTTATAGATTCGCAGATCCAGAAAAGTTTCTCGGGTGGGAGGGGGGCGATACAGCTTCAGACCAGGGGTGGTCCCATAAATTTTACCATTCCAAAACCCATTATTTAGGAAAATTGTGGGGGGGGAGGGGCTGGACCTCCTGCGTCCCCCCCTCTGGATCCGCCCATGTTATACAAGCGCATGTTAAGAATTATTGTATAAAATAAAACAAGGTCAAAGCATGAATCATGCTTATTTTGTCTTCAAAGATATACAATATGATTTTTGCAACTTTAGTCCTTCATTCGTCGCTCGAAATGGAATCAAGAAAGATAGAACATTTGAATAAACGGTCCAAAGAAATAGTGAGAAACTAAGAAAAAAAAAGATAACAAATAAGAAAAAGTTAAAAAGTGGGATTCGAACCCTATTCCTTCATACTTGGTGAATTAACTATTGTACAAACCGTCGTACTCTCATGGCTGCAGTATTGATCTAGATCCAAACTGTTTATTACTATGATGATACGTATTTTGAAATATTTTGAAAAAAAGTTGATTTGGAAAAAAATCACTAGACTACAAAAAGCAAGTAAAATTACCCAGCATGCAAAGAGTTAAGAGGGCAGGTCCTCGCTAGACCTGATGTGATAACTACTACAGCAGTGACTTTTGTCGTCTGCTGATAATCTTGGCAATCAGAGTGGATCCAGATCAGGATGGACAGTCCGTCTTGATCAAGATTCAAACTGTTTGATACTCTGATGGTACTTCTGATTTTGTTATTTGAAAAGGTTCGTTAAAAAACAGCAAACGACAAAAAAGCATGAAAAACTACCCAGAATGCAAAGAGTTAAAACAACGACTTTGGGAACTTGAGTATCGATGTTCTATGTATAAAGCCCCCAAAAAAGTAAAAGACTCCGGTCAGCCTATGCATCAGCTCAGTCTTCTTTGTCTGCAGGAAGAAAACTTTGGCAACTGAGCGCACAGCAATGACTCTGATCAGAATGCGTGGACGCCCAGGCTGAACTGTCTTTGATAGGTTCACGTTCCATGCTGTTGTTTGGACATGCCATTGCTAAATTGTTGGCATTTAAAGAGTGGCCGAACTTGTTATAAACATCAGTTCACATGGTTCTAAATAATATTCTGAAGAAATAAATTATGAATATTAGCTGACTAACATAATCTTTCCTTATCTATGTCAAACACATTTGGACCATTAGATAACTAGGAGTACAACGGCTGGTGGTCAGTACCTGCTGTGTTAATATACTGTCTGGTCATTTATTCAATTAAGCTGAAGGAGACTCGGATATGAGTCTGTCTTGTAACCCTCTGCAGAGGAGTGTCAAGTAACAAAACACATTTTTTCTGGATAAAAAAGCCAAAACAGTTTATAAGATCAGAATAATGTCAGAAAAAGCAGGGCTTGCACAGATATGTAAAAGTCATGGAAAATGACTTTTGCCTGGAAAAATCATGGAATCCTGAGTTTTCACTTTTTATCATGGAAAAATCATAGAAATTTTAAAAATATCATGAAATTTTTAAATACCATCATGGAAATCTGAAAATATGTGTGTGTGCACCCAAAACCAACAAATCATTTAAAATTACTCTGAAAAGATGACAGCTTTTACTCAAGCTAACTCTCTTAGAAGAACAGCAAAAGAAAAAAAGGAAGGAATAGATCAAATTGGACTAGGGCAGTCATCTGCCATGGTTAGTTAAATAAACCTGATATTAGTTAACACATTTTTTGTATTATTATTTCACAGCTTGGCATCATGGAAAATCATAACATATCATGGAAAAATCACGGAATTTCGATGTCTGGAGTTTGTATGAACCCTGAAAAAAGTATATAATAAACATATTATAATAGTAAATTGACCTGATTTTATGTCTCAGGTGATCCAATGGTATGATCTCATCCACTCAACATGATACAGTATGCCAGACCAAGTTACTATTATAATAATGTGTATGTATTTGTGTATTTTCAGGGTGTGTTGAAAGCACGTAGTGTATTGGCTGAAGACTTTGGAAATGTTCATATGAACTTCTGCGATCCTGTCTCTATTAGAAGATACTCTGTTAACAATATCGACAGAACTGTACACAGCTTAGCTCCTAGGTTTGTATTTAACACTGCATGCTGGGTAAATTTCACGATCGTTTTTGGTCGTCTGCTGATTTTTTTTTCAAGACTAACTTTTTCGAAAAACTCTTTGAGGAATACCATCAGGTTCACTGTTGTCAAATAGTTTGGATCCAGATCAGGCCTGATGTTTTTGTCTTTTTTTTAATAGAAGTGGGAAATTCCATTTGGCTTTAAAAGGTTAACTAGGGGCCTGTTCTGACTTTGCTTTTACTTCCAGGTATATAGCAAGTGTAAGTTTCCAAGAACAAGCTTTATTACAAAAGTTAAGTTATTAGATTATACTGCAGCAAAATTTTGATCGTAAAATTGCAGCTATTTTCTTATCGATCATTATTAACATATGTGTTTGTTACTCAAAAGAATCATCTAATTAAGACAGTTCTTTTGAGCACCAACAACAAGTGCTCCAGATGATTTTGACTACCATCAGTACCGGTACTGGTCCAAATGAAATTTGATCCGTACCAGCTATTTTCGATCCGTATATGTATGAATTTTGCCTTAGCCAGTTTTTTTTTATGAAAGCTTATACTTGTATTTAAACAGGTCACGTTGTTGCTGTCTTCATGTACAATTTGATTACCCATCAATGAAAATGGCGATGTCCCTATATATACATGTAGGCAAGAATATTGGAACAGGGGTGATTATTTATATTGCCATCTATAAACACGCTGTTCTTCCAAGAAATTTCTACTTTCTCTTTCTACTTTGACTGGTTCACATGAAATTACAAGGACCAAACTGATAGCAAACTCCCTGAGAGTGGCTTCTGCGCACGTTTTATTCTGAAAACACTTGTTCTTCAAGGAGATATGGTCATGGGCCGCAACTAAACATTGGGGAGTTTGTATTGAGGCAAAAATTAAACATTGATAAGCAGTGCAGCAAGTTGATTCAGTTCAATTGTCAACCGTCTTCTGATTCGAATTGGATGATAAATACTGGTTGCCTGTAAAAACGTACCGTACAGGCAAAAACACACCTGTATTCCGTACATACATTTGTACTAATTATCATCTCTATCCGTATGTTGGTAAAACAGACCCGTAATTTACGTCTGTGCAGACACTATCTGGAGCGCTGCAACAACATATGTTTTGTTTGAGAAATAAGAAAAGTAATATCTAATTATGCACTCTTATTTAGAGGTATTTTACTTCCAGGTATATAGCAAGTTTAAGTCTCCAAGAACAAGCCTTATTACAGAAGTTAAGTTATGAGATTATACTACAGCAGAATTTTTGATCATAAAATTGCAAGTATTTTTTATCCATCATATTTAAATTTTGAGTACCCACAACATATGTTTTGGTGACGAAATAAGAAAATTAATATCTAATTATGCACTCTTTTACTTCCAGGTATATAGCAAGTTTAAGTTTCCAAGAACAAGCCTTATTACAGAAATTAAGTTATGAGATTATTCTACAGCACCTCAGGAATATGGCAATATCACCCTGGTCAATAATTGCCTCCGTATTACTACAGAACTTGGAGGGTATCTCCATGAAACAACTACTCAAAGAAGTCGACTGGTTGAAGAGACAGGCATCAAATCTCGGCGCTTATATTGACTGGCCAGGTAAAGAATGCTCACTGAGTTACAGTAAATGTTATAAAATCATAGGTCAAGAAAGGGAAACTTTTTGAGCGTAAAATTGTAATTATATCCATTACTAGGATGTATTACCATAGTCCATATTATAAACTGTGGAGATTACATTTTAGATATTCAACACTTAAGATGAACACATTTTTGAGCGTAAAATAGTGAATGTTTTTTTACCCATCAGTTTTAACATTTGTTTTGGGTACCCAAAAGAACCGTCTCATTGAGACACATCTTTGATTTGTCTCCCTTTCAGTGAATGAATCTGCAGAAGCTGTGATAAGACATGATTATACCCCCCGCAAACTTTGTTTGTAGGGGGTATACTGTTTTCACGTTGTCCGTCCGTGCGTCCGTCCGTCCGTGTGTCCGTCCGTCCGTGCGTCCGTCCGTAACGCTTTGTTTCCTTAATAACTCAAAGAGTCATTGCTGGATTTTCATCAAACCTTGCAAACATGTTCATATATGCAAGACAAATACTTTAGACAAAAAAGTTAGGGCTAGGGGCCAATTCTATTAGAGTTATTTCCCTTTGTAGTTCTAAATGGCTTTTAATATAGTGCTTTTTCCTTAATAACTCGAAGAGTCATTGCTGGATTTTCATCAAACCTTGCAAACATGTTCATATATGCAAGACAAATACTTGAGACAAAAAAGTAAGGGCTAGGGGCCAATTCTATTAGAGTTATTTCCCTTTGTAGTTCTAAATGGCTTTTAATATAGTGCTTTGTGCTTATGCTATTATAGGCCATATACGGGCCAATCAACTCCTACCACAGCTTTCGATGGAACAATTTGATACTTTTCCTATACAATGTAGACACATTGAACATATGCATGAAGCATGAAGGAGTTTAGTTCAGAAAAGATAATTTTTGACAAAATAACGTGTGAGAACTTAGACAATTTTTCCCTAATAAGGTGTTTGTATATGCATAGACAGTGCCTTTATGGGCCGATCAACTCCTACCACAGCTTTTTATGGAGCAATTTGATACTTTGCCTATACAATGTAGACACATTTAACATATGCATGAAGAAGTTTGGTTTAGAAAAAATATTTTTTGACAAAATGACAGCTGTGAGAACTTAGACAATTCTCCCTAATAAGGCTTTTGTATATGCATAGATGGTGCCTTCATGGGCCGATCAACTCCTACCACAGCTTTTGATGGAACAATTTGAGACTTTGCCTATACAATTTAAACACATTGAACATATGAATGAAGGAGTTTTGTTCAGAAAAAATAATTTTTGGCGAAATGACAGCTGTGAGAACTTAGACAATTTTTCCCTTATTAGGCTTTTGTATATGCATAGATGGTGCCTTCATGGGCTTATCAACTCCTACTACAGCTTTTGATGGAACAATTTGATACTTTGCCGATACAATGCAGACACATTGAACATATGCATGAAGGAGTTTGGTTCACAAAAAATAATTTTGACAAAATGACAACTGTGAGAACTTAGACAATTATTCCCTTATATGGCTTTTGTATATGCATTGATAGTGCCTTAAAGGGCCGATTAACTCCTACTACAGCTTTTGATGGAGCAATTTGATACTTTGCGGATACAATGTAGACACATTGAACATATGCATGAAGGAGTTTATAATATTTGTTTGCACAGATTCTACTGAAATCTTCTTATCAAAACTAAGGTCTTCTTGTTCGAACTATAACTTGCCAAGTTTTTTCACTGACTCTTACTGTGCGGGGGGTATCTAATAAGCATTGCTTATTGACTTTTTTCATTTATTCTTTGATTTGTCTCCCTTTCAGTGAATGAATCTGCAGAAGCTGTGATAAGACATAATGTCTACCAACATAAGAACATAGCAACCATCACAGTAGACGACAATGTAGAGCTACTGACAGATGACACTGCCCTGGTCGAAGGTCAAGACAAACTGATGACATCTGCGGCTCAGAACATGATGGTCTGTCTCTACAGGAACCAGCTGTTGAATGTGTTTGTTAGGGTGGCTATGATTGCTGTACCCATTAATTCATGTGTCCAAGATACTTTAAATATAGGTAAGTGAAAGATACTATCATATACCGATCAAACATGGTTTTTCGATGTATTACCTTTCGCCAGGTCTTGTGGTAGACTTTTTTTAACATCTCCCGAGGGACCTGGAGAATGTTAATGCATGAAAAACATGTTTGATTGTTATTATTGCAAAAATTCAAGAATTTATTCAACTGAATTTAAGAAAAGTATGGCACTGTGTTTTGTAGCCGTTTCACAGTCAGCATGTAGTTGGATGTTTTCATTAATATTCGTGTTCCAGGCCAAGCTGTTTATAATATCAAAGTGTTCAGCTGTGGTAAAATTAGCGGCCCTAAATGAGTGTATATAAGGTACCAAATCCATGCAATAGCAACATGTCAATTGCCTTGTTAATGCATGGCTTTGTTCCATTTGACCATGAATGCTAAAAGTGTGCGAAACAGATTTTATGCAATAATTTGGTTTATTTAACTATGTTGCACTTAAAGTCACCAGTTTTGTCAACTTGCAGTCTAGCTGATCATATATATATTTTTATCACATGACATCCCATTTGGGAGTGATATAACGCCATGCAATTAATGCCAGAAACCACCAGTGGTTTACAGATATAGTAACGTTACGTGTTGACGTCCATTTTAACGTTGCTTTAACGATGGCAAAATCTTGACTTTTTCACGTCAAAAGGCAATTTTTATGTAACTTTAATGTCATGTGATAAATAGAATCTAACATTCATGCTCCTATATTATTGATTGCGAAAAAGGGATAATATGCTCGGCAAGCTTCACATTTTATACCTTTTTCCCCACCTGTTTAATAAATTCAATAAAACATGAGTACTCATATAAGACCCTTTATGTATATGGGCCACAGTTCATGACATTTTGGCACAAGGTACTCGTAGGGCTAGCTAAACAAAATCTTTTAGTTTAAACATTCTTTTGGATGCTCAAAAGAACCTCTCTTTTGAGTACAGTTAAACCTGTGTAAAACAGCCAGTCAAAAATAGACTAAACAAAGATCTTTACTCTTAATGACAAATAGTAGCTTAATGCAAGTCGAAAGTATTGCAGAATGCTCCCCTTGTAGCATTCTGCAATACTTTTGACCTGCATTAAGAGATAATTGGTCTTTGAAACCATTTCGGTCTTACACAGGTCTTATTGTTATGCATTTGAAATTATTCACTAGATGTACCATACATCAGCTGAACTGGACCAACGCAGGGCCGCATAGCGCAGTCGGTAACGTGTCTGGCTAAAGATGCCTGTCTGACTGCAGATCCAGGGGTCGCGAGTTCGATCACGGCCCGGTCCCATACTTTCGTGGAGATTGATCATGAAGTGATTTCTATGGTCATTCTCCTCCCTTCCGCTGATTCATTAAAGAAGGGTTGTTGTCAGTTACAAGCGAAAGTATGTGCAAGAATTACTGGTTAACCGCTTGTTCAAGCCTGCCCAGGAAAAAGTGTGGTTAGGTGAACTGACTGTCCTGCAATGACCATAGCTGTTGACTTGGGACGTAAAGCAACAAAACAAACAAATGAACTGGACCAATATTTTCAAATTTATCGAAATAGGCTTTTAAGGATATCCACATAATATTGACACTTGTCCTCATGTCCTGCTGATACCTCAAATATCCTCTTTCGAAAACAACCAACTGATCAGAATCCACACTATTTTCCATTTAACCTGTGAATTCAATATAATAAATGAAAACATGCAGTCATTGACACGCATGCTGGATATGAGGAATAAACTTAGAATGTAGAATATTGTCATATTCAGCGGGATAAAAGTTAACTGATAAAATGTGTTTATAACTCTCTGTTACAGAGGATCTTAAAGCCCAGTACACACTATTAGTGAAGCTGCTAGAGAAAGAATTTATCTTCATGCCTGGTCAGACTGATCAAGTAAGTGTTAATCTCAGATCTCCGGGGTAGAGGGGGATCTTAAAGCCCAGTACACACTATTAGTGAAGCTTTTAGAGAAAGAATTTATCTTCATGCCTGGTCAGACTGATCAAGTAAGTGTAAATCTCAGGTGTCCTGGGTAGGGGGGATCTTAAAGCCCAGTACACACTATTAGTGAAACTTTTAGAGAAAGAATTTATCTTCATGCCTGGTCAAACTGATCAAGTAAGTGTTAATCTCAGATCTCCTGGGTAGAGGAGGATCAGCTGTAGCTTTGTAGGTAAACCACTTGATCTGTAAACTAACAGTTTCAGGTTAGATCCTACTACTAAAAACACAGAGTGGCTACAAATATAAGTCATGGCTAAAAGTAAAGTCTAGGTGAAAAATTTCATATTTGTGAAAAAGTGTATTTTGATCAGCTTTTGGATTTTTGAATACTGTTTTTATTATTCCTTCACCCTTTATTATTGTGCCATATTTTACTCTTTGGATGCTGGATTTTTGTTCAAAAAGTTTGTATCCAGATCAGGCCCGACATTTTGTCGTGCCTAATCTGGATCCAAACTGTTTGCAAAGGTTATCAGCAGACATAGCGGGTAAAATTAAATACAAAACAACTTGTTGATACTTTCTGGCTAAAACCTTGGCTAAAGTTAATTTCATTTGGCTCCAACTTTTTCCATTTTGTTAAAGTGTTGGCTACAACAAATTCTGATACTTTATAAATCTATTTTGCTATGTGGTACTAAACAGTGAAATAGATCTATAAAGAATGTAGGCGGATATAATGTATGATGTATCAAACTTTTAAACCACATCTGTATGAACTGTGCATATTTGATTTGATTCTTTACATCCCATCAACAATCTTTCAGTTATAAAGGGACGGGTCTTCCTGGGTTGAACCAGTACTAAGCTAGGATAAATGTTCTTGCTCAAGGAAACAATGCAGTGACGCCGGTGAGGCTCGAACCCGCGGCCCTTCGGTCACTGCGCTCCCTGAACTGTGCATAGTGTATATATATATATTTGTTTAACTTTAATAAGAACATGAATAAAATTTCATAGCTAATTTAAGAAATAACAGTATAGGACATGGCTTTATATATAACTTCAAAGACCCTATCCATCTTTATAATTTTAAAAGTGAGTACTATATAGCATTGCAATTTGACATAAAAACTTCAAAAGTAATTAGTAATGTATTTGATTACATTTCTAAAGTAATTGTAATTGTAATCATTACATTTCTACAGGTCCTGTAATTGTAATGTAATTGTAATCATTGATTAGTCAAAGTAACTGTAATGTATTTGAATACTTTTCAAAGTATTTGGCCCCAGGTCTGTTTCCCATTCCTTCCCCTATTGAATCAAGACTTGGTAAAGTTTCATACTCTGTGGAAGGGGGGGGGGGGGCACATTCCACCAGACAATAGCCCAGGCCCCCAGATAAGAGTGCATAACTGAAAATTATTTTTCTTATTTCTCAACCAAATCATTTGTTGTGTGTACTCAAAAGAACCGTCTCGATGAGACCGTTCTTTTGAGCACCCAAAACATATGTTTAAACTGATGGATAAGAAAATAATCGCAATTTTACGCAAATTATTTTTGCTTAACTGGCCCTATGATAGCCAGTGCAAATGCATATATACATATACTTGCTATTAAATAAGCACCTTATGAAATGTCCCAGAGACCAATTGTCAGTTCTTGGGATTTTTTTTTTTTCACAAATGGTCAACATGTGAAACTAAAATGAATTTATTCTCTCAAAAAACATAGCTTCCAGAAGTGGGTCTGCTTTCCCTTATCATTGCTAGTCCTAACTCAGTGTTCTATAGGGGAGAGGGTGGCTCATGTTACATGTCCTCAAAGTATTGTGGGGCAGTGCCTAGAAATCAAGGGACGAAGGATAAAAACTATTAGGAAACAGGTGCATTTCATGGGACAATGTCCCACCAGAGCTTAACAAAGTGGAACATTTTTTGAAATTTTGTGTGCTAAATCATCAAAATGGTGCAAAACCACAGTCTTGGTAGAATACTGCTAACTCCTATTTATGGTGTGGTAAAAGAAAACACTTTTATAATCCACCAACAAATATATTGTCTACTTTAAGGGTTAACCCTACTATGCTGGGTAGTTTTATGTACTACACACCTCCTTAACCCATTTAAGCCAAATGGAATTTCCCACTCTAATAAATTGAACCAGTCCATTTCCTTTTAAGGTTTGCTGGGTTGTATTTTTCATTTTTATTCAAATTTTAATAGAATGTTCCCTATAATCTGTAAGCAAATAGTGGAGAACCTGATCAGACACAGCATTCTGTGGTGTCTGATCTGGTTCCACACTGTTTGCCTATGTCTTACAAAAAAACGCTAGGCTTATATGGGTTAACTTAAATCCAATTGCCTTGCTGGATTCCAGTTTTTACCTGTATTAACAATCAGATAGGAAACAGGATCTACCCAGGTTCAGCATGATAAGAGTTAACCCATAAAGCGCCAATCGCAACAAAAGTCGTCAGCTTTTCTCGTCTGCTGAAATGTTTAATAAGCCTTGATGACAAACAGTGTGGACCCAGATCAGACTGCTCCTATAGGAGCAGTCTGATCTTGGTCTACCCTGTTTGCTTCTATACTTGAATTAGTCAGTAATGTTAGGCACATATTTGCAGCAGAAGACTTCAGCAGACATCATTTTCCAGATGCATTGTTTTCTTGGCTGATTAAGGATTATTCGGGAGCGCAGTGGCTCAGTGGTAGAGTGCTTGAAGCGAGACCGAGGGGCCGCAGGTTTGAGCCTCACCAGTGTCACTGCGTTGTGGTCCTTGAGCAAGGCACATTTATCCTCCCTTAGTACTGGTGCAACCCAGGAAGACCTGTCCCTGTTTAATTGAAAGATTGTTGATGGGACATGAAGAATCAAATCAAGCAAAAAAGCTTGAAGGATTAATATTTGAATGTATTCCATTTCAGGACTTTGAGATGTCTCTTTTAGTCCTAACTCATACCTGTGGTGTAGTGGTTGAAGATAATGCTGTTTTGATCAAGAAATCCACCAACAAATATACAACATTCTTTAGTCAAATGTTTGAACCGTTCTTACTAGGATACTGGGTAGGTTTATAACACTATTTTGATCAAGAAATCCACCAACAAATATACAACATTCTTTAGTCAAATGTTTGAACCGTTCTTACTTGGATACTGGATAGGTTTATAACACTATTTTGATCAAGAAATCCACCAACAAATATACAACATTCTTTAGTCAAATGTTTGAACCGTTCTTACTTGGATACTGGGTAGGCTTATAACACTAATTTCATAAAGAAATCCACCAACAAGTATATACCGGGCCCCGTAGCGCATTTGATAGTGAGTCTCACTGTAGATCCAGGGTTGCTTGTTTGATACCGGGCCGATCCTATATATCATGGAGATTGATCAGGAAATAATTTCATGAATAACTGTCATTCTCCTCCTTCCCATGATTCAAGAAGAGTTGTTGTCAGTTACAAGCGAAAATATGTGCACAAAGTACTGGTTAATTGCTTAGTCAAGCTTGTCCAGGAAATAATGTGGTTATGTGAACTGGTCGTCTCGACATAACCATAGCTTTTGACTGGGATGTAAAACTTCAAACCAAACAATCAAAAACCAACAAATATCAGGACTTTAGTTAAGAGTGCGTAACTAAAATTTAATTTTGTTATTTCTCAACCAAAACATATGTTGTGGGTACTCAAAAGAACCGTCTCAATGAGACGGTTCTTTTGAGCACCCAAAACATATGTTAAAATTGATGGGCAAGAAAATAGTTACAATTTTACAATGAAAATTTTTGTTTATTTAAACCTGTGAAATATTATATACAACATTCTTTAGTCAGATGATTGAACCATTCTTACTTGATAATTGGGTAGGTTTACTTTTAAACCTACATTTTCATTCCTTTTCAGTTTCTTCTGACTTACTTGGGTTTTTTTTACTTTCCGTCAGACAACTACTATGTAAAAATGATTAAACAAAGAAAATTTTGGGCATATTGTTGTAAAAAAAGATATGTGTTTATATTTCAGAAAAAAATGGATGTGGGTGAGATAACATACAAACTATCATGGTGACATATGTATTTTATTTTGGAACTGAACAATATACATAGTTTCAGTTACTTTTCAATCTGGGAAATAGTTTGTAACTATGTCACCAATTTTCAAAGGCCTTGTTATGAATGCACCTTTGCAGATATTTTAGTGGCATGATTATTTAAGTAAAAATATGAACATTTATTGAACAAATGGACATTTTCCATTGTTCATTGGTCATTTCTGAGCATATTATAAATACAACCAAAGAAGGCTGTCACCAATGCGGTCTTGGCAAAGCCTTTGCTCTTTGCCTTTACAAAGTATGAATTTCAAGGTAAATGTTATTTCACACCCAAAACAAGGGAGCGCAGTGGCTCAGTTATAGAGTGCTTGACTCGAGACCAAGGGGTTGCCAATTCGAGTCTCACAGGTATCACTGCGTTGTGTCTTTGAGTTTGAAACATTAAACCTGCTTATTACTGGTTCAACCCAACTCGTCCCGACGTAACTGAAATATTGTTGACTGGGATGTAAAGAATCAAATCAAACAAAACACTCAAAACACGACATATATCCTTACTGTATAGCTTATCATGCATATGAAGATATGTGAGCCAGTGCATGAGATTGCCAACAATGTGGTATAAACGACCAGCAAAGCCTCAGATCAGCCTGCGCATATGCGCAGTCAGATCAGAGCCTTTGCTTGTCGCTTGGATATTCTTTAAGTGTTAAGCTACTGACTGAACATCATATGGAGTTTTTAAGCTTAAAAGGTGGCTGCACAGGTGCGTCTGAGTCAACACTTGTCAAAATGCCACATTGTTGGAAATCACATGTCACAGCTCAATTATGTTATATATTTTAGGTAATGTGTCGGTACCTGCTGTCCATGCAGAGTGGTTCCCACGGTAAACCCTTAGTAAAGTTACCAAAAGCTATAGCCAAAGAGGCCCAGATGCTGAGTGCAAGATTATTACGAGAAGGGGTGGTCAAACACATGGAAATCCTCTCATTAGATATGATGACAAACTCTTTACATGCTTTATATCATCTGGGGGCTGTTCATAAAGAGAAAAGGTAGATAGGAGATATATGTGCCTCGACACGAGAAAACCTGTCTTCAAGATTTCGGATCAGGTCATACCAAAACTATCCTGCTTAGCTACAGAGACTAGCTATAATAGTGAAATTTCGCTTGTAGAAGCAAGTTACAAAGGGGCTGATCACCCTGCGCATCAGTTCTGCGTCTTTGTTGTTCGCAAACCCCCGAAGACAGATTTTCTAACGTCCAGGCCCATATACATTCAAACCTGCTGTTGCGGTCAACGAAATTCTCCCAAAAACACTGAATGTGTGTCCTTAATGGCCATTTGTTAGCGGCCAGTTTGATTAAATTTCATCGATTAACTTTTTGCACCGGTCATATGCTTGGTGCAATTTAACTCCGCAGCAGTGGTGTCTCCCAGAATAAATTCTTCAACGGCCGCTACCCTATGTCAAGGTTATTGGGCCCAACTATTTGGAAGTTTGTGGCGCAATTGAGCCTCAACGGGGCCAAATTCAACTAAGTTCAAGTATTTACGCATATCAAACACTCTGGCATGGTGAAGGAAACCAGCACATATAGATTAAAAACAGCGTCAACAGTAACAGAAACCCTGAATACGCTAAACGAACATCACTTGATTTTTTTAGTAAGCAGGTAACCATTATTGCAAGCGGGTAACCAGTCGTAGATAAATATCACAAAAGCCAATCAGCTGAAAAATTTGTCGACTCCAAAGCGTTTTGCCGCTGCCAAAGTGCATTCATCCATACCGTGATAGATGTTTAATGGTAAATGTGTGAAAAACAAATTGCAAAGTAATACTCTTTGCTGGAGGCATACTTACTACACAAGGATGCAATGTTAAAAGTCAACAAGCAATTGATTTTTAGAAAAAAATGTTATTTTTGAGTCATTTTCTGATTCTTTTTAACCTGAATAAATTTACAATTCTAACAACATTCTCTTGATGTTCAATAGTACGATGGCCATTAAACATGCATTTGCTTATCAAAATCAAGTTTAAGCTTCTAGAAATAATATGGCTAGCAGTGTTATCTCTAAATCCAATGGCAAACTCCTTTGACATACATGGGAATCTTTGGACTGAATGGACATGATTTTGTTTTATTTCATATTTTGTTATATTTTTTTTTCATTTATATATTTTATGAAGAAATGCAATAACTGCACGAGTGTAGATTTACTGCACCTGTGTAGACCTTATTCTTCTTAATTTTTAATTCTTAATTATATGGTCATTCTCAATCATATGGCCATATTAGCTGAACCTCTATTAAGCAGCCACCTGTCTTAAGCAAGCGATTTTGGATTATCCCTTGACTGCTTGCTGAAGACAGGTTTGACTGTATATACTTGCATCGTTATTGGACATTGTTATTGAAGTATGCATGCATAAACTCTGTTTTCTTAAAATATGCATCAGACAAGGCTTAAAAGCTCATGATATGTTCTGATATTTATCATATGACTTCATATCTTGGAGAGATATATATAACACCATGTATTAAAATCTATAAACCACTAGTAGTTTTAATAATGATTTAGTAATGTTATGTAAAGACATCAAAGTTGCATACATAATGCGGAATTCCTAATGATTTTATGCCAAAAATGTGATTTCAAAGTAATTTTGATGTCATATGATAAGTAGAATCTAATCCTAGTGCTCATATATATTTGAATTTATGAAATTCATTCAAATTGACATAAAAAGCTTAGCAAGACTAGCGTTTTATCTGGCAAGCCTTGCATTTTTATCTCTTTTCTGTAACTCATTTAATAAGTTCAATGTTAATACTTGAACACTCATGTAAGATCCTCTATGTATCCAGAAAGAATTTTTTAAAAAATTTAATTTTGTCAAAATTCAAAAGACTGCAATAAAGGCATGAAAAATTACCAAGCATGCAAAAAGTTAAATATGTTATTGCTGATTATTTTCTGCATTCTTAGACTGTATTTGTGACCCAATCTGGTGTATAGTTTCATATACCAAGAGCAACCAGGCCCCAAAGTTATAAAACCTTATTCATGCACACTTACTTGAGCATGAAATATTGTATCCACATCATAAATATCAATATGCAAACAACTGAGGCAATTTGCTTGCTCCAAACAGCAAACAATATTATTTGTTCAGGTGCTACTGTTTTGAAAATACTAGTTTTTGTGGGATTTCCAAGTTTTTGTTATTGTGTGCCTCATATTTTAAAATAATATTATTGTTTCAGGGAAGGACAGACCTATATGTATCCAAACCTGGTAGTATTATCTCAGGTCACAGATGATTTGAGTAAGTACTTGTTTAAAACAATTTTTAATGCCCCCAAAGGGAGGCATATAGTAATTGCACTGTCAGTTGGTATGTCCCTCCTGAGTGTCCATTCGCATCCTGTCCAGAGCATAACTCCTATATAATTTGAGGTAGGAATCCAAACTATGATGTGTAGATGAATCTTGTGGTTGCTGAGTTGCACATACACTGAGTGACCACAAGATTCATCCACACACCATATTTTGGATTCCTACCTCAAATTATATAGGAGTGGCACATACAATTTTTGAGTCACTATGGCCTTGACCTATGGTCTGTTCTTGAATAATCATGTTTTACATTAGACAATTTTGCATTTCTTAGAATTTCAAAAGCATGAATACTAAATGAAATTATTTTTGTTACTGTAAAGATAAAAGTAAAATATTTGAATATTTGTGTTCCAATGGAAAGATAAGGAAAATATAACGTGAAGTGTTTTTGTTTGATTTGATTCTTTAGGTCCCATCAACAATCTTTCAGTTATATAGGGACGGGTCTTCCTGGGTTGAACCAGTACTTAGCTAGGATAAATGTGTCTTGCTCAAGGACCACAACGCAGTGATGCCGGTGAGGATAACGGTAATTATTACTTATATAAAGGTTTGAGCTTTAATTGAAGCTATTGTTTATTTTTCAGCAAAATTCATAGATGTGCCACCACTGCTGTTGACCACCATCAACGTGGAGACAAAGACTGTGGTTGTTAATGCCAAGTTATAAAAGGAAAGATTTTGTCACTATTGTGTTGATGTGGTTAAAGGCATTAACTTCTAGTCACTCATGATCAGAAATAGCCCTGTTTCATATAGGGTAAAGTCAGGAAACTTTGGACATCAGGTAAATTCGGACAGCGACCTTGTTTGTTTCATATTTTAATTATTGTAATACAAAAAAAGATTTACAAAGCGAACAGTGAAGATCCTGATGAGACGGCTCATATGGAGCCGTCTCATCTGGATTTTCACTGTTTTCAAATATATGTCCGAATTTTCCCAATGTCCGAAATCATCTGACTTTACCCTTATGATTTCTAAGATACAGGGTAACCAAACCACAATTGAGCCAGCACTGGAGGTTTTAGTACTTTTGGCATTGTGGAGCGACAAAGGCACAGATAGGCCTGGGCTAATAGGCAGACTTGCCAGAGCATTTGCTGCCCACATACACAAAGTATGAATGTTGATGAAGACTCAGACCAAAATTTAGACTTCTAGCCAAACTGGATAGGTCAATATTGGCATTTAAAGAATATTGAGCATATGCAATAAGTATCAAAATCTCATGTGCTGGTCCAATTTTTTTCTCTGTGAAAACATACACTGTGAGACGTCATTGAGACACTTCCATTGACCATCATAACATATGTTTGCATGAGTTAATACCCGACCAGGGTAAGAGGATGTAAGTGTGATTTTGTTGTTGATTTCTTATCCAAAGCATATGTTGTGGGTATTTGAAAGAACCATCTCAATAAAATGGTTCTTTTGAGTACTCACAACATATGTTTATTCTGAAGGATAAAAAAATAATTTCAGTTTTACGCTCATATTTTTTACCTATCAAAATATTCCTTTTTTTGGTTATTGAAAAAAGCTCATCTGAAGCTATGGCATATTGCACAGCATGTGATGCCGGAGGGTAGGATGAATGTCAGTCAAAATCAGTGCTATTGCCTTGCTTACTTGATCATCTTGGCTCAAAGTGAGTGAGATAATCTTAAGGGATGGTTATACTTAGCAAAAGATAGCAATAACATATGATAAAACCAAAGATCACCGGAGTTATCATTTTTATCCCTCTACATCCTCAACGTATGTTAAAATACAGGGTGAATAGAGACTAAGATTTTTGTGGCTGATGTCCCTCATGGAAGAGGAGAGGGGCATATTGTTTTTGTGCTGGTCCTCTTTGTTACAGTGTGGCATTTCTTTCACCATGTCTCACAAATTGGCTGCCAGATTTTAGCTAATTTTAATGGGTATTACATTAGGACATGGTTAAGAGTTGATTTGGATTTCATAACCTTTATTTTTTTTCAAGGCCACCACAAGACCTAAACTTAAACACACAACTTATGTGCACTAAAGCCAATAAATGCTTATGTGCACTATATATCACAAAATGTTTTATTAATTTCAACCTGGTTTGCTTAGATACAGTATTTTAATATAATGAAAAACTGAGCAAGTTTAGGTGACCTTGACCTAATTAATACATTATTTTTGACCTTGACCTAGTAAATAGGATACTGTGGAACATAAACTGCAAAACTGAAGCCAAAAAGTGCTAGTGTGCATAAAATCTCACAAACCTAATAGTGGGTTGAACAAGATCTGACTGAAGAAGTATTTCACTGGACATGATGAAGATTGATGAGCTTTTTCTTGCTAGTGGCAACTTTTGTCATCTGCTGATAACCTTTACAAGCAGTTTGGATCCAGATCAGGACCGGCAAAATGTATATCCTGATCTGGATACAAACTCCTTGACACTTAAATAGTGTTCCAGAAATATTTTTTTGAAAAAGTTCATTTTTGAAAAAAATCAGCAGGCGACAAAAGAAGCATGAAACATTACCCAGAATGCAAAGAATTGATAACCTTGATCAACTCTTCAAGGTCACTGCAAAATAAGTTGGCTAGAGTGTTAATGCAATGGTAAGACTAAGATAAAAGACAGTTCGATACATTTTGATTGCATTGGCCTAATTTTCAAGGTCACATGTTTGTGCTTGAAATTGCCATTTTACACAAGTTTATACAAGTTTGTGAGGTTTTGGGGCATTTCATTTCTGATTTTTGCCCGAGGCTTAGCAACAAAGATTTTTTCTCATAGAAGCAATTCATTAAAAAAAACTCATGCCAAACAGATTCTTCAATCTTTTATATTTTTGATTTGTTTAAACAGTTCATTATTCATTATTAGCAGTTCCCTGTCACTATTACCAAAGTATTATTGCAGAAAATAAATAAAGTTATTACCATAGATTACAGTGCAGACTCAGATGAAAAGCTCCATTATTCATATGCTCTACACTGTTTGCAATTGCCCCCTTTTGTGAAAAAGGTTTAGTACAAGATAACATGGTCATTTTACAGCAAAATAACATCAGCTGTACCCAAGGTTATAAAACTCAGCTAAGCTTGAAATTTATCATGCTCATAAATGCTGAAATGCCAACATTTGTTGGCAATTTAACATAAGCATGATAACTACAACATTTGAAAGTTTGTAAGCAAGATAAGTTTAGCTTTTTAGCTCACCTGAGCCAAAGGCTCATGGGTGAGCTAATAATATACCAGTGACTCCGGCGTCCATCCGTCGGCCATCCGTCAACATTTTCAAACATCTCCTCTGAGACCACTGGGCAAATTAAGCTCCAATTTCATATGGAGACACCTTAGGATGCGGGAGCGAATGTTTGTGCAAATGATCTTGGTCACATGACCAAGATGGCAGCCACGCCCATATGTGGTAAAACCCTTTAAAAATCTTCTTCTCCAGAACCAGAAGGCAGATTACCTTAGGACTTGGTATGTAGCATTGGGATTGTGGGCCCTGCCGATTGCACAAATGATCCGAGGTTGACCTTGACATACTTAATAACAAGGTCAAATTTGATTCCTGATGCATTAAATTCCATTTATATGGGGAAAATCTTGAAATGGTCATTGTGACCCAATATCAGGTGAGCGCTTCAGGACCATCAGGTCCTCTAGTTTATGTTTATTATGGGTAATTGAAATTTCATGCTCAGTTGAGTTAAGCATGAAAAAGTTTTATAAACTATATGCCTGATGAATATGTCTTGTTAAAATACTCACTTTAATTTTTTACTGTAAATGTTCTAAAATATCAAACACTTCCTCTTTATGTTCCTTAATAAAATGTTGCTTTGTTAAAATGCCAACAAATTTTGGCATTTTAACATTTATCAGCAGGATAAAAACAACATCTGAGAGACTTAAAACAAGAAACTTCTTTATTTGTTGGCATTTTAGTTTTTATGAGCACTTGAAATTTCGTGCTCAGTTTAGTTGAGCATGAAAAAAGTTTTATAACCTCAGGGCCTGATCTGGGTCTGTGCTGTTTGTCTAGACCTCTTTTGCAGATAACTTGTGCTGGGAATTTTAGAACATTTACCTTATACCTTAACATATAACTTAATATTCAAAATATATCAAGTATAATATTTCAAGTAAACAAGTATAAGTTATCCAACTGTATTAATTTTTACATCAAACAGATATGTGCAAGCACATGAGATTTTTCTACCAGAAATGACATCTAGTGACAGGACTTCAATATTTTTGTCTATTGCATGATAATGCCTCAGCACAAAACCTATGGTATCAAACAATTTCTAAAGCCAGAGAAGGTGACCGTCTTGCCACACCCACCATGCTCTCCAGATCTAGCCCCCTGCAACGTATATCTTTTTCCCAAACTGAAAAATTTCTGGTCGGCGATATACCCTTAACCTCCAGACAAGTCCCGGGCTCAGCCGTCAGCCAGTGCCTCAGAGGTATACCTAATTTAGCCTTCTGTGACACATTCCGGAAGTGGAATCACAGAATGAAGTTCTGTATTTCAACCTTGGAAAATACTTTACAGGGATGTTAATTTGACCATTTGAGTCGATTCTTTTTAAGATAATACACAATACAATTTGAACAACCCTCGTGTTGTAATCAACCTTTGTGTTGTAATTACTTGTTAAGGATGAGTATTTTTAGTGAATATGATTTAATTTACCTTGTTTATTTACATTTCAGTCCCAGTAGCTTTTTTATTTGTAATTGTTAACTCTTTGCCTACTGGGTAATTTTTCATGCTTTTTTGTCTGCTGATTAATCGAAAAATTATTTCAGGAATACCATTACAGTGTGGAACAGTTTGAACTCATAATAGGCCTGAAGTTTTGTTGGGCCTGATCTAGATCCAAACTGTTTGCAAAGGTTATCAGCAGACAACACTGGTAGATAAAGAGCAGGCCTCCAGATAAGAGTGCGTAACTGAAAATTATTTTTCTAATTTCTCAACCCAAACATATGTTTTGGGTACTCAAAAGAACCTTCTCGATGAGACGGTTATTTTAGCACCCAAAATAAATGTTTAAACTGATGGATAAGAAAATAATCGCAATTTTACGCAAATTATTTTTGGTTAACCGGCCCTATGAAGAGTTAATGATATTTGTTAAGAATTAAATTTTCTGTTCTTGTTTCATAACACTGCCTTGTTTTATTTGTTGTGCAGTAGAATTAATCCAGCCTCAAAGAGAGAAAAGGGTCAATTATATAGGGGTCAGCTCAAGAATCATTGGTAGTCTTTAATTAACCCTCTATGCATCAATGGATTCTTCCTTCTAGTTTGATGCAATTAATTTGTGATGGTTCATTGTATATGAGCTGTGACATGAGATTTCCAACAATGTGTTATGTGCGACCAGCAAAGCCTCAGATCAGCCTGTGCGTATCTGCAGTCTGATCAGAGCCTTTGCAAGTCACTTGAATATCATATGACTGTTCAGCTACTGACTGAACAGCATTTGGAGTTTCTAAGCTTAAAAGGAGGCTGCACTGACTCGACTGTGTCGACACTTGTCAAAATGCCACATTGTTGGAAATCACCTGTCACGGCTCGTATACAAATGGGTTACAAGTAATTAATTCCAAAAAATACTGCATTTCTTTCTTGTCTTGCAAACAGTGCAGACCCTGATAAACTGCCACATTATGTGCCATTTCATCTGGGTTTTCACTGCTTGCTATAGTACCCATTTAGGGGTTTCCAATCGTCAAAGGGTTAATTAACACTTAGTGCTTCCCGGCCCGGTCACATACTTTCTTGGAGATTGATCATGAAATAATTTCTAAGGCCATTCTCTTCCCTTCCGCTGATTCAAGAAGGGTTCTTGTCAGTTACAAACGAAAGTATGTGCAAGAAGTACTGGTTAACCACTTAATCAAGCAAAGTTTGCCCAGGAAAAAGTGGTTAGGTGAAATGACCATCCCCACACGATGATAGCTGTTGACTGGGCTATTAAGCATCAAACCAAACAAACAAAACTAATGGATTCTTCCTTCTGGATTGATACAATAAACTTGAGATGGTCCATTGTATATATGGAGAGGTCACAGGCTATAATTTCCAAATAAAAATTGTATTTTTTTCTCCAAAGATCATTTTTGTCTCAGCAAATAGTCTAGACCCTGATGAAATGTCACATAATGCCACATTTCATCAGGGTCTTCACCGTTTGTCAAAATCCACATCTAGTGCACAAAGGGTTAAACAAGTTAACACAGCTACCTAGCCCAGGCCCTGAGGTTATAAAACTTTTTCCATTCTCAATTCAGCTGAGGACGAAATTTATCCTGCTCATAAGTGTTTAAACGCCAACCATTGTTGGCATTTTAACATTTATTAGCATGATAAATACAACATCTGAGAGTTTTAAAGCAAGAAACTTTTTCATTTGTCAGTATTTTAGTTTGTATGAGCAGTTGAAATATCATGCTCAGTTATGTTGAGCATTAAAAAAGTTCTATAACCTTGAGGGCTGATCAAATTCATAATCTTTGTCAGCAAAGTATAAGAACCCTTTTCCTTCTTGATAATTAGGTATTTAGTGCAATTTATATTTTCATTGTTTTGATTGATATTTATTTTTTAAATGTATCATAGTAGCTTAAAGATTTGGGATATCCCGAGGGAAATACATGTTTCAGAAAGAATGACCAGGAAATGTCACAATTACACTCAGCAGACCAACCCAAGGCACCATGAGGAAGAGCCACAGAACACTAACAGCCTCATGACAGCAAGAAGACAAAGTAAAGCAACTAGCTTTCTCTTCCACAGCCAGATGATTGCATAACTAGAAAGGACACAAAGTATTGCAGTTTGGTTTAAATCTTAAACCCTTTATTGACTTACCCTTTATTGGTCATATATTTGATCCCATTTGATTCAGTATAGTTTTGGTGTTCCATTATGCACTTTAATGGACTCATTTAACTATATGCATGTTGGGTAATTTATCATGTGTTTGCTGTCATCTGCTGATTTTTTTTGTCAAAATTAACTTTTTCAAAAAAATTCTTTCAGCAACACTATCAGAGTGTCAAATGGTTTGGATCCAGATCAGTTCTGTTGGTTCTCATCTGGGTCCAGACTGTTTGCAAAGGTTATCAGTAGATGACAAAAGTCGCCCCTAGCAAGGAATAAGTTATAGTAAGTAAGGGTGCAAAGATCAGGAAACGATACAATCAAGTACCACACCTGACCCAGGATACCAATGGGAAAGTAACAAACTCACAGTAAGACACCACAAACGAGAGCCAAGAGGTCAGCCCTTTCCCAGCAGGTGACCTCAAGGCACATATAAACAGACGTGTACAAAGGCATAGCAAACACAAGACAAAAAAAACATAAAAGATCCACAAAAGAAGTACCGCCTTGGAACGGTCAGTAAAATATTTAACTGGAGGGCTTAAACCGGTTTAACGGTGCACCAACCTACCCTTTTTTTAAGATGTGGATCAAGACACATAGATGTTTGGTTTGCATGAAAGACCCCTAACTTATCAATGCATCATCTCCTAAAGACATCATAATGCTGCTGTATATAATTGATACTCTAATATATACTATATTACATTGAAACATACGCACATTGGTACATATTACTTTATTTACTCAAAACGTGTAAGGCCAATAACTATGGCAGAATGTAACCTATTTTATGGGTAAGACTGGTATTATAGGGAAAAAAATATGAGCCAGTTGAGATTTTAGTACTTATCACATATGATCCGCGACATGAGATTTCCAACAATGTGGTATATGCGACCAGCAAAGGCTCAGACCAGGCTGGGCATACACGCAGTCTGATCAGAGCCTTTGCTAGTCGCTTGAATATTCTATGAGTGTTAAGCTACTGACTGAACAGCATTTGGAGTTTCTAAGCTTTAAAGGAGGCTGCATAGGCTTGTCAGAATCTACACTTGTCAAAATGTCACATTGTTGGAAATCTCATATCGCGGCTCATATGCAACCAGTGAAGGTTAAGGCCAGCCTGGGCAAATGCTCAGTCTCACCAGAGCCATTGCTGTTCGCACACACAAAGTAGGGACTCAAATGGCCTCCAGCAAAAATAGACGGCTGTGCATGCATGTTTAAAGAATGATTTTTGGCATATGTGGCAAATACCAAAATCTCATGTTGGCCTTAACCCTTAAAGTGCCAATCACAACTGCAGCAGACGACAAATTTTTAGACATCTTTTCCAATTTTCAAAAAAAAATAAGGTATGATATTTCAACCAACAGACAATTCTCATGAAATATCATGCCTTAATCGTTATTTTTGAAAAAGCGGCAAAATTTTAATTTTTGTCTGCTGCAAAATAAAGGTGGCGCTCTAAGGGTTAATAGTTTTGTTTCTCCATGAATGCTGTACTTGTAGTAGAATTGTTGTGTCCCAGTTGTTGGACAGTGCTTTATACTTGTCATATTTTAATATACATGTTCAATAAATCTATTTTTATACAAACTTTGTTATTACTATATATTCATTCATTTAACATTATCTTTTCCAAGTTTTAACAGTTTTTTGATCTTAAACAGATTCCCACTCAATAACTCTTTGCAGACGGGAAACCCCAAAATGGGTACTTTGGCAAACATTGCAGATCCAGCTGCTCTTTTCATATGAGCTTGCCCAAATAGTAGTCTTCATTTTTATGCTCCCAACTTATAAAAAGTTTAGATGGGGCATATTGGGTTTCCTTGTCTGTCCACCATGCATTGTTAGCAGGATGTCTCTGAAGCTAATTATTAGTTTTAGCCATGAAACATAGGTATGCTGACCTTAAAAAAGTTTTTGTTTCCCGTCACCCTACTACCCAGTGAATACTTCATTTTTCACAGAATTGACTTATCATATTTGACCATATTTTTCATCATTTTTCTCAAAGTAGGAGTCCTAAATATCACGAAGAGCTCATTAGCGCAGCACTTATTATGCAGTTTACGCAGGTGCGTAATAAAAATAGTAACATTCAAGGGAGGTCACTTAATGTGATAAAAGTGATTTTCCATACTATAAGGAACGGCTCATAAAGGAAAGAATTCGCTCCCTCTGGGAGCAAATTCTTTCCTTTAAGAGCAGTTCCCATTTTGAAAAGGCATGCAATTGAAGAGAATCGTTGCTTGATCCAGTAGTCTCCCTTTGATGTGCGTAATTTTTACAGGGTTCTGGCTACACCATTGGAGCTTTCCAGTTGAAACTAAGCATATTAAAGTTTTCCATTCTTTGTTAAACGCAAAATCATTCACTTTTGTTTCAGCTTACCAAAAAACCAACAATATGGACCTACATATCCACATTTGCAATTGTGTACCAAGTGACTGCAAACACATTTTTTATAAGGATGGCCTATTCTAAATAAAAAACATGTATATTGAAAGGGTTTTAAAAAGGAGTGCCAATCAAGGACACGTGAAAACAGTATACCCTCCACAAACAAAGTTTGAGGGGGATATAAAAAATTATTTTTTGACAAAATGACCGCTCTGAGAACTTAGACAACTTTTCCCTTATATGGCTTTTGTATATGCATGGATAGTGTCTTCATGGGCCGAGCAACTCCTACCACAGCTTTTGATACTTTGCCTGTACAATGTAAACACATTGAACATATGCATGAATGAGTTTGGTTCAGAAAAAATATTTTTTGACAAAATGGCAGCTATGAGAACTTGGAGACAATTTTTTGCTAATAAGGCTTTTGTATATGCATAGATGGTGCCTTCATGGGCCGATCAACTCCTACCATAGCTTTTATGGAGCAATTTGATACTTTTTCTATACAATATAGACACATTGAACATATGTATGAAGGAGTCTGGTTGAAATAAAATAATTTTTGACAAAATGACAGCTATGTGTACTTAGACAATTTTTCCCTTATATGGCTTTTGTATATGCATTGATAGTGCCTTCATGGGCCGATTAACTCCTACCACAGCTTCTGATGGAGCATTTTGATACTTTGCATATACAATGTAGACGCATTGAATATATGCATGAAGGAGTTTGGTATGGAAAAATAATTTTTGACAAAATGACAGCTGTGAGAACTTAGATAACATCTCCCTAATAAGGCTTTTGTATATGCATAGTTGGTGCCTTCATGGGCCGATCGACTTCTACCACAGCTTTAAATGGAGCAATTTGATACTTTGCCTATACAACATAGACACATTGAGCATATGTTTGAAAGATTCTGGTTGAATTTTTAGCTCACCTGAGCCAAAGACTCATGGGTGAGCTAATAGTATACCAGTCCGTCGGTCGTCCGTCAACATTTTCAAACATCTCCTCTGAAACCACTGGGCCAATTAACCTCAAATTTCATTTGGAGACTCCTTAGGACGCGGGAACAAAAGTTTGTCCAAATGGTTTTGGTCACATGACCAAGATTTTGTTTGTTTGATTTGATTCTTTACGTCCCATCAACAATCTTTCAGTTATAAAGGGACGGGTCTTCCTGGGTTGAACCAGTACTAAGCTAGGATTAATGTTTCTTGCTCAAGGACACAACGCAGTGACGCCGGTGAGGCTCGAACCCGCGGCCCTTCGGTCTCGAGTCAAGCACTCTACCACTGAGCCACTGCGCTCCCATAACATGACCAAGATGGCTGCTACGCCCATATATGTTAAAATCCCTTTAAAAATCTTCTACAGAACCAGAAGGCTGATTACCTTGGGACTTGGTATGTAACATCAGGGGTGTTCGGCCTACCAAGTTTGTTCAAATAATGATTCTAGGTTGACCTTGACCTACTTAACGTCAAGGTCAAATTTGCTTCCTAGTGCATTTTAATTGGAATTTTTTATAAAAGTTGATATTTTGACTCTTGTTAAAGCCAAAGTCATTATCTTTACTTTATTAGTTAAAACAAATGAGACAATGGCTATAAATAAGTTTCAAAGGTCAATGTTAACCTTTGCCCTTTAAGCCAAGGTCGCTCATATTGTGGTCCTATCAATATATTAAAACAAACCATTGGTCCAATTGAACCAAAATTTTATGTGAAGACGCCCTACGATATTTTAATTTATACAAAATATTTTGGTCAAATGACAAAGATGGCCACCATGCCCATATATGGTAAAAAACCCTTTAAAAATCTTCCCCAGAACCAGAAGGCCAGTGACCTTGAGGCTTGGAATGTAGCATTGGGGATGTGTAGCCTACCGAGTTTGTTCAAATGATGATCCTAAGATGACCTTGACCTATTTAATATCAAGGCCAAATTTGCTTCCTAATGCATTTGAATGTGATTTTTTTTTAAAGTTTATTTTTTGAATACTGTGGAAGCCAGAGTCATTATTCTCACCTGATATGTTCAATATAGTGTCTATAAATAAGTTTTAAAGGTCAATGTTGACCTTTCAGCCAAGGTCGCTCATATTGGAGTCCCATCAACATATTAAAACATAGTTTTCTCAGAAACCACCTGGCCAATTGAAATCAAATTTCATACAACTTCTTATGATTCGTTAGCCAAAATTTGTACACCCATATATGATAAAAACTCTTTAAATATCTTCTTCTCTGGAACAAAAAGGTTATTGACTTTAGGACTTGGTATGTAGCATTTGGGATGTGGGCCCTACCAGGTTTGCACACATGATGAATCTAGGTTGACCATGACCTTTATGGCAAGGTCAAACTTGATTCCTAATGCATTTATATGGGGAAACTCTTAAATGTTCATTTTTATACCCCCCCCCCCCGCAAACTTTGTTTGTGGTGGGTATACTGTTTTCACGTTGTCCGTCTGTGCGTGCGTGCGTCCGTCCGTGCGTCCGTCCGTCCGTTCGTAACGTTTTGTTTCCTTAATATCTTGAAGAGTCATGGCTGGATTTTCATCAAATCTTGCAAACATGTTTATATATGCAAGACACATACTTTGGACAAAAAAGTAAGGGCTAGGGGCCAATTCTATAAGAGTTATTTCCCTTTGTAGTTCTAAATGGCTTTTAATATAGGGTTTTATGCTTATGCTATCATAGGCCATACACGGGCCGATCAACTCCTATCAAAGCTTTTGTTGGAACAATTTGATACTTTTCCTATACAATGTAGACACATTGAACATATGCATGAAGGAGTCTGGTTCAGAAAAAATAATTTTTGACAAAATGACAGCTGTGAGAACTTAGACATTTTTTCCCTAATAGGGCTTTTGTATATGCATTGATGGTGCCTTCATGGGCCGATCAACTCCTACCACAGATTTTGATGGAGCAATTCGATACTTTGCCTATGCAATGTAGACACATTGAACATATGCATGAAGGAGTTTGGTTCAGAAAAATAATTTTTGACAGACTGACAGCAGTGAGAACTTAGAAAATTTTCCCAAATAAGGTGTTTGTATTTTCATAGATGGTGCCTTCATGGGCCGATCAACTCCTACCACAGCTTTAAATGGAGCAATTCGATACTTTGCCTATACAATAAAGACACATTGAACATATTCATGAAGGAGTCTGGTTGAAAAAAATGACAGCTATGAGAACTTAGACAATTATTCCTTTATATGGCTTTTGTATATGCATGGATAGTGCCTTTATGGGCCAATCAAATCCTACCACAGCTTTTGATGGAGCAATTTGATACTTTGCCGATACAATGTAGACACATTGAACATATGCATGAAGGAGTTAAAATGTTTGTTTGCACAGATTCTACAGAAATATTCTTTTCAAAACTAAGTTTTGCTGCTTTGAACTATAACTTGCCAAGTTTTTTCACTGGCTCTTACTGTTCGGGGGGTATCTAATGAGCATTGCTTATTGACTTTTTTCATTCTATAACTGTTTAAGCTGAATTCATAGTAGTTAATCCTATGAGACAATGGTTTTATATAAAGTACCAAATGTCAAGCTGACCTGTGACCTTTTATCCAAGGCCACTCATTTGGACCGCCACACACCTATCTAAACATCTTTTTCTCAGAAATCACTGGGCTGTTTGACGGATTATGCATTAGATTGTTTAGGGTACTTGACCAAAATGGCTGCAACCCCCATATATGGTATAAGCTGTAGGTGACCTTGCCCTATTTTAACATTATTAAGGAGATCAGGTTAGCGCCTCAGGACCTTAAGGTCCTCTTGTTTTTTGATAAAATGACAGCTGTGAGAACTTAGACAATTTTTCCCTTATATGGCTTTTTTATATGCATGGATTGTGCCTTCATGGGCCGATCAACTTCTACAACAGCTTTTGATGGAGCAATTTGATACTTTGCTTACACATGTACAATGTAGACACATTGAACATATGTATGAAGGAGTTTGGTAAAAAAAATGACAAGTGATAGCTGTGAGAACTAAGACAATTTTTCACTTATAAGGCTTTTGTATATGCATAGACAGTGCCTTCATGGGCCGATCAACTCCTACCACAGCTTTTAATGGAGCAATTTGATACTTTACCTATACAATATAGACACATTGAACATATGCATGAAGGAGTCTGGTTGAAATTTTTTATACAAAATGACAGCTATGAGAACCTAAACAATTTTCCCTTATATGGCTTTTGTATATGCATGGATAGTACCTTCATGGGCCGATCAACTCCTACCACAGCTTTTGATGGAGCAATTTGATACTTTGCCTATACAATGTAGCCGCATTGAACATATGCATGAAGGAGTCTGGTTTGGAATAAAACAATTTTTGACTAGATGACAGCTGTGAGAACTTAGATAATTTTTCACTAATAAAAATAGTAAGTGAGTATGATCAGTAAAAACCACAATCACAAACCGCAGACAACCCTGTGACACCGCGAGGAAGAGCCGCTCAACCCTCACGAGACACCAGGAAGACAAATTAAGCAAAGCAACCAGCTCTCTTTTCCCCATCAAGATGATTGCAATACTAGAATGGACATAAAGTGACGTACAACAAAACATAGAACAATTACAGACTCCCACAATGGGAGTAACAATAAACAACAAAAAGTCAACAACAACAGAACCACCGCCTTAGAACGGACAGCAGCCTAAGCCACCGGGGGGCTTAAATGCATTTTACTGGTACCAAATCTTCGCCCTAGATTCTGCTGTTGTTGGAGTACAAGAAATGTTCAGCTCGCATGGAGGACATCTAACTAATGCAATGTATCGTCATGGAGAAACATTCTAATCAAATTAACACGCCATGATGAAACAAAGAAAAGGGCTCCTGACTCACATATAGTCAGAGCTAAAGAAAACCTCAAGTTGAGCCACGGTGGGTCCAGCTACAGATAAGCACCAGGCACCAACTTACCGATTAAAGCTTTACGTCAGAGCCGTCAAAGAGTATGAGGCCTGACCCACCGTTGTGCAATTAAAGAGGAAACCATAGCTATAAACCGTGATTGGGTTTAAAACTAGGCATGATATCCAAGTTATATCCAACCCTTATATTACGTTTTATAATCTTTTAAATTGATCACTAAAGTTAGGTTTTCCAACATTTCGTTTGAATTCATAAACTAAATCACCATAAAATATAGGTTCTGATATGCCTTGTTGCAGAAGAGTTTTTAACTCAATGTTGTATTTAACAATTAACTCTGAGTGTCTGTGGTAGAATTCAGAAAATGCTTTTCTAACTTTATGATATCTATAACCTTGTTTTAATAACTTAGCAGTTAAAAATAAGTTTCTGTTGTTAAAGTCATCAACATTAGAACACACTCTAGCAAAACGAATTAGATGAGAAATATATACACCATAGGAAGGAGCGCGAGGAACATCTCCATTAAGAAAGGGAAAATTTACTATTTCAAAATTAAAATCATCCCGTTTATCATAAATTTTAGAAGAAACTATGCCATTTGTTATTGACAAGTTCAAGTCCAAAAATGGAGCTTCAGTATCAGAAGACTTTGCCTTATTTAACTGAAGTTCAGTGGGATATATCTGACCTACCATTTGTTCAAAATAAGGATTATCAATATTAAGTAAGTCATCTAAATATCTGGAGGTAGAGTTAAAAGCTTCAATAATATCAGTTTGACTATTGTCTGACAGAGGCAACATTAAGTCCCTCTCATAACAAAACAAAAACAAATCTGCGACAAGAGGAGCACAATTAGTACCCATTGGAATACCTACATTTTGTCTATATAATTTCGAGCCAAATCTTATAAATATATTGTCCAAAAGATAATGGAGCGCATCACACATTTTCTGACATGACCACAATTTATATCGTTTAGGTTGTTCAGAAGTAAAAAAGGCATTTTTATCATTACAAGCTAAATAAAGTGAGCCCTCTCTGTTAAATGTTTGTTCAATTAATTCTGTTAGTTTTTCTTTGATTAGATAATGAAGCAATGTAGTATAGAGAGTAGAGAAATCATATGTAGACAAACCAGTTGCTAGAAAACCTATAGACTTCAATTTATTAAGAATTTCACCTGAATTCTTAATAGACCAAAATAAATTTTTACCATTTCTTTCATAAACTGTTGTGCAATATTTAATGACATGGTTTTTAATCGCAGTGAGCAAGAGGTCAAAAGAATAGACAACTCAGTAGTTGTACATGCACTAGAATTAGCAATAAAACACGATTTATAGGGCCGTTTATGAAGTTTAGGTAACCAGTATAACGTAGGGAGCTTGCTATGGTCCTCATCAACAAACAACCTAAACTTAGCTTCGATATCCCATCGATGTCTATCAACGATAGACGTCTCATCAAGCCTGTTATGCTCATATGTTTTTGCAGTGCTAAGTTCTTGCTTTAGGGTGTTAATATAGTATCTTTTTCAAACGGCCACAATATTGTTAGCTGCCTTATCTGCGGGGGCCAAAACAAACCTCCTGTGGAATTCCTGGATCCCTTTCTTCAAGTGTCTAAAATGGAATTTAGGTTTAGGAGGTAGAAGATCTAAATTGTTGCAATAAAATGAAATTCTACCATCAATAATTTTAAAAAATATTTAGTTTCCAACTATTTAAGACATTAGACTCAACATGCTTTTGTTTACACCAGCGATTACAAAATACTTGTAAGGCTCCTGCAATTTCCTCACGACATGATTTGAAGTCTTTTGGCACAGGAAACCTATATTTAGGTCCCTTACATATAATAGACCGAATTCTTGAATCAGTTATGATTTTTAAATCCCCTGTGACTATATGACCAGTGGGTTAATAGCAATACTTAGAGTCCTTACAATCTAAAGAGTCAGGAATAGAATTTTCAATATCAAGTTCTGTTACTTATTTGTTATAGTTAAAAACAGTACTACGAATAGGTTTATTAGACTTATAACAAATGATAGGGGATTCCTTATTTTCAAAATAAGTAGGAATAGAAGAGATAACAGATTTATCTTTAAACATACTGGGTAAGTTAATGAATTCAATCCCCTTTTTGACAAATTGAATTTTGATAAAATGCCTAATATGATTAATTTCGGAGTCTATGTATGGCCGAAGAGCATGTTGAGTATAACACCTGGTAAGAATTGCTACATCATAAAGTCGATGAGCTCTATCATAGAATTTATTAGCCTCAATATCCAAATTACAAAGTGAAGATATAGAAAGAGTTACTAAACGTGAAAGGGTCATATGTCGACCAGAATGTTTTAAGACGGATACTTAATTCTGAAAGAGTTAAAACATGTTTATCATTGCGCTTTAAATTTCCATTTTTGCGTTTACCATGAGATCGATTATTGCGTTTACGTATATCTAAAAGAGTAAAAACATCAAAACCAGGTAATCTAGAAATGTTACCCTCATGGTAAATATTATCATTAAAACCAAGTGGATGTGGTGTTTGTAATAAATTTATCCACTTTGATTTTAATTCATGCCTAAGAATATTTCTATATCTTTTAGTGGAATTATCACCATATGTAATCTTTTCAACAGGCTGAATAGAAATACTGCTAGTAGAGTGATTAGTTTGTTTGAAATGCCTATAAAGAAAATTATCAATTGTGCGAGGCTTTTTTCTTCGACGATAGTGCTCAGAAGATCTAGTTTTCAGAAATCTACAAGTTTGGCCAACATATTGCATGCCAAATTTTTATCTTCTCAAGATAAAACATAAATAACATCAGTTGATCTTCAATCAAGATCAGAATTAGTAATTACAGAAAATTGTCTACCATTAACATTAGATTTAATAGTGATTTACAACATAAATATTTGCAACAGCTACACCTCTTGGCATTGCACTTAGAAATAGAGGGATACACTACACTTCTTCTACAGGTACAAGTACAGGTGACTTAAGAGGAGAAAAACGGACTTTTAAGTGGTTTCTAAAAAGGGCAGAGTCAGAAACTCCATGTAAATTAATTTTAGTGGCTGAATGAAGTTTCAGAGACGAAACGTAAACAGATGGTAATATAGAATTATATCTATAGGCGGACTGGGGAATCTGTATGGAAGAAGCAGAATGTAACCAAAGAGGAGAAAGTAAAATTTTGACTGTTTTTAGGCTATTCATAATTGAGTTTTAAGTTTATACCATACATTAAAAAGCAGCATTCATATTGGTTATTTATAGCAATATCCAGCTGCTGCATATGAGAAATAACTAAAGCTCCCAACATATAACTAAGTCTAATACAAGTACAAAGAAACATAGAGAAAGCAATAGTTATTATCGGGATATGAATGCAGGTCTACACTGCTCCTTAAATGAGGTATTTTGTATTTTGGATATTTTCCCAAACCAGACCAGACTGCAGCCATCCCATTATCTCATCAGCTTGGAAAAAATGGATTTGTTAAAATGTAAGTGAAATACAATGATGAATATTTAGAGTAAATGCGGTATTTTCTTTTGGCAGAATATAAAAAGAAGCATTGTAAAATGCATCATATATAATTGTTTAGTGATAGAAAACATCAGAATTTATTATATAACTTATAAATAGACACCTTTTGATTGGTCCAGATGCCTATCCACTCGAGTCCATAAAACTACATATCACATGGGCTGCTGGTTTTTCCCATTCAATATTAGTTACTAAAAATAGACTTCATAGAAACTTTCCATAACAGGTGTGCTTTCAGCATGAAACTTGCATGATTTGCTGTAAATACTATTCAGTGAGTGACAGCAGCACGAAATTCACAAGATTTGGTGTTTCGTCATATACATGTAATTCAGACTCTGCTGTTGATTATAGTAATTAGCAGAACTCTTAACTGAACTAATGGATTCTTCCTTCTAGATTGATGCAATAAACTTAGAATGGTCCATTGTATAATTCAAGGGGTCACATGTTTTAATTTCTAAACAAAATTGCAGTTTTCCCTGAAGATTATTTTTGACTTAGCAAACAGTGTAGACCCTGATGAAATGCCACATTATGCGGCATTTAATCTGGATCTTCTCTGTCTGCAGTTGTAATAACAAATATAGTATGCATTCATTCCTCTTTTAACTGAATGAAATCAGTTAGTCATCATGTAAAAAAAAAAAAGAAATTCAAGACTGTCCAAGACGTAGTCCATAGCCAAGATTTTGATGTTGTTGTTGCTTTTTATGTTTAGAGAAATTATATAATGAAACAATTGTTGACTATTGAGGCATTGGACATGATATAATATCTGCCTGGGTCAATATTGGTAATCTCAGGTCAAAATCACATCATATCCAATGCCTCAATATTCAATAATTGTATATTAACAGACCCGGGCTGGCCTGGTCAGATACAATAATGACTTTCTGGTGGCCGGCTTGAGTCTGCTGTCATTGACAAAGCCTTCATAGAGATTTATTTTCTCCCTTCAGTTGATAAAGGTAAGGGAGTTGTCAGTTACTGGTGAAATATGATGTGTTTGAAGTACAGCAGCCTGTCTAGGAACAATTTAATAGGATAACTGACTAATATGAAATGACTGAAAACTTTTGAAAGGGATGCTAAGGACCAAAACAACAACTTTTCTTAGAAGTCCATACTTGATAGCCTAACACCTTATCCTCTGATGATATGTTAATAATGTATATGTTTATAGAAAGTTTCCCATATTATATGACTATATATCACTTGAATTTCTGGCACACAGGCAGTCCTATTTTTCCTTTGTCTTGGAGTTACCTCCTACTTTTTTCCTCTTTTTGTCTCAGAAACACAACTCCTTCTCTTTGTCCTTAACCCTTTTAAATCTGATGGATTTTCCCATACATATTGATACACATTTCTATATTATGGTGTATTTATGCCTCTAAAAATTGTTTTTATCTTAGCAAACAGTGCAGACTCTAATGAAATGCAGTCTCATGTGGCATTTTATCTGGGTCTCACTAGTTGCCAAAGTACCTGTTAACCAGTATCTAGAATTGGTTTCAGAACAAGTCGAGATCATAGTTTAAGACACTTGAAAGACTGTTGGTAGAGATTAGATCATATGTGTCCTTGAAACCCAATCAGACATATCATTAAGACTTAGAGTTACTGCTGGGTTAACTACTATGCAAATGTAGCACTGTCATATACTCAGTTTAACTATTCACCTGAAAAAATGATTGTATGCAATAATAACCAAGTCAAGATAATTGGTCTGCACTGCAGTTTCATCTGCCTGATATTTAGTGTGCTTTGAAAGTCGAAATTTCAAAGTGTCAACCCAGATCAGACTGCTCTATCCAGGGAGCGGTCTGATCACGGTAGAAACTGTCTGACTGCAATTGGGAAAATGGTCTAATGTGCATGCAAAACATTTCAACTTATGATCTTTTTTTGATTTTTTTTCTGTGAGTGATATCCAAGTTTAAAGGAAATTACAAAAACATAACTAAAGGGATCAAAACATGTCATGAAGCAAAGGCGAAACTTAAGACAACTAAGATATCACAATGCTACCATATGCAGGTTTATGTAGGCAAAGTCTCCCATTAGTACCGACATTATTGTGAGTTAAAGATAGAAGCTTAAACTGTTTTCATGAATCCATCTATACACACATATTGGACAAACTATGCTTTTAAACGATGTATCAGATGCTACTCTCATTTTTTTAGAATGAGTGAGAAGTTTTTTTTATTAAAACTTGAATTTATGCAAACAGCGAATAAAGTTAATGTTCAATGATAAAATACTATTTTGGTCAATGGGTGAGGTAGAGTTCTTGTCAACACTTTTCATTCATCATCTGCACAAATTCTGAAAAGAAAATACAACTCCTTTTAAGACCAATAGACTTTTCCATAAAGATGATACAATTAAGTCAGTATGGTCCATTGTATATATCGAGGGATCACCAGATATAATTTCAAAACAAAATTGCAATTCTTTCTCTGAAGATTGATTTCTTAGCAAACAGTGCAGACCCTGATGAAATGCCACATTATGCAGCATGCCACAATATGTGGAATTTAATCTGGGTCTTGGCTGTTTGAAATTGTACACTTTTATGGGCTTCTGGTGTTCAAAGGGTTAATTAACAGAGACTAAATAAAACAACATGACAAAACAGAGATTCACGTTAGAATGAGTGATGAGTGAATGAATGGAAATCTGTACATAAGACAACTGTTTTCAGAAATAGTTAATTTGTTTGATAGCAAGATTCTATGGGCATCAGGGATATTGCGAATAAATTCAATCCAGTTGGTATATTAGACACAGTTTAATGTTTTGATTACTAGTCAGTATCTAAGATACATGTAACTAGTTTCAGAAAAAGTATATGCATTTGATAGCAATAATTTAGGGGTTTCAGGGATGTTTCCTTTTCAATTATCTCTCTAATTCAGAAAACTTTATCAACAGCTGCTGTTTTCCAACTAATTTAATACAATATACAATTGCATTCTTTTTTATTTGTTATCTGATCAGCTTTATCAAATATAATCATTCATGAATACAGTTAGTAAGTTTGATAGTTAAGATCAATATCAGGAATTACGTTTTGTCATGCCTGATCTGGGTCAAAACTATTAATAAATATACCTGTATAATCAGCAGGTAATGAAATGAGATTCCCATTAATATACATGGAATACCATTTCAGATTGCCCGGCAACTTTTGTGGCAAATTAATGTCAATATCTTTTGTGGTGTGAAAATGAATACAATTTTTGTGGTGAGAGAATGTCAAAACTTTTCTGATGAGAGAACGTCAATAAGGATTTGTGGTGTGAAAACAGCAATAAATTTTATGGTGTAAAGACAACAACAACGTTTGTGGTGTGAGAACGTCAACAACGTTTGTGGTGTGAGATATCAATTGAATTTTGTAGTGTGAGAACGCCAGTAATTTTTTTGTGTGAAAATTGCACTAAAGTTTATGGTGTGATGAGAACGTCAATACTTTTTGTATCATGAAAATATCAATAACTTTGAGTTGTGAGAGCGTCAATAACTTGTCTGCGTTGTGTTAGAATGACAATAACTTTTGTAGTGTGTGAAAGTCACTATCTTTTTGCAGCATGATAATTCAAAACATTTTCTGGTGTTAGAACATCTACAGCTTTTGTGCTATAAGAACGTCAATAACAATTCTGGTATGAGAAGGTCAAAACACATAATCATATTAGATGGATTGAGCCTAGTGATTGTGACTCTTCTCATAATTGCACACAGACAGTCTCAACCTGATATAACTAGCTAGAGCTTTTAACCAGACCAACTAGATGTGTATCACATGTTATTACTTTGGGTACTTTCTATACTTTCAATGGCATGCTTGTTTTTTATATTTCCTTTTGGAAGATGGTCTGCTTTTTTAATGTATATGATAACGGTACTTTGTTTAATAATACCAAATGCAGATATGTTCTTTTTAGAAATGCACAGTGCTTGGTATTATAAAAACGTTGATAAATATATTCTCCCTTCTATAAAACCGTTGGCTACTTTCTTTGTGATGGCCATTGCAAGAGATAATGCCTGTGCTATACTCACCATTAAAACCTATCTTTCCGTCTCCATCCGTATCTGCTTCAGTCAACATTTCTTTTATCTCATCATCTGTTAGTTTTTCTTCTAAACTCTTCATCACCTCTTTCAACTCAGCAGCACTGATATAACCATCTCCATCCTTATCAAATACTCGGAAAGCTTGTTTCATCTCTTCATCCATGTCAATGTGGTGGCTACTGGTCATCATGGTTAGAAACTCTGAGAAGTCTATTTCACCTGTTCCTGTACCATGTAAATCAGCGAAACAAAATTGTAGTCTTAATCTATGTGTCTTTATCCATATCTGAACTAAGGGTGAGGTTGGCACCGGATAACTGGTTTAAGCCCTCCAGTAAAATATTTTTTCCGACCGTTCCAAGGCGGTACTTCTTTTCTGGATCATTTGTGTGATTTATGTCTAGTGTTTGTCATGCTTTCGCGTCTGTTTATTGCTGCCTTGTGGTCACCTGCTGGGAAGGGCTGACCTCTTGGCTCTTGTTTGTGATGTTTTATTGCGTTTTTGACACTTTCCCATGTGGTATCCTGGGTCAGGTGTGGTACTTGATTGTATCGATTCCTGATATATGCAATTTTTCACAAGTTCTAAACTTGTACACCTTCTGTGATTGTAGCAACAGCTGAAAATCATCTGTGGATTACAACATGCATTTTAATAGCATGTCTTAAAAAAGGATCCCAAATGAGCAAATTGAAATATGATTTGTATAGTTTAGTCATTGTAACTGATCTAAAAGACTTTTTTTCTTTGCCGCAAATTATGAAATAAATTATTTGATAGCATAAATATTGTCATTTTTATCATTTGATATACTGACAGTGCTGGAAAATCCCATAGAGATCCGTTTAAAACTAAAAGAAAATTATATCTGATCCTGAGTAGCATATTCAAGTCACTTAATTAAGGCTATTAATAACTAGTGAAGTGGTGGAAACGATGACAAAAAGTAGGGTGGACCTGTGTTGCCTCCAGGAAATAAGATTGAATATAGATGATTTTAGGAAAAATGACTGGAAAGAGTCTTTCTAAAAACAAACTTAAAGGCCTGGAAATGACAAGGGCCCTGGGGTAGTTAGAGTTCTACTGGCGGAGAAAATGTGTATGAGGTGCTCCGGGTCTCTGTCAGGAGTCTGTCATTTTGTTGAATAATTGGTAGTATAGTGTTTGTGATCATTTATGTATATTTACCTCAACCCCACCTTAGCAAGGCTGAGAAAGAGTGACGCTTCAATCAGATGATACAATGTGCTGTAGCTAAGGTCCCGACTACAGAACAGCTGATCATCTGTAAAGACTGGAATATGTATATCAATTCCAAATCCATCGGTTATGAGGAGGTGCATGGAAGACAGGCCATAGAGACTTGGAACATCAAGAGTGGGAGAAATGCAGTTTGCCAGTCGCTTACTAAATTGTTGGAAACTCCTGGTTCACGAAGTAACCCTGACACCTGTTGACCTACCAGTCAGAAGGTGCCACTACTCCTGTTGACTTCATTATGTACCAGCTCAGTTAAAAAAATGTGACCAACGTGAAGGTCATCCTTGGTAAGGAGTGAACATCACAGCACAATCAAGCGGTAGGAGATTTCAGAGTCTCCATCTGTCCCCAAAGTACAAGTTATAGATATATGGCAAAGACCAATGTCATGGTACTGACAAACAGTGGATGAGCGTTGGACTTCATTGAAGGACAACCTGAAAAGTATTGCAGGGGACGGAGCTTGTGTGTAGTATCTTTTCAAAGCACTGGTGGAAAAAGTAGACTTAGTGGTGAAATGTGAATGCAAGAGTAGTGAACGAATACCATAGGTTCTTAAGGCATAGAAGGCTGGGGTATGCGCGGATCCAGAAGGGTCCAACTTTGACAAGTTTTTTTAGTTTAATGAGTTGAGGAAGGATCCAAATACCACTATTAGCGGGCCATCAACGGCCCACCAGGGAAACGCCATTTAAATGGTGTTTCGCTGGCGGGCCGATGGTGGCCCAACATTGAATACTGGATTGGTAGCTTTGTGATTTTAAGGGGATTGGGACCAGTATTGCTAAGGAACCCTATATTTTTGTAATTTTCCAGGGGGGGGGGGTCCGGACCCCCTGCCCCCCCCCCCCCTCTGGTTCCGCACATGCGGAGTCAGTCGGCAGCATATAAGGCAGCAAAGCAAGTATCCAAACATGTAGTTCACTTTGCAAGTAGCGAGGCTGGGGAAGCTGTTGTTGAGAAAATTGATCCGAAGACAGCAGACATCTATCGACTCCAAAACCAAATGCAGCACGTGAACCAAGACATCTCTGGGGGAGAAACCAGCTAAGATAGAGCTGGGAAACTGTACCTCGATGAGGATGCAAAGGAAAATGCATGAAATGAGCAATATAAGCATCTGCTCAG